>OV884059.1:155853776-157103776 GCA_930367215.1 Pollenia angustigena
CACCTAAGTATCTCTTCTTGCTTACAATCTCTTATTTGTCTAAAGATATATCTCTCTTTCACAATCTCCATTACTGTTGGGATCTGAAAATTCTTAAATTGTACCGTCTCAATGGCAAAATTGTACCAAATTGACATAAATTGTACAAAAACTTCGGTGGAAAATAAAAAAGTCATTGTAGGCAATTTTTATGCCAATACCAACATTTATAATGAAGTTACGGCATTAAAAGCTTTCCGAGAGTAGTATCGGTAAATATGGACCGATTTCAGTAAAATATTGTAAGATCATTTAGATTGTAAGATGATTTAGATTGCAATGGTGTCGGTTCGGGCATATACTCCGAGCAGCTAAACTGGAGCATTCCTATAAGGCTGTCGGACCACTGCAGTGTCATCCAGGCCGAGATAATGGCCATCCACACAGCCGCGAGACGCATCCTGTACGGTGATATATCTGGAAGGGATATTCACATTATTACCGATAGCAAGGCGGCCATAAGAGATAATGGCCATCCACACAGCCGCGAGACGCATCCTGTACGGTGATATATCTGGAAGGGATATTCACATTATTACCGATAGCAAGGCGGCCATAAGATCCCTGGAAAATGAAACGAGAATTGTCCGAGAATGCCGGATGTCTCTGGAGGAGATAGCGAGACATTCACTGGTCACCCTTAATTGGGTCCAAGACACAGGGACATACTGGGGAACTACATGGCGGATTCGTTGGCGTATGCAGGCACTAGCTTGAATCGAGACGGTTCAACATATAATGTAGGTGTTTCACTCCCAAGGAGTAAGCAACTCATGGCGCACAAGTTTCATATTATCGCCAGTCAGAGGTGGCACGATGAAACTACCTGTGGGGAAACCAGGAAAATCTGGCCCATCATAGATGAAAAAAGGACACGGCGGGCATTACAGCTGTCCAGACATCATCTTAGTAACCTGATTGCAGTTATAATTGGCCACTGGCCCATTGGGAGGCACGCCCAGAGGCTGGGGCTCCCTTACAATGACTTATGTAGAAGTTGCGGCGAAGAGGAGGAGGAGGAGGAGGAGGAGGAGGAAGAGTCAACGGAACATCTTCTCTGTAATTGCCCGGCATTCGGAGATCTTAGACTCAAAATGTTTGGTCGAAGAGCCCTTGGGGACAAAACTTGTCTCTCTGATGTTGATGTAAACCGGATCCACTCCTTTACTGAATCGACCGGATGGCTGCGTGGGAACACTTGCAGCCAGATAACATAGGACCCATGGGAGACGGTGTGACATGGAAACACAACGGGAACTAATTAATGGACCCACGTGAGCTGTGCTTGATCACGGCTGCCAATGGAACCTAACCTAACCTAACCTAGATTGAAATAAAATAATTTTGCCCAAATTAAATCTTAATATCAACATAATACATTTTCAGTAGGCTTCGTACTTATAAATTGAAAGCAATGTACAAAATTACCTTCCAAATTGCGACCTTCAATTTGCGCAAAAGATTAAATGCACAAAAAACCAATCAGCCTGCAGCCATACTGCGGGACATCGTCGATCGGTATACTTAAAGTTGAGTCTAGAACCAATATTTTTTAGTGTTCACCCATCAGCACAAACGCTAAATACCCTCTTCACTATTGTGGTGGGGGAATACAAAATAAAAAGGAATACAAAATTTCTAGTTTCTTGTCAAAGGCAGACAAAAGTTTAGACAGTGTCACAAAAACAATAATGCAATTTTTGGTAGTTCTGGTCAGGGCTGGAGGTACGTTAATAAAAATTTTATTATTGAAAAGAAAAGTGAGTTAATCCACTTAAAAGAAATTTTAAAACTACGTGGGTATTGTTTTAATTGTACCAAAAAAAGATGAATTGTACCAGTGTACCAATTAAGTTTCGATTGTACCAAATTTGGCACAATTGTACCACAAATCCTAGCAGTGATCTCCAGTTGAGTTGGTGTCTGTCTCTCTTTTGCCTAATATTTAACTAAAATTTTATTTATGGTTTTTTAAAAAATAAAAATGAAAAAATATAAGCGAGAATTTATGAAAATTAATGTGGGTCAAGATAATTTTTCGCATAAAATTAAGATTTATTTTAAAATTGCAATCTAAAAATTAACAACAGATAATAAACAATGTTTAAAGCATTTTTGACAAGATTTTTATTAAAGTTCGTAAAAAGTTAAAAGATGTAAAGAGTGTTTTTTTAGACGTATGGAACTTCTGATAGGAATAACTGTAAAACTAGCTGTCATACTAATGAAGTGTGTATGACTTTTTTCAGTGTACTTTGGCAAATCACCATGCAAAGACTAACATTTAGGCTGGGTTTTTGAGATCTCAGTTAAACTAGGTTTAGTTAATCTGAAAATTGATTTGTGCCGCCAATACCAAGTTTTAAAACAAAATGTTGCCGGAGCAGCGCAGTCTTGCTTAAAATGTTGGTCTTTAATGAAATAATAGAACAAAAAATCAAATTTCACCGGAAAATCCGAGTTGCAGAGAACGTTAAACTAAGTTTAAACTTAATCCCCTTCTCAAAAACCCGTCCTTAGAGGGTTCAATTTTCGTTTTTTTTTTCTAATAAATTACTTTATTGGCAACACTTGCATCATCTCCTGAAATGCCATGGTCACATAAGGTACCGTTACGATTTTAAAGCAAAAACAATTTTATCGAAAGCGACAAACTTCATACAAAATAAAACTAAAAAAAACTATCTCCTGTAAAATTGGATTTTTGGAGCTTAGGTATCTCAAATCTGGCGCAAAATTATCCGCAAAGTGTACACCTATCCAGTTCTGTAACGGACTAACAGCCTGTGCAACGATTTCGAACGTTAACGTTCGAATAGAATATTACATTTAAAACAAAAACCAATTTTCGAATTTTGTTTTTGTTTTAAATATAATTTTCTATGCGAACGATGACGTTCGACATCGTTAAACCGGCAGTAAATCAAAAAGTGTTTCGTTCCAAAGGTAACGGTAATAAACCAAGTCAATTGATCCAAAAATTAATGGCAGTTCACTTACCCAAACTGAAAATATTTTCGAATTTTCTCTTTTGACTTGGTTCTTCAGCTCTGAACCCTCCATTTCTAGTTCATATTAATTCTTTGCACCAGGCCGTTACACTAGGATAGCGTTTTCAAGTCGTCGAAATTTATTTCCAAAATTCGCGCTCTATTCGCCAAATTTATAGAGCAGTTCTTCAAGTTTACGAAGATGCTTAATTCTGGCTTAACGGGTATGTAAACAAACAGAATTGTTGAGTTTGGAGAGAGCACAATCCTAATGAGACTGTTGCGACTCCATCTCATCACATTTGTCTTTAATTTCGAAAGCGGTGCAAACATTACCGTGAATAACGATTGCTTCAGGCAAATGATTCGTCTTTGCAAATCATTTGGAGGATAAATGATTCCAACCAGACTGCGCAACATGCCATACAGCACGTGAAACCATCATTTTGTTGAGCCAAACGTCTGAATTGGCCACCTCGTTTGTCTGATTTGATACCTTTGGATCATTTTTTGAGCGGTGTATGTCAAATCTTTGGTCTATGCTGAAAAACCAGCAACGAGTGAACCCTTAGAAGCCAAAATTCCACGCGCTAATGACGAAGTTAGAAAGGGTATGGTGCAAACTTGCACCGACAGGATGTCGTTTATAAGGCCCGTCGGGGAGGCCATATGGCAGAAACTATTTTTAAACATGAAATGGCATAAAATTTGTGAGCTAACAAAGCCGAAGATTTCGTCATTTTGTGGAATAAGTTCTGTTTTATTAAAACAAAAATTCTATTTATGTTTGCTTAAAACTTCAAAAAATATTTCTTCATTATCTGAAAACTACTTATGTATATGAAATAGTTTTAAAATATAAAGCTTAAATTTCATAATTTGCACGTCTTTTTTGGTGCTTATAAACGAGAGCAATACAGATGCTTCAAAAAACCTCACCTTAGAAATATGGATATAAGCAAATATAGGCTTACAAACATGCAAAACAATATCGGCTGTTTTAAGTACCAAACTATAATTAAACAAATTGTGATGCACAACAGCGATAAATACTGCAGTTTATAAAGCTTAACTAAAAAAATAACTACAAATATTTAGTTTAACAAGGCCTAAACGTTTTTAATTTCAACGTTTTCCTTCACAGCTTTCAAATCACCTAATGACTAATTTTTCTTTGTTTGTTTATTGATAAATGTTATTTTAAAATTCTAGGGACGCCTCCTAAATAAAATTATTTTACACCACATTAAACTAGAAAATGAGCCAGTAACTGATACTTTTAGTATTTCATTCATACCGCCAGGCACTTTATTATCACATGAATGTGCCACATTTAAATAGTGTATGGGAGGGAATAGGAATGAAAATGATGATGACGATTAAAGAGAAGAACTTGTCCATTAGGGAGTACGTTTAGAATAAAGAAAATATTAGTAAAAGTTTACTACGACAAACAATACCCCAGTTTTTTTGTACTTTAGCTTTCAGTCCAATACGATTTGTAGTACTTTGTGTGATAAAGTTATAAAAAAACAAGTAAGAAAGTATAGTCGGTCAAGCCCGACCATATGATACCCTACACCACAGTATTAAAAAACACATCATGCTTATATGTCCATATAAATATGGATTTATCTATGTTTATAAAACTTATTAAAATCGGGTTAAAAGTTTGTGAGGGGCAGAAATTGCCCCCTACCTCTCCTTGTGGTCCTATTTTTGAAAAACTGTACAGCTTATGTGTCTATATAGATATGGATCTATCTATGTTTTGAATTTCATTAAAATCGGTTTGAGAGGCAGAAATTGGCCCTATCTCCCCTCGTGGTCCTATTTATTAAAAAATACATCCCTTTTGTGTCCATGAAGATATGGTTCTATGTTAGTTTTAAATTTTATTAAAATCGGTTTGATAGTTTCTGAGAGGAAGAAATTTCCCCCTATCTTCACTCGTGGTCCTACGATTTGGCCCATTTTTAATGGGCTTGGTCCTTAAGTCAATAAGAACATATGTCCCAAATTTTATCAAATTATCTCCAAAATTGCGACCTGTACTTTGCGCACAAGGTTACATGGACAGCCAGCCTGCCAGCCAGCCGGACGGACATCGTTTGTTCGACTCAGAAAGTGATTCTGAGTAGATCGGTATACTTTAAGGTGGGTCTAGGACCACTATTTTAAGGCGTTACACACATCAGCACAAATGCATAATACCCTCTCCACTATTGTGGTGTGGGTATAAAGAGTATAAAAAGCGCCAAAAATATTTAAAGTACCCAGTAAAAAATGTGTTCCAAAAAAAGCAGGTTTTTACTATGAAAATGCAAAATAGTCATTTACAAACCTGCTGATGGGATGAACGATTTTTATAAGAGGATTTTCGGTTTATAGGACTACTTTCCGCTAAAACAAAAATAAGCGCTTTTCTTAACCCAATGAAATTTGATTTTATTTAATAATTAAAGAACTTGTGTAGCTGTGAAAAGGGTTTTTAGAATTTCTGTGGTTACCGAGAAGGCCTCGCTGATATTCGCCTTGTAAATATTTGACTTTCGTTATCATACGTTTGTGTGTGTAGAATCTTTGTAAATTTTTTCGCTTTTAAACCTTCTTTGTGAGGGGGCATGTTTGCATGGTAATACATCCCAGTAAACAATTTTAAGGTTTTCGGAAGCAAGAAAAGTACAAGAGCGCTGATATATGCGCTGGCTATTACATACTACTTAGAAGCAACAGGGAGGCGAATACCATTGAATTCAATTTTTAATATAAGTAAATGAAAATTATTTAATAGCTTCGCATAATCCCTTATAAGTAAGCAGGTTGTAAGGGAGTAGTTGAAATGATTATTTAAAAGAAAAAATTTACGACCAAAGTTCAAAGTGCTTCCGTTAATCCCTTACATGGAAGCACGTTGTATTGCAATGATTTCCAAATGTGTTTACGATTATTCCCGACATATAATCGAAAACAACAGATGCTTAAAATTACTTCTTTTTTATTACGCAATCAGTCGGCAAATTGTTTTTGAGCAGAGAGGACGCAAGCAAATTTTTGTGTGGTCAATTACAAGATTTGTTGTTGTTTTCTTTTTAATTTGCGTACAGTTTCGTTCTATTTTAAAAATTACATATTAACTGTGTTTGTTTTGCTTTTTGTTCTTTTGCATAAGTTTTTGCTTCTATACTGTTGTATACAGTATAAAAACAATTAATCAAAGGTATGAAAGCTGCGGTTTTTGGAAGCTTTTCCTTCACGGAATAATGTAAGCCATGAAAAACGCAGTGATTTTACAAAAAAGTAGTGCTTCCAAGTGGGAATTCGCCATATAAAAATCATGCCTCTTGTAACCAGGTTTGTAAGGGGGAATTGTGCTTCTCTCCCTTACAAACCTGCTTACCAGTAAGCACCATTTTTTACTGGGATGTAGATATTATGACATGTCAACAAATGATGTAGAATGAAACAAATCTTCTCCTGTAAAAGCAAAATGTATTGAGTAGGAGAGAATGCGGATACAAAATTTGATGGTCGGTAAATGCCTATTTTCTTAGCCATTTAAAAAACTTTTGTATTCTCATCATACCAGAGCTGTATTTTAAAGTAAACATTGGCAGCATTCAGGCCTTTTTCAAGAGAATTTCATAATATTTTGATTTTACAAAGTCGTAATACTTTGTATAACCATGTTAAGATGCCTTTATCAGCACTTACAAAGCAGCTCTTTTGTTAAATTTTGTTTAGCTGGGTACTTAAGCATTCAAATTAAAAAAGAAATAAAACTTTAAAAGCTTGTGGTACAAATGTCCAGAAGTTCGTAAAATAGATTCAAAGCCAATTATCTTTTTCTCAAGCACATTTGATCTACGTTCACACTCTGAGTTTTTTTTTCAGAAAGTCTGAGTTTTTGGTGAGAAGGGAAAGTAATATGCCACAAACTTAGACTTTCTGAACCTGGACTAACCAACACAAGGTGTGACTTTTTGTTTGAGAAAAGCTAGAGTCTAGTCAACATTTTCAAACCAAGTAGAAACAGATTAAACTTTGCGTTGGTAGTGAAACTCTGAGCGTAAAATTACAAAGTAAGCGTTTTAATCTCATATAACTTATTAGTTTCATCTCTCAGCATTGAATTCTTAATGCGTGCAAACGCGTGTTTGTCAAAGTTGGTTGTACAAACTTCAACAACAGCAGACAAGTAGGTAAAAAACGATTTGCTTGTTTTGTTTAGAAAAAAAAAAACGAAACAAGAAGAAAAACATACTTATTTTCATGTTTAAAAGTAAAAATTCCCATTCTATTTGTGAAATTAATAAGCTAAATAAATGAAATTTAAAGAAGAAACCATGGTGGGCATGATATTGGTGTATTATAACAAGGAGGCGATACAACAAAAGCGAAACAAACATGTGTAAAAGCGGTAAGTAAATAAAACATAATAATATTCTTCTTCTTTCTTTGGGTTAAGTGTTTTAGGTTAGAATCAATCAACGAATTCGAGATTAAATCAACTTTATAAAATACTTGAATTCTCAATCTTTCTGGTCTTGATTTAAGAAAATTCGTACTTACCGTACTATTTATACCGCTTCGGATTTTCTTTTCAGTGTACTTTCAATGCTTTTCTTTTTGCACGTTTTTAAATTTTTTAGACTCTATTTACAATTCTTTTTTGTCAGAAAAACAAAAAATGTAGCCATACCGAACCATAAATAAAAAATGGTCTTAATAGTTCTAACCAAATGGCCTTATTTTGCGCGTTTTTTAGTTAAGGGGTAAACGTTTTTTGGAGTTTCGGGCACTTAAAGAAAGGGACTAACTCTACCCCTAAAAGGGCTGTTGTCATCACGGATTTTTTTTGTGAAAATAAACAGATATGTGTGTCGTGAGCAATCTGACTTTTTGTGCCAGGAGGTTTTGTGAAAAAAGTGAGGTTTTGTGAGAAAAGTGACTTGTTGTGGTGGTGATAAGCCTTCAAAAATAGGCCATTTTTCACAGACTGCCCTGACTTTAACTCACTTCAAGATAGTAACACTGTATCGCTAGTTCTAGTCGGTGAAAAGAAAAGTATTTCTTTATATTTAGCCACTAAAGAACATTTCTTTTTAGGATTTGACTGGAGAAATATCATTCTTTCGTTAGCTTGAGCTGAGCTGGGCTAGAGAATTTTCTCTTCTTCGCTGGCTCCAGCTAGACTAAACGATTTTTTCTTATTCATTAACGCTAGAGTTTAGAATTTGTCCCCTTTATTAGCTTCAGCTAAACTTTACACAAAAGAAATCTCTGTTCTTCCTGACTTAAGAAATTAATTAATAAAGACCTCATAGACAAACCTCTACTACTGATAAATAAAAATCAATAGAAATACCTTTAAAATCAAATTCCTAGACAATAAAATAGAAAATTTTAACAAAATAAAAAACCAAATTAAATCATGCAAATATCTCACGTTTATGCAAATTTAAAAAAAATTAAATTGAAATAAGGTTTTTAATAAGCAGACAAGCTAAACACTCCACTACACAGATGTGAAAATGTGATGACAATTCACTGAAATACTTTCAATAAAAAATAAGCAGACAACAGACAAAACGCACAGTAAATTTAGTTTGAGCATGCGCGCGCGGATAACAAATTGGATAAAAATCAAAATCAAAAAAACCAAAAAAAAAACTTTTAAAATAAAAACGAAGAAACAAACAACAAGCAATAAATGACAAAATCTTATCGCTACTGGATTTCAGCAACTAACAATAAGAGCAATAAAACTTGTTGAGTGTTGAACAACAAACAAAAGTCATTGGCACATAATTGAACAATTGAACAGTAAATTTTAAAAGCGTCTGCAGCAGCAGAAAAAAAAACAAACTGCCAGTAATTGGCGTGTAAGTGCTGGAATGACGTTGGAGTGTGACTGTTTGGTGTGTGAGTAAACGCACCTTTAATTTAAATTATGATAATGGAAGAGTTTTAAATTAAAAGCAGTCAGCCTACAATCAAAGGGGAGAAGGAGTGAGTTGCTTTTCTTTTAAAGCAAAAAAAAAAAAAAATAAACATTCAACAATTACAAACCATACAAATTATTATGCATCATTTTAACTACAATTGTTGGTTTTTTTAACTCTCTTTCTTTTGTACACATCTTGACAACAAAAATTCCATTCATTGCATTACTTAAACATTTTTTTTTTTTTTTTCTTAATGTTTGAAACCGCCTAATTATGTTGCAATTCGTATTCATACAGTGTAAACGCGCCTTTTTTATTTAAAAACTTGCATTAAAATATTTTTTTTATTACTCATTTACAATTTCGAAATTTTAAAAAGGGTTTGTCTTTCAGCCAAGCTTTTAATTTTTGTTTAATTAAAAAAAAATTAAAAAAAGAATTGATCATTATTTTATTAAAAGTTATAAATAAATAGGGAAATAATGACACAATATAAAACCAAAGATTTCGCTACATCCAGCTTAAGTAATGAAGAAGTAATAAGTCGCTCTTTTGGTAACTCAAGAAAGAATAAAGAAGATTCTCTTTCGAAAGCTCAGCCAGACTGAGGCAGTCTCTCGTTCGCTGGCTCCAGCTAGACTTAAAAAGTCTCTCTTTCGCTAGCTTCAGCTAGAGACTAAAGAACCTCTCTCTTTCGTAATCTCCAGCAAGACTAAAGAATCTATCTTTCATTAGCTCCAGCTTGACTATAGAAGTCTCTCTTTCGTTAGCTCCAGCTTGACTAAAGAAGTCTCTCTATCCTTTGCTCCAGCTAGACTAAAGAAGTCTCTCTTTCTTAAGCTCCAGCTAGGCTAAAGAAGTCTCTCCTTCCTTTGCTCCAGCTAGACTAAAGAAGTCTCTTTTTCGCTAATTCCAGCTAGACTAAAGTAGTCTCTATTTCGCTAGCTCCAGCTAGACGTTTGAAAATTTTTTTGATTTCTAAAAATTTTTTTACTGATTCAATCAATATTTTTGTTTGATTTTTATTTAACCAACAAAAATGTGGACAACTCTTCAAAAATTTAATAAGCGCGCTATTGGTTTGAGGTTTTCATAATTTTGTATGAAATATTTAACGCTCTTTAATGTTGTCGTCTTTTTGCATTTTTTTGTATTGATTGTAAGCAACACTTCTTTATGTGAAATATAAGAACTACAACAAAAAACACATGCAGTCTATTTTTGGACGCTTTAAAAAAGTACAGCAATAAGAAAAATGATAAAATAGCGTGACGAGGTTTGTAGTAAAAAAAACAACAAAAACAATAGCAGGTAAAAAAAACGTTTCATTTTTTTAAACAACAGAAAAAACATATAATAAGAAACAAAATAAATTTTTGGTTGGTTTCAAAGTTGGTAAAAAAAAACAAAATCCCGTATTCAATTTTTTCAAATAGTTTGTTTAAATACATCAAATACAAAAATAGAATGATGGCGGAAAACATATCGAGTCGGTCTGCCGCCGTTTTTGGTTACATTTCTTCTTCATTAGCAAAGGAAAGGATAAAGCAACAGTGAGTGATGAAGAAAAACACTGTGAGTATAAATATGACTTCGTTCAAAAATTATTCCAACAAAAAAATGTGTCTCAAAGCCAGCCGGCCGCTCTGCTCTGCTTCATCTTCGCCAACAGTGCTTGCTTGTGTGCGCGTCATTGCTTGTGCCAAAACTTTTTTGTTTGAATCAGCAAAATTATTTGTTTGAAATTTATATGAATTTCAGTAAACTTTTTGTTTGATTCTGTAAAATTATTTGTTTGAAAAAATCGGTGTTTTTTTTTCAATAAACTAAATGCAAATAAATTGTTTGAATATGCGAATTTGTTTGTAGGACCGATTTTAGACAAAAAATTTTTTGATTCTACAAATTTTTTGTTTGAATTGGAAAAATAATTTTTTCTGTGAAGTCTCGCTTTCGCTAGCTCCAGCTAGACTAAAAAAGTCTCTCTTTTGTTACCTCCAGCTAGACTGAAGTAGTATCTCTTTCGCTAGATCCAGCTAGACTAAAGAAGTCTGTCTTTCGCTAGCTCCAGCTAGACTAAAGAAGTCTGTCTTTCGCTAGCTCCAGCTAGACTAAAGAAGTCTGTCTTTCGCTAGCTCCAGCTAGACTAAAGAAGTCTGTCTTTCGCTAGCTCCAGCTAGACTAAAGAAGTCTCTCTTTCGCTAGACTAAAGAACTTTCTCTTTTGCTAGCTGCAGCTAGGCTAAGTCTCTCTTTCGCTAGCTCCAGCTATACCAAATAAGTCTCGCTTTCGCTATCTCTAGCTAGAAAAAAGAAGTCTCTCTTACGCTAGATTTAACTAGACTAAAAACCTCTCTTTAAAACGCAAGCAAGTCTGAACAAGTCTCTCCTAAGCCAGCTCCAGCTAGACTGAAAATATCTCCCCTACGCTAGTTTCGCCTTAAATAACAAATATTTCCTCTTACTCTTTCTCCAGCTAAACTAAAGAGGCTTTCTTTAGCTATTTGCCGTCCGCATATTAAATTTAAAATTGTGCCACAAAAGTTTCATTTATTATAAATAATTCTCTTTTGAAATAATAGAGGAAACACAAGCAAATAGATTTAAAAATTCTTTTGTCAACCAGTATCGACAAAAATTTCTCAATTCAGTTGAATAAATATACAATAACCACAGAAACATTTTGCATTTTTATTTAGTAACTGGAAATAAACTTTGAGGTTTGCTTAAAGAAACATAAAAAGGAATTCAGTAGATATAGTTTGAAAACTTTTTCTGGTTCATATTTCTATAATACAAATCTTAAGCAAATACTACAGTTAAAAAAATAAATATTTAAAATCAAAAACAGTTTTTACACATACTGAAATAAATAAAGATTTCATTTGTTATTTAAATAACCCACTTGAAATGGTACTTAAAAGATAAGATGAGTTGTAACGTAAAAAACTTATCTTTCGTGAAAATTATGCAAATTTTTTTTAATTTTTTTATGGAAAAATCTAATTATTTATTGCTATAGCAATAAATGATTTCGTAGTTAAAATTCTCACATTTTTGTTAGGTAAATGTGGCAGATAAAAGAGACTGGTGGTGGCCGCAAGAGGTGTGACAAATGTAGGCAACTTAAAGAAATCTAGAGCAAAATTAATGTGCGAACATAAATTTAGAAAAAAAAAAACGGTAACAAAGTTTTAATGCATACCTAAAAACAACTTATTATTATTATCATTTATAGTGACGGACATAATAATAGCATCAGCAGTTTTCTTTTTAAGAAATATTTATTTACTACACACAGAAAAAAATCAATGTAAATTCGTTCAAAACAAGGTTGATTTGACATTTTTCAGTAGTGATTTTGCTTCATTGTTGTTTCATGTTAATTTAACATGATTTTACAATAACATGCGAACAACATTTTTTTCTTTTAAAATAACTATAATTGATGTTAATTTAACATTGCAGTAAAGTTAGAGCAAAATGTCATGTATATTGAAATAACAGTCCGAATCACGTTGAATGAAAGTTATTTCAAGTTGAAACAACGTGAGTTTCATGTAGAATCAAATTGGTTGGAGTGTGATATAACAGTGTGAAGTTAACATATGCATTTATTTAAGAATAATCAAAACACTTACCCTTTAACACATGTTTCACTTATTTTGTATCTCCTTTGTTAACAGAAGCATCAGCAGAATGGCCCGATATGATTTTCGTCATCATTCTACTTTGAAAACTTGATGTACTATTTGACTAAATAATTTTAATTAAAAGAATACGGGAATTGTCTTCTTTTTATAACATATTTTAAACATGAAAATAAAAAAATGTATGTATGCAAGTTAATTTAACAAAATAAACTTTTGATTTTAATATAAAACAGGTTTTTATGAATTCAATGTTGAACAATGTTATTTTAACAGTGAATAATATAAAATAAACGTGATTTAAGGTTATTTTAATATTTTTCATTTAAAATTAATATGAAATAATGATAAATTTAATTTGCAGAAATTTACCATGATTCACAATCAACATTTCTCCATGTTATTTTAACATTGGTATTTTTTTCTGTGTGTAGAAGCGAAAAATACGATTTGTTTCATTTCTCTAGAGCTAAGTAAGGGTGGTCCAACCAAAACGCACGATTTTAATTGCAAATAAAACGAAAAGATTTCAGAGAATTATCTTTATATTTTTTATTATTTTAGAAGGATCTAGACAATTATGTGTTAAACAAAATATCGGTTTAAAGCTCGCCACGGCTTCGGTGGCATACATCTATCCGATAGTCCATATTTTCAATGACTCTGAGACATAAATGAGGTTCAATGTCGTTAATGTACCGAATTATCTCATCCTTATGGTATATAATTGTTCTTATTGATGAAATATCCCAAAATAAAGAAGTCCAACGGTGTCAAATCACATGATGGTGGCGGACAATTAACATCGTTACGACGTGAGATAACACGGCCATTGACTTTCCCGCACAAAAGAGCAGTACGGTCAGGGCTGCCAGATTTTACGATTTATCGTCATTTTGACGATTTTTTGTTCCGAAATTAGCAAAGTGCCGATTCGCTGATTTATTTCTAAAAAGTGACGATATTAGTCAGTCTCCAAAAAAGAAAACTTAATGTTTTTATATGTTTAGATATGAAGCAGCACAGAAAAAATCGCTTCATTTTTTGGGTTTTTTTTTCCTAAAAAATTTATGGGGAAAAGCAATTTTGTAATGGAAAAAACTGTTCACGTTTTATTCACGATAAGGCTGATTAGTTAATGTATTTCTTTTTCTGCAAATGTAGAGGGAATTTTGAGTCTAGTCAATTTCGTAAAACATTACATTTTCTGACACGTTCGTTTTTTGATACTGGAATGTTTACTGCCTGGTTTAAAAATAAGAAAGCAAAATTTCGTGTGAAAACAACAATAAAATTTGTTTTGTTTTTAATATAAATTCTCGCACGAAATTTTATTTCTATTTTCCAAAAACAGGCAGTTAACAGCCGTTCCTAACCGCTTAGCTTAAACGTTTATATGCCATACCTAAGCAAGCGCCACTATTTGTTAACAATAGCGGCCAACTTCAGTTGACGCGCTGTCAAAATCGGATTTTCCAATTGCTAAGCGTTGACGCCACGCTGTTTAGAGATGCTTCATACAAATTGTATGTGCACGACAATTTTTGATAACTAGAAAACGAGTGGCGCTTTAGTGTATGTACAAAAAAATCTTTAAATGATTATTTCCAGAGTACAAAAATACAATTTTACACGTTGTTTATCTTTAGTCAAAACATCATCGAATGAACCTTTTGCGACTCTCTGCATAAAACATATTTTTAAAAGCAAGTTAGATTGCTATATTCGGCTGTGCCGAATCTTTGATACCCTCCCTCCACCGACAGTTCGAATGTTTAAGGAGTAATATCCGTATGTTGTTATTATTATCTTAAACTGTGACGATTTGTTATTAATTATGGTTTTAGGCGACCAAACTGTTTTCCGGTAGTAGGGTTTATATGGGGCCTAGGGTAAATTATGGACCGATCATCACGAAATTTCACAGCGTCATTTATATTCCTTTAAAACTGTGACGTACCAATTTCTGTAATGCTAGCATTATTAATTATGGTTTTAGGTGTACTAAACTGTTTTCCGGGAATAGGGTTTCTATGGGCCCTAGGGTAAATTATGTACCGATCTTCACGAAATTTCCCAGTATCATTTGTAGCCCTAAAAAACTGTGACGAGCCAAAATT
The DNA here is from genome assembly GCA_930367215.1 of Pollenia angustigena. Lineage (NCBI taxonomy): Eukaryota > Metazoa > Arthropoda > Insecta > Diptera > Polleniidae > Pollenia > Pollenia angustigena. The sequence goes on from OV884059.1 coordinate 155,868,523, forward strand.
TGTTATGATTGCATTATTTTTTACGGTTTAAGGCGTACTAAACTGTTTTCCAGGAGTAGGGTTTCTATGGGGCTTAGGGTAAATTATGGCGGGATCATTACGAAATTTCACAGTGTCATTTGTAGTCCTATAAAACTGTGACGTACCAAATTTTGTTACGCTAGCGTTATTTTTTACGGTTTTAGGTGTACTAAACTGTTTTCCGGGAGTATTGTTTATATGGGGCTTAGGGTAAATTATGGCGGGATAATCACGAAATTTAACAGCGTGATTTCCAGTCAAATAAAACAAATTTTTGCAAAACCTTATCTCAATCCGTGCCTTGTTCCAGCATTTATGTTATTTTTTGTTACAAAATTATCAATTTTTTTAGGTGGTGGTTCCACATTTTGATTCATACCCAGCAAAAACTTGGTAATGACTTGCCATTACTGAACAACTTACTTTTCAATGACTACTTCATACCATCTGCATTACATGGAAGTAGTTTGGTAATGGCTGACACATAATCTGATACCAAAGTACTTGTGTATGAGTTGATTAACGAAATTTATAATTCATTCGTAATAAAATGCATCTACGGTTGAAGTTTTTTCAAATCTAATACAAATTGATTTTAAATATTTGTTCTTACAATTTGTTTTTTTTTTTTTTATTAAAAATAAAAAACAATTTGTAATAAATTTGAATATGAAAAATTATGCTGTACTGAAATTTAATAGTCATGACATGTTAGTTGTAATTTTGGTGACATCGGAGTAATAAGTTATTTAAGTCCCTATTTGTAAGCGAATGTGGTAATGACTTATTTAACTCCCTATTTGTAAGCGAATGTGGTAATGACTTATTTAACTCCCTATTTGTAAGCGAGGGTGGTAAGTAGTTGTCTCCAATAATTTCAATCTCATATTTACGCTCTTAATTGAGTAAAAAACATCGTTTTTTTATACAAAAACTACACTGCCCCGGTAGACTAGCTGGTAGTGAGCTAGTCTATCAGCACCGAGGTTGCGCGATCGAATCCCGCCAGAGACAAAAAAAAATTAAAAATAAAACAAAGTAAAATAAAATAAGAAAAAATAGAAAAAAAAAATAAAGTAAAGTAAAATAAAATAAGAAAAAATAGAAAAAAATAATTTAAAAAAAATAATAAAAAAAAAAATATTTTAATGTCATGACATGTTAGTTGTAATTTTGGTGACATCGGAGTAATAACTTATTTAAGTCCCTATTTGTAAGCGAATGTGGTAATGACTTATTTAACTCCCTATTTGTAAGCGAGGGTGGTAAGTACTTGCCTCCAATGACATCACCGTGTTAAAATAATGAGTTAAAATGCCAATGTATAAGTAGTGAAGAGTCGTTATATTAGCTTTTTAACTCATTACTTTGCAATGTAAGTTTTTGCTGGGTAGCTCTGGTCCTACTGAACCAATTTTGCTGGATTTCAATCCCAAACTGCTTAGGATAACTACAAGCAATTTGGCACCATGTTTGTTCATTTCTTTTGGGTTTTTCGAAAGTGAGCGTGTTTTCAACAGGCGGACAGACGGACAGACGGACGGACATGGCTAAATCGACTTAGAATTACTCAAGGACCCAGAATATATATACTTTATGGGGTCTGAGATGAATAATAAAAAAGTTTCACACGGAATGACAAACTTAATATACCCTCTGCACAACTAATTGTGGTGGAGGGTATAATAATACGGCCAGAATTTCACGAGTTGTAAGATAATATCTACATGAGTTTCATATAATTCATGCCTTTTGAAAGACTCGCCGATTATCTTTTCCCACAACGATAAAAGTACGCGTATTTCGCTGTGTTATGGAATAATCTCACTCGTGTTACAGTTTCTTCCATTTAAGGAATCTTCTACGATTAAAAATGTCATCGACGATCAAAAATGCTCTTCCTGAGCTGAGATCATGAGCTGGGTATTGAAGTTATCATCTTTTTGTTTGAATTTATAATAATCAACGAAGTAAAATTCGACCAAAAACTGTAAAAGAAGCTAAATTTTAAGCTATCCGATTATTCTTGACGATTTTTCAAAACGAGAAAGATGATTTTCTTATTTTTTCTCAGGAAATTGATGATTTTTTCACAAAATTATCTGGCAGCCCTAAGTACGGTTTAACTTTCGAATCGGAAATTGCTTTCGAAAATTTTTACTTTTTGAATCGAAAGAAATACGCAGTAACACTTGTTCTATTTCTTTACTCACTTCTGCTATTCTATGACATGTAACACATTTGAATAAAACCCAATAGAGGCACATAGTACATATAATTATTTCTTTACAACAATTAACGTAATAATATAAACTACGTCAAATATAACAACAACAACGAATAAAGAAATAAATGAAACTACTAGAAAATCACCAGTTTAACAGAATCAAGTTTCTCTTACAACGAATAAAGCAAAAAAAATAACTTAAAGATACTTTTTACAAAAAAAAAACAAATCTAAAAAGAAATCACAGGAGAGCTACAACAACAATAACATACATACAACAAATCGTAAATAATTAACATGTTGCCTAAGTTTACTACTTGTTTAATTTTTTTCTAAAACAAAAAACCAATGTATACGACGTAGTTCATAAAAACAAGTACGAATAAATTTTATAAAAGGTACTTTAAGCTGTTTTTGTAATTTTTATAGCAAAAAAAAAACAATTTTTTTTTTTTGTATTTTTACTACGGTCCATTAAAGGCAATTTCCTCGGTTTCATATGGCTGAATGCACAGATTTTTTATTTGTTGTTTTTTTTTATATTTTTCATAACAAATAACCATTCCCGTAGAAACTAGTGGTGGGTACTTTATTTCAGTGGGGATTTTACTGCTGCTGAGGCCGCTAAATACTCGATCACACCAGCACGACCAATCTGTTGCATTTGAATACAAAATGTGTTTGATTTTATATTTATGTGAGAAAAAAATATTTTTGTAATTTCAGTTTTTAATAGTATTTTTTTTTTTTTTTTTTTTAATGTTTGATTGTTAGTTAAAGATACATTTATGTATCTACAAATGTGAACATTTTCATATGGCTAAATAAAAAAAAACAAAAAGTATAAAAAGTTTTTCTCTATTTTTTTTTTATAATTTGTTGATATTTTTCAGATTTTTGTCGTACTTACTTCGCAGAAACAAATGTTAGTTTTCTTTGTAGATACAATTATTTAGGGTTCCGTATACTCTTGGTCGCTTTTATTGTGTTAAACACTTCTTATGCAACATTTAAAGTGTTCAATTGTAATTTTCCATCTTAAAAATGAACAGTTTAGCCATAGAAAAACTCACCTGAAAAAAAAATAAAAATGAGAGAGAAAAAATTCAATTAATAATTTATAGAATTTTATAATAATAAATATGTATATAAAAATAAATAAAGATTAATATGTATATATACGTAAATAATTAGGAAAGTCGTTATGCTCAAAAATGGGTTAAGAGATACTTCTGTGCTTTAGTTAAAGCTAGCGAAAGAGAGACTTGTACAGTTTATTAGAGACAAAACAAAAGAATCATACGGAGATCGTATTGATAATAAACTGTGTATTCCCGAAAATAACTTTGATAATATAATTGCATGTGCCCGTGCATAAAACTGAATTGGCAAATTGGTTTTTTTCGTTGTTTTCTTACGAAGACAATAGAATGAAGCGGTTTGTTTTTTAATTTTGTTTTTTCTTTTACCCCCTTACAACTACAATTCGAGTCGAAAAGAACCCAACCAATTGTAGGGGGATGTAAGAAAAGATAAACTCACTGTTTATTGTTGGTGTTTTGTTTAAGCTTTGATATTGTTACAAGTACGACTTATGGCCATTTTCTCATTAGGCGATTATCTTTTTTCCCAACGAAAAACTGCACATTAAAGAAATTTGGATTTCTCAATGTCTCATATGCTTCGATTTTATCGCAAAGATAACCGGCACTCATCTGCCAATTATTTATTTTCCTTTTATTTGCCGTACAGATAAATTCAATCAGCTGACTCCCAACTTTTACATGTATTTTGAGTGGCGTTGCCAGCTGAAAACAATGTTTTTTGTCGGTGTATTGAGAAACCCAAAATCGTTAACGGACAGTTTATCGGTCCAATAAATTTATGTTGACATTAAGTAACAGACAGTTTGTCGATACATTGAGAAAATGGCCATTAGAGTGTTTATAACTCTTATTCGCTTCAGGGTTTTATTTGTTTAATATTTTTGGCTTTTCTAAAATCTTTGGAAAAGGTTTCCTGTATCCATGTTCTGTAACTTTAGTGAGAACTTCTTGCATCGAAAAGATGTGAAACAAAATATTCCATCGTTTCTCGAAAAGTGAGAAAAATGTGTGTCTGTAACCCATGTCGAAAACTATCAAAAGAGATTACGTCGTTACGTTATAAAAGTCATAATATTGCACTCGAAGCCGATGTGACATTGCATACGTTCAGAACGCCAGTAACACATATCGTTGACGGCGACCAAAATTTACTAAAATTGAACATTTTTCAACGACGGCGGCGAAAATACAACCGTCGGCTATACCAAATTGTGTAAAGAGCGACTTTAGTGTTTGTTATTTGCAAACGAGCTTTGAAGACATTCGTATATTTTATAAAAATGTTAAAAGAAAAATAATACAACAATGAAAAATGTGCCAAGAACAAAATGTTATTATTATTATTCTTTGCATTTTTCGTTTTTAGTTGTTTTTTAGTGTTAAAATTTTTTCTCGCCCCATTTTTATTCGTGAGTTTATTTGACAGTTCAAAGCGGGAACTTTTCTCACCAAAATCTTACAGACACACTTTTTCTGTAAATTGGCGAGTAATTTCCTTACGTGACAGCTTGTACTCGCCAAAAATAGTTACAGACACAGTTAAGTGAGAAAAACAGCTGTTTGTTTCAGTTTATTGCATTTTTGTTTCATTTCACATATTTCAATCGAAAACTTTCTCGACGCGAGAGTTACGGAACATGGGCCCTGATGAGCTGCTCTAAGCAACCGGCGAAATGCGCATAGAAGCTAGCTTTCCCTCAACAATAAATTTAAGTGTATTAATCAAATATGAAAAACAGGGAATTTAGCACGTCATACGGAGATCGTATTGATAATAAACTTAGTATTCCCGAAAATAACTTTGAAAAGAGAAACTTCTTTTGCCACTTTTCGAATTTTTATTTAGATCAGCTGTCAATTAAAATCGCCAAAGCAAAGAAAAACACAATTAATAAAACTACAGAACATATTTTAAAATTCCTTTTTTTTTTTTTTTTTAATTGTTAGAACATGTTACTAAAGATTTATTAATAGATCACTAGCTGACCCGGCAAACGTTGTTTCGCGATATAAGTTATTTTTTTCAGATGTCACCGTGTCTGCATGCCAAATTTTAGGAAAACAGGTTGTTTAGTTAAGAAGATAATAAAAATTATAGGCTATAGTTCTTTCCAGATGTTACACTATTTGCTCGCCAAATTTAAGAAAAACAGTTGATTAGTTAAGAAGACATAGGGAGGAGGAGCTTTTACTCCTCTTGCCTATTTCATGCCCTGTTCTCTTTCAGATATAACAGTGTCTGCATGCCAAATTTTATGAAAACCGGTTGATCAGTTAAGAAGATATAGAGAGGGGGAGCTTTTACCCCTATTGCCCTTTTTCAGGCCATAAATATTTAAAACTATAGGCTATAGTACTTTCCAGCTGTAACACTATTTGCCTGCGAAATTTCAAGAAATTCGGCCAATTAGTTAAGAGATATTGGTACGGGGAGCTTTTACCCTTCTTACCCTATTTCACATCCTATTCCCTATTTCCTTTCAGTGGTGCGATTCACTAACTTTTAACGATCCGACAATCGTAATATTTGTCGACATTTATATTCGCTTGCAGTAACGATAGTGTGATTCTGTAATTTTTTTTAACGATAGTACACAGCTGTTTTTTTGTAACATCTCTGTCTACAAAATGTTAAAAAAAACGAAAAGCACAAAAGAGAATAAAATAAAAACATATGAAAATGTTCTTAACCCCCCTAGTTACACATATTTTTTCATTTAAAATGCACTGAAAAAGGTCTGGCCAGACTCATAAGTAAGACGAAGGGTTAATTTGTGGTTTTATATTTTTTTTTTGTGAATTTTACATTTAGAATTTTATTTTTGTTCTTAATTTGCTTTCTTTTTGCAAATTTTAAAATTATTATTTTGTTTTTGTTCATACATATACATACATATGAATATATCTTTGTATGTATGTATGTAAGCTATTTTAAACATAAAAAACATTTTATCGATAAAATAAACACAAACTAAATTATTGTCGCTAAGATAACTACAAAAAAGTTGCTTAAAGAGTAACAGCTGACTTTAAACGACAGCGAATAACGTTAAAAATTTTACAAAATAGCATATTCGATAAATTTTCGTTATACTTATTTTAACGATTCGATTATCGTTATAAAAGTTAGTGAATCGCACTACAGATGTTACAGTGTATGCATGCCAAATTTTAAGAAAATTCGTTCATTAGTTTAAAAGATATAGGGAACGGAAGCTTTTACCGCTATTGCCCTATCTCACGCCCTATTTCCTTTAGATGTTACATGTCTGCATGCCAAATTTAAAGAAACCCTGTTGATTAGCTTAAAAGATTGGGGAGTGGAAGCTTTTACCCCTATTGCCCTTTTTCACGCCCTAAATAATAAAAATATTAGGCTTTAGTTCCAAATTTTAAGAAAACATGTTGATTAGCTAAGAAGATATAGCGATATAAAAAATACACATACAAAATTTCATAAAAATCAGTCAAGCCGTTTCGGAGGAATTCAAAATGGAGGGCATTTTGTTGATATTTGTATGGCAATATATCGATCCCTTTGCGCGAAATTATCGTATGTTACAAAAACCAAATTTTACAGGACAGCCATTTTTCTACTTTTCTCTGCTTTCGCTTGCAATGTCAAAATGAAAATATACATGTGCTTTTTGGAGCAACGAAGTGGAATTCGCCTACAATATGTTGTCAGGTGACGTCAATTTGAATGTAGAACAAGATTGTATCAAAAACTCAATTTCAAAAAAATTGGCATGTACGATAATTTCGCGCAAAGGGGTCGATATAGGAAAATCTATATGCCATATCTGCGGAACCCCTAAGCCAATTTCGTGCAAACCAACATTTTCCTCTTTTTCAAGAACAACTCGTTTTATGGTCAAGAAACCAGTTTTCTTTTATAAGTTAAAAATATACTATTTTTATAATGAGCCATAACATGTTCGGAGGCAAGAATAATAAGGGTGTGAATTCTTGATAGGGGACTAATTTAACCACACTATGTTTGCGTCCGACAATTAAATATATGGCTACAGTAACATTTTCGATAATAATAGTTTTGTTGGAGCTGGTGATATCGAAAAACTGTTTTCTTTGTGTATATTCAAAAAGTACGTATCCACATATTTACATTAAACCAATAAAAAATGCCACAATAACAAACAATTATGCAAAATTAATCAATCCATATAAAGTATTCGAACAAAAAACTTTATTAAATAGACATGGATTTGAATTCCTTTTGTAGTCGTTTTAATAATAGCCAAAAAGCCTAATTAAGAATGTGTTAATAAATCGCTGCGGCAAATCGGTAAAAGTGTGTACAGCCAATTTAGAAGGTGTAAGTAAGTTCCATTGAATGTTTGTGTTTGCGTACAACTTTAACCTTGAACTATTCGTTTTATATTTAAAGAAGTGTTCATTTAAATGAAAAATTTGGTATGTTTATTTTTTTGAGTTCTACTACGGTGATTTTGAAACTGAAAATGAAAATATGAACATACATATTTTAAAATTTTTACAAATAACCATTAACTTAACGTGTAATTTGTAAATTTTAAAACGTTTTGGTGGTAGTTCTGTTATGGAAGAAAAAAACATATGACGTCATACATTGTTTAAAAGATACAATAAAATTGTTTAAAAAAAAAAAATTATTAGACCAAAAAAAACGCCTAAATGAAAGTAAATAACGTTTTAACACCCACATAGTAAATAGTTAATGTATTTTAGATTTGTATACACATTTAGCTAAAAGTGGCTAAAAAAAATAAAATTTTTTTTAACAAAATTAATTTTTTGTTTAGATCATTAATACTTTCATCTATATTGCGATAAAATTTGATTTGTTCAAACAAAAATTATAAATGAAATTAAATTAATGAAGTCACCGATGAATTCATATGTGTGTAAATATATAAAGCCTATTTCAGGCTCATTATTTTATTTATCAACCCATTTATGAATAAAATATCCCTGGAGCTTTTTCCCTTTTCGCATTTTTCCAATTTTCAAAAAACTACGTGAAAAAAATTTTTTTTTTTATAAATGGGTTGTAATTTTTATATGCTACAGATCAATTTACACGTACGTTTGTGACCGAATATTATAAACCTTCTGTAAAACAGCCATTTTGACAGACATGCACAATTACATGTGACTTGAAAAGTTGACAAGTCAGATGTAAAAAACATGTCGTCTACATGCACCTTTAGCAGGTGTTAACTTTCACCACACATTTTGATGATTGCACTAAACACTATTGGGGGATTCACAAGGTGTCATAAAGTCATAAGTCTTAAAATAATAACATGAAAAAAACGACTGTTGTGAACAACCCCTTGTAATTCTGTGTGCTATTTTGATTTTAAATCAGCTAATTTATTTTATTTTTTTTTTTTTGTTTACCAAACAGCAGAGTCCTAAGCCGTTCTAATTTTACGCTGAAGTTTATTGTTGATGGGATAAGCTATTCCTATGCGCATTTCACTGGTTGCTTAGGCCAGATCGTCAGGAAACTTCATCCAACGATTTTAGAAAAACTAAAGATATTATAAAATGTGTTATTATTTTTTTAATTATTTGATGTTATTATTTTACTAATTTAGTAAACGCTTGTACTGCTGCCAAAAGAAGCCGCGTGTCTGTCAAGCATCTGAGTCAAATGGTTGACTTTACGATAAACAGCCCGCGACTTGCTAGTGGTTAATTTAAGAAGCTAAACAGAAATTTGGTGTGCGATAAGAAGTGGATAAATTGTAGGCTAAATACTCCAAAGCCATCATATTCAACGGTTATATAGGCACAACGATAAATAAAAACTATTCTAAACTGATAAAATCACACCACTGATGTTAACAAACCACACTTTGTTTTGTTAAAAATAATAGCAGACTGAAATAGTTGGCTTTAAACGTCAGGAGATATCGTTTAAAGTGCTAGTAAATAGCAAAATGGTTAATGTTGTGGTTAACATTTTTAAATGAAACAATTTTGGTTGAAAAAGCATAGTGAATCACACTACATAATATTTGGCAGGAACCGAACCGGCAACCCTCATAATAAAAGACTAACTCACCACCAAATAGCCTACCGAGGCAGCCTTCGAGGCCTTCGTTAGCTGTAACTCTCCCCATATTTCTTTGATTTTATTCGTAAGACACGCTTAAAATATTGCCATTAGGCGTTAGAATTATTATATCTACTCACATTCCGCCGAAACATCCCACCTTTTTCCGTTGGGCGAAACGTTAAAATCAATCCCCACAAATGGATTCAGAGAGATCATCGTCGCCGTATAATTTTACAAGAATACAATAATTTTTTACACCGCTTTTTTCCATAAAATTTTATAAAAAAAAAAAAAAAAAAAGCCCAGTAAGAAGTCTGTTTTTTTCAGCAAATCTTTTCATTTTTAATTAATTTAAAAACTATGATTATGTCAAGGTGACCGCATCATGAAAGATAGTTATGATAGCTGTTTCTTTTTTTTTTTTGTATGTAGTTATTCATATCTGTGGCATTTTGACAAAACATCTTAAATCGAGATAAGAAAGCAAAAAAGTTTTTAAGAAACCCAAAATTAAAGAAAATTTCGGTTTTAATACAAAATTTTAAAAATGAGAACAAAAATGATTTTTGAATGAAAATTCGTACCTATTAAAAACATTTTTTTAACTTTTTAAATTTGACTTAAGATGATTTGTCAAAATGCACAGAAATGTATTCTTAATGACGAACTCCATACAAAAAAAATTTATAGCCAGCATAACTCTCTCTCATGCAGTCTGATGCGGTCACCTGTATGAATTCGCCTTGGCTTTATGTAACATTAATTTTAATTTTTTTTTTTTTTTACTTTATTTCATTAAATAAATCAACTGACAATAGAAAAAACGCCAAAATATGATATTAGAAAATGTTTACAAAAATTAAACAGGAACTTGAAAAATTATAATTTTTTTTTTTTTTTTTTTTTTTGTGGTAATTAAGTTTTTAGATACATATTTTCAATTCATTTTCACGATTTAATGTTGTTTTTCAAGTTAAATATAAAAAAGGGTGTGTAAGTTTGGTTTGATTAAACATTTAATAATAATTTAGCGGTTTTTTTTATTGCAATGCCGGTGGTACTTTTTTTTTTATTTTTTGTCTGTTCAGTTTTTTCTTGGCTTAACAAAAAAAACTTAGTAATTGCTCTTAGTAGGGGTTTTCAAAGAAAGCCGGTTAACAAATAAAACAAAAAACAGTTAAAAATCACGATCATATCGAGCATTAACCGCAAAAAATCTTAGCGACATCATTTTTTTTTATTTATTTGTATCATCTCTTAAAATTAAATGGTCACACAAAGAACCGAAATGAATCTAGAACAAAAACAACATTAGCATATGTGAACATTAGGGGCAGGGCTGCCAGATAAATTTGAGAGAAAATCGTCACTTTCCTGAGAAAAAATAAAAAAATCGTCCTTCACGTTTCAAAAATTCGTCAAAAAATCGCACAGCTTAAAATTTAGTTTTTTTTTAAACAATTTTTGTTCGATTTTTATAAAATAAAAAACATTCAAACAAAAAATAATTAGTTCATACCCAGCTAGCATTTTCAGTCGTATAAGAGATACTGAGAGTCTCATGAAGAGCATATTTGATCGTCGATGACCGTATTTTTTTATCGTAGAAGATTCCCCACAGGGGAAAACGCTTCTTCAATCGTTGTTGGAATCGTTTAAGACGTGCACTGAACCAAAAATCCAATGAAACTGTACGTTTAGCAAACGAATTACGTTTATTAAAATATTTTCGTTGGCTCAACGAATTATTCGTTAATGTAATGAAAATAATACCTAAAAACAGTGACTCGTAAAAGGTTAATTCGATGATGGTTTGACGAAAGACCCTGCAAATAAAATTGGACCACTTGATCCATTTTTATAAAATGGAGTACTCCATGGACTGGTCCGATGTAATGCAAGCATGGACCATGTCATTGTTAAAAAGTGTTTGTAGTGAGACGACATGTCTTCGTTTTTTAACGACTTCAAAACTAGTCCTCTTGTGTATAACATGGAGTAGTTTTAAAACTACTCCTTAGTAGTCCAAAGGTGGGTTATATGGTCCTCCCCTAGGACATCTTAATGTCAAATATACCATGTTTTTCCATACGTTTGGGTTACTCTTGGAATAGTCCTGGTCCCTTGTGGGCTACTCTTTACACGCGTGTTTGGACTGGTCCTATTATTTGCAGGGGATTAACAAAGTGTAACATTGTGGTTTTTGTACTCTGAAAAATAATCATTTAAAGAGTTTCTTAAGGCTTGCATATTAAAAACGTACCTAAACATAAGCGGCTCGCGTTTTCTAGCTTATGAAAAGAGCGGCCTCAATGCTTTGCAATTGGTAAAACCGATTTTGACAGCTGGTTTAATAGTAAAATTTGCCGCTATTGTTAATTAATAATGGTAACTTAGCTATTTTTTGGTCAATCTAGAGTTTTTATCTCTATTTTTATTTATAATTTGTGGGTTTTATGAAACAAGAAAGCTATTACTACTGCTCGTGACTCAACGTTGACGCTGTTGCTTAGGTATGGCATTTCAGCGTAACAGCTAAGCGAAAGAAAACGTTCTGCGTTCCGCTCTTGTTAAGGTACGGCTGTTAAACATTCCAAGATAAAAAACGAACGTGTTAGAAAATTTAATGTTTTATATAGACTTTGGAGACAGAAAAAATCTTCACTTTTTAGAAAAAAATCAGCAAATCGGCACTTTGCTAATTTCGGAACAAAAAATCGTCAAAATGACGATAAATCGTCAAATATGGCAGCCCTGATTAGGGGCTTTTTTTGTGAATGCGGCTTGTGGCTTAAGCTAAAATTCTCTTCAAAAATATCAACAATAAAAAAAAGCAATTTAAAGTGATATATCCCTCCACCGAGACTTAGGGGGTAATTTTGTTGTTCACTTCACCTTGCGTTGAGAAAATTTTCATATAAAATTTTTTGAATTTTAAAAAATAAAATAATAAAACATTTCAGAAGGCTTTATATGAGATCTATGATAAAAAAGTTTTAATTGTATTTAGTTATATTTCGAAAGTCCGTTTTATATGGGACCTATTTTAACCTATAGGACGATTTTTACAAAGTTTTATGATTTTATTTCTAAGTAGTCATATAAAACTTAATTGGATCCAATTTCAATAAAATATCACGATTCATCTCGTATTAAAGTGATTTTGAGGAAGCGATTTTATATTCAAGCTAAATCATTTTAGCGACTGACGAGTATAAAATTCACTAGAGTGATTTCTATAATTATAAAAACTGAATTAAATTAAATTGTTATACTGTATTGAAATTTGAGAAAAACGATTTTTATGGGACCTTTGCTTAAAGGTCCCAATATTTGTTTAGTGTTATCCTAGCTGTGTATAAAGTTAATTATGAACCGATCTTCACGAAATTTTGCCTTGCAACTTTTAGTCTTAGCTAGACAGACCAAATAAAACTACAATAGCATTTAACGTTACGTTTTTAAGCACAGTGTAAGAGTATTTTATCTCAACCGTCACAATTTTTTTCAGTAGATCATCAGAGTGATGGCGAAAAAAACTTAAGCGCCAAATATAGCCATTATCCTGCTAATATGTATGTGAAAAAATTAGCTCCATTTGATGCATTAAACAAAACTGAACATTTCTACAAATTTTAAATGTATGAACCGCAAAAAAAGTTATTTTTTAATAAATGACTTTACTGGCAACCAGTGTTGCCAAAACTTATCGCGGAAAAAATGCTAGATTTTGTTAAAAAAAAAAATGCTTAATAAATGCTAAAAAAAATTTATATAAAACATATAGAAAGATCTTCAATAAAGGAAGGGCCAATAAATTGTTTATAATATCGACCCCTTGGCGCGAAATTACCGTACGTTACAAATACCAAATTTTACAGGACAGCCATTTTTCTACTTTTCTCTGCTTTCGCTTGCAATATCAAAATGAAATGTGCTTTTTGGAGCAACGAAGTGGAATTCGCCTACAATATATTGTCAGGTGACGTTTTTTGAATGTAGAACAAGATTACATCAAAAACTTAATTTCAAAAAAATTGGCATATACGATAATATCGCGCAAAGGGGTCGATATGCTGCCCATTGTCCTTCAGGTTCTACGACGAGCTGTCAAATTGCCTTTAATAAAGTTTTGTCAGATACACGACAAGTGCAAACGAACTATGCACAGCACATAAACTTAATGTCGCCTCTGCTGAACATTGTTAGAAATTCTTTAGAAAGGGATAGGATGGTTTTAATTTATGCCCGTAACATTTTTGTGCTATCTTATTTCTGCGAGTTGCTCCAGGCCACTATTTTAGACAGTATCGCATTTGAAAATATTGCAAAAGGTTTTTTCTAAGACATCTGTTTCTTTTACCCATTATTTTTACTTAAGGTGCTTGCCCCAATCTTTGCGAAACTTTTGTTAATAGGTTTTTACTAATTTTTAAAAATTTTTCTCCTATTTTGATTTTTATTTCAGTGAAACATTAACGAGCATTAAAATTGTTGGATATTTAACATCTAATTCAATGTTAGAATCTTCCGTTATTTTCTATTACATTTGTATTAGACATTATAAAAATGAAAAATATTAAAAATATCACAAGAACTAAAAAATGCTAGAAATTTTTAAATACAGTAGTAACTCGATTCTTGCACATGCTTGATACTTGCACACCTCGATTCTTGCAACATAGAAATATTTTTTCATTACGCACTCGGTACTTGCGACATCCGAAAATTTTGAACTCGATACTTGCAACATTACTCTTGTATTACTCTTGCGTGCTGCTTTGTTTACGTTTTCTTAGACTGTATACATTTCGGGAAATCCCCGTCGTTTTATGCTGCTGATGAAATATGTATCTACAGTTATACGAATGCGTTGAACTTAAGTGTTTTGAATTGAAATATTAAACTTGGTTTTAAACAGATGTATGTGCCTTTTATTTTGTTTGGGAAATTAATACTCGGTACTTGCGACAACCTCGAAACATGCACTGAACCCGGTTTTCATTACGTGCAAGAATCGAGTTTCTAATGTAATGCTACATGCTAAATCAGTATTTTTCATGCCAAATGACTTTAAAAAATGCTAGAGATCTAGCATGAAAAATGCTAAATTGGCAACACTGCTGGCAACAATTGCATCATCTCCTAAAATATCATGGTCACATAACATGCAGTCTACAACTGACATGAAATGCTTAACATTAACACTAATATGATGTTAGTGTTAAGTATAGACTCATCATGTTAGAGGTTTTCTCATGTTATAACACGGTTGTTAATGCAAATGTTTTAACAAAGCTTTTATTACATCAAGTGCCAATTCACACGTTGCAAGTCTTATTGACCAGCTTGCTACCTTATAGGCGAGAGAGAGTGAGAGAGAAACATTTATTTTCCTCTCTTCACTCTCGTTATAAAGTAGCAAGCTGATCAATAAGACTTGCAACGTGTGAATAGGGACCAAGTAACAACAGCATATCACGTCGGTTGTAGACGGGGAGTAAGGTACCGTTACGAATTTATAACAAAAACAATTGTATCACAAGCTACAGACAACCCTCACACAAAATTTTTATGAAATAAAATAAAATAAAATAAAACCTTCTCCTGTAAAATTTTGTTTCTGTCGCTTAAGCTTTTTTGCAGTTATGGCTCGATATAATACCGGCATGTTCTAGAAATCGAAATTAAGTGCATTTAAAACCGAGCAAATTTAAAAAATGGCCCTGTGCTGAAAGTTCATAAAAATATTCGATTTTATCTATATATTACCATTTAATTTCGAAAGCAAAAGTTCAGTTTCAGATGCAAAAGCAAAGGATGACAGAAAGAGGACACAAATTTTTTAGATGACAGTTGCGAGTTAAAATAGATGATTGTCCTGCAAGACTCTTGAAATAGTAATAAAATATTTGTTTAAAAAAAATTGCAATAACTTAATAAGAAACTAAATAAAGCAGTGTTCGAATATAAGCTGTACATTATTAAGCGTTCGGTTCACACACCCAAGAAAGATATCTATTTCATTAGTGATTGTGTAGACGAACACAACCCTTTATACCGTTCGTAACAATTTTCAAGAATGAGCCGAACGTTATATAATGGTATTTTCTTCGTTAAAAAATCATAACAATAGCAGTGATACTGTAGACAAACATTATATTTTAATGTTCTATAATGTTTCTTTTTATACCCACACCACAATAGTGGAGAGGGTATTATGCATTTGTGCTGATGTGTGTAACGCCTTAAAATAGTGGTCCTAGACCCACCTTAAAGTATACCGATCGTCTTAGAATCACTTTCTGAGTCGAACTAACGATGTCCGGCTGGCTGGCTGGCTGGCTGTCCATGTAACCTTGTGCGCAAAGTACAGGTCGCAATTTTAGAGATAATTTGATTAAATTTGGGTCATAGGTTTTTATTGGCACAAGGACCAAGTCTATTGAAAATGGGCAGAATCGTAGGACCACGAGGGAAGATAGAGGGAAATTTCTTCCTCTCAGAAACTATCAAACCGATTTCAATGAAATTTAAAACATAGATAGAACCATATCTATATGGACACAAAATGTATGCATTTTTTAAAAAATAGGACCACGAGGGGAGATAGGGGCAATTTCTGCCTCTCAAACCGATTTTAATGAAATTTAAAACATAGATAGACCCATATCTATAGGGACACATTAGCTATACAGTTTTTCAAAAATAGGAATACAACGGGAGGTAGGGGGAAATTTCTGCCTCTCACAAACTTTCAAACCGATTTTCATGAAGTTTATAAACTAAGATAAATCTATATTTATATGGGCACATAAGCATGATGTGTTTTTAAATACTGTGGTGTAGGGTATCATATGGTCGGGCTTGACCGACTATACTTTCTTACTTGTTTTACTTAATAAAGAAATGAACAAACAAAAAACTTTAGCAACGACCGTGTATATGTTTTGTTTGTGTAAAATTATTTTGCTGGCTTTTTGATTTTTTTCTGTATATGCATTTTGTTTGGTTTTTTTACCAGCCAAAAGGACGCTACGCACAACAGAAACACAATGAGGTTTGTGGTTAAAAAAAAAACCGAATGGAATAAAATGTTTTCATCTTTTGTTGAGTGAGATAAAAACAGTACTATTTTTGTGTTCGATGACAAAGACAAAGTGAAGATGACAAACAGAGAAACGTTATTTTTTTAATGATTTTCTACACAAACACTATTAGCGTTTGTGTTTTCCACAAATCTACCGAACCGAACACTAAGGAGCGATATTTAGTGTTTATTTTCGAACACTAAAATAAAGTGAATAATGGATTAAAAACGTGTTGGTCCCCAAAGGGTTAAAAGAATTTGTAATTATTATTATCACCAACAACGTGTGTGTGTGTGGTATCTCAAGAATTGTTATTATTTACAAATTACACACTCTTTCAATCCCAATCATACATATATGTGGGTACATGCGTCTTTGAGTGCATGTGAGTGATTGTAGCAGTCTACTTTGTACAAATCTCTTGCTTTAGGGATTTGCCGGCATTCCAAAAAATTTTTTATGCCACCGTCTTTCTCTTATCAGTTCGTTGGAGACTTTTATTGAATGTCTGACAGTAGAATTTATTTTGTATTTAAACAGCAACAGCAGCACAAAATGCTGCCATATTATGTTTTTTTTTTCTATATGCACATACCCAACAGACCAAAACAGAGAAAAATGTAAATGAGTTGTAGAACAAGCTTATCATAAGAGATTTTCTACAACATGACAACAAATATTTTTGCAAATGACTTATTCTAGCTATAGTTTTGTAAGTGTTTTTGAGAATGATGTCCCGTTATATGACGCGTGCCTTAAATTTGTATTATTAGTAAAAGTTTTCAGTCTTTGTGTTGGTTCGAAGAGTGAAGTGATTTAAATTGCTTTAAACAGTGCACAATTGTAAAAAAGTGATTAAATTTTATATAGGTAAAAAACTTTTTGTAAATATGCCATATAAATTTAAAAAGAATGCTCGTAAATTATGTAATCAATCTTATTAAAGTTTAGAAAAGTATTTTTCTGTAAGCTTGTTCTAATATTAGACTTCTTAGCTTACATTATATTATGTACAAGTACTATTATCGCAAGGGATCAGTTTTCATTATAAAATAATTGTTTATAAGCCTTTTATAATAGTAATCACAACACTTTTCTAAGCTTTAGGCTTATGCTAGTAAACTTGCTACAAGTTATTTCTAAATATTTTTGGTTTGTTGGGTATGAATGTTTGTTTGTATTGCCATAACTGTAAGTGTTTATTATATAGATTTTCATACACACATAAATATTCCCCAAATGTGTGTAGCTGTGTGATCAAAAACGTGCAATTGCACATTAATCACAGATGTTGCCACAAATGCATAAACATTTCTGATTACCTAAGCACAACATTTTTGTTTGTTTCTTTAGTTTTCTGTTTCATATTTCTTTTTTTTTTTTCATTATTACGCTGCAACATTTACGTTTAACATTTTGGCAACAACAACAACTACAACACGTTTTAATGTGCCTCGTTCTGTAAGATGTGCAGAGTAAGTAGAAAAAAGTGTGATTCCTAATAAGTAGTTTTCACACACACACAACCACACGCACATCATTTTAAAGGAGATTATACGCTTCTTATTTATTTAAATAAATACAATTTATGATCTTTATTTGTGAGTTATTATTGGGGTTGGAATTTAATGAATGTTTCTTTAATGTTTTCGGCTGATTTCAGAAAGAGATTTTACGTAGGAACTCTCGTAAAGATTTTGGTTTGAAGCATAAATTATTTTTTTTTTTTTTTTTTTTTTTTTTGCTAACCACTGTTTTATTATGGAGATTTTGTTCTTAGAAAATATTAATATGCTATTTAAGTATAGAAATCGAGAAAACAGGGGTTATTTATATTCAGGTTTTAGATTTAAAGAAATCTAAAGTATTTAATATGTAGTAGGTATTGTCTGTACCAATAAATTCTCGCTTTTTTTGAAAAAATTTGTCTTTTTCAATTAAATTCTCTTATATGTATTGTGTTTATAAGTATTGGCCACCGTTAGTTGTGAATTGTTCCCTTAGGTTTTGAAAACGATAGATGGATTCCGTGCCTAAAGAAAACTACTTATCCATCGAGTCCCGAAGCGACCTAATATTTAATACCCTCGACGCACAGAGGGGTGAAATCGTAAAAAATGGATATTAATTGAAAAATGAAAGTTTGTTTTTTTGAAAAATATTTAGTAACCGATTACAGTATATAAAATTCTACATCACTACTGAAAATTTCAATGTCATATGATGTTTACTTGTCAAGCTGCATTGTATTAAAGTTAAGTAATTTTTGAGTTATTCGCGCACAATAGTGTTAATTGAAATTCGGTATATTTCGACGATTAATATATAGTTTTTGCAAGTCAAAAGTAATACTTTTACTATGGAATCTTCAACCTCAGATATTTTAGCGTTGTTCTAAAAATAATTGTTTTAACAAAAGTTGTGTAGAAGTATTTTTAAAATTTTTTTTAAAATATGTCTCCATTTTGGCTATTTTCAAAATATTCGTGGATATTTAAATATGAATGGTGTAAGTTGGCGTTATAATATTAATTTGTTAAGAAACTACAGTTCCTAGGCTTTTATATTCAGTAATAACATGTTGCGCGTTTTTGCGCGAAATTTTTTAAATTAATTAATTGTGAAAATAGTCACTCAAGCAAAGAACACCAGTTCTATCTTTTGTTTGCTTTGTCTTCGTTTTCGTTGTTATAATTGTTGTTTTTGTATACAATTGGCAACTGTGTGTTACAAAAATTTTGTAAGAAAAATATAGAGTTTTTGTTCACAATATCGAGTGGTTTTCAGAAGTATCAGTGGTTAAACATGCCTCCAACCTTGCATAAGTTTTTAATACATGGCCCAGTATCATTTCGCACGCGCTATTATCGATCGGTGAACTGTCTGAGGAAGCCCATGAAGCCCGAAACAAAGATTTTAAAAACTTCAGAGAACATTTTTCTCGCAAATGAAGTCGGTAGGATTGCAATCAAGACATATTAAATAGGTTCCTACTAAGTTCAGATCCAATCCTATCTGGTAAAACACAATTGCCCAAAAAAAAATTCCACCAACTTCCGTAGTAGATCTACTAGTTTCGCCTTAAGTTTTGACGAACGTGGCACCAGAAGGCACAAATTATGATACAGATGACGACGGGCATATTTTTTAAAATAGCAGGTCAAAAACACATGCCTTATAATAAATGTATACAAGCTATCACCAGACACATCCGTACACAATCGAACAATTTAAATATCTGCTTTGAGTCCCGAATTTAGTTACAAATATGATAGAATAATTCCCAATTCGTTTACGTAATTATATTAAAAATAAATTGATTACTATGGAAAAATTTTATTTCTTTTTTTTCAAAAAACAAAAAAAAAATCCGACTGAGCCAGAGCTATTTTTAAAAGGGGGCGTGGCACCACCCTATTCCACCTTGGATATAATTCATACTGTTAGATCAACATATAAACCAAATCTTATCTTCATACCTTTGATGGTTCATGAGATATATCCGTTCTAAGTTTCAGGTTATATGGGCGGTGCCACGCCCCTTTATCCAATCATAACCAAGTATATCCAAGAACTATTAGCAGGTTAAAGTTTCATGGCAATCGGTCTATTGCTATGGCAGCTAGAGCGATTTTTAATAGGGGGAGTGGCACCGCCCACTTTTCCAAAAGATGTGTAGCATATGTCACTCAGTGGTAACGTAGCATTCAAATAGTGAAAGAATTTTTAAAATTGGATAAGTAGTTTAATTAATCTCCATTTTTTGCGATTTCACCCCTCTGTGCGACGGAAGTGCAGCGTATTTAAGATCGGATGTCCTAATTAATCTGAATACATAAATGGAAATCAACCAAGACAGGCTGATATAAAAATTCTCATTTGCAACAAGTTGGAATGAGATTTTCATGCACTACAAAATCGAAAATATGTGCTTAAAATATGCACTTAAAATCCAAAGTATGCACTAAGAATCTAAAATATACACGAAAAATAAAAATAAAAAATCCATAAAAAATCGTTTTTTAATTTAACTTAAAATACAAATTTTTAATTTACAAGATTTAGTTTGTCGTGCTTAATACCCAGTTTTTAATTTTTTAATAAAAACACTGAAGTTTACTGCCTGTTTGTAGAACACGAGCGCAAAAATGACTCATTAACTAACATTTAAAACAAATTTTGAATTTTTGTTTTTGTTTTAAATGTTAGTTAAACGAGTCACTTTTTCACTCGCGTTCTACAAACAGGCAGTTCTACTTGTAAATAGGTTCAGAAAAAACCAAAACAACCTGCTTTATTGCTCTCCCAAAAATTAAGCATGTTGCCAGTTTCGTTTTTTTTTAAGCCGTGCACTTGCCAGTTTATTATGAAAAATATAAAAAATTTAGTCTGTTATTCAAATATCTTTAAAAACCTTGAATAACAAATTTTAATTTTTGTTTGTTTGATTAAATAAATAAGAACTGCTTTATTAAAAACAAAACTTTTCCTTGTACTTGAAGAATGCCAATAAATTGTAAAATTTATTTTCAGATCCCACTTTGATTCCAGATCAGATCAAAAATATTTGAAATTTATTTTATTTTTTGAAATCCTTAATCTTGTTTGCAAAACGTTTTGGATTTTTTTTAATTTGTCGGGATATTCTTCCTTCCACATTGTTTATTTTACTTTTTGCAAATCAATTAATTTGACTTGGGTATTAAGTGAACTAAATCCCTCCTAATTAGTTATTGTTTCACCAATATATCCGTAATTGGAAAATACAAATGCTAATTGACTTCTGATGTGATTTAAATTTAATATTTCTTTTACTTCTTTAATTGCATAATCATCGGTATGAACAAGCTTTTCTAACATTCTTAAGTTACTCCAAGTTTTTTGAATAGAATTCTGAAGCATCTAGCCAGGCCAACAGGCTGAGGTGGAAGGGGAATCAAGGGATACATTTCATTAAAAATTGCAACATTATCGAACAATTAACAATTAACATGATCGAATTTCCTCTGCAACGCGGTATAACACATGTGCCAACCAAGTAACTTGTAATAGTTTTAGATAAAATATTTTTAACCCATTGAAAGCCTTAAGCATGAAAGGTACTGCATCAGTTTAAAATAGAAGGATCTGTTGTCGAAATCTTTAAGATCTTGTATTAAAAGCAAAGCTCCAAAATAAATTATTTATTGATTTTAAAATTTGTTTGTGTATTTAAATGTTTTTTTAATAAATGTTATAAAACATGGAAATTAAAAAAAAAAATTCATTTAAAAATGTCAAAATATGCAAAAATATGCATTTAAAACTTAAATATGCATTTTCACTAAAATATGCAACAATATGCAAGAACAAATCGATGCCATTTTAACGCAAATTTTATGATTCCGAAAGATAATTGTTGACCTTAAATCTTAATGCATATTTTGAAAAGGTTTCGAAGATTTCTATATTTCACTTGTTGTTTTTTATTCTGATTTTCATTCTAAATAACAAATTTTTCTTTTTTTTGTTCTAGCTCACAGTTTTGTAATATTAAAACAATATTTCCGGTGTGCAACGCAACGGATTCTGTCTTTTTTTTAACAGACCCGGATTTATTAAAAGGCATATAAATTTGGTGTCGCATGAATACAAACTTGAGGATGCTTAACAACGATTTTTCATACAAAAGCGGATAAAAAGTCATTTGCATCATGGTTAATACAGTGAATGCTTCTGTAGCCGAATTTGGACTGTTAACTCGATTTGTCTGCTGAGCAGAGATGTTCGTCTAGGGGATTGTTGGTTTTAACGTGTTATGAGGGAACTTAGAAAAGAGGAACTTAGGAAATCGTACGCTTATGGGAGCTGTCCGGCTGGAAAAGCTGTTCGTTACAGGAGTTTTCACTCTAGTTTATTAGATGTGGGGCAAAGACAATGCGTTAAAGAAAAAAAAACAAAGTCTTAATTGTACGATCAGAAAGGTACACTCACAATATTATTACAGTAACGGACTGTAGTTTATTTAAGAAATAGTCCGTTCAGTCGTTTTTAAATAAATAAACATTTAAAAGTCCAAGCAAATTTAGTTTTAACTGATTCTAACAGTTATTCAAAAAACTAAGTGCATATTAATACGGATTTTCAGTTGCAGTTAATATTGTCCGTTGATTGAGTTAAATTCTTCTTTATGTTAAATTAAATAAAAATGTAATTTAAAGCAACGAAAAGTTCATTTAATTTTTACTGTCAAAAATTCAACCGCGAATTCCGTAAAAACAAATGAATATTCAGTTATCTTATATAAATTAATTGTCAAAAAATTAACTACATATTCCGTAAAAACAAATAAATATGCACTTATTTTATAAAATTTTACTGTCAAAAATTCAACACCATATGCCCGTGTGGGGTTTTTCTAGTTCCCCCATCGGGTGCCTCCATTCGAATAGGGAACGCCTCCCATGAATGCCTGTCATCCGTGGGTGGTATCAGGGAAATGAAATACCTGAGGTGGAGAAAAAACTAGCAACGGTTTGTATCCAAGGGAAAATTGTAGCATTGGCGGCGGATGAATTCACAAAGAACCAACGGCGGCATGCACATTCTCAGTTAGGCAGACCACTTGGAAACTTTGCACCTTTCAAGGTTCAAAGTAAAGCATGCCTGGAGGCTTTGCTAGAGCCCTAGCACCAGCATCGGGTACAGTAGGTTAATCTCCTGCTTACCTCAAATTCAATATGATTACAAACCACAACGAAAATTTTAATGGCCCTATGTTCCTCCTAGGAATAAAAGGAATAAATATATACTGAATATGGGGTCAATTTTTTTGAGAGTAAAAGTTTATAAAATAACTGAATATTTAATTGTTTTTACTGAATATGGGGTCAATTTTTTGACAGTAAAAGTTTATAAAATAACTGAATATTTATTTGATTTTACGGAATATGGTGTTGAATTTTTAACAGTAAAAATTAAATGAACTTTTTGTTAAAAATATATGAAAAATAAGTAGACCGGTTTTTAATTGAATTTTCATTTATTTTATATTACAATTTCAGTTAATTTTACGTACAGAATATTGTGAGTGTGGTACGCGTCCCTCGGATTCTTATCATATGACCCACTTTCCCTGTATTAGAATGAAAAAAAGACTTTTATATTATTTTGCATTATTTTAAAAGATTTTATAGAGTTATGCCTCATAACGAACATTCTCCGCCAACAAAATCGCCATCTTTGAAGTGTCAAAACTAATCTCTATTTCTAAGAACTAGCAAAATTTAAAACACAAAGATTACCCTGTCTCTAGTCAACATTAAGTGTTCCTAATAATTAACATATCACTCAGGTTTTTAACATTTGTTTTAAGCTTTTTTTTAACATGACATGTTAATGATAACTAGTAGTTTAAACAAAAAAAAAAAAATTAAAAAAAAAGCCACTTGCAACCAAAAGAAGGCTACCAAAATTATGGAAGAAAAAAAGCACCAAGAAATAAAAATCAAATAATTTTAACTGAAAAACATTTCACCCAGGCATTTAAAGATTTAAGATTTCTAGGAATTTGTATTCGGTTTAATGCTGAAATATTAATTCATCTTTTCTTACGGTTTTTGGGGAAGATGTTTTTTTTTTTTTAGTTTTTCTTTTCGACTTTAATTTAAAACTTAATTTATTTTTTAATGTTTTTTTAATGTACTGGCATAGTTAACACTTGATTTATTTTAAACAAAAGTAGCAGATGTTTGGAAATTTTAACTTAAACAATAAATTTAAATAAAACTAAATTAATAAAAAAAAAAACTTAAACAAAACAAAAAATCTTTTGCACATCTAAAGATTTTTTTAATCTGTGTGTTGTTCTTGAATAATAGCGAATGTTAATTTTTGATGCTTAATTCTACTATTTTAAACGGTGTTGAAATTTTTCTTAGAGGCCGCTTATATTGCACCGCATTCTTGAACTTCCGAGATTTCCAGAAATCTATTTCGTGAAAAGATTTTGACAGAATAATCTACTCAATCTATGTTTTTTTCATATGGTACTAAAAAATTTTCGCAGAGCAAGAAAAATTACATTTTAACAAAAAAAAAAAAAAAAAAAAAAAAAAAAAAATGGCAGCTTTTTGAAACTGTTAAAAATATTCAGAAATTTTAAAAATAGCAATATACAGTAAAACTTCGGTATAAGAAACTTTTTTATTATAATTTTTATAAAAAACTCAAAAAAAAAAATTTTGCTGAGTCCCTTTTATAACCTTTTTATTGCAAAGTTTTTCATATAAATATTTTCCGTAGCTGTAACGACAAAAAACCTGAGCTACACAGCAACTATATAGCATTTAACTTAATTAAATGCATTTAAATGCCTCTATACAACGAAGTCGGAATGAAACAAAATTAAACCTTAACAGCCATATTCATAAAAAGTTCTTATTTTAAGCTTTTAGTATGTAATAACTGTCAAACGCTTTTTGTCTTATAAACCTGCTATAAAAATTTGTATTCATAAACGTACATTAACAGCGTTTTTACTATTAACTGTTTGTAGCGATTTTGTGCTTAAGTATAGCAACTTCCATGAAACTTCTATTAGGTTCACATGATATTCTATGCTTAATTTTTTTTTATAATTTTTTATACCCACACCACAATAGTGGAGAGGGTATTATGCATTTGTGCTGATATGTGTAACGCCTTAAAATACCGATCTACTCAGAATCACTTTCTGAGTCGAACTAACGATGTCCGTCCGGCAGGCTGGCTGTCCATGTAACCTTGTGCGCAAAGTACAGGTCTCAATTTTGGAGATAATTTTATTAAAAATGGATCATAGGTTCTTATTAGCACAAGGACCGAGCCTATTGAAAATGAGCCGAATCGTAGGACCACGAGGGAAGATAGGGGGAAATTTCTTCCTCTCAGAAACTATCAAGCCGATTTCAATGAAATTTAAAACATAGATAGAACCATATCTACAGTATCGGACAAAACCTAAGCACAACCTCAGTATATTTTTTTTAAATGATAAATTTTTTAAGAAAACAAAATTATTAAAAAAATTTTTTTATTTTTTTATTTATTTATATCTTTTTTATTGAAAAACACAAACTTAAGGAATTCAGAATTTAATAAAAAAAAGTTATAATTCAAAAAATATTTTAAGTCGCAAATATAAGCGGACTAAACTAAAGCACCCCCAACTTAAGGTACAAAAAAAAACTATTGAAATCAATATTTCGTTGCGAATTCTTTATTCTGGATGGCACACGCACATCTTTTAGGCATAGAGGATATTAAATTATTAATTATTTCAGGTGATATTGCTTCCCAGGCTATTTTTGCGGCTTCAAATAAATTTTCATTGGTTTTCAATTTTCTCGGTTGATTTTTAAGTTAACGATCTCCCTCAAGTTCTCGATTTAGTTAAGATCAAGTGAATTTATCAAGACATTAATTAAGTGCAAAATATTCGATCAACAGATAAATTATTTCTAGGCTAATAAAAAAGTTTTTGCAGACTGATCGCACACCTTCTACTCATTCTGGATGAAGGCCACGTTAAACTTCGCGACATGAAGACTCCTTAATTAACACGACACTTCAACATTATCCTACAGCATCCATACTTCCATCAGTCTTATGAATTGGCCCAATCCCTTGCCCATAGAAACAACCCCAGACCATTATGTTGCCGCCTCAATGCTTTACAGTGCCTTTGCAATTCAACCGTTGTATATTTGATCTGCGTACACGCCTTATGCCATCTGAATCCTTTAAATTCAACTTAGATTCGTCAGAAAACAGCAGTCCTCCATTTTTGGATACTCCAGTTGAGATGGGCCTTGGCGAATTCTAGTCTGGCTTTTTTTATTTTTTGACGATATGAAAGGTTTTTTTGCTGGTCGTCGACTGAATAATCCGGCCTCTACCGCCCTTCTGCAAATCGTTCTTTCGCTAATTTTTAAATCTAAGGGGTTTTGTATGTGACTATAAGATGCTGTAGGATCATTTTGGATTGTCCTTTTAATTAAGGAGTCTTCATGTCGCGAAGATTAACGTGGCCTTCCTCCAGAATGAGTAGGAGATGTGCGACCAGTCTGCAAAAACTTTTTTATTAGCCTAGAAATAATTTATCTGTTGATCGAATATTTTGCACTTAATTAATGTCTTGATAAATTCACTTGATCTTAACTAAATCGAGAACTTGAGGGAGATCGTTAACTTAATAATCAACCGAGAAAATTGCAAAACCAAAGAAAATTTATTTGAAGCTGCAAAAATAGCCTGGGAAGCAATATCACCGGAAATAATTAATAATTTAATATCCTCTATGCCCAAAAGATGTGCGTGTGTCATCCAGAATAAAGAATTCCCAACCAAATATTGATTTCAATAGTTTTTTTGTACCTTAAGTTGGGGGTGCTTTAGTTTAGTCCGCTTATATTTGCGACTTAAAATATTTTTTGAATTATAACTTTTTTTTATTAAATTCTGAATTCCTTAAGTATGTGTTTTTCAATAAAAAAGATATAAATCAATAAAAAAATAAAAAAATTTTTTTTTAATAATTTTGTTTTCTTAAAAAATTTATCATTTAAAAAAAATATACTGAGGGGGTGCTTAGGTTTTGTCCGATATTGTATATGGACACAAAATGTATAAATTTTAAAAAAAATCGGACCACGAGGGGAGATAGGGGCAATTTCTGCCTCTCAAACCAATTTTAATGAAATTTAAAACATAGATAGATTCATATCTATAGGGACACATTAGCTATACAGTTTTTAAAAATTAGGACCACAAGGGGAGGCAGGGGGCAATTTCTGCTTCTCACAAACTTTCAAACCGATTTTCATGACGTTTATAAACATAGATAAATCCATATTTACATGGACACATAAGCATGATGTGTTTTTAAATACTGTGGTGTAGCGTATCATATGGTCGGGCTATACTTTCTTACTTGTTTTTAATTGTAGAACTTAAAAATTATTCTGATCAAATAAAACTGCATATTATTTTTGTTTCTGAACAAAATGTTGCCGAAAGGTATCATAAAAACTTTTGTTTGAACCTTTTTGTAAATATACGATAAGAAAGTATTCGAATAAAAAGTTTGTTTACTTCTTATTAACATCACTATTATTATGATTTGCTTACTTTATTTTTTTTTTGTTTTATTTTTTGGACAATAATTTGTTGTTTTTAACAAAAAAAACAACTGGTGGCAATAATTTAATAAATAATTAAAGAGAATATCTGCATTTGGCCCTGAACATATTCATTAAAATCATATAAATTTTTTTTTTAAATAATTAACAACATAATTTTAAATTGGTTTTCTAAAATAAAAAAAATTAAGTAAAATGTATTTAACATGTCCATATTAATAAATAAAATAATTTTTTCATTATTTTTCAACATATTTCACAAAAATAAAATCATTAAATGCAAACACTTATCAAAATGTCATTTTATTTTTGGTTTAAAGAAGCGCAAGTCCAACAATAAATTTTCATACTTTATGAATGGTTTATTAAAGGTTTAATAGCCTATTTTTCGTTTATGAATACAACTTTAGCAAGTTTTGATTAATTTGATTAATTAATCATAAATAAGTTTTTATGAATACGGCTGTAAAGTTGTAAAGCCCCATTATCAAAATTTTCAGATATGCATCTATAGAGCATCTTTATATAGCTTTTGCCGCAAAAACAACCTAAGCGACAAAACCCCGATTTTTACCCATATTTTATTTCATAAACATTTTGTATGAAGGTTGTCGCTTAAGCTAAAATTGTTTTTGTTATAAAATCGTTACGGCACCTTATGTGACCATGACATCTTAGGAGATGATGCAAGTGTTGCCAGTAAATTAGTTTATTTAAATAAACGAAAATTGAAAATTATGTCGCTTAAGCTATTTTTGCGATAAAAGCTCAATATAGCGGAGTGTTTCGTAAAACGCCTCTATACAACCAGGTTAAAGTAAAGCAAAATTGTAAAGTTCCATTATAAAAACAACGAACTCTTAATGTGTTTGCAAGTGCATATTTAAACGTCAAAAATCTAGTCAGTTTTGTTTTGAATCTTGGTTAAATAGAAAAAAAACTATACAAATTAATTATGAATAAAAAAATTCCCCGAAAGTTTTCTTTTCCTCTTCCCATTTATGCAATTGCATTTAAATAGAAAAAAATGGGAGAAGGGAAAAAACTCCCGGGAAAATTCTTAATTGGGTTAATAGTTATAAAAAGTCTTAAATATGCAATTGCATGTTTTTCCTTGTGTGAACCAATGAAGGAAGAAACAATATGTTTATCCGTTTAAGAGCTTTTGATAAATTTTGACATCGATTTGTTAGTGCATATTTTATACGTTGCAGCATTTTTTTTTTTTTTTTTTTTTTCAAAAAAAAAATTGTAGTTCTGGTTAACGGATGGCCATCTACATTTAATTTTCACTCTACAATACTAAAAAAAAAAATAATTTAAAACTAAACAAAAATTTAAGAAACTTCAAAAAAATATATATCACTAATATTTTTTCCGACACTGTACTTTCAGTCAGTTTTTTTTTATTATACCCTTCACCACAGGTGGAAAAGGGTATATATAAGTTTGTCATTCCGTTTGTAATTTCTACAATATTGACCTTAGACCCTATAAAGTATATATGATTGTTGTATTTTTATTACTTTTTTCTGTATATCTGGAGAACGGCAAGAGCCAAAGCTTTAAAATTAGGTACAAACATTTAGGTTATAAATATACACCATCCTACAAAATGTGGGCGGGATTGGAGAAGTAGGCGTGGTACCTCTCATACAAAAAGTATTAAAAATTGTATAAAAACCTGAATTTTTTGACTGTAATATGATCTATGGTTACGCCTTATATATCAGAAGATCGGAAATTTTTAATAGAAAATATTTTCTGAAAAACTCGGGAAAATCGGTTCAGAAACGAAAAAGTTATGACCAAAATATTAATTTTTTTTTTGAAAAATACCAATTTTCAGGAGCCATAGATCTTCCCGAGTCCACGTTTTATATAATATATATAACTGGCAAATTTCTTCTTTAACACGTCGGTATATAAATCTGTCAAATCGGTTAAGAAATAGCAGAGTTATGACCAAAATACTGAAATCCCAAAAATTACTCTTTTTTATAATTATGATTGTTTTTTATACCCTTCACCGAAGGTCTTACACCCTATAAAGTATATATATTCTGGGTCCTTATGTAAAGCGAAGTTCAAATCCGGTTGTCGTCTCTTTTTCCTATCCCCTCACCACCCTTCGTATTTGTTTACATATACTAGCATAATGCCCAATATGATTTTCGTTATCACCCTTCTTTATTATTTCATATATTTATCGAAATAATTTTAAAAAAAAAGAAACTAAAAACGATTTAAAAAAAATATTTACCAGTTATCGCTTTTTAAATTTCATTTATACTGAAGTAAATATGTATGTATATGTAAAAATTATTTAGTTGCTCTCTATTCTACTCGCACAATGGTGAAGGGTATATAAGATTCGGCACAGCGGAATATAGCACTCTTACTTGTTAAAACATACACCCTTATCGCGAATCTCAAGGGAATAAATTTTAGGGAATAATTTTTTTATTCCCATGAACAACAAATTGGCATCGCCAATTGTAAGGGAATAAAATAAACATATGTTGCAAGTCGAACATTCTATTGTGAATTCATGTAATTTAATTTTTTATGCGAACTTTTGTAATTTTCTTAATAAATAGTTATTATTCAGTAAAATGCATAGTATTTCGCTAAGATTTATTTTATTAGAAGAAGAAACAAATTTATTGGAGAAAATAAAAAGACGAAATTTGAGAGATGCAGCAAATCCACTGTGTTTACCAGAAATAATGTAAGTGAAAACATGAATTGTTGGCAGTATGCATATAAATAAATTCTTTGCAGGTTTCAACGACATTTCCGAGTTAACAAAGTTGCTTTTAAACACCTTTTAGACATTTTGGTCCAAAACACTATTTTACTATTTTACAAAATAACAAGACAACTACTTACATTGTGCTTCCTTTTTTATTCCCAATCTAAATGTTTGTGAAAAAAGTCACACAATTTTTGGGAGAAATCCCACGCGAATAACAATTGGCGATGCCATATTTTTTTCGATCATGCGATTTTTTTCACGTGGAAATAATTCATGATTGCAATTTTTGGGAAAAGGGAAATAATTCGAGGGAAAAAATATTCACGATAGGGGTGATTATCTTACTAATGTCAAAAATTGCAATGTAAAGGCACTAGATTTTGAAGAAGATTTCAAATTAAATGAAAATAAAAACAAATTTCTGCTTTTTTATAGTTGTTGCAATATAAATTCCCAAGCGAAAATTTTTATTTTTTGTTTTGAAAAGCCGGCAGTTAATAATTATTTAATTTTAAACATAACGAAATAAAAATTTATTTTTAACGAGTTCTGTTCGTATAGCTTCGTATTTTATTAGGGATACAATTTAAATTGATTTAGTAAAGACAATCGTCCATTTACTGTTTCTAAGTAATCTAAAGTGGAGTCAAGTAATACTTTTTTTACTCACAGCTCTATAACATTGTTATGAGTGTAAAGTTGACTACATATGTATGTACTTATATTAATTGTGAAGCCCAGAAGTTCTAATAAAAGAAATGTATTTTTTAGACTATACTTTCCACCTCTCATATGATATAACTATCGTGTGTTACAGTTTATACGAAACATATTGTTTTTAACGTTTCAAGATTGAATATAGGTGAAGTCGGCTTTGCAATTCTTTCACAGTATTTCATAAAAAAAAATGTAATATGTTTCCTAAAATGTTTTCTCTGATCATAATATTATATTATGAATAATATTTTGTTATTTTTCTTCACTTTTTACTTATCACATTTCTTAAAACTCTTCACAAACACTTAAATACCTAATAAATAAATAATTTTGTTTTTTATTTATATTTTTTTAATTTATTTGTTATAAATTTTTGAAAGTACCCTGTAGTTGTTGTCGTACATTTATGCAAGTACTTGTACCAGTAATTAAAGTGCTAATTTAGGTTTTTTTTATTTTTTTCTGTTTCTCAATGTCAAAATTTATGACGTCAATAGAATTTAATCTAATCGCAAGTTTTTATTTGAATTTTTTTCTAAAAACGTATAAATAAGTATTTGGTTTTTGATGTGAGTGTTGTTTAATTTACATAAATTTTCAGTTTTGTTATTTTGTGCTTTGCAAAATTTACCTTGTTTTTGATTTTTTTCCAGCAAATTGTTTAAACAAATTATTTGTTTGCAAATGTTTATTGGTTTGTATTTCTTTAGAACGTTTATAGGAAAATTATAAATTTCGATAAAAGTTGTGGTTATTTTTTTTTTTTTTTTTTTTTTTAATAAGTTTGGGTAAGAAACAGTGAAGTCCGGTAGATCTAATAAAGGAATAAAAAAAGTTTTTCATTTTGGTGTTGTTACCTAGAAATTAATATTATTGTGTCCTCTCCAAGCAAATAAAATTATGTGACTTTATTAAATAATTTAAATTTTCTAAAGCTTTTCCCTATTACACTGTGCAACAAAAAAAACAGCCTTCACGCTTACACCGCGAAATGAAAGTAGACTACTAGTAGAGCAAATCTGCCAAAGGGTTTTGAAAAGTTAGCTCGGGTTCATGAAATATAGGCCCCTAATATTTTTGAATTTTTTGAAAAGGCGTTGTGTATATACTAAAATGTACTTCTTAGCTAAAAAATAATTGCAGTTGGCTGCAGTAGAATCGTATGGCGATTTTTTTCTTAGAATATATTAACCCTCTAACTTTGATTTTAAGGGGTAATTTTTGCCCTTTTTCCCAACTCTTACACAAAAGTATACCAAAAACGCACTTTTAAGGGTTAAAATGTTCTACGAATATTTTCTGCATCAAATTTCACTATGGGTCTTTGAAGACTAAAAGTTCGTGTAATTTATTTAAAACGGATTTTCGATATTTCGGGCTTTGAAATTTTTGAATTTCTTGAAAAGGCGTTTGGCACAAGTCAAAAAAATATACTAAATGTACTTCTAAGCTAAAAAATAATTTCAGTTGTCTTCATTAGAATTGTATGGCGATTCTCTTCTTAGAATATATTAACCCTCTAACACTCATTTTAAGAGGTAATTTTTTAACTTCCACACAAAAATATACTAAAACTAAAAGTAGGTTAAATATTCTACGAATATATTCTGCATCAAATTTCACTAGGGGCCTTCTAAGACCAAAAAAGCATGCAATGTATGTTAAACGGATTTCCGAAATTCCGGGCCTTGAAATTTTTGAATTTTTCGAAAACCTGTTCTACATACATTGCACGATTTTTTGGTCTTAGAAGACCCCTAGTAAAATTTGATGCAGAAAATATTCGTAAAACATTTTGCAAGTGTTGAGGCTGGTAGCGATGACCCGAATTTTGTTGCACTGTGTTATCAAAACTGTAGTCAATTTATAGCTTTTACCCGTGATTTCGGTCACGTGAAAATTTGTTGGTTATATTTATTTTTCTGCTTCAATACTGATTCTATGCACCCGAGCAACTCTAGAGCAACCGATATATAGCAGCCCATGTGAAAAGCAATGGGTGCCTAAATATATTCCAGTCACTGGAACAATCTGACATTTTTCTAAAAGTACCAATTTTTTCACTGTTGGCCATATGATATATCTATACCAAATTTATCGAAAAGAGAAAGAGTACCAATTTTATCCCGTTTTTATCCCTTAAAAAGTACCCAATATTTTAATCTGGGTCATAAACCATTCATTGGTTTTCGCCACAAACTTGAAAACTTTTACATTTATAATATACATTGTAAGGATTCTGTAACGAACCGTTTGGACTGGAGAGGTTTCCAACGGGCTCTTGTTGCATGAACGACCTCAGGAAGGTTGCAACCTTCTTATAAGGTAGAAATAAAAATATTAAAATATTATAAATTTGATTTTTACTTACAAGTTTTTCTAAATTTATTAATTATATATATGAAAATAAGATTCGAGTAGGTCTGAAAAACATTTCTTGAATATAATTAAGTTTGTGTACAACGGCAATGACAAATGCTATGCGTTCATGATTGTCTCACAATTAAAATAGTGTTGTTAGGGTACAAGAATTCAAAAGAATACACTCCCGAAGCACTTATTTCTTTCAAAACCTTTCAATACAGTAAAAAAAAATTAGCTTATACTCCTAGTAGTTGAAAATTTCATTGCGCAGTCTGCGAGATTTTGTGATGCTTGTATGACGTATGTAGCGGACCCATACGAAGAATTGTTTTTGCAATATTATCAAAGAAATTAACATACAGAATATTTGGGGCAGTCATATTCCAAACTGACATTTAAAAAAGTGTGTATTTTTTATTTCTACTCTCATGGCGGTGTGTGTGTTTTTATTCCCTTGTTGATTTTTGAGAGTATTTTTTATAGCCACTTTTCACTATAGTGAAGCTTTTTTTTTTTTTTTTTGCTTACACAGAAAAAAATAAAAATAGATTTAAATTAAAAAACCAGTAAACAAATTAATATTATCAATTATTTTAATTCACTTGATTAAATTTTTAATTGAAACTGTATTTATTTTTGATTAATGCTTTAATTAGTGAAACATTTTGGAGAATTTTTTCTGTGCCTCTGTATACTATAGTGTAATTTATAGCTTTTTATATAAAGTTTTCTTTAGTCTCCTTATATCTTATTAATAAACTTTTGCAATGGTACGAGTTTATTAAAGAATTGATTAACTTGTCTACTTTAAAGATTTGTAATTTGTGAAAGCAATAAGCCTTTTAAAGGACGTAAGTAATCTTAAGTGTAGTCAGTTTTTTTTATTCGCAAGACCTATAGAACTGAATAGGTCATGCTCTATAAAAGCCCCACCCGGACATCGCTAAAACTGCAATAGAGTGGAATCCACAAGGCAGTCGAAGAAGAAGACGTCCTGCTCACACTTGGAGAAGGAAAATCATGGTTCAAGCAACAATTTTAAACACCAGTTGAAACCAAGAGAAGAACATGGCCAGATCATGATGGTGAGATTTTGTTGGGGTTCCATATGAAAAAGTAAAGGTTTTAAATTTCAACAAAGTTTTTGTTAAGAAAAACATTGCTTTATTTAAAAAAAAAATAACCCGGTAGTTCTGATAATGATGGCTTGTTAAATCACCAATTGGTTAAGATTCGCCAGAAATGCTGGGCAAATTGTAATAACTTGAAGTAGTTACTTGGAATCATCAACTAGTTATTAAATGTTGCATATGATTTCGTATGAATTCTGTATATTCAAAGTGATTGTAATTGTTCTGAGGAATTAATTTTGTTCCGTTATTACAATTTAAGTGCATTTGCAGTTGTTATCTAACTCAATGGGGTTTTTTTATAAGTTATTTTTATACCATTTTATTAAATTTTTTATACAAAAGTCCAAAGTTTTAGTTCAATGTTAATTTATTTATCTTCTTTACTTAAGCAATGACTAGTTTTTATAAATTATGATAAATAACCCAACTATTGGGAAACTATTGAACATTATTTTGATGTAGTAAATGTTTTGATATCGGGTATTACTTGGCAACGTTTTTATGGTCATATCATTAGGTGCAATTCGGCTCTTATCGCATTTAGCTTTCGCATCGGAAAATAGAGAAGCCCAAGAGGCCTTCGATCGATAAAGCGTATCCTCAGATTTCCCAGTTTTATTTTAAGCCTTATCACCAATTTGTGATTTTTCATCCCCAAAAATCCCCAAACTAGCAATATTCTAATCCCCACCTTTTCTTAAAAATAAAAAACATAATATTATGTCAATGGAAAAATAGGCATACATCGATTTATTTAAATAAATCCATTTGTGTAATATAATTAAAACTAATGTTATTTTTTCTTTGAGTTCTACATGTATAGTATGTAAGAAGGGTAACGTAAAAACGCAAAAGAAAAATAATTATGCGTCAATACATATTTTTCATTTCCAAAACTAGGGAATCCATAATCTTCTAATTCATAAGCCAATGCAATTTTGTTTTAAATGTTGTTTACATTCATAAGCCAATGCAATTTTGTTTTACATGTTGTTTGTTTAAAAGTGCATTTAAGATTATTGAATAAATTTGTCACAGCAAGCTGCATTATTTTAAAGTGTGTATTTATTCTAAGAAGAGCTCCTAATAACTCATATTGTATTCTGTTGCAAATATTGATTTTGGTTGTATTCATTACAAAAAAGCTAGTTCAACAAGAGAAACAACGCTAGTTGGTACAAAAATCATATTTAAACCTATTTCAACAAGTTCTTGAAATAGTTTAAAACCGTAAAAAAGACTAAAATTAGTACCCACATCTTGAACAAATCGGTTTTGCCATTCAAAAATTCAGCGAAAAATCCCCAGCGAAAAAATTCGTGGGGATTTTCACGAATTTTTATCCCCAATTACAAAAAAAATCCCCAATCTGGGGGATAAATCCCCAAAACTGGGAACACTGCGTATCCTGCCAAGTTAATTCACATCGTTCGAAACAAATGCTGATGAAAAACGATCCATTTGCTGTTTTCTACTCATTTTATTCAGAGACGTGCTTTTTAAAATCACCGCTCTCTTCTGCATCTCAACGTCTATTTCAACAGGGTGATTACAAATAGTGAAATATGGTAAACAGTTTAAGTCATATTAACTTAAAAATTATTTGCAATCTACCCCACAGTGCGTTATATCAATGAAAATAAAAACTCAGAAAGTCACATTATCAATGAATGTCAAATGAAAAGAAAATTGTGAATTAAATAAAATAGAAAAAAAAAACATTTAAAACTACATGACATTAAGACCTTTTTCTTAAGACGATTACACTCTTTAGGCAATATGTCATCAAAAACACATAAAAATGTTAAAAAAAAAACACGATATTGAGACAACTTAGAAAAAGCAATAGAAAACACACAATACATTAAAAAAAAATTAAATTTATTTAACTAAAAAAATTTAAATGAGTGTAAATTTGTATTTCTTTGTCTAACTGTGTGAAATTTGTAAAAGAAAAAATTTCACTTTCTACTGGTCATTTATGAAAGAGAAAAGGCACATAACAACAAAAAGTAAAAAAAAAATATCTCTATTAACACAAAAAAAGCAAAAGAATTGACACCCCGTCAAAACGCTCTTTAAGAGAGAAAGGTTGGCGTTGGAAATCCAACACTGTTAGTAAAAGAATTAAATGGTTAGTAAGAAATAAATCAAATTAGTTTTTTCAACAGAATGCACAATATTTTAGTGTTGTAACATGTTTGATTCGAACGCTATTAGGTGTTGCATGTATTCTGTTTAACTTAAACTGGTCTAACGAACAACTTCTCGAAAGGAGTGTTACCACCGGCAACATTCTAAATTACACTTAAGATGAAGCAAAATCACCCGATTAAAATGTTATTACACCTGATATCAAAGGTATGTTTGATTTTATAAAAAAACACAATAAATTTATTTAAAGGAGATCAATATTATTCTTACTTCAGGATATCCTTTTTAACATATTTTCTTAAACTCTTCGCAAAATTTTGGGTTTAATGGCCATGATTTAACTTTCAATCTTGGTTTTTAATTGAAGCATCGGCTGGTCAACTTACTCACTTTCTTTTAATTATCCCTAAAGAAAATTAAAAAAGCTAATACGTTAAATAAAGCGTGCGTCGAATATATCCCTTACCAAAGCCATTGAGGTACCTGTATTACGTGCTGTGGCTCCGTCTTCTTGAAACCAAAAGGTTGGACGCTTTTCCCAACATGGTCTAACAAAATTTTCCAACATTATCCGATATGCACCAACGTTCACAGACACCACCTTTTCAAAAAAACATGGGTCAATTGTCCGATCAAATGATATGCCACACCAAGCCGTTTACCTTAGTGGGTGTTATTACTGCTAATGAGCTGCTTTTTACTTTTTGACGTATCCATTTAATAGGAAATGGGCTTCGTCGCTCATTATCTGCATTTTTGGAAAAATAAAACACAATCGTTTTTTAGTCAAAAATTTTTTTTTAAAGAATTCAAACTTTATAATAGCTCATTATGCGCCACCCTTGAAAAGGTTCAAAATGTTCATTGCCTTCTTTTGTAAATAAAATTCTTGTAGTGGTTTTAGACGACAGGCTTTTTCTCAAATGTAAATGGTACCTAATATTCTCTCAACTGTATCATTTGAAAATGGCAAAATAAAATTAACTAATTTTTGTAGTATTAGAAACATATTTAATATAATCCAGTGCCCATATTCTGTAACTCTCGCTTCGAGAAACTTTTCGATTCAAATGTGTGAAATGAAACAAAAATGCCATATATTGAAACGAGCGAGAAAAAATTTTAGAACTAAAAAAACAATTAAAAATGCAAAATACAAGGAGTAATAATAATTATATTTTGTTTTTGGCACATTTTTTATTGTTAAATTATTTTTTTTTAAAGATTTTTATAAGGTATACGCATGTATTCCAAATTCGTTTGCAAACAACAAACATTAAAGTCGCACTTTATATTACTAGGAATAGCCGACGGTTGTATTTTCGCCGCCGTCGTTGAAAAATTTTCAACTTTTGTAAATGTTGATCGCCGTCAACGATATGTGTGACTGGCGTTCTCAACGTCACATCGGCTTTTGTTTCACATCTTTTCGATACGAGAAGTTCTCACTAAAGTTACAGAACATCTCCAAAAAACTTCCGGTTTAAAATCGCTATGAAGCTCAAACTTATCGAAATCTAATGGTGTTTTCTTTTCTAAAAAATAATGATGCATTATAGTTGTGTAATATATTTATTAGGTTACACGAACCCTTACAAAGTGATACATTTTTCTAAATTACAATGGAACAAAATAATAGCTACGTTTTACACTCAACACTAATGTGTGTTTAGCGTGTTAAATATTGAATGCAAAGTTTGTACTAAAAGCGATATTCACCACGCTTGTAGCAATTTTCAACATTAAATTTTCTTACAATTCCAAAAAGCGTTAACAGCACTGATTTTCAATAATTAATGTCAGCTGTTGGTAATTTTGCGACAAAAAAAAAATATAATAAAAGTAAAACAAACGAAAAACAAAAAGTTTTTATATCCATCCCATTATAACTAAAAATCACAATATAACGCAAATTGTCCGCAAACACAAGAAAAAAATACTTGCTTGCATAAAGAAGTACTTTACGCAGATGCAAAATAGGGTATTATCTCACACTCAGTTATAACTGCGGGTAAGAAATGGAACAAATTTGCCATTTATTGTTGCAACATGTTTAGAAAGGAAAACGACAACTTCTCACATTTTTGCATATATTTTTAGAATGGAACAAAACCCGCACGAATGGTAGCATATATGGAACATTATTGTCAGAAAAGAAAACACCATAAGAGTGCATGGTGGCGCCATTCATTGTTGAGCCTTTGGAAATCTTTATAAAACGATGGAAATAAAGCAAAGAATAACAAATTAAACACAATCTAAACCTAAAAGAAATTTCTCACGATAGCAAAAATGACACCCCATTCGGGTAATTACCCACGAAGTGACAACACTGATGGACGATCAAAATGCTTGATGTTAAACTTGTGTATGTGGGCTCAAAGTAATATCTGAATTGGTTTGATTTTTCATCCAGCATCGCCGGTGTTACATACAGTGACGAACTAAATTATTGGCACAGAAAGCACTTTCAATTTCACTATTGATTTGAGGGTGTTGTTGAATTGATATTTTTTAAACAAATTTCTCTACCAGATGGAGTGGAACAAAATGCAATTTAGTCCCAAATTACACTATACCATTTTTGTCGTTTCTTCATTGAAGTCGGTCTGATATTTACATTGTTCGATTTTTGTCATTACAACTTTTTCTGTGCCACCGAACTTAAATACATTTTTTTGTCAAATGAGAGAACGAATGAGCGAACAAAACGAATCGAGGAGTACACTCGCTTGTGTACCCCTTTTAATTCCTCTCCCTTCTTGCCTATAAGGTAAGAATCGCAACGACAAAAAATCGTATAATGTAAATGGGGACTTAAGGCTCAGTTAGCCGGGAGTAACAGTAACAGTAACCGTACCGTAAAAAAGTAAGGTCAATCTATTTCTTACAGATTGAGACGTAACATCTTACTGCTAACTATAATCGTTCTAATTGTTTTACATACAACAAAACGAAACAGCTGATTTGCAACGTTAACAGTAACGTCCCGGCTAGTTCATTTCAACATTTTTATAACGTTTTTGATTCGAAATAAAAAAAAGAACCATAAAGTATTTAATTTCATTGAACAAAATTATTGACACAATTAAAAACTGTATATTATTATTTTTTTGCCAATACATATTAATATTTGGATGCTAATCCTTTCTGTTTTATAACTGTAGTCTAGTTGGCATAGAACTCACCAACTTGTTCGTGACATCTGTTCCAATATTTTGGTATTGTTCGAACATGCTCCAGCTCATTTTTTTCGTTGTTACCCTCTTTTTCCCCGCCAATCTAACTCTTCCCATGAATGCTCGATCGGATTGAAATTGAGAAATGGGGATTGTGGCAGAACATGAAAAACATTATATGCAACTCACAGACGCACAACATGTACCGAATTCTGGGGGTCATTATCGTGTCGAAAAATTAACGATGATAGTAAATAAAAGTTTTTAGACATGAACTAGATTCAATATGATCAATTGTTAAGTTGAAACTGTTTACTG
Source organism: Pollenia angustigena (assembly GCA_930367215.1). NCBI lineage: Eukaryota > Metazoa > Arthropoda > Insecta > Diptera > Polleniidae > Pollenia > Pollenia angustigena. Next base: position 155,908,817 of record OV884059.1, read on the forward strand.
TGCCAAAAAATTAGTCTGTCACTGTACTAACAAATTGTTGCTCACACTATAAAACATGCTTGTTAAGCATTTTGAACGTGTAAAGACCCTTTAAAACTTTTAATGGCAACTTAAAATCAAATTTTGAAGACACATTGCCACACTTTTAACCTTTTTCATCTTTAACTGCTTCTCATCAAACTGCTTTTAAATATCAATTCAATGGTAAGTATATATTTACTCGTGTGTTTTACTTTCCGTATCTCTTTATGCCTGTTTCCAAAATCGTATTTTACCCAGCGGTAAATATTGAAAGGACCGCAAGTGGCAGGCCTTTTTGAAGGCCTCGCTTCCTATGATATCCTGCCTTCAAAAGTAAGATTTATAGAAGGTATAAATTTCTTTTTGAAAGGCCTTCTAAAATATTAAGTACACATTCGCTACTCCCTTCTTTAAGAAGAGAGAATGGAAGTTGTTCAGTTTTATTTATTTTTTATTTTCAGTGACCTTCCTTACTCCCTTCTTTGGGAAGAGTTCGGATTTGTTTTAAAGCTGGAGGTCCACACCACGCGTTACTCGCTTTTTCGCAGCATACGCAGCTGTCAAAAAGTAGAATCTGTGTAGTTATACGTAGTAAGTTACATGCACAAAAGCGTAGATGCCTTGAGGCGAAAAGTAGGTTTACTTTCTACTTTTGTAAGCGTCACAAGCAGCGTTCGAACAAATCAGCTGATTTTGACAAATTAAATTTTATTTTTACTTGTGCTGCTGCTGCATAAAAAGCGTTGCATGTAACTTGAAACGTAGAACGCAAGTAAGGTTATAAAAGCATGCGCTGCGTGGAGGCGAAAACGCGTGTTATGGACCTCCAGCTTAAAGGGAGTGTAGAAGGGCTTGCACCCAATGACAACCTGTGTAAAAAATAAATAAGTATGGAATGCGACGAGAAGGGCTTGTGACTGATAAATAAGGCCTTCTATTAGGCCCCTTTACTCATTCTAGTTACCGCTGGTTTATATGTATTCGTTTAATATGTACGTATGTACATACCCAGCGGGAAAACTCAGAAGACCTTCTTGCTTCAGGCCTTTTTAAAGGCCTGCTTAAAGTTTTTGTTGATTCAATTACTATTCTTATGTAACTGCTAAAGGATGCCTCATAGAAGGCCTCACCTCTTTGGTATAAAAGATAAGATACACTTTCCACAATCGCTTCTATAAAAGCGAGAAAAGAAGGATTACAATTTTTTGTCAAGCAAAAGCAAAAGAATTCAGATCCCTTTACAAAAACAAAGTTACATACATATGAAAATACCAAATGAAACAATAATGTAAATCATTTTAGTTGAAGTTGAAAAGAGAAAGAGTGCCGTTTTTTATATTGTTTTTTTCGCCAAAGCAAAAGAATTCAGATCCCGTTATAAAAACAAAGTAAAACACCTAATAAAAACAATAATGTAAATCATTTTAGTTGAGTTTTGTTCATTAAAAAGATGTGTACTTGTGCTTAAAAGTGAAAAGTTAAAAAAAGTGAAAAAAATTAAGCAAAATGAATAAAAGAAATTTAAAACGTATAATAGAAGTTGAAAAAGAAAAGATTTTGTCAAAATATGGCATGGAAAATAAAGAAAAAATATAGAGAATAAAAACAGTTTTAATAATAATTTTGGAATGGATGACGAAACTATGCATGTATGACGTTGCATCTGCGTCAAGTTTCAAAGACTGAAGTGGCATTAAGCAGGGATTAATCTGCAGGCCATCTTAAATGGCTCTGGAAAGCATTCTAAGAGCCATTTATTTGAATACCTTTAAGAAGCTCTGGCGAAAAAAAGGAAAAAGCAAGGCCTTCCCCGCAATGACAACCTGTGTAAAAAAGATATGAGTATGGAATGGAGCGAAAAGGCCTTGTACATCCAAAGGAAGGGGTACAGAGGCCTCCGTACTCCTTCTTTTTCCCGCTGGGTATGTACTCATATGCTAAGTGTATAATTATGTCATTAACCTTATCAGTTTCAGATTAATTATGACAGCGTAGCAGAAAATTATTAAATTATTTGTAAACCTTAAATAAATAAAGCTAAAAACCGCTTTATTTCGTTTATTTTATTCAGCGAATGAGTGGAATTTTCATTTATCAGCAAAATTCATCGATTTATATTTGTCTTTGAATTTCAATTTTTCCCGACTATTAAACGGTAACTTTATTTCAATTTGTTTAAGAGTATTACTGGCATTATTATGTTAATATTAATTGAAATATATTTATATCAAGCTATTTTACACAACCATTAGGTAGGGTAAATTTAATTCTTAATTAGGGGTTTAAGCTTTAAGATGAACCAAATAATGTTGACTTTTTATATTAAATAAGGTATGGAAACTAAGGCACTGTTATTACTTTGTGTATCTATGAAATGTATATTTGCTTCTCTTAAGTCGAAGGCATTCATTATGTTGCTTCGTTGCTGGCTTCAAAAGAAATGCCTTTTGTTTAGGCAAAAATCCATATATCGAAAGAAAGATAGAAAAAATACATAATAGTTATAAAAATTAATGCCAGTTGATAGCCTTTCCCTGCAAAGCTTCTTGCACAGTTAACAAAAAACCTAATAATTAATCAGGCAATCCAAGGCAGAGTCTACTGGTTATAAAATTTCAGGACGTCTACGGCTTACTTTAAAATTCTAAAAAAAAAACTTGAAAAGTTTAAATCTAAAGAAAATTATTTGTCTTAAAGAAAAAATCCACGTTTTTATACAAAAAGTTCAAAAATTTTACAAACTGAATAAAAAAAACGCAAGCTAAAAGATTTTATGTAATGGCGGATTTTAAATTATTTTCTAGATCAGTTATAAAAAATTTTATTAAAAAAGCGACTTTCTTTGTCACCCCAAAAATGTTAAAAATATCTGATATATGAGTTATTTTATTATCGTTGTTAAAAATTTTTATAAAATAAAAGTTCGGTAAACTTCATCAGATCCACTTTAATTTTTTTTTTTTTTTTTTTTTTTTTTTTTTCAAAACTATTTAAGTAAAAAATATAAACAGCAAGGTCAATAACATTTTTTTATAACTCTTGACATTATATGAACTGTAAATTTATATTGCAAAACATATTAAGATGTTGCCGCACTTTACTTTAAAAAAATTATCGATCTGTCAAAATAGTGTGGTCACAAAGTTTGGTGACCGACTGACTTGCCGAGGTTTCAAATTTTCCGCTAATTTCCATTAACAACAAGGAAACTGCAAAAATATATGAATTTTTTTTTTTTTTTTTTTTAATTTTTTTTCAAACTTAAAATTGATTAACCAGCAAAAATTGTTAAAATAAAACAATAAATAAAAAAAAGAGAAACCAGTTGATCGGTAGTTGCTGAGGTCGTTGAGTGCAATTGTAGCTGATGTTGCACTATGGGGACGATGGTGAAAACAATGGTCAAAAATGTGTAACTTTAAAAACACAAGACTAATTGAAAAATTAAACTTAAAAGGAAAGCCAAAATCTCGAGCTTAAGTATTAATTTCTTTGGGAAAACCAAAACTTTATAAAACAAAAATTTAATACAGAGAATATTTACAAAATCAAAAAAGCCTTTAAAGCAGTGATAACCAAGCCCCGAACTAAGAAAGACCCGAACGCACGCACACAAAGATATTATGTGCTGATGATAGTCTGATGTTTTGAAACGAACAAAGTTGTAATATACATGTGAATTGACGACCGTGTCTGTGTGAAAAATACGATTATTGACTGGCTCGCGAGTCTATGGAGTGGTTATCACTGCTTTAAAGCTTGTATTAACATAAACACTTGTTTAACTTTGTTTTAAAGAAATACCTTAAATAAGCATCGTTTAATAGAAAAAGCTCATAAGGGCTTTCTCTTATATACGAAAAATGGTTACAGTTTTGTTATGCAAAATAGTTTGTTTACGGTTTTTTGTATAACAAATTTTAAATCGTTAACTAGGGCGATAAATAAATTATGTAAAGAAAAATTAAACAGAAGCAACAAAACTTGAGATAAAAAGGCCATGGTTTTTAAGATACATACAATCAGCCTATTTACGGTTCTCGTTGTCATTAATAACGCAAGTCGAATTTTGTAGTAGATTAAAGAACAGAGGTTGTGTGTTACTTAAATCTACTACAAAGTCGTTTTCGACATCGAGAACCGTAATACGGCCTTATACAATTAAAAGTTGTTTTACTATGTATAAAGTTTTTTTTCAGATCAGTTTAATATAAACAAAAACTATTGAAAGTTTTTTCAATATAAAAACTTCTTAGGACCGTTTTCACAACTTTCCGATAGCTAAAAGTAGACTTTAACCGGCCTTATAAAAAGTGTTCCATTATTAAAACTTAACTTTAACCTAAAGTGAGCGACAAATTAGATTAAGGTTCATCCTACCTGGTAGGTTAAAGTAAAGTTGTAATAATGGAACACTTTTTATACGGCAGATAAAATCCTACCTTTAGCTATCGGTAAGTTGTGAAAACGGGCCTTAGACTTTTCTTTAATGTCAAAAGCTTTTTTTAAAATAAAAGCTTTTTTGTACAATAAAAAAAATAATTTAAAGCTTTTTATATATGACTTTTTATTTAAGAAGCTTTTAAGAGCTTGTTAATATAAAAGCTTTTTAAATATTGTTTCATATAAAAACAAATTTTTAGAGCTTTTTGTTATAAAAAGGTTTTAAGAGCTTTGATATATACATATTTATAAATAGTTGTTAGAGCTTTTTAAACAAAGAAATTTTAAAGCTTTTTATATTAAAAATTTTAAATCTTTTTTTATTTAAAAATCTTTTTAAATGTTATTTATTCTTATTTGACCTTTATTTTTATAATAACTTTTTAATTTTTTAAGAAGATGCTAACCAAAGGTTAGCGAAATATCGAAAATAATAAATATAATATTTTATAAAAAAAGACCTCAAGCTTAAAAAATTAAAAAGTTATTAAAAATCTTTTTATAACGTTTTAGAGCTTTTTAGGTATAAACAGTTTATAGAATCTTTTTCGTACTAAAAGCTTTAAATTGTATTTATTAATTAATAAAAAGTGGTTTTTAGCTTCTATAGATGTAAAGTGTTTGTTGAGCTTTTTTCAATACAGAGCTTCGCAAAGAATTTCATACAAAGCTTTTAGATTTTTGAATCGACCAGTGCGTTTTTAGTTTTTCTTTTATTTTGAGCCAAATTGCCAATTTAAACAGGCCAAATGCCTGTGAAAAGGTCAAAATTTTTTTTTTTTTTTTAGTATAAACACTGGAACCAAGGCAGATTTGCAAACAAAAGTAAAAAGTTTATTCTTTAAATGGCAAAATAAACTACACAAACGGTTTGATAATAACAAGATGTTTGTGTAAATATAAAAAAAATTTCGTAAAAATATGCTTCATACGTGTTTAATCAAACCGCTTGTGTGATTTATTTGGGCCTTAACAAGCAAAATAATGTTGTGAAAAACAGTAGTGTTCGGAACAGTGAGAAAATTAGAATGAAAACTTTACTGAACGGTTTAAATTAGTTAGTTGCATTTTTAACTGAAAGGGTCAAAATAGATAAAAAAAAAAAAAAAATACCACAGGGCAAGCAAACATTTAAAAGTGCCATTAATGGCCTAAAATTTACCAATTGTGCCACACTTTGAACCAGTGTTATACACCATTTTTGTAATCAGTCAGCCCCATTGTGCATTTCGTCTGAATTATAGACAGAATTGTATATTTATGTAGTTTGTAAAAGCAGCATAATAAAAATGTTAAAAAAAAAAGCTTAATGATTTACAATAAATACAAGTATGGAACTATTTATGAGTGGTTGGTTGGTATTTCGTATTGGTTTTCTTAACACTTCAGCAATAAAATTTTAAAAGTTTATTTCAACTACTAGTGTTTTTTGTTTTGTTAAATATTTTCTTTTAAGTTCAATAAACTGCTAAAGTTCGTAATATTTTTAAATTTTTAGTTGACGTTTTTACAATTTTTACATTTTAAAACATTTTAACTTTCAGCTTGTTTTTTTTTTATGAACAAAAAAAAAACACAAAATAAACTCCCGTGTACGCAATATTTGCATATTGGCGATTAAAAAAATTATTTTTGTTTTTTGATTGTTTTTTAGGGGTAAATGAGTAGAAAAGAAACAAGACAAATACATTTTTTATGAATTTTTTATTTAATTTTAATATTTAAGGAAAAACAACAAATTGATGTTTAAGTTTTCCCACTAAATGTAAACAACAAGTGGTTGCATGTGGCTGTTTGTTCGGTCTGCCACTTGTCACTCACTACCCGATGACGGTGGTGCTTTACAGGTTTTTGGTCATGAAACGTGTAAAAATCGTTTTTAACATTTAATCACGTTTTATTTAAAAAAAAAAAAAACAATTTCATTTATATTGCGTAAAATTATGAATGTTAATTGTATTGCCACACTCAACTCCAGTTTACATTCACTTACTTTTTTCTTTTCATATTTGAAGACTCTTTAATATTTTTAATCATTTTTCTTTTAAGAAATTAACAAATTTAATTTGATTTTTGTTAGCAAGCCGTAGTAAAAGGTTTATTTTTTTTTTTTTAATTTTTAGAAAAAAAATTAAACAACGTGATGATAATTTAAAAATAAATTTTCTTTAAACAAGTTGAAGTTAAAAAAAAAAAAATATTGGGTAAGGGCTAGGGTTTTTTCCCGGGATTTCCCGGGAATTTCACTTATTATATTTCCCGTTTTCCCGGGATTTTTGTTGCGGGACCCCGGGAAACAAAAAGTTCTTCATAGTTTCAGAAAACAGCTATTTTTACTCTGAAATTTAGTTTTCTTTTCTCTAAAAATTAGCATCTGTGGATGGGTTGTCGATTAGATCAATTATAAGAAATGTGTACAAACGTAAATTAATGTCTCCTGCGGCAATAAATCTATTAAAAGCAGAATGGGCAGTGCAACAGTTGATAATTAATAAATTAAGTGAAGTGATGAATTGATAAAGAACATAAATTCAAAATAAGATGCAGGCAGTAAATTCTCATTGTCCATGGACAAGTCTTAAAAATAGGATATACATAAACATATCGCTCCGTTATTGCAACATAGTCGTATCTACAAAAAAAAAAAATCGAGCTTGGTAATATATCCGGGAAGTGCGGGGAAACCGAAATAAAAAAATAATGAAACTCGTGTAAATTACTAAAACATACAAATTGAAAAATACATTGTCCTAAAGATTACAGATGGACCTAATGAAAAGAAATAGTTTGTAAGAAGTAGTCCGGATGATGCTATTTTTTGCATCAACCTTGACATCAGAAGCATGCAACAACGATGCACTTTTAATTATTTGTCCAACCTCGGTAAAAAAGTTAACGAAATTTTTCGGAAACATGGCAATCAGTAAACAAAATCAGAAATATACTCTTTGGCGACTCACTAAACGCCTTGAGTGTGTCAGAAAGTAATTTCCTACGCCGTTAAAAAATGTTAATATATTTATTAAAATATTTTATATATTTTATGAATTTACTTTTTGATCTCATATCTTGAGTACCTCAATTGTTATGTTTATTTTATCTTGTACTAGATCATCATAATACGGAATTTACTTATAATAGCCAAAGGTAATAATAATTCAAGTTCCGCTTTCAATCTTCAATTATTTTTGTAGTATTTAAGCATTTATTTTACTTACTTTGTAGACAAGTTCCCTCACGTTTGTTTATAAAAGTTTTTTTCATTAATAAAACCAAGTTTACTTTGTATTATTTGTATGGAGCGGGATCCCGGGATCCCGGGAAATTTAAAAATTTTTCCCGCTTTCCCGGGAATCGAAAAACTCCGGGAAAAAAAAAACTCTAGTAAGGGCCTTTGCCTTTGTAAGTTTATTATCAAACAAATGTTGATGACTTAAAAACCAAATCATCTTGATTCTTTTAATTTAAAAACTCTTTTAACTTCAAAAGGTATTATGTAAGTGCTGGTTCACACATTTCAAGTTTAAGTCATCAAGTCTTGCCTTTTTAGAAGAGAGACAGACGAGAAATGGCATTCTCTTGTCCATTCTCTCCTAAAATTTTTAAGACTTGTCGGCATAGCTGCCCGATAAAATGTTTCGAAAATTGCCAAATTTTGCATAAAATTTTTCAAAATCGTCAAATTGACTTACTAAAATCGTCAGAAAAATAGTCTTTGTATGTAACACTGACTTTTGTTAGTATGTATTAGAAAATTTTAAGCTTTTTTTATGTTGTTTTATTTGAAATAAAAAAAATATATTCATTACATAAAAAAATCTCTAAATAAAACCGCTATTCTCAATCCATTTGACTTTCGCATCTTTTACATACATACCAGTGTTGCAAAATTAAAATTTTGAAATGGTACTGAACTTCAACTAAAAGAGTATTTTCCCACCAAATGGTACTTTTTGTAAAAAAAAAAAAAAAAAAAAATAATTTATGAAAATAAAAGGAACACAAAATATTTGATTAGAATTCTGTGGCATTTTGAGAAAATACCTTAAGTCGAGATAAGATAGCAAAAAAGTTTTTAAAAAAATCTCGGGGAAAAAGAGATTTTAATCAAAAAAACAAAATAAACCAAAATTAAAGAAAAATTTCGTTAATAATACAAAATTTAAAACGTAAACAAAAATGTTTTATAAATGAAATTTTTTTTTTTTTTTTTTTATTTATTTATTTATTTAAGTTTCATAAACATTAATGACCTTGCAAAGCCGCTAGGGCTTGTCTGCAGGTACAAATTTCAATGCTAAATAACAACATTTTTTTCAACTTTTTAAATTTGACTTAAGATGTTTTGTCAAAATGCCACAGAATTCATTTATCTAAGTATTTAATAGCAAACAGTATTTATATTTGAGGTATAATATTGGCTATATTTTTCCAGGAAATTTAAAAATATTCAGTTCTGAAATGCTTTATTTCTGAAAGATCCGCTAGAACACGGAATTGTGAATTGATTTTATTATAGTTTTCTTTATCGTTTGTAAATAATATTAATAATATCAGTATTCTGCTAATGGTTCTTCGGGAAACAATATTGATTATCACTTTTTAAGGTTTTATGTTCAAAACAAAATTTAGTTCTTAGTGTTTCGCACATTGTCGAATAAAACGATTTCGCAGTTTCTTTTACACAGCGTTTACATTTGACAGTACTTGCAAGACAGTAAGAAAATGCATATTAGTTGCCAAAAACACTGCTAACTGTCTTCGTGACGTAGGCGTCCAGACAGACAGTTCACTTTTAAAAATATGTCAAACGTGAATGTTGCAGCGCTAGTGCAGCTGAACGTATTTTGTATAAAGTAAACAAATTTAAAAAAAAGCTTAAAATAACTTTATTGTGTAAACAAATATAAAACTTAACTAAAATATAAAAAATCTAAGCAAAATATGTTTAATTTTTTTTTACATTTTGATTTTTTTCTCTTTTGCTCACAAAACTTTAGATTACTGTTAGCAAATGTCAAATCACTGTCCAATTTTTCTGTCTGCAAAATTTGCTAGAAACCCTGCAAATAATAGGACCAGTCCAAACACGCGTGTAAAGAGTAGTCCACAAGGGACCAGGACTAGTCCAAAACTAACCCAAACGTATGGAAAAAACCTGGTCTATTTAACATTACGATGTCCTAGGAGAGGACCATATAACCCGCCTTTGGACCACTAAGGAGTAGTTTTAAAACTACTCCATGGTATACTCAAGAGGACTAGTTTTGAAATCGTTTAAAAACGAAAGCATGTCGTTAAAAAACGAAGACATGTCGTCTCACTACAAACACTCTTTTACAATGACATGGTCCATGCTTGCATTACATCGGACCAGTCCATGGAGTAGTCCATTTTATCAAAATGGATCAGGTGGTCCAATTTTATTTGCAGGGCAGTAGACAAGACAGTTGGAAAAGTGTGCATGTATTAGTGAAAAGGTTTGCATGTATTGCTACTGTCTTGCCAGTACTGGCAAATGTAAACGCCAGGTTACTTTATAAACCATTTCCCTTACATTGCATGTTTCTTAAAATTCATTTAAATTTTCCACTAACATATTATCCTATACATCCCTTTTCATAGAGTTTTCTTGCCAGTTGTAAGAACAAATATCCCATTATGGAAAGCAAAATATGAATACTGGCGTCCACGCTTTGCATTTCAATATTAACGTCTTTTATTATTTTTAAAATTCAACAACATAAATTTTGCAACAAACACATGATAACCTAAGCCTGCTATCGAAATGATCACATCACAGTTAAAAAACCTCAAAGGATAAAAAAGTACTGAAAACAACGCGGGGGTACTGCGGTATTTTTAATATGAAAAAGTACTGAAAAAAATACCAAAGTACTGAATTTTTCAACACTGACACATACCAACTTAAATGGGAGCTGTAACTGTTTTTCATGTAAAATTTAGTTGTTTTTTAAATCCGAAATAGGAAAATATTTGAAAATCATTTTGGTAGTACATATATGTAAGTTAATTTTTGAAGCTTGTGAACATTTTGACTTTGCTTGTCTTGGTATTGTTCAGTATGTCATGTATACACTGTAAACTGGTTATAAAACTATCCACATTGATTCTATACTCGGAAGACTGGTTATCTTGGTATTGTTCAGTATGTCATGTATACACTGTAGACTGGTTATAAAACTATCCACATTGATTCTATACTCGGAAGACTGGTTATCTTGGTATTGTTCAGTATGTCATGTATACACTGTAGACTGGTTATAAAACTATCCACATTGATCCTATAACCGGAAGACTGGTTCTAAAACTGTGGAAAATTTAACTGTCACTTTGTGCTGGTACTTAGCTGTCTTTTTGTGTCGCAGATTTTGGATAGTAAAAAATGTATGTCATTGAGCATTTTGTTCATTTCATAAGAGAGAGAGAGAGAGAGAACGTATGACACAGTGTTGCCACTTTGTGGGTAATTACCCGAATTTGGTATACTTTTTACGGTCGTGGGTAGAGCGTGGGTAATTTCTCTTAGGTGTAATTTAGGTATAATTTGAAATTTTTACTTCAGATGCCCAAATAAAATCAAGATTCGAATTTAGTGATGACATTTATTTCTTTTTTAATATTGTTGCTAAGAAATGCACAGCCTTCTGAACCAAAGTCTCGGTTTGTTTTTAAGAAACGACTTCAATTATTAAACATACATATATTTTCAAATGTTTGGTAATGAATGTCGCAAGATGGACCCTTAGATTTGGATAAAGATGCCTATCATAGTAATTTAGAACCTGAAGTTTATTCAAAAAAGTTATTCAAACTAAAAACTTGCCTGGGGGAAGATATGTTTCCAATATTGCAACATATAATTAATTTTATTAATTTAAAGGGTATTTTTTAAGACCATGAAACTTAAAATGGTAGACAACACAAACAAAAAATTAATTTTAATCGCAGATTGATACACGGCATTACCATTTGAAAAAGATTTAAAACAAATAGACACCGCGCCTGTCCTTGACGAAACGCATTGCAGACGTCCAATTTTGTTTCTTTTTTTCGAATAAAATGAACAATGTTGACCTCCAAGACACCGATTGTTGCTGGTTTATCAGCATTAACCACTGACTTCACAACCCTACGGAAAACAATTAATAAGTGTCACATCGCACGGCCTTGAAGTCTAATTGAAAGTTTATTTTCTCTAAATCAACACATCGCCTTCATTTGTGAAAAAAAGTTGCGTCATTTAAGTCATGAAGTCACTTTTAAGTTGCGAAAATCGATGGCTGATTTTCAAAGTATATTTGAATAATTTGGTGGCGTTGTTCAAGCATGAATCTATTCATGATCAAAAAGTGAAAACAGTCGGACAGTTCGTTTGACAGCTAACATTTCTTAAGCTCTATGGGGCTAAAAAGTATTCATGATAAAGCAATGACAAGGAACATTTTAATCCTTCCCAAGATATATCAACCAAATGTGTAGAATAAACTCATTATTTTAGCAGTTTTATTTTATGTTTTATTAATTTTTTTTAAGTCTTTAATGTTGTTTTTATTAATTTAAATAAAATTTACAGCTTGACTAATATTGATCTTGTTTTAATGAGTTTGTTGTGTTTTTGCTTCTTTGTAAATGTATTTTTATTAAATAAAACTTAAACTTTATATCAGGTGTAATTTCATTTAAATCGGGTAATTTTGATTCATCTCAAGTGTAATTTTGAATCTTGCTGGTGGTAACACTGGTATGACAACACAATCAGAAAAGCAGATTTCTGGTTGGTAAAAGAAGACAGCTAAGGGTAAGCCAAGAAGAACCGGCTTATGAACTGTCTTTTTGTGGCCTCTTAGTGACAATTTACCCCCTCGTTAAAGTGGCCAGTCACATGGCTAGTTTTCGGACTGGTTGTGTCATAAAAGGGCTAGTATTATAACCAGCTCGAAGACATCCACATGAACTACAGGGTTGTTTAAAAATATACAATTAGCGAAGTGACTCGAATAAAGTCATTTATCATTCATAGAAGAGTACGAAAATAGATATCAAACACCGATTTTACGCAACAAAAACTCTGTTGTACTGTTTTAAAAATGGATCCATTACCACAACTCTAAGCGTGAACAATTATATTTGTATTTTGAGCTGCTTACATGGGACACTTACTGTCAACTAAATAATAGAAAGTATCCAAAAAATAATTTCAAGATACGAAATAGTACTAAAAACCTTTTTAAATTAGTCCAAAATTTGTCATTTGAAAAATCGTCAAATTTAGGGCATAAATCGTCTAATCGTCAATGGGCTTTTTTTGGACCCCAAAATCGTCAAAATGACGATAAATCGTTAAATCTGGCAGCCGTGCTTGAAGCGTATGAAACAGCGCTAAGTTTTATAGTATAGAAACTTTATCACACGGAAATGAAATAATAAAAATTGAGTTCAATTAAAAAATTTGTTACATTAATTAAATTTGCACCAGTAAACAAACTAAGAGTAGCAATTAACTGTTTTTTTAATATAAACAACATCTGTTGTTTATATAAGTAAACGTTTAATTCACTTGATTAAATTTTTAATCAAAACTGATTTTATTTTTGATTAACGGTTTAACTGAAAAAGCAAATTGGCGAGAATTTTTTTTAGTGTGATTTAAAAAATCTAAATTCTAATTTGTTAATTTTGTTTTTATTAAATCAATCAACCACAAAAGCTTAAACTGTTTTTATTACCAATAAAAAATAACGGTTTCGATTTCGGTAACACGTTCGTGTTCGTTGTGAAATCTGCCAAAATTCTGTCGGACACTATTTAATTATTTATATTTTAACTTTAAGCGACTGCTCTTTATCTTTGATTTAATAAATTAAATTAAATTAACTTTTTTTGTTTATAAATTCTGTCATATTTTTTTTTTGCAAATTTTTGCTGTAAGTGATTTAATTTATAGATAAACAAAATAAAAATAATTATAAACGAAATAACATCCGGCGATTAATTTAAAATTGCAGGTAATTTATTTTAGTAAATTTTACAATTTATATAAAACTTTTGATAAGCAACAATAAACTAAGTACTTTTAGTACAGTTTAATAAAAACCAAAAGCGTTTATGATAAACTACACAAAAAATTTAACGTTAATAATTAAAATAAAACGCCCCGATACTCAAACGTTAATGTTGCGGACATGTGAACGTCTTGAAATTTGTTAAAAAGAAAACAGAAAAGTGGCCAAAAGTTGTATTTTATATTGCGTTTTTTATACAAATATAAAAAACCTTGATATGCATCGATAAGATGTTCGCTTTATCAATAAATACAAACATAAATTTCTCTCTGGCTTTTTAAGCGAACGTCTGGGAATAAATTTGCATACGGTTGTAAAATCTGGCAACTCTATTATCATTTGCCCTAAGTTTGGCATTTTAAAATAAATACACTAGTTGCAAAGTGCTAGGAAGTTGTGAAGATCGTACCGTGTCGAAGCACTTAAAACATGATTTTCTGCTGAACAGTGGCCGTATTCTGTAATTCCCTAAAGCTAAATCTCTATCGCTAAAAATCTTTAAAGTTGATTTAGCGATTTTTGGCTACGAATGCAGTACTGTAACGTGCATTGCTAAATTTGGCAATGCCATAACAATTTAATTCACCGCAATTTTAGCTTTTATTGTCATCACTAACATTTTTAAATTTTGTATTCTCTAAGGGATTTTAGCGATAGAGATTTAGCTTTAGCTAAGCGAATTACGGAATACGGGTGCTGTTCTTAATATCTAAAATATTGTCTTACTAAAATAAATTTTTTCACGAAATGCTCTGGCCAATTGGCCATATCATACGGTTAATGCTTTTGGAATATTTTGCTCTATGATTACTTAAAATTAATATAAGTTGATTCAACAAAACAGCACCGTTAAGACTTAGAAGGTCAAATCGCGTAAAGTTCTTTTTGCAATAAGGCCAGCGGCAGCACTTACATTTCGTTATTACAAAAAAACAGTAATGGCATGATGTTTCTCCGCATATAAGTCCAAGTCAATATACATAAGTCAAGTGATTTTAAATCGAGTGATTTTCAGAACAGTTGTTTTTTTTAGCTGCATGAGCACTTTCAATATCGATAACTATGGTTTGACAACTGAAAATGTCAAACTGTGTTGACATTTCTGTCCAGTAAGATTTAGCAAGTCATCATGAATCGTTTAACTGTGGAATCCTCGACTCCCAGTGGAGTAAACGGTCTCAAACATCCTCTTATACTGGACTCTATTGCGAGTTGTTTGACTGAAGTCATTTCATGAGTAGTTTGTGTTGTTAAATATTGTATTCTACTTGTATTTTACTTTGTATTCAACATCATGAATTTGATCAAGCTTTCATTGTTTTATATGGTTTTGTATATTGAAAATATTTTAATTACTTCAAATATAATTTTCAACCTTATTGTATCTTTTGGATAAACGTAACGCTGTTTTAATTACAATAGGTTATGGGCCCAGATCCCATAAGATTACAATAAAAATAATTACATTGGGGATATTTAGTGGCCGTTAGTTTTGAAAATAATAAATTTCAAGATTTGAAAATGAATTCAATTTCTGGAAGAATTCCTTTGTTGAACGGAACCAACTATGGAACATGGAAGGCTCAAATGGAGGCGGTGCTTCACAAAAATAGATTACTAAATATTGTGATAGGTGAGGAAAAAGTTCCAGCGGTGAGAAAACTTCCGGAATCACCGACAGAGGCACAAACTCGTGAGTTTCAGCAAGGCATGTTGCTTCTTCAGCAATATATCGATAAAGATATGGATGTAAGAGCCGAAATTTTAATGGCTGTGGAGACAAGTATTGTAACAATGGTAAAACATATGAAAGGATCTAATGAAATCTGGTGTTATCTGCAAGAAACATTTGATCGTAAGTCCATAAGAAAGAAGATCGAGTGTTACCGTAAGTTATTGAATATGAAAATGACAGAAAATCAGTCAGTATCACAATTTTTAATTGATTTTGATGTATGTGTTTCATATTTAACGGAAATGGGAATCGAAGTTGACGAAGATCTGCTTGTTGTTATTATGGTTGATGCGTTACCAGAAAGGTTTTCAGCAGTCAAAGCAGCTGTGGATACTGCAAATGAATTTCCAAAAGTTGCTGTTATGAAATCAAAATTATTAGAGATTGGAGACAAAGAAGAAATCGATACCAATAGTTCAGCACTCAAAGCTAAGTTTTATAGAAAGAAATCTAATGATAATTCCTCAAAATTTAAAACTCAAGAAGAAGGTATGTCCAAAAATTATTTCAGTTATAAATGTTTTCGGTGCGGAAGGAAAGGTCACAAAGCAAAAGACTGTAAATCGTTTGGTGAAAATAGTCGTTTAGTTGAACACAATAGCAGGCAAAATAATGCAAATGAAGTATTAGTGACAATGTTAGAAACAACTTTTTGCACTAGTTCATCTAAAACGTGGCTAATTGATAGTGGTGCGTCGTCTCATATGTGCACCCAATTATCTTTATTTGAAAATTTAAATTCAGAATTCAGTGGCAAAGTTAGATTAGCAGATAATAACGAATTAAATATAAAAGGTATTGGAAAGGTCAAAATAACTGTAAAAATAAATGGGAAAAAGCAAGAAATAGGCCTATGTAATACTCTATTTGTTCCAGACTTACGATGCAATTTAATATCAACTAGCAAATTAATAGATAAGGGTTGTACAGTTGTTATGAAGGGAACTAAAGTTGTAGTCTATAAAGAAAAAGATGAGATAATAGAAGGTTACAAAATGGATAACTTATATTTTGTCACATTATTTGAAAATTCGAGGAATTTGATACATGCAACTGAAACGAGTAATGATAATGAAACAGAGCTTTGGCATAAAAGGTACGGTCACCTAAATTTTAACCAATTAAGAAAATTGCAAACAGATGAAATGGTAAAAGGATTGCCTGAACTTAAAGATGAAGGAATTAATTGCATTCCGTGTATTCGTGGAAAACAAACTTGTTTACCTTTTCCGCAAAAAATCGAAAAATCAACTTCCGAAATACTAGAACTCATTCATACTGATCTTTGTGGTCCAATGAGAACTGAATCTCTTGGTGGAAGCTTATATTTTGCAACATTTATTGATGATTTCTCGCGAAAAGTATTTGTTTATTTTATTCGACACAAGAGTCAATACTTAGAGAAATTCGTTGAATTCACGAAAATGGTGGAAAATCAAACCGGAAAGAAAATTAAAGTTTTGCGAAGTGAAAATGGTGCGGAATTAGTAAGTGAGAATTTTACAAAATTTTTAAAAGAGAATGGAATCAAAAGGCAGTTAACCGCAAGTTATACACCGCAGCAAAACGGCATCGCAGAAAGGATGAACAGAACTTTAGTTGAAATGGCTCGCTGCTTAATGCTGGAATCTGGTTTACCTAAGAATTTGTGGACAGAATTGATAAATACTTCTGTATATATACGAAATCGTTGTCCAACAAAATTAAATGGTTCGAAAACCCCTGAAGAATTGTGGACAGGGAGAAAGCCCATTATTAAACATTTCCGACGCATTGGTTGTATATCGTTTGTTTTAGATAAGTCGTCTAAACGAACCAAATGGGATGCTAGAAGTAATGAACATATCCTTGTCGGTTATTCTGAGCAATCAAAAGCTTATAGATTGTGGAAGGCAGGAACAAAACAAATCATTACCAGTAGAGACGTTAAGTTTATAGAAAACCAGATGTATGATACGACAAAAGTAAATGATAATCACAATTTTTATGAGATTGTACCAAATGAAGTCATACGTAAACAATCAGGTGAAGTTATAGAAGATATCATTGAATTGAACAAAAATGACACAAGCGAAGAACAAGTAAATAACAAATCTGTTAAGGGAAACAAGCCAAGAGAGCCACCAAAAGAAAACATTATTGATTCAATTAAAAATCGTTTAAGACCAAGAAAAAATCTAGAGACGACTCAAGCTGTACAATATAATGTAATAGATCCCAGTTCTATGTCAGAAGTTATATCATCTGAGTGCGTTGAAGATTGGCTTAGAGCTATGGAAGATGAATACAAGTCCTTGTTAAAAAATAATACGTGGACTTTAGCAGATTTACCAAGTGGACGTAAGCCAGTAGGATGCAAGTGGGTATTTAAATCAAAAATAAGACCAGATGGAACCATAGAAAAGCGTAAGGCTAGATTGGTAGCGAAGGGATATTCCCAAAAATTTGGCTTAGATTATGTAGATACTTTTGCTCCAGTAGTTCGTCAAACTTCTTTAAGAATGTTATATGCACTCTCAGTTGAGTATGATTTACAATTACGCCAATTAGATGTATCAACTGCATATCTTAACGGAAATTTGGAAGAAGAAATATATATGGAACAACCAGAAGGATTTATCGAAGAGTCTACAAAGAATAAAGTGTGTAAGCTAAACAAAGCAATTTATGGTCTAAAGCAAGCTGGTAGGCAGTGGTTTAAAAGAATTGATTCCGTTATCAAGGATTATGGTTTCACCCAGTCAAAATATGATCAGTGTATTTATTTTATTAGAAAAAACCAAAAGATAATGATTGTCGCCTTATATGTTGATGATTTAATAATTGCCGGTAATGACAACTTTTTAATGGAACAATTTGTACTAAAATTAAAGCAAAATTTTGACATTCGTGACATAGGAGTTCCTAAGCATTGTATTGGTCTTGAAGTAGATATAAAAGATGGAGAAATTTCAATTTCGCAACCAGGATATATTTCAAATTTAATCAAGAAATACGATTTAGATAATTGCAAACCTACAAGAATTCCTATGCAACCAAACATAAAATTGGAAAAAGAACCAACAATTTCCGGGGAAGCAGAGAAAGTTGATGAAAAGTTCTATCAAGAAATAATTGGATCTTTACTTTATTTGTCGTTGTATAGTAGACCAGATATTACGTGTGCTGTTAATATGTTATCCCAATTTTCTAAAGATCCTCGTAAACAACATTTAAATTCGGCGTATCATATAATTAAATATTTAAAACATACTAAAAATGATGTGCTGAAGTATAAGAAATGTGGTTTACCACTTCTTGGTTTTTGTGACGCAAATTGGGCGCAAGACGTCAATGATAGAAAATCTCAATCAGGTTTTTGTTTTTTACTCGCAGGTGGTCTTATTTCTTGGGAGTCAAAGAAACAAAAGGTTGTAGCAACATCTAGTGCAGAGGCTGAATATGTGGCACTTACTGAAGCAACTAAAGAAGCTACTTATTTGGGGTATATTTTAGAAGAACTTGGCTATTCTGATCGAAAACCAGTGACGATACATACTGATTCACAAAGCGCTCAAAGAATGGCTGAATTTGGTTCCAATTATTCACGTACTAAACATATCCATTACAAGTACCACTATGTGAAGGATGCCATTGAACAAAACGTTGTTAAACTGAAATATTTATCTACTGATAAAATGCTGGCTGATGTTTTGACTAAACCTGTGCCTAAACCTAAGCATTTATTTTGTTGTAAGAATTTTGGAATTGTAATGTAAATTCATAATATTGAGGAGGCATGTTGTTAAATATTGTATTCTACTTGTATTTTACTTTGTATTCAACATAATGAATTTGATCAAGCTTTCATTGTTTTATATGGTTTTGTATATTGAAAATATTTTAATTACTTCAAATATAATTTTCAACCTTATTGTATCTTTTGGATAAACGTAACGCTGTTTTAATTACAATAGTTTGCAGTTCCCATCTTTCGACCTTCTCCACGTTCTAGCAGGTGCACCAACACGCACACCGATCTTTTTCCTTCGGGACTCCACCAAAAGGCAGAATTAGTCTTTACTTTCTGTTTCTGTTCTGTTCCGTACGGTTCTGTTACAAAATTGTAATAGTTACTTTTTCTGTAGCAACTTATCAGCCATTTATGACAAATTTATTAGTTTTGCACCGTCCAATGTTTTATACCAATCACTTTAATGCAAATAAATTTGAAGAAATAAAATTTTATGAATTCTTTAAATCAAAAAATAGTTAATTTCAACATAAATACGTATTTTTTATTATTTATTTTGCTGTCACTTACAATAACTTAACAAGTTTTTGATTTTAACAAACTGAAACACAACAGAACAGAAAAACTAATCAATTTCACAGGTTTCTTAATAACAAAAACAAATCAGCTGATTCGTAACAGAATAGTAAGTAAAGACTAACTGAGCCTAAAGCGCTTGTCGAGCAATAGTTGAAGGTGCCTACATTTCCAGTCGAACTGCAAGAGACTTAGTTAACGTCTTTACAGTGCACTAAAAATAACCATCACAAAGTAAAAAAGAACACACAATAAAATTGTTTTCTGTGTATTTTCAATACTTGCACATACATATGTACGACTTAACTGTGGTTTATGTACACCTTAGTAAGACGGTGGTAACAGGAATTTAGTAAATTTTATTAACAATAATCCTCTTAATGGGCATTAATTTAAAGAGAAGTGTTTTTTAATCTCTTATTATTTATTTACAACTAAAGAAAAACATCAAATGGAATGTTGCAAACAAAAACATGCAACAAGTTATCATTTCCACATCCTGTTTCAAAATAATTTGGTTAAAAAATTTCTTTAAAATGTGTTTTGAATTTTAAAAAAAAAAATCTAAATTTCGACTCCCAACCTGCGCCATGTAAAGACGCTGTTAACCACTGCTTGCTTTTTTTCTATTTAATTAAAAAAAAAATTTAATTAAACAGCGAGAATTAAAACAAAAAACTGACATTGAGATAAAAGTCTTAGAAAAAAGAGGAAAAAAACTAACACTAGAAATATCAAGGACATTTTGCGGGCATTATACTAGTTTTTCTTTTTGTACCTGTCAAATGTTGCGCTTTTTTATTGTTGCTGTTGTTGTTTGTTTTAATTCTATGCTGCAGCCAGCAATTAACATACAACACAAACTTAAGACACTCTTAAAATACAAAAAAAAAAAAAAAAAAAAGTCTTGTAAGACAAAAATAACAACAACAACTACAACAAAAAATAATTATCAAGGACGTTTAGTTTAGTTGAGATCATAACAAAATTTAAAGTGCACACTGAGTGCACAGAACACAATGCAAATGTACTCTTATGCACTTGTGTACTCATACATAAACACTTGTGCAAAAGATATAACAACAACAATATTAACAACAAAATAAAAACTAAATAAACAAAAAACATGTTTTATTTTTGTTACTAATTTATGCGAGTGATTTTTCTTTTTGTAATTTTAACTATTTTATTTTATTCTAGTGTATGTTTAATTAGTCTTAAAATAACTGGCTCTTAACACCTCTCCCTCTTCTCTCTCTCTCTCTCTCTCACTCTTTTCAATTTTTCTTGCAGTACATAAGTGTACCCGTTTAGTGCAATACAAAGTACATAGTTAATTGTTAAATGGTTTTAATTAAATAACTACGCTCTAGTGTCTAACAACTGTAACTAATGTGCGAATGTGGCTGTCTATTTGTCTGTCCGCTTGTCTGTCTATTTGGTTTTGTCTGTCCGATGCGTCCAAATGTCTTGTTGTCATATTAAAATATTTTAAGATTTGTGGTGTTTTATTTAAACACCACCAACCAACCCTCTCTCTCTATCGTTAATGTATTCATTCTATGTTATCGATGTATGCAAGTTTTGTGTGACTGTTTTTTGTTATTGTTGTAGTTTGTTGTTTTCTTCAAGAAAAATGCAAAAAACAAAACACTCTTCACAGCAAGTACTTACTAGAAGACTATACAAAATTATTTAATAAGAAAAATGTAAAAGAATATCATCATTTAAAGTTATTTTCTAAGGCAGGGATTTTGAGATCTCAGCTAAACTAGGTTTAGTTAATCTGAAAAAAGACTTGTGTCGCCACTGCCAATTTTGTATACACTATTTTAGTTTTGCTTAAAATGTTGTTCTTTAATGAAATTAAAAAAAAAAAAAAAATCCGATTTTTAGACTACGTTAAACCTAGTTTAAACTGAATCTACATCTCAAAAACCCGGCCTAAAGCCTGGTAATCTGTTCAGCGTGAAATGCTGTCAAAACGCATATGATATGATATGCCCCGGTAGGCTAGCTAGTAGTGAGCTAGTCTATCAACCCCGGTGTCGCGGGTTCGATTCCCGCCAGAGACTCTGGTTTCTTTCCAGCAGAAAAGCGTAAAGCTTCGCAAGGATTAGCATAGCGAATTTAAAAAAAAAAAAAAAAAAAAAAAAACAAAAAAAAAACTTGTGCGGAATATCTATGAAAAAATGTTGATAGAGTTGTACTCTGTTTATTTTGTGAAAAAGTTCCGAAATGTTTGTGGCAACATTTTTTTACCACTGCGAAATAATGTAAGCTGCACTTATTTCACGTGGAATTTTAAGCAAAAGCAAAAAAAATATGAACGAATTATTGAATAAGGAATAAAAAATTAATATAACACAACCGGTAACAGTTTTTTACCCATATTTAATTTCTTTTTTATTAAAAAATAAGTAAGAAAGTATAGTCGCTCAAGCCCGACCATATGATACCCTACACCACAGTATTTTAAAACACATCACGCTTATGTGTCCATGTAAATATGGATTTATCTATGTTTAGAAACTTCATGAAAATCGGTTTGAAAGTTTGTCAGAGGCAGAATTTGCCCCCTGCCTCCCCTTGTGGTCCTATTTTTTAAAAACTGTATAGCTAATGTGTCCCTATAGATATGGATCTATCTATGTTTTAAATTTCATTAAAAACGGTTTGAGAGGCAAAAATTGCCCCTATCTCCCCTCGTGGTCCGATTTTTTTTAAAATTTATACATTTTGTGTCCATATAGATATGGATCTATTTATGTTTTAAATTTCATTAAAATCGGTTTGATAGTTTCTGAGAGGAAGAAATTTCCCCCTATCTTCCCTCTTGGTCCTACCCATTTTCAATAGGCTTGGTCCTTGTGCCAATAAGAACCCAAATTTTATCCAATTATCTCCAAAATTGCGACCTGTACTTTGCGCACAAGGTTACGTGGACAGCCAGCCTGCCAGCCGGACGGACATCGTTAGTTCGACTCAGAAAGTGATTCTGAGTAGATCGGTATAATTTAAGGTGGATCGGTATAATTTAAGGTGGTCCTAGGACTACTATTTTAAGGCGTTACACACATCAGCACAAATGCATAATACCCTATCCACTATTGTGGTGTGGGTATAAAAATTAATTTTAGTAAAATACGTGTGGGATTTGTTTACATACGTAAAACAATGTCGCATACTTTTCAAGAATAAAATCGTCAAATTGTACAAACTCGCAAGATAGGAAACATTGATACATGTCAATATTTTCGTGTGAAATAATATATGTTGGTCAACATTTTTCATAAATTTGAACAGAGTACTAGGTTTAAGAGTAAAAATAAAAAGAGTTTTGTGCATATGAGGTGGCGAAGAATAAGATACATAAGTATACATAAGTTTTTTGTACAGTTTATTGTTGGTATTTTTTATAAGCTTTACAGGCGAAATTCTTTAAGTGGTAACCATTTTCTGATTCGCAAAATTTCGGGTGTAATATGATTTCATTTGGGGGATAGTTCTTGACTTGTTAACATACACTCGTTCTTTTAAAGAGCCCACCAGAAAACTGATAAGAGCTGTTAAATCCGGGGAACGTGGAGGCGATTTAAAAACTTTTGTGCGGGAAATAACGTCGAATTCGCCAAATATGCAGCAGCAGTATGTGCTGTGGGTTCATCTTGTCAAAACTACAAGGTGGGATAGTTTTCAACAGCTGTTCTATATAATTTTTAAGCCTATAAAATTTCAAACAAATATTGGCAAATTATCCTTTCGAACAACACACCGCATCAAGCAACACACTTAAGTGTTTGTAATTGTCCGTTTTGAAATGCTCTTAAATTCTCCGTAGCGTTGGCGAAGACATTTTATGATTTGCAAAATAAAACTCAATTGTTTTGTTACGTTGTTCGATTGTGTAGTTATTCAAAGTAAATTCCCAACTCTCTTTCACAAAATGGCAAAAATAATAAACAAAAATAATAATAAAAATATACCATATATGATTTTACATAAATATCGAGCCCTTTCCGCAAAAATTGCTTAAACGACATCATTTTCGTCTTCTCTTAATAAATGAAATTATTGGCAACACTTGCATAATCTCCTCAAATGTCATGTTCACATAAGGTACCTTTACGATTTTATAGCAAAAACATTGTAGCTTAAGCGACAACCTTCATACAAAATTTGTATGAAATAAAATAATAAAAAAAAAAACCTTCTCCTGTAAAATTGTGTTTTTGGTGCTTAAGCTTTTTTTGCGGTAAGGGCTCGATTTAGTTCTTTATTCGCCAGCCTGTATATAAAAAACTATTGTAAAAAAATTTGAATTTTTTGAGTATTATTTTTGGGATAGTACCAAAATCGCTAATTTCAAAAATTTCGTAATGTAAAAATCACGATTTTTATTTAATCCCGAAATTCTGAATCTCCAAATCCTGAGTTTTGAAATCATAAATTTAAAAATTGAGCTATAAAATCCAGATATTAGAAGCTTTAGCTTACGAAGCCGGTGTTTGTTTTACCATAGAGGAGAAAATCATTGCGCCCGGCCAAAGACGCAACCATGCTTTTTTAAAGCCAAAACTGTAATATTATTCGGGATATTAAAACTAAGGCTTTTTAAACTTGGGATTTTGATTTTGGGATTTTATGACCCCAACCCCATTAAAATAAATAGAAAACATTTGTTAAATGCCTTAATTGGAGTAAAGTTTAAGAGTAGAATTTCGATACTTTTTAATACTCAAAACTAAACAAATTTTTGTTAAAAAATTTATTTCCAAATTACAAAGTAAGCATTAATTAGCAAAAAATGCATCTGTACAAAATTCTTAAGTTCTGGTTCACACACTTCAAGTTTGACTCAAGTCTTGATTTTTTAGGAGAGAGCTCTCCTAAAAGCTCAAGACTTGACTAGTGAAACTTGGCGTGTGTGAACCGGCACTAAGAAATAAAAAACTTGCCAGTTTGGGTAGTTATACGGCCATGTTCTGACAGTTGCACGATTTAAATTCGTTCTGTTTTGTGTTCTGAAATTTTCCAATTTCTTTGAGCATACTTTTACTAAGTCGCCAAACTTTTTGCGATTGCGATATACAGAATGCCTGCTATGCGATTTCATGTCAGAATCGCAAATTTTAAGCGTTTTGCGATTGTCAGAACATGCGCGATTGTATTTTTTGCAAACAGTTGCATTAACTCGGCTTTCTTTGCGATTTATCGCCGCGGACAACTTGGCGTTCCCTTTTTGAACTTTTCGTACAAATTTTACAATAAAATTTTTTTGCAAGCAATACCACTGTGTGTTGTACAGGGCCCTATTTCTCAAAACTACAAGTTACAAATCTAAAAATAAAATATATTTGAAACAAAAACAAAAATTGTGAAATTGTTGCTTTTTTAATGTTTTTTACTTGTAGATTTGTAACTTGTAGTTTTGAGAAACAGGGCCCAGGTATATATATATATATATATATATATATATATATATATATATATATATATATATTTAACCCAAGATTAGATATAAAGCTTTTATTTGCAAATTTTATGATAATTTGTTGCTTGTGGTCCTTTTCATTTCGTACAGCTTCTTTAAAATTCTTTCGATTCCTTTAAATTCCTGATTATTTTTTTTTTTTTTTTTTAATAAAAAACAAAATTACCACAATAAAACTAAACCATGAACACTTGTCAAGTGACTTTTAAAAAAAGAATTCAAGAAAAAATAAAACTAAAACAAAAAACACAAGACTTGAGTGTAAAAAAGAAGCAAATGAAAACCTTTGTGGGTTAGTCTTGCATTTAACCTAAATTTTTAAAGTCTTCTGAATAAAAAAAAAAATCTAACAAAAAATAAATAATTGATATTTATACAAACAAGTTTTTGGTTTTTGTTAAGTTTTTGTTTTTTAACAACGACAAAAATCAAGCCAAACTTTGCCAATTTAAATTTTAAATCAGGCCTTTTATGGACTTATGAGTTGGGAAAAAGCGTTTTTTACAAAATCACTTAAACGGATGAATAAATTTTAACATTTAAATTTATTGTTTTCATTAAAAAAGAAACATTGAAGTTGAATTTCTAATTAGTAATAAGTCAAAATTAGTCATCATAAACATGTCTATTTTTAAGAGTAGCAAAACAAAAAATTAAAATTTTAAATTTATAATAGGTCTGTTCATTAACCAACAATTGTTGCTAATTTCCAATAATTGTTACTAGTAAGTATTCACGTACTCGAAAAATTTGCAACGAGAGAGAAAACAAAACAGAGTAAAAATTTGAGAGGCAATAAATATATTGAATATTTCTGCTAAGTAGTAAACCGTGCACCTTTTGAACGATACGACATAGATATGTTGTCAAATTAAAACGTCGAGGCATCATATTCAATTTCCTTTTTTTTTTGTTTTTTTAATCAATAACTTTATTAGCAACACTTGCATCATCTCCTAAAATGTCATGGTCACATAAAGTACTGTTACGATGTTATAACAATTATTACAATTTTATCGTAAGCGACAACCTTCATACAAAATTTTTATGATTTTTATGCGATCTTGTTGTTAAAAAAATAAATAATATAAAATAAAATTTATTTTGTGTTCTCAAATTAGGTATTTTAAAACAAAATCAAAAAAGGAAAAATAAACTACAAATTGAATAACTTGATTCATTATTTTGTTACTATTTTTAAAAGAAAACAAAATACGTTTACGAAAAAACAAGCGCCAGTTTTTAGACATTTATGGTGTTACGTCCTACTTTCTTGCGACGTGAGTTCCTAGCAAAACTGTTTACTAGCAAGAATTATTTAAACAGCTGTTTAATGTGTTTGTTTGCAAAACAAACTTCAAAAATTGTGTAAAAAAATAGTTTCTATAATTTTTAAGAAAACATAAGCGTTCAAACAGAATTGAGTCTTCAACTTCAGGCAAAAATCCCAAAGCCCACAATGAAAACGTCGACAGTAACTTCAAATTCTCTCATATTATAGTTTTTATTTTCTTTTGTTTTTCATTTTCTGTTTACAAAATGCATGATATTTGATAAAAGTATGGTAGCATGGTTGAGAGAATAATGGCCATTTTCTCAATGTATCGACAAACTGCCTGTTACGTAATGTCAACATAAATTTATTGGACCGATAAACTGCCCGTTAACTATTTTGGGTTTCTCAATATACCGACAAAAAACATTGTTTTCAGCTGGCAACGCCACTCAAAATACATGTAAAAGTTGGGAGTCAGCTGATTGAATTTATCTGTACGTCAAATAAAAGGAAAATAAATAATTGGCAGATGAGTGCCGGTTAGCTTTGCGATAAAATCGAAGCAAATGAGACATTGAGAAAACCAAATTTCTTTAATGTGCAGTTTTTCGTTGGGAAAAAAGATAATTGCCTAATGAGAAAATGGCAATAAGTGTCTTTATGTTAGAGCATTAGAAACGTTCTCAAAATAAAATAACAGCCTGTTTTTCGATTTCGAACGTAAACGTTCGCATAGAAAATTACATTTAAAACCAAAACAAATTTCAGAATTTTGTTTTTGTTTTAAATATAATTTTCTATGCGAACTCTGACATTCGAAATCGTTAAACAGTTATTCAAGACGGCTTTTTTCGACAAATTGTTTGGAAAATGTGGTTTCCTCAAGATAACTGAATAATAAAAACTGTAAATTTTTGCCTTAAGACAATATCAATGTGCAAATGTGTAAAGAGAATCTTGTATTTTATAGCTGAATGATGTCGATATACCGTAAGGCAGTGTTCGAAAATAAACACTAAATATCATTTTTTAATGTTCGGTTCGGTAGATTTGTGGAAAACACAAACGCTAATAGTGTTTGTGTAGAAAATCATTAAAAAAAAATAACGTTTCCCTGTTAGTCATCTTTCGAACACAAAAATATTACTGTTTTTATCAAACTCAACAAAAGATGTGAACATTTAATTCCGTTCGGTTTTTTTTTTTTGAAAATCCACAAACTTCAATGTGTTCGGTTCGGCTCGTTAATGTTCGTCCCTTTTGGCTGGTAAAAAAAAAAACATTTTGACAAAAACAAAATACACACACGAAAAAAAACATTATAGAACATTAAAATATAATGTTTGACTACAGTATCACTACAATTGTTCTGTTTTTAAACGAAGAACCGAACATTATATAATGTCGCCTTCTTCAACGACTACATGCATGCCAATGCCGTCTATTTTGACGTCCACGATAAAAAAAATTTATTTGGTTATCTATTTCAGACAGTTTTTTTAGTATAGTTGGAATGGAAGACAACTTATAAGACAATATCGCTCAAACTGTCGTGCACGACGATTTAATATTCACACAAACATTTTGTAATTGTTGTCAAACTGATTGTACAGTGGATTTGGAGCTCAACTTGCACATTTTTGCAAGTAAAGTGTTCATTTAATTTTTTTTTTTTTTTAATTTTTCCAGTAAGTGGGAGAAGAATTTTGTAAATTATAGTTTTACTTTCTCGTTGCTAGTTTCCGCTGGTAAAATAAATGAGAACATACCTAATATTTGTTGATGATGGATTGGTTGGATTCATTTGACATTTCCTACACACAATAAAAAAATAAAACAACACTTTAAATTTTATTAATCGGTAGACAAATTAAAACGACAACCTTTAAAAAATAAAATACTCGTGCATTTCGGTAGTTTGAGCGCTCGCGTAGATGTCAACTTTTTTTTATTAATTTTAAAAGCACCTCAATGAAATAGATGTTTTCGCTTGAATTTCAGTACATATATTTTGAAACTAATTTCAAAAACTAAGTTGCCATCTATGAGAGAGTGTGGGCTTTAATTGTCTGCAAGCCCAAATTTTCACCACTTTTTTTTGCATATTTCGTCACATTTCAGCGATGTTCTGCAATATAATATCTTGGCGGTTTTTTAGCAAAAAGCCATTATGTACTTCCCGTTAAACCGAATTGAGCCCCCCAAAAATTTGTAATAATAAACGTTTAAAAGAAATGTGTTAAAAAATTAGTTTATATTACAATTAATGAATTTAAACTATGTTTAATTTAAAAGCAAATCAGTTAAGTTTATTATTTATTGTTAACAGGTTTCAAGGCTGATAGCAATTTTAAACTAAATTAAAACTTTATTTAGCTGAACTAATGTATACAAATGTAAATAATTTAGAGCTGAGTTATTGATTTTAAGTTTTTTATATACTAAAAATTATTTTATGTTCTCAACTTTATTTAACTTACTTGAGATTGTAATCTTAAAAAACCGTTGCGGGGTAAATAAAGTTACAGCTAAGCAATTTAATCTCTGTTAGTTTAAAAATAATCGGCGTTATTGTGTAAGGCGTTGTCGTTAACGAGTGATTCGTTTTTTGTAATAGATTAAAGAAATTTAGAAACGACTCACTCGTTAACAACAACCAACGCCTTACACAATAAGGCCGAATATCAAATTTACCATTAGACGTTTAAAAATTAATTTCAAGTTAAACTTAGTTTAGCAGAAGAACACGAATATTTCGTTGCTTTTTAAAACTTAGTTTGACAAACTTTACCTTTAGGATCTTGATAAACCCATTAAAAAGGCTGAGTTTTTGAGATCTCAGTTTAACAAGGTTTAGTTAATTTGACAACATATTTGTTACACCATTACAAAGATTATATACAAAATGTTGACGGAACAGCATAGTTTTGCTTTAAATGTTGGTCTTTAATGAAATAATAATAAAAAAAATCACATTTCGCCGGAAAAATCCTATTTTCAGACTGCGTTAAACTAAGTTTAAACTTAATCCAACAACCTGGCCTAAGAAATTGAAAAAAAGTTTGCCGAAATAGGTTAATCTATGGGCCATGTCACAGAGTACAATTCCGTTCGGAATGATTCCGTTCGGAATGATTCCGTTCGGAATTGAAGAAAACATATTTGTTTGTTGATGGAAAGTGTGTTTTGATAGTTTTATGGTCTTTCAGATACAGACAACTCCCATGCAGTTCATGAAAACAAAAATGGTTTCATTCCGAAACATTTTTTCGTCATTTTCTGAAGCACCAAAATACGGAATGAATTCCGTTTCCGAACGGAATTGTACTCTGTGACATGGCTGTATATATATAAAACAGGATGTATGTATGTATGTAACGTATGGACTCCAAAACGGCTTTACCGATTTCGATGAAATTTTCAGAGAATCTTCAGAATATTCAGGCGGGTGACACTGTGAAGTCTGATTTTTGATTTTCGGGCTGCGGGCGGAGGGGCATGGCAAAATCCAATTTTCATATTGCACCACCAATGACATCTATATAACTTGGATGATTTTTCTTTAAAATCATCGCCATGGTCCAACTTAGATTTATACGGAAAGAAAATTTTGCCTCGCCCACTTTAACGCCAACTTTTTTCGATTTACCTAAAATCAGAAAACGGCTCCATCGATTTGACGAATTATACCCACACCACAATAGTGGAGAGTGTACTATGTATTAGAGGTCTGCTTTGAATAATTCACTTGTTTGCCTTTATTCAAAGTGCACAACATTTACTCAAATATTGAACATTCAAGAATATAAGAAAAGAGTAAACCATATACAAAAATAAGAGAGAATGAATTGAATAAAATACTTGTTTACTGTAAATGAATTTGAGAGTCATTCATAAATAACAAAACAGTGGAATGACCCGTTAGAGAGAGCAAGTTTACAAAAAATATTCGAATAATTTTTGAATTATTGAATGTCCATACATTTATTTGAATACATTGACATGATATGTGTGTAAGCTTGTGGCTTCTTTTATTTGTAACCCAACAAACACGGAGGTTTCAAATTGAAAATGATTTGAAATCAAACGTTTTCTCAAACGACAAACGTTTGAAAATGATTTGAAAATCATAGCGTTCTCAACAAAAAGGGGAAATTATTTTCAAATTGAAAAATGCCTTTATTTTCAACTTGCTTTCAAACGTAATTCTCAAATGTTTTTCAAATGTGGATTATAATACAATGTGGAATATAAATAAAAAAAATTTATTTTGTTTAATTTAAATTTATTATTTATTTAAAAAAAACTGTGAGATAAACATTCGGCACCATAGCAAAAAAATGAAATTCTTGAAAAGACAAACTACTTGGCTCCCTTTTATTTTGAGGATTGTAGCACCGCGATCGTTCAACAAATTTTCACCACTTTATCGTTTTATTTTCCTTTTTTTCGTATTTTTAATCATTGTATTACTCACAAATAATTTTTTTCACAAGAAATAAGCTGTTCACTTTATATTAAAATTTATTTTTAATAGTAAAACATATGTAACCACTAAGTAAAAAATGTAACTTTAATCGCCATTTTTAATGATCACATTTATTTTTCGCTTTAGTATTGCCAAGTTTATTTTTGATTTTAATTTAACATTTGACAAACATTTGACATCAAATTGATAAAACATTTGATATCAAATGTTTATTTTCAAATCATTATCAATTTGAATTAAAATGTTAAATCAAACAATTGAAAAACGTTTGAGAATTGTGTTTGATGTCATTTCATATCAAAAGTTTGACTTTGTGTTTGTTGGGATATTATATATCGCACCTGTTCATCAAAAGTAACACAACTCAAAAAATTCTATTTTCCACTTTTTTGAAGGAAACAGTGTATGATTACCATATCTAACGACTGTAAAATTTTTGGTATTCTATTTGTAATATTTCATGAGAGAAATGCCTTTATGTCTTTCTTTGCGTACTCATATTGTTTGTTTTGATTCAATTAAAGAGTTGTAATTTTAGTTGCGTTGAAGTGTTCAAGGGTTATGGTGCTCAAATGAATCAGCGAAACTGTATTAATTCGAGTTGTGATTGTTTTCATGTTAAAAATCTGTTTATCAATAGCTGTTGATTTTGGGTTGTGATAAGCATAACTTGAAATAATATTGACATGTAGATCAAAAAATTTCATGAAAACTGTATTAAATCAAAAATCCGTAATAATTTCGGAAAAAGGAAGAAGAGAAATAAATTTTGTGATTTTATTGAAATATTAGTGAGTTTCCTTTATAACATTATATTTGTTTATAACAATAATTCCATCATATTGGCGGAATTAGTTTTTTGCCTCTACTGAAAACTTGTAAATTTTGAGTTGTGTTACTTTTGATGAACAGGTGCGATATGTATATAAGTAGCTCATTTTGCATATGAAGATCAAACTTTACATTTTTATAGCACATTTTAAATATCAAAAGCATATAAAAATATCCTTCAACGCATATTTTTGATTGTCAGCTAATAATAATAAATATTTAAATTTAAAACGTTAACTATTTTGCTAAATAACACTTAAGTATATCAAAATTTTTCTCTTTTCTTTTTGTTTCTTTACAGGTAAAATCAATTTTTCTACAATTTACTTAAATGTGACGACATTTTAACAACCGTCTGGCGGTCATAATTTTAATGTGACTGCGTTTGCAACAGCAACTGCAACAACATTTCTTTCTCAGTTTACTTTCAGAAAGCAATTTATAACTTCTGAAAGCTGATGTATACGTTATCGTCGTCAAAGACTTTCATTCGTATTGTCGCCGTTTCAATTTTGTTTTATGTTTTTTCTTCTTTCTTTTTACACCTTTCTTCGTCAGTAAGTAAGTAAGTTTGAGTGAGTGTATATTCATAAGTTTGAAAAAGTATTGCTGAGATTATTACAATCGTCCATTGACGTTTAGAGAGTTTTTTTTCATGTTGGGATGAGTTGGGTAAGAAATGTTACTAATTTAGCGTTTTTCTAATTTCTTTTAAAGTTTTAATCATTTTCTTATATTAACAAATCTTTTTATCTTAATAAATATTCAATTCATAATTATCCTCAAACTTTTTTGAGATTTTGTTGTTAAGCATGATCATTCATAATGTTTCGATCGAGTTTGATGATGACTAAGCCAATCAAACCAGCCATTCGGACATCAAACAACCAACCAGTTACTAAAGCCATACACACTTTTACAGCCCGCCATTCAGCCAACGCACAAATAATTTAAATTATAAACAGCGTTCAACAAACTGCCGCAGTTGTTATTACCACATGTTAACGGTAATTCAAGCCACGTTTATATTCACAACTGATGGCAAGAGAACGGAAGATAATGCAAGAGGATGTTGAGGTTGACAATAAATTACATGCGGTTTTTTGCGCAAAAATCTGTTGTGTTTCTTGGCAAGTTTTTGATAATTTCATTAGAAAACGTTCAAATCATAAAATTTCAAAGAAAAAAAACCAACAGATTTTTCCTACTTTTTTTATTTGGCGCTTAAGTTTGTTATTAATGGCAGGGCTAAATGATGCAAAACAGTGGTTTGAAATGAAAATAAATTTCTCGTAGCTCAAAATTGGTTGAAACCTTAGGATATAAGTGTAAAGATTATTTTTTTTAAGAAGTTTATCTGTTACGTAAAAAAGCATTCCGTGACAACACAATTTACACCATAACTTGGATTTATTTGAGGGATAACTTGAAGTCACTGTGAAAGTATTCTGGAAGTTCCAACACAGCATCTTTGAACGAAGTTGCTGGTCGTATTCTAAAATTAAGCCATATCTTAAGATTCTGCTTTTTTTGCATTAAATAAGGACTTTTTACAAGTAAATGTGCTATATTTGCCTATGCCGAATCATAGTAAGATTTAAACAGAAAGTTATATAAATACCGTTCTTTAGATATAAATGAATGTATTTTGTACCACGCCCACTTCTCTAATCCCGCCCACATTTTGTCAGATGTTGTGTATCGAATCTATCTGGGGTCAACGGACAGACGGTCCAATAATTGGACCATTTAGTGAATACATTCGTTCGCAAATGTTTATTTATAAGGACGATTGTTTGGCGTGCTGTATGCATAGCAGTTTTCGAAAATAAACCGAACATTATTTAGTGTACGGTACACACATCCAGAAAAGATATATATTTTTTAGTTTTCGCCTATAAGTACACCTCTTAATACCGTTCATAACCATTTTCAAAAAAGAAACAAACAGTATGTTGTGTTCTGTTTTTCGTTATAAACTCAACTAAATCGAACGAACATTAATCTGCTGAACCGATCACAAAGAAGTTTGTTGGTCTTTACGAAAGCCCGAACACAATAAAATATTATTATCTTCATTGTGTACGCAGATCACAAAGAGAGAAACTTTGTTTTTAAGGTATTTAATACACAAACGTTATTAGCGTTTGTGTTTTCCATATTTCTACAGTACCGAATATTAAAGAACAATATTTAATGTTTATTTGCGAACAAAGCATTAATTTGAGTTCCACAATACTGAAAAAATCATTTCGATTCGTTCAGTATCGACTGAAAGAATTCGAAACAAAATTGCTTTCGAATCGAGAAAGTATTTGATTACGACTGCCAGAATTAGACCCCAGGGCTTTTGAACACTCGCTGATGCCGGTAACCTTTTCGCCGTGCACATCTCTAAACTATAGTCATTTTTAATAATTCAACTAGTGATTTTTTAAGAAATTTGTCAGCTTTTAGAGAGTCTTTCGCAAATATTTGTCCCTCAATTCAAAAGAGGATATTGATAGAAAAAGGTCAAAGTTTTTCAAGCGATTTTAAATAGAAATGCCAAATCAAGAGTTCTTTTGTTTTTCTCTTCTTTTTACAAAAAATCGGAAGTCACTTACTTACAAACAATTTTGATTCTAGTTGAACTGTTTATTTTTAATTTCTGATATTCTTTAATTAGGCTTGAGTTCATCAAATTTAATTTTCATTAAATTATTTTCACTGAGGGAAGGAATTTTTTTAAGTCTTGACAGAAAGAATACGAAAAGAACAGAGGAAAGGAGGCAACATGTTATTTGAAATTTAGGTTATAATAACAGCAAATTTCGAACCTCAAGTACTACTGGTTAAATATTGATGTTTGACTGTTGGCTGTTGGCAGTGGGTAGAACTCAAAGATCTTCCGACGATAGAATGTGGTGATTCTTGAAACATGTGAAGATCAACCCGGGTTCAAATCCCCGCTCAGCCAAGAAAAATTAGCAATAAATTTTAATAAAAATTCCAAGTTGTAAAATTCCTTCGCTCAGTGAAAATAATTGAATGAAAATTAAATTTGATGAACTCAATCCTAATTAAAGAATATCAGAAAAGAGAAAAAAAAAAGTCACTTACTTACTTTTTCCAAGCCACTGTCCATCATTTCAGACAACAGCAACAGCGAAAACTACATAAACACTTCATATTAAAATGACAACAACACTTGTTTCTCGCTTCAAACTGCAGCCAGAAACTCTGATCATGTTAGTTTTTTTGCTGTTTGCAGTTGCATCGGCTGCTTCCAAACATTGTCAAAGTGTCGTTTTAACAATGTTATTGAATTTTTTTTCCTGGTTTCTATATCTATTGGCATTTGTCACTTTCACGTTAAAAGCCATAAAGCAATCTAACATACTGATATATACATGTATGTATGTTTACGTAGTCAGGCTAAAGCAGGCAGGCAGCACATTGACATCTCAAAATTATAATCTTAATGGACTAGAGAAACAAGTTGTTGGTTGGGTCGTTGAGTTGTAATGGAGAAAAAAGTGCGTGTGTTTGGGCGTGAGAGTGTCTAAAAGATGTCAATTAACTCAAAATGATTAAATATTTTAATTTCCTTAATTTTAAAACAAAAGACATGTTACAAAGTTGAAGATAATGGAAGACATGAATACAAATTTGAATGAATGATATTTATTTGCTTGTTTTTTTTCATACAATTTTAATGAAAACATTTTCTTTTAAAAATTTTTATAATCTATGTTGTTGTTTTTTTTTTAATTTTTTTTATTTTTATTATTAATTTAATCATGTTCACCAAAACTGTCAATAAATATTAGCATACTTTTACTTTATTTCATAAATGATCATGTGTGTCTGTCTGAGTGTCTGTATTAATGTTCATGTGTCCATTTTTTTATTATTTTAATTGACTTTCAATTATTATTTAAAAAATGTAGTCATTTATTAAACAAGTATTTGTCTGTGGGCCGTCATTCATTCATTTTGTCTGTCAGTCATTTAGCCAATGTGTCATATTTACTGGTGGACATGTTTATATTTATTCAAATTCGAATATATTTAACTATTTTAACCATCAATTGTTTGGTTTGGAATTGAGTTAATTGAAAATCTTTATATGACACCCTTTATTCAGAGAAAATTTATGAGCGAACTTTGAAAGTTGAAAAATTTGAAACTATTAAATAAATGACATCAATAACACACGTAAAATATAAATCTAAGTAAATATAAACGTAACAATTGTGTTTAACTAACTTCATGATCAATGAGCGATCGTCAAGTGCGCGTCATTTTGCCCAAATTTGGGTCAACAAGACTGGCGAATGACAGAGTTGTTGTTGATATTTTAACTGATTGTTTGTAATGTTGCCATGTTTTTATGCTTTTGAAAGAGTCTTTCTTTCTTTATCTTATAATATAGTCAAAGTACCGCTTTTGTTTAATAAAATACTTTTAGTTTAAGAATAATAAGAATAAGAATTGAAAGAAATTTTCTTTCTATAAGATTTCAATAAATACCTTAATTTATTTACTGTTTAAAAGTTCACATACCTGCAAATAAAAGAGAAGGAAAGATGTGTTTAATTACAAGTTTTGCCAAATAATTTTAAATTTAAGCATATAATGGAAATGGAATTAATTTACATTAATCAAGTACTTTCCCTTGTTTAGGAGCTAAAGCTCCGCTGCAAAAGTAGCTTCTGTTGAAAAGCAACTGTAGCCCCAGAGAAAAAATATGTCGTAGTGATATTGGACGACTGCACTCAAAAAACCCCCTCAAAATAATCTACATTTATGTGAATGAGCATTTTATCGGGCACTTAAGCATAAATTTGGAATTTTTTTTTTACAAAGATTTACCGAAATCGTTTCCTCTTACATAAACAAAAAAAGAAATTTTAATTCTCTCACGTAAATAAAATTTCCACACAAATTTCCTTCCGTTTATTGCTAAATAAAAAAAGTGGGTGAAGATAAATACGCCGAGTTAAATATGTTTTATGACGTAAAACGTTACGTTATTAAAAACGTAGCTGAGCTACGCGTAGCTGATTAAAAACGTAGCTCAGCTACGAATATTTCAGCTAAGCGTAGCTCAGCTACGTTTTTATTTAAATTTTTTCTTAATTTTGAGCGGTGTGTATGGGAGAGATTTTTTAAATTGCGACCGAACCAAAAGAGATTACGGAACGGGAGTAGCACCAAATTAGAGGTAATTAACTCTTCTTTCGTAATCTGTAATCAAAATTTAAGAAATATAAATTTTTCTATTTTTAAAAAATTCTTTAAATTTCGGCTAGTGTATCTGGGAGATATTTTTTTAAGTTGTGACCGAACCAAAAAAGATTACGGAACGGGAGTAGCACCAAATAAGAGGTAATTAACTCTTCTTTCGTAATCTTTAATCAAAATTTAAGAAATATAAATTTTTCTATTCTTAAAAAATTCTTTAAATTTCGGCTAGTGTATCTGGGAGATATTTTTTTAAGTTGTGACCGAACCAAAAAAGATTACGGAACGGGAGTAGCACCAAATTAGAGGTAATTAACTCTTCTTTCGTAATCTTTAATCAAAATTTAAGAAATATAAATTTTTCTATTTTTAAAAAATTCTTTAAATTTCGGCTAGTGTATCTGGGAGATATTTTTTTAAGTTGTGATCGAACCAAAAAAGATTACGGAACGGGAGTAGCACCAAATTAGAGGTAACCCACTCTACTTTCGTAATCTTTAATCAAAATTTAAGAAATATAAATTTTTCTATTTTTAAAAAATTCTTTAAATTTCGGCTAGTGTATCTGGGAGATATTTTTTTAAGTTGTGACCGAACCAAAAAAGATTACGGAGCGGGAGTAGCACCAAATAAGAGGTAATTAACTCTTCTTTCGTAATCTTTAATCAAAATTTAAGAAATATAAATTTTTCTATTTTTCAAAAATTCTTTAAATTTCGGCTAGTGTATCTGGGAGATATTATTTTAAGTTGTGACCGAACCAAAAAAGATTACGGAACGGGAGTAGCACCAAATAAGAGGTAATTAACTCTTCTTTCGTAATCTTTAATCAAAATTTAAGAAATATAAATTTTTCTATTCTTAAAAAATTCTTTAAATTTCGGCTAGTGTATCTGGGAGATATTTTTTTAAGTTGTGACCGAACCAAAAAAGATTACGGAACGGGAGTAGCACCAAATTAGAGGTAATTAACTCTTCTTTCGTAATCTTTAATCAAAATTTAAGAAATATAAATTTTTCTATTTTTAAAAAATTCTTTAAATTTCGGCTAGTGTATCTGGGAGATATTTTTTTAAGTTGTGATCGAACCAAAAAAGATTACGGAACGGGAGTAGCATCAAATTAGAGGTAACCCACTCTACTTTCGTAATCTTTAATCAAAATTTAAGAAATATAAATTTTTCTACTTTTAAAAAATTCTTTAAATTTTGGCTAGTGTATCTGGGAGAGATTTTTTTAAGTTGTGACCGAACCAAAAAAGATTACGGAACGGGAGTAGCACCAAATAAGAGGTAATTAACTCTTCTTTCGTAATCTTTAATCAAAATATAAGAAATATAAATTTTTCTATTTTTAAAAAATTCTTTAAATTTCGGCTAGTGTATCTGGGAGATATTTTTTTAAGTTGTGACCGAACCAAAAAAGATTACGGAGCGGGAGTAGCACCAAATAAGAGGTAATTAACTCTTCTTTCGTAATCTTTAAACAAAATTTAAGAAATATAAATTTTTCTATTCTTAAAAAATTCTTTAAATTTCGGCTAGTGTATCTGGGAGATATTTTTTTAAGTTGTGACCGAACCAAAAAAGATTACGGAACGGGAGTAGCACCAAATTAGAGGTAATTAACTCTTCTTTCGTAATCTTTAATCAAAATTTAAGAAATATAAATTTTTCTATTTTTAAAAAATTCTTTAAATTTCGGCTAGTGTATCTGGGAGATATTTTTTTAAGTTGTGACCGAACCAAAAAAGATTACGGAACGGGAGTAGCACCAAATTAGAGGTAACCCACTCTACTTTCGTAATCTTTAATCAAAATTTAAGAAATATAAATTTTTCTATTTTTAAAAAATTCTTTAAATTTCGGCTAGTGTATCTGGGAGATATTTTTTTAAGTTGTGACCGAACCAAAAAAGATTACGGAGCGGGAGTAGCACCAAATTAGAGGTAATTAACTCTTCTTTCGTAATCTTTAATCAAAATTTAAGAAATATAAATTTTTCTATTTTTAAAAAATTCTTCAAATTTTGGATAGTGTATCTGGGAGAGATTTTTTTAAGTTGCGACCGAACCAAAAAAGATTACGGAACGGGAGTAGCACCAAATTAGAGGTAATCAACTCTACTTTCGTTATCTTTAATCAACATTTATGATCATGTCAGTTGTAGACGGGCAGAATTTTCCAATTTTGATCCTTGATAAACGCACTGAAATTTACTCACTGGTTGCTTAAGCTTCGTACAGACGATGGTCAGATATTACAATATTGTAATTTTTCTGACAATGGTGCCATTGTCAGATGCATTAATTTTACACATCTGCCAAATGAAAATGAGCTTACAATGTTCAGACAGTTGCAAGACATTTTTAGGCAATTTTAATGACAACATTGTAAGATCTGACCATCGTCTGTACGAAGCTTTAGGCTAGATCATCAGGAAACTTCATCCATATATAAGCAACAGTTTAACTTGTAACAATATTAAAGTTTAAAATATTAAAACTTAAAAAATAAACACACAACATTCTTTGCTACAAGCTCAGTAATTTTTTTAATTTCTCTTCAACCGCTATTCAGTTATTGTCAACATACTTGGGTAACAGATATCAGTATGTTGAAACTGGAATCCAGAAGTCCAGGGCACTGCCTGTAACAAGAGGGGTACCACAGGGGTCCATTGTTGGGCCACTTTTATTCTCACTATACTCTAATGACCTCCCAGCCGTCCTATCAAATTGTAATGTGAGAATGTACGCTGATGACGTTCAACTTTATACCAGTTGTAGAAATTACTTAATTGACCAGTGTATTATCACTGTTAATCAGAAACTTCAACGTATTTATACGTGGGCAACGGCAAATGGTTTGGAAATAAATCCTGAAAAATCTAAATGCATAGTTATTCAAAGGCGACTTAACAAACAGAATATTATTCCAAATATATTTATAAATAACCAACAAATTGAAATAGTCAAATCTGCTAAGAATCTAGGAATATTTTTTAATGACACTCTTACGTGGTCGAACCACATTAATTATGCTTGTGGTCGCACCTTTTCTATGATTAGAACTCTTTGGCGGACCCAGCATTGTACACCTCTAAAAATAAGAATACTGCTTGCCAAAACTTATCTGATGCCCATTTTATTATATGGTTGTGAGCTATTTGCTAAATGTGATACAATTAGTAAAGCAAAATTAAAAGTTGCATTTAATAACATAGTCCGTTACGTATATGGACTTAATAGGCGTTCTAGTATATCTTTGTTTTCATCTCGGTTATATGGTCTTTCTTTAGATAATATACTGAACATGAGAGTTTTAATTTTTTTACATAAGATAGTATATACCCACAAACCTGATCATCTGTACGGCAAACTTTGTATTTCAGATATAAGCAGGGGAAAAAGAATTAGATCGTTTAGATACAAAAGTTTAATTTCGGAGTGGCATTTCTACATATTCTCAATTTCTCTCTGGAATTCTATACCCCATAGTTTTCAACTTTTAAGTAACGCACGAAAATTTAAAGAAAATATTTTTAAACTGTTTTCAACATAACAATTTGAAACATAATTATTTGAGATTTAAGTACATATGATTAAATTATTTAAATATTGTTTGATTTTAATTGATTTTGCTTTATATATATTTAACTGTAATTAGTTATTAAGTTGTTAATTAATTAATGATTTATAATTATGCACATTCTCAGTTCCATACTGCAAAATAAGACTCGTAAGTCTTGTGTATGGAACAGTTCAATTAAATAAATAAATAAATAAAAAAACAATGAGTTTATTTGACATATCTTACTTCAATTGCCAATATTGGCCATATAAGCTCATAAATATAATGGAAAAATGTATAAAAGCTTCAGAGGTTCATAACTCGAAAATTATGCGTTTCCGAGACTTTTCCTTATATATATCATTTTTATTTTTCAATTTCTATCACTCTAATTTTTATTTTGTTTAGAGCTGCATTGGTAAACTAGCTTTGTTCCAAATTTTCTTAAGTTATATAAGTTAAATGAAAAAATGTTTTCGCTATAAATAAGATATTATTATTTATTTAAAAAAAATTACATACCAATGCAAATATTTATTTTAATAAATTAATTTCATTTCCAATAAAAACTATAAATGGTAAAATAATTTTCTTTTATTAAAATTAATTTTTTTCAGTGTACAATTCATGTAGTAATCAGAGTTGCATTGTTTTGGCAATTTTTCTTTTTTGTTTTTATGGATGATTAAGCCATGGAATTCAGCAATAGCTAACAGTATTAAGAAAACGAAACCAAGTCTGCGATCACACCATGAAAGTTTTCTTTCAGAAAGTCTTAGTTTATGGGTGAGAGAGGAGAAAAGAAAAGCATGTTCTCTTCCCCTCTCACCAATAAACTTAGACTTTCTGAAAGAAAACTTTCATAGTGTGATCCCAGACCAAAAAAAAATGCAAATACAACATGCTTTTTGTTTTCACATTCTTAGCCCAGAAGTCACAAGACTGCTTGTTATATCTGTAATACATATAAATGAAAAAAATATGTAAAGAAAGATAAGATACAAAAAATGTTTTATTTAAGGAAAGTAATTTTGGAAGATACGCTTAAAATAACAAAAAAAAAAAATCGGTAAGCGTCTATTGCAAAATTTATTGTCAAAGTCTTGTTTCACACTAAATGTTTGTTTTTTTTTAAAAGTCGTGAGTTTATTGGCGTC
The DNA here is from genome assembly GCA_930367215.1 of Pollenia angustigena. NCBI lineage: Eukaryota > Metazoa > Arthropoda > Insecta > Diptera > Polleniidae > Pollenia > Pollenia angustigena. Next base: position 155,950,459 of record OV884059.1, read on the forward strand.
TTCCTGGAAATATTCATATTACAAATTGTAATTTTTACACCTACATACAACACAATAGTGAAAAGGGTATTATGCATTTGAAGTGATGCTTGTAACATCTTAAAATATTTTGCCTAGACCCACCTTTAAGTTTAAGTATACCGATCGACTCAGAAAGTGATTCTAACAATGTCCGTCCGGCAGCCAGCCTCCCATAGAAGCCTTGTGCGCAAAGAACAGGTCGCAATTTTTGAGATAAATTAAGAAATTCGGGAACAAATCTAATTTACCGACGTAGCTCCAAATAAAATAAAAAGAACTTGTGGTATAGAAAATTGAAAAATAATACCCCTGACAGACAGCTTACATACCATGGTATGCATACTACAGTAGTACATACATATATAAACCATCAATATGCCACTTTTCATGGTTAGTTGTAGTTTAGGTTGTACACATGCATATACTAGGGAATGGTAAATCGATTTCTATTCCAAACGAAAATCTATTTGTGATTAAGAAAATCGATTTTTCCCATCGAATTTACGCATGCGATTTTATACTGAAATCGATTATTGATTGGGCTTTTAAAATCGATTTTTTTTATTTTTATTAAAATGTTGGCAATTTTTAATTTAAATCTTAATTAAATCGATAAATTATAGGCATAAACAATAAAACTTATTTGTTTTGTGCGTACATACGTATGTATGTATGTACGTATACTTATGCAGTTTTCTAAGTCTTAAGTTGTGGTTTTACGTATTTATCTATTAGTAGCCTTCCAACTGTAATATATGGGCTCTTGTTCTTCAGAAATTAAAGTCATCAATGGGCAGTGAACAAAACAGTCCTAAACATATCGTACCGAACCAAACATAAAAGTCAGCTTCGTGAAAATCAACATATCGATGCCTTACTTCCTCAACCTTTGAAATACTATCCATACATTCAGACTTGTCACAGAAATCAATTCCGATCAAAAGTGATTTCGTTTTATGTGAAGCAAGATACGAAATCTCTTCCACTTTCGATCGGAATTAATTTGTGTGACATGACCGATTGACTATACAAGAATACAATTTTAATTTGTAAAATGTACATGCACTTGTTCCTCTAAATGGCATCTCAAAATTTACACAAAGTTTGCAAATTAATATTAAACGATTTTGAAATCTATTTTGAGGTTCGATTAATCGATTTCAAAAACCGATATGTAAAAAGTCGATCGAAAAATCGAAAATCCATTTACCATTCCCTAGCATATACCATGCTAGTTTAGTATACAAATCCTATGTCGGTCATGGTTATAAGGAGAAAATATGAAGAGAAAAAATTGGTGCACAGTTTGCGATTTCCACTACATTTCTCAACGTATATGTTAAAAATATATTGATTAAACATTTTCAAAAAACCATAACCAATAAAACAATAAAAAATCGAAATTTATTACGAAATGGAGTATTATTTTATTAATTTATACCTTAAAAAACTATTTAATACATAAAAATAAATATGCACAGAAAAATTTTAATTTTTTACCTTTTTATGATTTACAGATAAAATGAAAGAAATTTCCGATTAAATATTAATGTTGTCTTACTTACCGATGATCTTACAGGATTGCTCGAGTCAGTTTGAAAAATGACGAATTAAAAATTATTTTTAATTATTATAACGGATTAAATATGAAATTTAATTTGAATTAAACTCTGTTCACAATCAGAGCAACAATTCGTTTTTACTTCTTTTTTCTTCCCAAAGTATTTCATATATTTTCCTTTCATTTTTAGAACAAAAATGTAACAAAAATTTTTTTTTAAAAATGTAACTAAAGTTGGTTTTAGTCTAGAGTTTCTGACGTTTAAAATAATTTTATTTAGTTTTGAATGAAAATTTTAACATAATCTTGTAAAAAATAATGAAATAAAATGCATAATATTGTTGTGGCTAAAATTTGCAAACGGTTTCTTAATGCAAAATGTGTGTGGTAGAAAAAGAAATTGCTCTATTATGAACACCAAGTGAAAATGCTTTTTTGATTGTTAACGAAGCTTTAATGAAAATTTTGTACAAAATCCTATTTTGAAAAATTAATTTTTTTTATTTGTAATGAGTTCTTGTTTTTATGCTATGTATAATAAAGTTACATTTTTACATGTTTTCATATTTGCAGTATAAAAAAATAAAGCTGAATACCCTTAATATTCCCTTAATGAATAAAAAATATTTTTGTATTTTTATTTTTTTAAATGTAATTTATTGTTTTATATTATTTTTTTTACACAAAAAACTAGGTACATATGTATAAACAACTCAAATGGATTTAAAATCAATTTAAAGAATAACTAATTTTTATAAAACAAACCAATGCAGGCATGTTCTTAAAATCACTTTGTCAAAAAGGTGATTTGGACAAAAATCCTTTTTCATAATTGTGATTTGAAACCGGTCAGCCGCCGACTTAAAATTACTTGCTTATTGTTTTCCACCAATACGGGAGTACCACCTCTTATTTGGTGCTACTCCGGTTCCGTAATCTTTTTTGGTTCGGTCACAACTTAAAAAAATATCTCCCAGATACACTAGCCGAAATTTAAAGAATTTTTCAAAAGTAGAAAAATTTATATTTCTTAAATTTTGATTAAAGATTACGAAAGAAGAGTTAATTACCTCTTATTTGGTGCTACTCCCGTTCCGTAATCTTTTTTGGTTCGGTCACAACTTAAAAAAAATCTCTCCCAGATACACTAGCCGAAATTTAAAGAATTTTTTAAAAATAGAAAACTTTATATTTCTTAAATTTTGATTAAAGATTACGAAAGAAGAGTTAATTACCTCTAATTTGGTGCTACTCCCGTTCCGTAATCTTTTTTGGTTCGGTCACAACTTAAAAAAAATCTCTCCCAGATACACTAGCCGAAATTTAAAGAATTTTTTAAAAATAGAAAAATTTATATTTCTTAAATTTTGATTAAAGATTACGAAAGTAGAGTGGATTACCTCTAATTTGGTGCTACTCCCGTTCTGTAATCTCTTTTGGTTCGGTCACAACTTAAAAAAATATCTCCCAGATACACTAGCCGAAATTTAAAGAATTTTTTAAAAATAGAAAAATTTATATTTCTTAAATTTTGATTAAAGATCACGAAAGTAGAGTGGATTACCTCTAATTTGGTGCTACTCCCGTTCTGTAATCTCTTTTGGTTCGGTCGCAACTTAAAAAAATATCTCCCAGATACACTAGCCGAAATTTAAAGAATTTTTTAAAAATAGAAAAATTTATATTTCTTATATTTTGATTAAAGATTACGAAAGAAGAGTTAATTACCTCTTATTTGGTGCTACTCCCGTTCCGTAATCTTTTTTGGTTCGGTCACAACTTAAAAAAATATCTCCCAGATACACTAGCCGAAATTTAAAGAATTTTTTAAAAATAGAAAACTTTATATTTCTTAAATTTTGATTAAAGATTACGAAAGAAGAGTTAATTACCTCTAATTTGGTGCTACTCCCGTTCCGTAATCTTTTTTGGTTCGGTCACAACTTAAAAAAAATCTCTCCCAGATACACTAGCCGAAATTTAAAGAATTTTTTAAAAATAGAAAAATTTATATTTCTTAAATTTTGATTAAAGATTACGAAAGAAGAGTTAATTACCTCTTATTTGGTGCTACTCCCGCTCCGTAATCTTTTTTGGTTCGGTCACAACTTAAAAAAATATCTCCCAGATACACTAGCCGAAATTTAAAGAATTTTTTAAAAGTAGAAAAATGTATATTTCTTAAATTTTGATTAAAGATTACGAAAGTAGAGTTAGTTACCTCTTATTTGGTGCTACTCCCGTTCCGTAATCTTTTTTGGTTCGGTCACAACTTAAAAAAATCTCTCCCAGATACACTAGCCGAAATTTAAAGAATTTTTTAAAAATAGAAAAATTTATATTTCTTAAATTTTGATTAAAGATTACGAAAGAAGAGTGGGTTACCTCTAATTTGGTGCTACTCCCGTTCCGTAATCTTTTTTTTGGTTCGGTCACAACTTAAAAAAATATCTCCCAGATACACTAGCCGAAATTTAAAGAATTTTTTAAAAATAGAAAAATTTATATTTCTTAAATTTTGATTAAAGATTACGAAAGAAGAATTAATTACCTCTTATTTGGTGCTACTCCCGCTCCGTATTTTTTTTTTTGGTTCGGTCACAACTTAAAAAAATATCTCCCAGATACACTAGCCGAAATTTAAAGAATTTTTTAAAAATAGAAAAATTTATATTTCTTAAATTTTGATTAAAGATTACGAAAGTAGAGTGGATTACCTCTAATTTGGTGCTACTCCCGTTCTGTAATCTCTTTTGGTTCGGTCGCAACTTAAAAAAATATCTCCCAGATACACTAGCCGAAATTTAAAGAATTTTTTAAAAATAGAAAAATTTATATTTCTTATATTTTGATTAAAGATTACGAAAGAAGAGTTAATTACCTCTTATTTGGTGCTACTCCCGTTCCGTAATCTTTTTTGGTTCGGTCACAACTTAAAAAAATATCTCCCAGATACACTAGCCGAAATTTAAAGAATTTTTTAAAAATAGAAAAATTTATATTTCTTAAATTTTGATTAAAGATTACGAAAGAAGAGTTAATTACCTCTAATTTGGTGCTACTCCCGTTCCGTAATCTTTTTTGGTTCGGTCACAACTTAAAAAAAATCTCTCCCAGATACACTAGCCGAAATTTAAAGAATTTTTTAAAAATAGAAAAATTTATATTTCTTAAATTTTGATTAAAGATTACGAAAGAAGAGTTAATTACCTCTTATTTGGTGCTACTCCCGCTCCGTAATCGTTTTTGGTTCGGTCACAACTTAAAAAAATATCTCCCAGATACACTAGCCGAAATTTAAAGAATTTTTTAAAAATAGAAAAATTTATATTTCTTAAATTTTGATTACAGATTACGAAAGAAGAGTTAATTACCTCTAATTTGGTGCTACTCCCGTTCCGTAATCTCTTTTGGTTCGGTCGCAATTTAAAAAATCTCTCCCATACACACCGCTCAAAATTAAGAAAAAAATTAAATAAAAACGTAGCTGAGCTACGCTTAGCTGAAATATTCGTAGCTGAGCTACGTTTTTAATCAGCTACGCGTAGCTCAGCTACGTTTTTAATAACGTAACGTTTTACGTCATAAAACATATTTAACTCGGCGTATTTATCTTCACCCACTTAAATAAAAAAGTGTAGTGGGGCAAGCAAAATTTCGAGGGTAAAAACTTTTTATTCATGATAGGCGTAATTTTTTACTTTGGCTTTAGGCCTTGACATTCAGGGGTGTACTGGAAATCGGAAACGCAAAACGCAAGAATTTTTAACGTCGGTTTATAAAAAGATTTCTGTAATAAAAGAATTTTATGACGATTATTATACAAATATTTCTCTATTAAAAAGAATTGTATAACAAAAATTATAAAAATTAGATTAAAAGTGTATAAAAAACAACTTTCAAATTCTTGCTTTTTACGATTGCTATTTCCAGCACACCCCTTATTATGATTTGAGGTCGAATTTGTATATTGGGCAAATATTAACTCTAAACATCGGTTAGCTTTAAAACAGTAGATCCTGGTAGAGGAGACCAAAAAATAAACGTTTGTCTGCGTTTTGAAAGATCACATTGGAATTTTATTTTAGTGGTGGTTGTTAGAGTTTCACCCTTTTGTCTTGTTCGTGCAGCATATTGGTATATAAAACTATGTGTTCTTTACATCTAATGTATAAGGTTATGTTTAGCAACTTTGTATAAAATGTTAAACACTCTAACTCCTCTTCATAACGGTAATTTTTGGATATATTCTAACAAATCGTAAAAAAACACCTACCAAGGCCGAGAGAGGGGATGAAATGTGAAGCCTTGTACTCTGTTAAAATTTGTGAAAAATTTTGAGACACATTAATTATTTCACACGAAAATTTTGACATGTATCAATGTTACCTATTATGCGATTTTGTACAATTTGACGTTTTTATTCCTGCAATGTTTTGCGTATGTAAACAAACCCCACATGTATTTTACTAAAATTTTTTTTTTTTTTTTTAAATTAATAAAAAAGAAAGTAAAAAACAGTTACCGGTTGTGTTATTTTATTTTTTTATTTCAATTTATGTAAATTTTGACAAGCAGTATATGAGCCATTTATTTTGAAAGTGGCATAAGTCATTTCGGTTTTTAAGTCGAGATATTTAAGGGTTTGCGTTTTAACACGTTTAAAAATATGGATGCTTACTTTCGAGAAGATTCACTTGTATTTGATACATCATGATAATGATATTTTTCTCAGTATTATTATTATTATTATTTCTTATTATTATTTATTATTATTATTTATTATTTATTCTTAACTCGATTTTTTTTGAAAAAGTGACTAATGCCACTTTCAAAATAAACGGCTCATATGTAAAAGACTATCAAGAACAACTTGAACTTGTGGCCGCAGGGATAAGTGCAGCTTACTTTATTTCGCAGTTGTAAAAAAATGTTGCCAGAAACATTTCGGAACTTTTTCACAAAATGAACAGAGTACAACTCTATCAACATTATTATAGATATTCTGCACAAGTTTTTTTCATATGCGTTTTGACATCATTTCACGTGAAATGTTGAACAGAGTACCAGGCTTTAGCCATGAAATTTCACTACATATGCAGGAACACATCAAACAAAGCCCAACTCGAAAGTCAATAAAATTACGCCAATCTGTTGGGTTGTACTGTATGCTAATTTCATTCATTAAGCCTTGAATGCACAGTGGGTAAGAAGATATTTTTTACATCACAGTATAGGGAATGGTGTATAAATTAAAAAAAGAAAATTATGATTTGTAACAATTGCAAAATTTATAGAAGACATTTTGCAATAAATTGCAAAATATGTGTTTTCTAAGTTTTGTCAATAATAAATATTTTTATTTATACGGTAAAAACTTTATTCACAGAAAAAATTGAAAATTGTCTCTAACCACCAAATTCATATCAACTTCATCGAATCCAACAAACAATTTCGATACCTTCCCATAAGAATGTATTAAGCGACATTTCTAAAATTGTGTAGGAAACGAAAAAAACGTCTAATTTAGTTATTTAATTTTTTGGATTTTATTGAAAGGAACATATTTGGAAAGCGATTTTCAGAATACAAAACATATTTAAAAATGTGGCTTAGCATAATTTCTATGGCGGATAATACAAATTACAGGGTGCAACATTATTCCAGTGAGAAAACTTGACGGTTGATACAATTTTATTTTCACTCTAGTTTCCTTTGCATCCATGATAGGGCAGCGAAACCCAGGCCAAAATGTGGCGCTTAACTTCTAGTATAGTTCCACATCAAAAAGTCATTTTCGAAAAAAGTGTCGCTTAGTATATTCTTATGGGAAGTTATCGATTTGTTGATTTTACACCCTTCACCAAAATGATTATATCGAAAAATTGTAAAAATTTAAAATTAAGAGTTGTTTATTTACATTTAAAAAAATTATCAAAAAACTTTGCCATTTCAAACAATGTGTTGATTGCTTTAATTAAAAAAAGCACAGTTTTTGACAATTCCCAACAACAATTCTACAGGTTTAAATTATTTTATTTTTAACGAAAAAATTAAGATGTTTTATTATTTATTAAAAATTTATTTTAAAACAACTAAAATGTTAATTAAACCAAAATTATATTTTCAATTATTTTCTTTCAACAAAAAAAAGTAATTGATATAATTATCACATAAATTTAATTTAAATACTTTTTTAACAATTTTCCTAATTGTTAAATTACTACTTATATGGCCTGTTCGTCGATATCGAATGAAGGCTTCGTTTGCTTAACTCACATGTAAAACAAAAACCATATTTTATAGATTTGTTTTTGTTTGAATTGTAAATTAAACGAACGAAGTCTTCGTAATAATAATTGTTTTTTGTGTAAATTAATATTATTTAAAGAAAATTTAGACTTAATAGCAGGGCTGTCAGATATGGCGATTTCACGACAAACGTGGCGATTTTGAAACGTGTTTGGCGATGGGATTTTCCATTTGGCGACTGGCGACTTTTGTGGCGATGTTTGATATAACTGGCGATTTACCAAATTATTTCAGCGATTTTGACATAAAAAAATTGTATTTACATAAGCGGAGTTAGGCCTCTCCAGCTAAATATATATAAATATATACATACATACTTATAGATTTTTGAACAGTTTGTCCTTTTTTCCTCCTAAAATCCCGGGATCCAGAAATCCCGGAACTTCGGGTTTTTTTAAAATCAATCCCGATTGGCATCCCTACTGCATACAAAAACTTTTGACACATGAGAGTAATGCCAAGTTTCTTACAAGTGATGCATTTACGAACATTATAGTGGAAGGCCAATGAATGCGGCATGCGGCTGCGGGCGGCGATCAGCTGTTTAGTTTTTCGCTTGAAATTTTTTTGTAAGGCAAATGAAAGCGGCACATTTTAAAGCGGCAAATGTTGAATAAGCTGTTAAAAAATGTTCAATCTATAAAAAAAAAGATTTATTTGAACATAATAACAATTTACTTATCAAATTGGATTTTTTCCACTTCATTTGTAATGTTTTTTAAATTTCTTTTGTTAAATGATTATGTGTGTGTATGGCAACGCCTACTTCACGCGGCTTAAAATAAAAGTTGAAAAAATTCAACTTTGCCGCGCGGCATCTTTTCCAAGTAATACCAAGTCTTAATTTTTGTGATGTCTTTTTTTTTTTTTTTTGTATGAACATTTTTGTCAACAATGCTAACATTTTTACAATGGCAATGCTATTATCGCCCGCAGCCGCATGCCGCGTACATTGGCCTTCCACTATTAAACTTTACTAATTCGCAGCTGATGCGCAACAACTGCATTTACGAACGTACCCATATGTGTTTTAAACAAAGCTCTAAAGCGGCCCATACACTTGCAATATTGTTGTATATGATATGGGCATTTCCGTGACCGAAAATTAAAAAGTTATTAAAAGCTGATTATTTTACGATATTGTTATAAAGAAATATTTATGCCTGTATTCATAAAAATATTTTAAATTTAATAAAGGCTTGAAAACCAAATTTTCTATGAAACATTTTCCTTAATAAACGTTTATTAAATTTTATAATCATTTATGAATATGGGGGTTAGATTTTACTAATTTTATAAATTTAATCATAAATTTGTTCACTTAGGGCCATTATTATAACTTGGCGTTAGCTGTTATCCGACAGTTAACAGACGCTTTTTGACAGATAACACATTATTATCTGTCAATTTAATCTTAACTTTAGCTAACTTCAAGTTGTAATAATGGCCCTTAGATGAACAATCAGACTGTAAAGTTGTGCAAACATAATTTCTTATTTGTGAGAATTTTTTATTGTATGTTTTCTTTAATATTTATCTTTCTTAAAAGAGGTGATATTTAATAAAAATTATTCCAAAAAAATTTTCTTACATGGTCTGTAATCTAAGGAAGAGTTCAAAGAGAAATAACAGGATTAACTGTAAATTTTTATTTTATTTTAATCATTATTCTGTTAAATTATTACGGAAAAAATTTCACGTTCGAAATGTCATGTATCGACCCAGATTTGGCTTAAAAAAAAGAAAATACAGAAGATTTTCGAATCAAACCAAGTTATTTTTATGTTACATTGCTACGTAAAATTCTGAAAGTAGTTTGACTAAAAAATTGTGCCAGATTTCGCTGAATAACGCTTTTTTATACATGGCCACAAAAACTTTTTATACATGGCCACAAAAACTACTTCTGTTTTTTTCACGTTCGAACCGCTACTTCTTTTGCCATTATCTTCGACCTAGAATCGCGCCCTCCATAAACTTTAGCCTAGATAACAGTGCTTTCTTAGTGCTATAACTCAAGGGATAAGAGAACGTACAAATATTTTTTATTTCATTTTTGATGCGTACGACTGTCACGTTACCCATATTCGCCATATTATTTCATTGTTTTCCTATATTATGCAATAAGTCGCCTATAGAAATAACATAAATAGCATTGTACAATGTTGCCAACACATTTCACTTTCTTTTCGTTGTGTAATAAAAATCAATAGTCTTTTGATTGTTGCCAATATATTGTGTGATCTTCGAATATCACATACACATTGGCGATATAATTGTACAATACACACACTTGAATAATTTTATTGCAAGTGTATGAGCCGCTTAAATTACAGCAATGTTCTGTATAATCAGTGATGTTAGATGTTTTTTTCGAAATATCGTCAAAATTTAAAAAAAAATCGTCAAAATCGTCAGTAGTTTTGAAAAAAAAAAAAACCGTCAAAAAATCGTCATATAAAAAAATCGTTTTTTTATAAACACGGATATATCACTCTATTAAAACATAAAAAAATATTAAGTATAAAATCATACAAAACCAAAATATATAGAATTTTTAATACTTAAGACGATTTGGTGCGGCTTTGATATTGCTCTCCGGAGATTTTCGTCAAACAATTCCCGTCATCCCCAAATCTTCTGCTGCAGATGAACTTAATGCCTGCCTGAAATCGTCGTCTTTGTGGAGGCATGTCCAGAAGTTGCAATTGACCGCAAACATTAGAGTCGTGTTGCAGAACGACCCATCGGCTGCTGAATTCTCGAGACAACTGCTGGAGCTTGGCAACGGCCAAATTCCTATTGATGTTTCGAATGGATTGATATCGTTCCCTGAAAATTTTTGTGAATTCACATCGTCCAAAGAGGAGCTCATCAGCAAAGTGATCCCCGACATTGCACAAAACTACAAAAATCTCGATTGGATTGGTGAACGGGCAAAAATAGCAGCGAAGAATAAGGACGTCGATAACTTAAACTTAATTATTCAAAGTTAAATCGCAGGACAACTACATATAGGGTTCCCAACTTTTTTTGTTGCAATTAAAGTACATTGATTATTAAAGGTTAAGAAAAAAAGTACACAGTATAAATATAAAGTCCAATTAATTTCTTTTTATTGTTATATTTAAAAATGTTTTTTATTACTTTTCGCAAGTTTTATCAAACAATTACACTGTGCTAGAATTTGGCAACTGGCGCTTAAACCTTTTTCGGGTACGCTGAATCCAATACCGGTTCAAAAACTGTTCAGTTTATCGAAATTACATACTAAAAAAAAACGAAAATCCGCAATAAAATTTCCTTTAAACGTTAAATTTTTTTCTAACATGCGCTGTCGTTTTAGAAACATATATTTTTTTTTTTTTTTTTTGGCAACAAAAATAATTTTTAATCAACATTTCGAAATTTTTGTTTGTTAAAAATCTATTAAAAATTACAGCTATAAATGATTAAAATCTGTTAACAACTTTTGATTTTATTCACAGAAGTCAAAAAATTTTAATTAATTTAAAAATTTCATAAGTCGCAATATTTATATTTATGGGAGCCCCCTTAAGAAGTGGTGATAAGGGGCAAGTATGTCTCGAAAAATTGTTAAGGAGACTCCTTGGCTGTTATGGTACGTTTTCTTCAATATATTTCTAGTCTGTATTAAACTTTTTGTATGGGAACCCCTTAAGGAATGGACATTTTTAAATTTTGTTTTAAATATTAGTTAAACGAGTCACTTTTGTGCTCGCGATCTAAAAGCAGGCAGTAATTTGAAGGAGTTTTGCACTATTTGGGACGAGGCGAAGTTCGTCGAGTCCGCTAGTAGACATAAATATATATTCGCCTCTATATACATATATTAACTAACCTTCCGTTTCCACATGCAAGTGCAAGTTCGAAAAACTCAATACACTGACACTTTTTCACTAACATTCACACAATTTTTGTTCATTCAGCCAATCGGCTGTTTCCTCGATTTTTTGTTGATAATACGTATACACTACTTGCAAGTAATTACTTGCATGTGGCAACGTTCGGTAAGAAAAAAACTTTACTTGACAGATTAAAGTGTTAAAAATTTGATGAAAGATTAAAGTTTAAACTAAATTTATTGACGGGATTAAATCGTCAACACCTAAGTGACTTTACATTCAAAATCGTCAATCGTCATTTTGGTAAATTCAGCGAAAAAAATCGTCAAAATGACGTAAAATCGTCACATCTGACATCCCTGTGTATAATACAGAAGGGATGATGGCCGTAGCTTTATCACTATTAATATTGGCGTTAAGTTTGTGAATACAATAATCATCAAATAAATCCACTGTTGCCAATTTTACGAGTTTCCTGCGATTCAAGCGGTTTTTATGTGCCCAACGTGGTAATATGTCCGTGTTGACGGTTAGCAAGAAATCTACCGGAGTTTTGATATCATCAAAATATACATACATACATATATATATATATATATATTTTTTAGTTTTTTGAAAATTTCAAGTTTTTTCACAAAATAAGAGTTTTGAAATTGAAGTTATAAACAAGGCGAATTCATTTTTCAGGTGGCGTTGAAAGCACAGCTGTGCTACTTTTTTTTTTAAATAGAGAGAGGAATGTCAAAAGTTACTTGTGTTGTTGACATATCGGCCAACGAAAGCAGCAACAAAATACATTGTTGTGTTTTTGGTGTTGTTACTTGTTGTAGTATCGACACCACCGTTTACATGAATTCGCCTTGGTTATAAATTTATGAAATTTAAAAAAATTTAGTGCAAATAAATACAAATTTGTTTGGTTTTTTTTAATTTTGTTAAATTTTATATTATTTTATTTTTTTTTTAAACCAATAATTAAATTAATACAAAAATATCGACACCTTCCCGGAAGAATGTATTAAGCGAAATTTATAAAATTGTTTAGGAAACGAAAAAAAAACGTCTCATTTAGTTATTTATTTGTGTATTTTACTGAAAGGAACATATTTGGAAAGCGATTTTCAGAATACAAAACTTGACATCATTGCAAAACCAAAATTTTAATCAGATAAAAAGTTTTTGTCGCTTAGTACATTTTCGTGGTCATTGGCGCTTGATACAATGGTAAATGGCGCTTAAAACATTGACATGGACATAAAAAATAAAGGTTTGAAATAAATTGTGTCGTTTAATTCATTTTTTATTTTTTCTGTTTAACAATAAAATAAATAAAAATCTATATAAAAAGTTACAAAACATTTATTTCAAAACAAAAATTCAAAAATTGCATTTTGATCTCTAAATTTTAGAGATCAAAATGGGTGTTTACATACAAAAATATGCTTACAACCGACGAGACAAAAAAAAAAACATAAAATAAATGGGAAAAAAACAGTAGCGTACTTCATAGAAAAATTATTTAAACTCAAAGACAATCATAATCTGGAGTGTCATAAGCAACAAAAATGGATCAAGTTCTAGTTGGATGAGTGGGCTAAGCGACAATTTCGGTTAAGCTAAGCGACATCTAACAACATTTTTGTGTGGACCGTTTGTTGCTTATGACAATTTCATTTTAAAAATTGGGGCTTGGCATAATTTCTTTGGCGGATAATACAAATTTCAAGGGGCAACATTATTCCAGTGAGAAAACTTGACGGTTGATACAATTTTATTTTCTCTCTAGTTTCCTTTGCATCCATAATAGGGCAGCGAAACCCAGGCCAAAATGTGGCGCTTAACTTCTAGTATAGTTCCACATCAAAAAGTCATTTTCGAAAAAAGTGTCGCTTAATAGTAGAGTTGTCAATTATTCGCCTTTCAGCTTTGTTCGAATAATTCAAATAATTGTTTTTGTTCGTTCGATCTAACGATTAAATCTGAAAAATTATTTGATTAATCGATGAGAATAACGAATAAAAAAAATTACATATTTTAAATAAGATACATCCGTCCGTTAATTTACAACTATGGAAAATCTTCCATTTTCTTCTTTATTTTTTCTCAAATCCACTATGACTTCTTTTTTTGATGCGTACAACTTTTCATCTAAGCTCCATATCGTTGTATTACTTAAAGGAATCGTAAAATCCGTAATTCTTAAATAATCCGATAAAACTTTGGATTTTCGAAAGGCGTTTGCAGACCTTCCATCTTCAGCCAAACTTTTGCGTACAACTTCTTCTATAAAACAACCGCTGTCTCTCTGTATGTATTTTTCCATTGGAAGAAGTTCGGCATATTTTGATGTCGTTGGATTATCTTCTACTACATCGTTTTCTATTGTAATATTGTGACACTTAGGCTATGTTCGCGTTTAAGCAACTCGAGCGTGATTAAGCTCTAATCACATCAAAATCGAGATGATTAACCATATATTGAAGTTATTTGTTAATCACTTCAAATTGACATGATTACAACTTAATCACTTCATTAATCACATCGAATCCTCTGAACATACCTCAAACTGAGTATAATATAGAATCGGTCACCATGTAAGTACCCCTCGCGTGTACAACCGACCATGATTTCTTCTTAATGTTTTTATTTGAATTTAAATAATTCGTAAATTTCCACAATTCCATAATTAATATGTTTTAAATGATGTTCTGATCACTTTATTAAGGTATTTTGTATCCATTTTTAATAATTTAAAGAAATTTAAATTTGTTTGTTGCATTTTTTTCTTTATCATCTGTCATCTAAATCATCTCAAATGGCTCTGATTAACTTAATCAACATTTCATGAAAATTATTTAACGTTTGATTTAAAAAAAAAAACAGCTGTTACAATTGTTTATCAAAGATTTGTTTATTACGAACATAAGATACATTTTTGAAATACAATGAATACTTAACACGGTTTTTGCCTACTGAACATTGAGATTAATTACAATGAGGGCTATAGCAACAATATTTTTTTACTTTTACTACATTTTGTATAAAATCGCTAAAAACGTATGAGAATAAATCAAATTCTTAGCTTTTATTTCTTATTAGTTTTTTATTAATTTATTTTTTAATAAAAAAAAAATTGTTCGATTAATCGACATAATTTAATCGATTTATTCGTTATTCGAAAATCGCCATTTTAAAATTATTGATCGATTAATCGAATTATTCTTAATCGGTTGACAACTCTACTTAATAAATTTTTACGGGAAGGTATCGATATTATGCTTTTAATGCAAAATTAATTCAATAAATATAAATATTTTAAATAAAAAATAAATTCTAAACTTTTTCTCCATTTCGGTGCGTTTTGTAATTTCAACAGAGTTACCAGTTTTATTTTAAGCCTTATCCCCAATTTGCGATTTTTCATCCCCAAAAATCCCCAAAATAGTAATTTTCTTATCCCCAAAAATCCCCAAATTTTCTTAAAAATAAAATACATAATGCTATGTCAATGGAAAAATATGCATACATCCATTTATTTAAATAAGATTGAGTTTACACGGTGTCTTTCCAGGCATGTCTGTTTTTGACATTCTCTTTTGAACATGCTACCAAAAACCTTTTATCTTTTCACGATGTCTTTCCAAACATGTCTGTTTTCATGTCTAATAGTCTAATACACATAAACAAACAAATTGAGAACATGAAAATTCATATAAACAATCGTGAAAACTCATTTCATGTCTGTTTGGCAACCCCTCTTTCTTCTCTACCCCGATCGCCTACAAACAAAACAGACGTGTTTGTCAGACATGTCTAAAAAGACACCGTGTAAACTCCCTCTTAATCCATTTGTGTTATATATTATTAAAACTAAGGTTTTTATTTTTTGAGTTCTACGTATCTATGTACAAGAGTAACGTAAAAACGCAAAAGAAAAATAATTATGCGTCAATACATATGTATTAATAATTTCCAAAACTAGGAAATCATAATCTTCTAATTCATAAGCCAATGCAATTTTGTGTTACATGTTGTTTGTTTTAAAAGTGCATTTGAGATTATTGAATAAATTTGTCACAGCAAGCTGCATTATTTTAAAGTGTGTATTTATTCTAAGAAGAGCTCCTAATAACTCATATTGCAATCTGTTGCGAATATTGATTTTGGTTGTATTCGTTACAGAAAAAAGCTAGTTCAACAAAAGTAACGCTAGTTGGTACAACAAGCATATTAAAAAACTATTTCAACAAGTTCTTGAAATAGTTTTAAACCGAAAAAAAGACTAAAATTTGTACCCACATCTTGACCAAATCGGTTTTGCCATTGCAAAAATGACATTTATTACAATATATTTTTTCCCAGCGAAAAAAGTGCTTTTCCCCAAAAAATCCCCTGGGGATTTTCGCGAAATTTGTATCCCCAATTACAAAAAAAAGTCCCCAAAAATGGGAACACTGAATTTCAAAGTTGACAAAGCTGGTTGTTAAAAGCTGGGCAGAACTGCTGAAATTTATATATTTATATGGGAATTAAAGGCGTTTATAGAGTGACACGCTAGTTAATCAACTGCAATTCACTTTTTCAACAGCCCCAATTCCCATTTTTACAAAAATTACGCACTGGATATGCAAAGCCATACCCCACTGGAGCATTGGACTATTCACATTAACAAAGAAACATCGTAGAAAAACGAATGTTCTGCTAATGCTTTTTAAATAGCAATGCTGCAATGCGTCTGCACTAAGAGTTTTAAGTAAAAACTCTTTTAAAATTGTATTTGTGCAAAGACGAGCACCCTTTTTATTAAATGTGCATTGTAAAATTCGATTATTTACACTTTTAAATGTATACACTAAATGAGAATTAAGAAGACAACCCCCTTGTTATTAGCACACATACCAGGGATGGTATTGATTATTTTAAAATTGTACCAAACCCCTTTCAAAATTGTACTTTTTTACCTTAATTGTACTTAAAGATTTTTAGTTTAAATTACAGCTAATAAATCACTGATGGCTTAAACGCTGGTTTAGTTGAACTAAACTAGAATTTATATGTAGTTTAAACTCAACAACTATAAATCAGTGTCCCATGTATTATGTGTTGTTAAAAAAATAACATGTGGCAGCACTACGATAAATCTTATCAAATTCATATGGTCTGTATTGGTAGTTTAAGTGATTTATAGATTTGTTGGTTTAAACACATTTTAAACCAAAAAGAGAGTTTAACTTGCTCTGATTTTTTAGCCCTAAGTACCAGGTATGTTCATTAGGGAGAGTTTTTATTATTTACGCATGAACTTATGTCAAAATAATTTGATTAATTTTTGACGCTTGTTTTAACCTTTTTCCATATTTTCTTTTGTTTGACGTTATTTCTAACGACTATTGTACTTGTACTTATTCTACCATGGCTCAAATAATTTTTTTTATACAGATTTATTAAAAACACGTCAAAAAGGTATATCAATCAGGAATGTGAATTGAGATTTTAGAAGTTGTACTAACTTTCAATAAAAAGTGTAATTTTTCCATACGATTGTACAAAATAATTTTTTTTTTTATATTTTTTATTTTAAATTAACTAAAAACTACATAAAACTTAAAGGCTTAGTTATGCGAACGTTGCTGTATCGTATAATTCACCTGTTCATTTCTGGTATATGAAAAACAATACAAAAGCTTACCGAAATATTGTTTTTACTCTTTGTTTGTACTTTTTCCAGTATATCTATGGAATTGCGACAATACATAATTTTTTTATATATACATAATATAAAATAAACAAATAAATACACACATACAATAAAAATGTAAAACATATAAGAGGCTTTAAATGGTTTGATACCACCTTGTTTTGTGTATGCACATTTATAGAATATGTATTTGCTAAAATAGATACATACATACATATGTATTAGTTTGTAAATCTGTAATATAAATAGCAAATATTAAATTATTAATGTTTTTTTTTTACATACAGAAAATACTTTTTTAATACTATTTAAATAACTTGGTACTTTTTCTTCACAGCGGTAACCATCCAAACATGTTTAATACCCATCACTGTGTGCATTGTTTTATGTATACTATTGCTTTTGGTTTATGCATGGGTAACAGGGATGGAAAATGGCCAACTATGAAAACAATATGTACTTTTTAGGCCATGACAGTATTATTTTTTAATATTTATTAAAAAACAAACAAGCTTAATAAAAATGGGTATAAAAATTAGGAATATACATAACATAAAAATAATGAATATTAAAGGTTATTTATAAAATATTTATCACATTGAAATCAAGGTTCGTGTAGTCCAATTCGTTCCATTGTTTTAATTAGGCTTTGAAAGAATAAATGTAAATCGCGTTTGCCGACGAATGTGGAATGGATAGAAATTCTGTGACAACTCTTGAATTATCTGGGAACATTTCATTGAATTTATTTTTGAACTGTGATATTTTAGACCGTAAAGCGTACATCCTGATATAAACAAGACCACCCGATACTGACATTTTTTTGTTGCCCTCCCATTTCCTTTTCTAACCATGACAATTGTTTTATCCACTCCTCCCGAAATGAAACCACATACGGCTTCAATTGTTTACTTTTCCTGCATTATAGATAATTTGTATGTTAATTTAAAGAAGCAGCTTTGTATTTTCAAGAATTTATTAATTTTAGGCCCGTTTTCACAACTTTCCAATAGCTTAAGTTTGGATTTTATCGGCCGTATAAAAAAGGGTTCCATTATTACAACTTTACTTTAACCTAAAGTGAGCGATAAGTTAGAGGAAAGTGTATCCTAACTGGTAGGTTAAAGTAAAATTGTAATAACAAAACACTTTTTGTACGACCGGTAAAATTCTACCTTTAGCTATTGGTAAGTTTTGAAAACGGGCCTATTGCAAAACGTTGAAACCTTGAACTAAAAAGAAAAAAAGGGTTGAAAAAAAGAGAACAAAACAAATGTTGACATATAGCAAAACGTTAAGATTTAAAAAAACAACAATTGTACCATGATATCCATCCGTGATGGTAAAACATATGACACGTTTTTAAAAGTTATCACTTACAGCTATTTATCAAGTTTTCTAAAAATGTGCATTTTGGCATCCTCGGATTGCATTTCTAAATTTATAGAGTTTATTATTTGCAAGACATATTGTAGAAATAAAAATACCAATTTATAAAATGGATTTGAAAGTACTGATAAAATTAAATTTATTCGTACGTTTTGGGAATCAGCTTCATAATCGCAAAGAAATAAACGCAACAACAACATTAAAAATGAGCAGGTTGAAAGTAAAAATCCAAGGTGCACTCATCTACCTTGGCATTAGGGTTTTTTCCCGGGAATTCAATAATTATATTTCCCGCTTTCCCGGGATTTTTCATGCGGGATCCCGGGAAATAAAAAATTCCTCATAGTTTAAGAAAACAGCTATTTATACTTTGAAGTTTAGTTTTCTATTCTCTTAAAATAAGCATCTGTGGATGGGTTGTCGATTAGATCAATTACAAGAAGTGAGTACATACGTAAATCAATGTCTCCTGATGCAATAAATCTACTTAAAACAGAATAGGCAGTGCAACAGTTGATAATTAATAAATTTAGTGAAGTGAAAAGTTAATAAAGAACATTAATTCAAAATAAGATGCAGGTAGTAAAGTTTAATTGTCCATGGACAAGTCTTTAAAATAGCAGATACCTAAACATATAGCTCCTTTATTGTAACATAGTCATTTTACAAAAACAAATGAACTTGGCAAAATGCGATTAAAGTTTTCAAAATGTACCGAATTAAAGATATATTTTGCTATAACTTCGGTTCAGTTTGAGATAAAATACGAGACGGCATGAAGGAACACTTTGCTTAAATAACTTACAATTTTTGATTTTTTGAGATATGACTATGTTGCAATGAAGGAGCGATATGTTTATTAGGTGATAAACACAAATTTTTTTCAATTTGTGTTGGTTTATATACCCTTGAAGTGCGGGGAAACCGAAATAAAAAAAAAATTTGGAAACTCGTGTAAGATACTACACCATACAATTTGAAAAACACATTGTCCTAAAGATTACAGATAGACCTAATGAAATGAAAAGGTTTGTAAGAGGTTGATGCTATTTTTTGCATGAACCTTGACATACATTTGACTGATATAGACGTTGTTTATATAAAAAAATGCTTCTTATTGTGAATCAAAAGCCTTCTTCAACGGTGCACTTTTAACTATTTATCCAACCTCGGTAAAAAACTGAACGAAAATTTTCGGAAACATGGTAATTAGTAAATAAAATAATCAATATACTTTTTGACGACTTACTAAGCGCTTTGAGTGTGTCAGAAAGTTATTTCCTAAGCCGTTAAAAAATGTTTATATTTATTTAAATATTTTATCTATTTTATGGATTAACTTTTTGATCTCATATCTTGAGTACCTCAATTTGTGTTTGTTTTTATTATTGTTTTATGAATTAAATTGTTATGTTTATCTTAATTTTTTATCTTGTATCTAGAGCATAATAAAAATACGGAATTTACATATAAAACCGTAAGGTAATAATAATTCAAGTTCCACTTTTAATCTTCATTTAATTTTGTAGTATTTAAGGATTTCTTTTATTTAATTTACTGTGTATTATTTATATGGAGCGGGCTCCCGGGATCCCGGGAAATTCAAAAAAATTTCCCGCTTTCCCGGGAATCGAAAAACTCCGGGAAAAAAAAACTCTACTTGGTATAAAACAAATTCACAAGGAATGTTTAACATAGAGTTGCCATATTAAAATGGAACGAACACAAAAAATGGGAGAATTATGAAATATGATTTTTAAAATACTTTCGTGCAAGTAATAAAATTAGGTAAATTAGTGTGAAATTAGTCACTTTGGTGCTATTATACATTCAACTTTCAAATAGTGCTAAAAAAAAAGTATAATTGTACTAACTTTTACATCCCTGGTATAAATATTCTATCAGTGATAAAAAAAATTACAAAACTGAGATGGTACTGGCTACTAAGTAAAAAAGTACTTTATTCAACAGTTTATTATTGTTTAAAAATTTTTTTTTTTAGTTAAAAATACATAAAACCAGAACGTTCATTCATTTTGATATGACATGATTAGTTATATTATAACTGTAACAACAAGAATTGCTGTTTTCCTAAACGTGTTTTAACAATGTATCAATACAGTATTGAAACCATGTGTACTTTCATTTTTACCTGCGTTGTATTGTATATGAATATGGTTAGCAATCTACATTATTTTAACTGTTTTATTTGCTTTTTTCTTTGCAGTGACAACAACAACGTAGCATTTCGGAACAAAATGCATTTTAAAAATAATAATAATAATGTTATAGGATGTTGTCCATGTTAAAAAAAATTGCGACGCCGGATTTCTAAAGAAGGAAGTATAACAAAAAGAAGAGTACTAAAACTAAAGTGGGGAAACGTGGTATTTTTAAAATAAAAAAGTACTGAAAATAGTACAATAGTATTGAATTTTTCTTCACTGTTGTAATATATACTCTAAGCAGGGTTGCCAGATTTGACGATTTATCGTCATTTTTAAGATTTTATGTTCCGAAATTAGCAAAGTATCGATTTGATGATTTTTTTTTTAAAAAAGTGACGATATTTTTCAGTCTCCAAAGTCTGAATAAAACATTACAATTTCTGACAATTTCGTTTTTTAATCTTGGAATGTTTTACAGCCCTACCTTAACAAAAGCGGGAGGCCGAACGTTTTCATTCGCTTAGCTTTTACGCTGATATGTAGTAGTGATAGAGTCTTGTTTAATAAAACCGTCAAAAAAATCTAAATAAAAATAGAGATAAAAACGTTTGATTGGCCACAAAAAATAGCTAATTCACTAATTCAGCTAACTTTTTGTTAGCAAAAATCTGGAGATTTTTTAGAGCACATTAGAGCTTAAACGGATTTAACGAAAGAAAATCACAGACTTTTTCGCATAACTTTGTTTGTTTTTTAAAAATCAATACTTTTTTAAATCCAATGAACAATTAATAAAAAAAACTTTAACATTAGAAAATTTTATTTTTATGGAAAAAACGTTTTTGAAGGGAAATTATATGCCATTCGCAAATATGTATAACCAATCTTGCAAAAGTGAACTGGCTTTGTTTTAATTAGTTCATATTATCGCGAGTGCACTGTACCATGTTGTATCCAATCGCAAAGCTAGAATCAAAAATTGTAAACAACATTTATATGACCCAATATGTTTATAATAATTGTGTAATGGAAATCCTTGGTAGGGAAAAACAAAAACAAAACTAATTTTGGGGGATATTCGGCAGTTTTTTGGAAGTTGTGGGCGACGTCATATTGCAAAAGTGTGATCAAGGGAACTAGAAAAAACTTTGGCAAATCGCAAACAAAACGCACGAGTTTTAGAACACCATAAAACAGATCTGGCGGAATTCGATTTCAAATCGTGAGATTGTTAGAACATGGCTGTACATTTTTTTTAATCTATTCACAATTCTCTTAACTCTAATATATAATGTATGTATCTACCTCCTCACAGTGCATTGTAGGCTTAATGAATGAGATGACTCTTGAGCAGTGTGACCCTTTAAGCATTTTCACTGCTAAATTTAGCATTATTTATTTTGATTCAGCAGCGAATTTTCAGCATTTTTGTAAAATTGTTTTTTAATCTTAAACATTTTATATGTATATTGCTATTTCACAATATAACTTATCACTTCTGTCAATCTCTATAAATGTATCAATCTCCATAAATGTATTTTGTCAATTATATCACAACAAAATTTGGTACATCATAGTTTTATAAGACTAGAAATAACATTATAAAATTTCGTGAAGATCGGTCTATAATTTACCATAGGGTCCCATATAAACCATAGTCCCGGAAAACAGTTTAGTACTCCTAAAATCGTAAAAAATAATGCTATCATAACAAAATTTGGTACAACACAGTTTTATAAAACTAGAAATTAGGCTGTCAAATTTCGTGAAGATCGGTTCATTATTTACCATAGGCCCTATATAAACCCTACTACCGGACAACAGTTTAGTACGCCTACAATTGTACAAAATAATCAGAATAAAAAAAAATAAAATACTTCACACTTTTATAGGACTAGAAATGACAGTGTGAAATTTGGTGAAGATCGGTCCATAATTTACCCTAGGCACATATAAATCCCACTCTGGTAAAATAATTTAATACGCCTAAATCCGTAGCAGATATAGATATTGCGGTAAACTTTCTTCCAGCTTAGCTTCATATGGCCAGAAAAAGTGTTATGCAATTTCGTGATATACGGTCCATAATAAACCTTAGATCCATTTTAAGCAGCCTTCTGAAATTCACTGCAAACGCTAAAACTTATTTCTCCGCTGTATTGAAATGTATGTTTTTTTTATTACCAGAAATCACTCTGCAGAATTTTGGGATGATTGGTTCATAGCTTACCATGGCTCCAATATAAATTCCCCTCCTGAAAATCATTTAAGTTCGGCTTTAACTATAACGAATCATGATATTTTACTCAAGCTAGTACAAATTTAAAAAAAAAGTCATAAAACTTTTCTGATTGTCGGTCAATAGTTTAATATATCGTCGGTTGATTATTTAATTGTCGTATGTCGCATGTAATTTGTATTTACATACGACAATTTAATAATCAACCGACGATATGTCTAAACCGCAACCAATTTTAATGCAGATGTCTGTTTTTATAAAGATAAATTTATAATAAATATACATCATATAGATATTACTTCTAGAACATTCGAACTGTCGGTGGAGGGTATCAAAGATTCGGCACAGCCGAATATAACACTCTAACTTGTTTCTTTTACTTTTCTTGTAAAACCTAAAGGCCCAACTATAATATGCATAGCCTTGCTTAACCTACTGTTAAAAATTAACAAAAAGTCTCTCAAATGTATTTAAAAAAACAAAAACAAAATCAAAAAACATTTGATTCCGTACGGAATGTGCGATCAGTTTCGCACTTTGCTTAAGCAAATGACAGTTTCATAAAACTTAACAAAATTTTTCTTTAAGTTCAATATGGTTTGCCTCATATGATTTACATGTATTCGCAGATTTGCCTAAGCCAACTTAAGCACATTAAGGTTGCGTCTTAACAGTTTTTTTGAAAGTTGACAATGTTGCATATTTTACAAACTGAAGGTTAGGGCTTTAAGCGTTTTTCATGTAATATTTTGTAGATAGGAACTTTTGTTTTTTTGGTTAAAAACCCGCTAACTTTTGTCAAACTACTGAATTGTTTTTATTAAATAAATCTATGTATGTATATAATTTATTTTTATATAAACTTCATTTTATTTTAAAGAAATATAATATTTTCAGGTAAATTGATGTATAATTCATTCATAAAAATGATACAATTATTTAAGAAAATTTAGCATTTTTTTAGGATTTTCAAATTTTATTTTTAGCATTTTTTTAATCCCCATTTAGCATCTAATATTTTTTAAGTTGTCGTCACACTGCTCTTGAGACTGGCTGTTTTTCGATATAAAAACTAAATTGAAAAAAAAAAAATATTATTTCAATATAAATCTCTAAAGAGTTTTAATTTAGTGTAATTTTTTTTTAACGATTTCAAACAATTTTACAATATTTTTAAAATATCTCTTCTTTAGTTATTAATTAACTGCTAATGATTGTTTTGTTAAAAAAAAATATAAATTTTTGGATAGACTATTTTCTCAACCGTTAAAAACAAAATTTACAACTTTACGAAAACCAATAAAAACAAATAAAAACAACAATGACATTTTAATAACGACTAAAAAATATCAGCCAAACTGAATGTTAAACTTAAAAACAATAAAAATTGTTTAAACAAAAAGAAATCTAAACGAAAGTAAATGTTTTTCTAACAAACAATAGAGAAACAGAATTTTGAATTTGACCGATATTTTGAAAATTTCGAAGAATTATTTAAAAGAAACAACAAACCAAACAAACAAATCAGATAGATACTTTAAACTAATTTGCATAATGAATTTAATGTTTAAAAACAGTGTAAATTAATGATTAACGAAAAACAGATAATGATAATCATTGGGATCGAAATAATGAAGATAAGATAAAGGTGTTTTGAATTTCAAAATTATTGGAAAAAAACGTGAAGATTTAATTATCGATTAAAAAGAGAGAAAAAAATAACGACTACTTGGTGTTGGTTGAACATAAAACACTAATTGATACACGGAGGAAAAAGTTTTTAAAATTATAAAATTTCACAGTTTCAAAATAAATTTTTTTTGGAATTGTAATTTGTTCTTAAAAATGCTTTTGTTAAAGAATATTGCGATTTTTTATTTTGAAAGACCGATGATTGTCGTCGAAAATTGTGATTTTTGATGAAAATTTTAATTTTTAATGAAAATTGTGATTTTTGATGAAAATTGTGATTTTTGATCAACATTGTGATTTTTGAGGAAAACAATGATTTTCGATAAAAATTGAAATTTTCGATGATAATTGTGATTTTCGATAAAAATTGTGATTTTTGAGGAAAACTATGATTTTCGATAATAATTGTGATTTTCGATAAAAAAAAAATAGTGATTTTCGATTAACAGCCAAGCCCAGGGGTCACCAACAGAGACCTGCGCCGTCAAGGTTTGTCGGCGGTGGCGGCTTGCCGGAGGCAGCTCATAGCCGGCTTAAGCCTTTCATAGTTTAGTTTGAATAATAAAATTAATTTGCATATACAGTCATGGACATTAAATTAGCACAAAATCCCTGTAAATTTTGATCGTGTTTTTTTTAATCTTTTCCCTAATTGGACCAATTGTTTTTGTCTGTACTGTTGCATAACAACATCTAGCTTCTGTTAAACAAAAAATATTACCGTTATTTTTTTTATTTTTTTTTTTTTATTACTGATTTTTGTCATTAGTAAAATTCGGCTTGGACAGCAAATTAGCACAACGTGCATAAAAGTGTTGTAAAAGTATTTTTTTTCGCGTAATTTCTTTCTTGCTTTAAATTCTTCTAATTTTGTGTTGTTTAACCTAATTGCGTCAAAAAATGGGACGGGGAAAAGATTGCACGCCAGAGGAGAAGCACATTATCGTCAACCTGTGGAATGATCGAAAAAAGTCGTCTGAGTTTGCCGAAATTTTGCATCGCTCGCGAAAAATGGTTTATAATGTGATTATTTCCTTGAAAACAAACTCAGTTAATGCAACAGAAAATAAAAAACAGAAGCCACGGGTCAAAAAAACAACTCAAATAGTGGACCGTGCTATTGTTCGGAAGTCGAAGATTGACCCTTTCATGTCCTCACGCGATATTGCGAACGAAATTAACTTTCAATTTGGGTTAAATTTATCAGACAGGCTTATACGACGACGTCTGAATGACGCTCAGCTGTTTGGACGCGCAAGCCGGAAGAAGCCACTTCTATCAAAAAAAAATATAGCCAAGCGCTTGTTGTTTGCTCGTACCCACAAGTCTAAAGACCTCTCATTCTGGAAAAAAATACTTTGGAGTGATGAAACGAAGGTCAATCGTATGGGACCGGATGGCAGAGTGTTTGTTCATAGACCAAAACGCCAAGCATTGAATCCACGCTACACTCAGAAGACCGTGAAGCATGGAGGAGGAAGCATTATGGTGTGGGGATCATTTTCATGGCATGGTGTGGGCCCAATTGTGAGAATTAATGGAAAAATGGACCGTTATCAGTATTTGGACATTCTTAAGAACCAAATGGAACCTTATGCTTTTGAGCACATGCCAGTTTCATTCACATTCATGCACGATAATGACCCCAAACACACGTCGAAGCTTGTAAAAGATTGGTTTTCTAAAGAACACATCCCCGTTTTAGACTGGCCGGCTCAAAGTCCCGACTTAAACCCAGTTGAAAACCTCTGGCATGATGTTAAAAGTGCAATTGCTCACCATAAGTTCAAAAATTTGGATGATTTGTGGGCTGGAATACAGGCTGCTTGGTACTCGATTCCCATAGAGCGTTGCCACATTTTGATTCAAAGCATGCCCCGTAGATGCCACGCGGTGCTCGAAAATTGAGGCTATGCTACTAAATATTGATCAAGTTAACCAAAAACATTAATTTATTTTATTATTTATTAAAATATATTCTTTTTATTACAGAAATTTTAACTTGTGCTATTTTACTGTCCAGCTAAAATTTGGCCTATAATATGTTGCCGGCCTTAATGGGCATACGATTGGCAATTTCGTCCAAGTTTTTGTTTTTGTTTGAAGAAGAAGAATATGAATTTCAAGTTTTTATTTTTACAGATTTTGTTATCAAAACTAAAGTATAATAAAAATATGATTGATTTTATGACAAAGTTTGGTGCTAATTTAATGTCCATGACTGTACATACATAAACTTATTTTAATGCTTGTGACTACAATATATTCCTAAATGAGATCTTAAATTTTTTCCGCAAAACCTTTAAAAATATACAAGGAATCTTTCTTATTAACATTTTTATTTATTAAAAAAACTGTTTTTATTAAAAATAACAAGAATGGAAAAAAGTTTTGCTAGTTTTGGTTATGCAGTTCTTGTAGGGAATATTCGACTGAATGACTGTGACCGGCGGCTGATTTTAAGCCGACTTTAGTCGATAAATTTTAGGCGGCGGCGGCTATTAAAAATAATCGGCGGCGCAGCTCAGCCGGCTTCAGCCGTCAAGGCGCAGGTCTCTGGTCACCAACTGGTGGAACGCGGTCCGGATCCGGACCGTAGACCTATTTTATGCGGATCTTGGGTTAACAATACAAAATATTTTACAATATGTAACAACAAATTCATGAGAAATATATTACTTAAGTTTTCTGAGCGATAAAGAAAACGTAACTTCCATTGCTTTCTTATTAGAAATTTTTAAACCCATCAATTTTCTGAACTGTAAACTTCAAGGCAAAGGAAAACATTGATCTGGATAATGAACGACTGCACTTCCCTAATTTAAAAAAAATCTTCAATGACAACGAGCTTAAAGTCGGCCAATACAACACGTTCATTGAGGATCTAAAATCGGAATTGAAAACAGATTCGCAGATTTTCAATTACATAATCGATTACATAATTAAATTTTAACTCTTTTATTGGCATCTTGAAAAATATCAATTACTTCCAAGAATTATATGACAGATTTTTGTTCTTGACAGTTTAGTACCTTTAACTAAAAAAATACCGTTCACGTCAATAAGGTGTAATTTTCCTTTTTTCCATTTTTCCAACCAAAAAAATTTTGAAATGAATACCCTTACTGTATAAAAAAAGTTAAAATAATAACAATATATTTCATAACTGATACCAACGGCAAAAACTAATTTTTTACGAGTAGAGAGTTGATGACAAAAATGAATGATTTAATTCTTTCTTTCTTTGGATGGATTTTTGATTCGAAAACTAAAAAGTGCTTAGTAAATTTTGCTAATGTGACTATAACGCCATTAATTTTCTTTACTTATCCCTTTGAGGACTGTTGATAGATGGCATATATGGCAAATGTGCTTATATCGCTTAATGGACTATAACGTTAATACTTTATATTAAATTAACTTATAGCGGCAAAATAAACAGATAAAATGGACTATATCGCTAATGTAACTATAAGCGTTGTGACTATAAACGAAAAGTACTGTATTTTTGATCAAACATTAGGGGTTTTTAACAAAAAGTATGATTAAAAAAAAAAAACAAAAAATCATTATTTCTGATTAAACTTGCTATTTCCAATTAAAAAAAAATACTATTCTAATGTAAAATTGCTATTTCCGACACCAATTTAAGCCAACTGATGCTCATTACTCTAAAGTGCTGAAATATCTCTTTATCTTTTACTTCACTTTGCAATCTTTGAAATAGCATTTCGTCACTATTTCTGTAAATAGCTTATCTAAATATACATATTTCAGCAATTTAAAACTTGTCTGTACTTGGTTCGATCCGTTTAGTTAATTTAGATTTTCTAGTTTTTTTCTTCTTCTTCTTTGTCCGCAGTTTGGTGTAAATTTTCAGAAAAAAAATCTTAATGCCGATATTGAAATTAAGTTTTAAATTGTATTTTCTGTTGCCAATATTTCAGTTTCTATGTTTTTGTTTTTATTTTTAAGTTGCTGCTTCTTTTTTTAACTTAAATTCTTGACATTTCTCTTTCTGGGTTTCTGTGTTAGAGAAGTTTAAGAAGAAGAAAAAAATAACACTGTCAATGTATGTATCTGTGAGTTTTATTTACATGCAAAAAAACAAAATGAGTATCTTTGATTGTAGAGATTGCCAGTATTGAAATATAGTTTTTTTTTTTTTGTGTATCTGTGTTTATTCTCAAAATATTTTTAGTCATGGTTTTACAAATGACAGCTCAGCAGCGAAAAAAACAACAACAAATTAAACTTTTAAAAAGCTAAATGTTGTATATGGCAGTTTAATTTCTAGCTTTGTGTGTTTTTTGCTAATAAATTAGCGAAAAGTAAAACAAATATTTTTTTTTTTTTTTTTTTTTTACTTTCAATCGGTCACTGGGTACTGAGACTTGGTTTTAAATACATAAATATACAACTATATATTTTTGATGTTTAGTAGAGTCCCACCGAACGTTCAGCTTTGGGTTTGGTCTTTAAAAATGCGTTCGGTCGGATTCTAGTGTTAAGGTTCTTTTTAAGATTATTTTTCTATTTTTTTTTAGTTTTTTTTTTAATATTTATAATCACATTTATTGAATGCTATTTAAGCCACATCACTTAGGCCCGTTTTCACAACTTACCGATAGCTTAAAGTAGACTTTAAATGGCCTTACAAAAAGTGTTCCATTATTTAAACTCTACTTTAACTTAAAGTGAACGATAAAGTAGATTAAGGTTAATCCTACCTGGTAGGTTAAAGTAAAGTTGTAATAATGGAACACTTTTTATACGGCCGATAAAATCTTACCTTTAGCTATCGGTAAGTTGTTAAAACGGGCCTTAAGGTGTTATGATACTTTTTTTTTATTATTTATTCAAACTTTATTTATGTAATATACAACAAAATAATGAATTGCCTCAGCGTCACTTGGAAATTATTGAGGCGAGCTGGCAAAATATTTACAGTCTTTGATTTTTTAACAATTAAATTAAATAAGATAGTTATAATAAAGAAAAAAGAAAAATATTAAAAAAAAAAAAAAAAAATTTAAAAGGTTTTTTTTGTACACACTTTAATATTAAATTATTTAACTTTGCATTAATTATATGAGAAGTGTTTCTAAATTACGAAGCAAGTAGTTTTTCACTATATTCTTAAATAAAGAAATTCTTTCAATATTTCTTATATCTTGAGGGAGATTATTAAACTCAAAAGAACCCATATATTCAACGCGTTGCTTTGTAGATTCCAACCGACATCTCGCTATTCTAAGATTCAAGTTATTTCTGGTGTTAAATCTTGTTTGGTTTCGTTAAAAAGAAATTGTGTGGTGACCAATATTATGGATTGATTTAAAAACATAAAGAAGTAACTGCAACTTATAAAGTCCGTTTACGGGTAAAATTGTTATGGTAATATTCTTGTACAGGGACATTGTAGAAAACGTTAAAGGCAAATTGTAAACCGCCTTTAAAGCTTTATTTTGAGTCCTTTGCAGCGATTTTAATTTTTAAAATTAAAATTAAATTTAATGTACTTGCATAAACCAAGGGCAGATAATTTAGGTGACTATGTATTAAAGATTGATAAAGTATTAGTTTCGTTTGCTTATCAAACCTATTTTTAAACTTGTAAATCAATCCCAGGGCACATACTATTTTACTTTAAAGATTTTGGATATGCAGATTCCATGACAGATTATTTTGAAAATAAACTCCAAGATATCTTATTGAATTGCTTTCAAAAATTTCTCTTCCACCAACAAAAATGCTAAAGTGTATATTGTTTATTAAATACGGACGAAATCTTAGTAGCCTTGTTTTTTCATTATTTAACATAAGAGTATTTAGTCTTATGAACTCTCCAATTAAAGCTGCATCTTTCTCCATGTAGGCTTTCACAACTGCTTCATACTTATAAGGATAAAAAAGACATATATCATCCGCATACATATACAGTTTACCAAATAACCCAATGTTCTGCATGTCATTTAGATAGACACTGAATAGCAATGGTCCTAAAACGCTTCCTTGAGGTACTCCATACTCAACCTGACCTATTTTACTTTTGCTATCGTCTATTGCAACATATTGCTTACGGTTTGTTAAGTAATTGTTTAATAGTCTTAATGCATCTGCACTAACTCCATAATATTTTAACTTCTGGACTAAGATATTACGATCTACCAAATCAAAAGCCTTTGAAAGATCATAAAAAATTCCGGCAACACCATTACATCCACTATCTAAACCTTGGCATATATTGTTAACCACATTCACTACAGCTTCCTCTGTACCACATCCCTTCTTAAAACCATATTGAAAACTACTTAACAAATTATTATTTTCTAAATAAGATGACAACTGTTTATGTAGAATTCTTTCAAAAATCTTATCAATTATTGGCAGAAGGCTACTGGGACTTGCTATTTTATATATATTATATCATAAAAAATCCTTGAAATGTCAAACAAATATACATGTGTTATCGATAAATAATCTAAGACTGTCAAAAAAATATATAAACATTTTTAACTTAAAATTGACATTTCCAGATTAAATGTTAGCACTGTTGCCAATTTTTTTAGTTTTTGATCGAAAGTAGCGGTTTTTAACTTTTGTTTTGCGATTTTTAGCTTTTTTGACGGGTTTTTGTGAGAAAAACACGTGGGCAATATTGTTTGTTTTGTTTACATTTTATTTTGGAATTACAAACAATTTTTTTTAATACAATAAAATTTAATTAAAAATATTACGAATGACATCGTGGTATATTCTTTAATTGAAAATTTATTATTTTAAATCCCATATGAAGGACACCAAAAACAACATAGTTTCATCTGCCCAAGCTTTTACCATTTTTTTTCTTTTTTTGTTTTAGTCAAAGAAAAGAATAAACATGAGAAATGTCAATCAGAAAAAAGGGTTTGTTTACATATTGTATTTCTTGTTCTTTCTCGCATTTGTTGTTGTTTCATTCAGTCAATCCTAAAAAAATCCAATACAAAAAATAGCAAGTATCATAACACCTTTAACAGTGTTTTGAAAGAACTTTTTTTCATATTTATTTATTTATTCGATCTTCATATTTAAAATATGAACTATAAATAACACTGTGCTAGTCACAAATTGAACAAGCTGGGCACCCTACTAATAAAGCAAATTCGAGTGCGATGAATTAAAAATATAATCACCCCTATCGTGAATAAAAATTACTTGGGAGTTTTTTCCCTTTGTCCATTTTTCCTATGTTCATTCAATTGTCAAAATGGGAAAAGGAAAAAAACTCTTAAGGAATTTTTATTCACGATAGGGCTGATTATAAACTCCCTGGGAACACTTTTGGCCACCTAGTAGCACAAAAAAGTAAAACTGAAAGAATGCTGATGATGAATGGTTCGAAAATTATTGACATGCAGTTTATTTCACTGTCAACATAAAAAAATATAGATGATAAAAGCAAGGTTGGCAACCGATACCGATACCAATACCGTTTAAATAACGTTTTATTTGAATACTGGTATCGATACCGATACCGAAACTACCCTACAAGAAATGAATGAGCGAGTAGTCACATTTTTCATTTTGGTGTTAAGAAAATGATAGAAAGAAATGACCGAAATAAAGTTTTCTGTCACATTCGGTCATTTCTTTCTATAATTTTCTTAACACCAAAATGAAAAATGTGACTACTCGCTCATTCATTTCTTATAGGGTAGTTTTCTGCATAAAATACGTATACCGTTTCCCTTAATACCGGTATTATACCGGTACAATTGTTTCGGTATTTAAAAATAAATAATATAATTTTTCAAATAGAAAATAATTAAAAGTTTCAAGACTTGTGCTAATGAAAAATATTTTTGTATACTTGTAAACTCCTATAATTGCAACACTGTTACTGTTTTGTTACTTACAATGATAAAATCATAGAATGTAACATAAGTTCTAAAACAACATTGTATAGCTAGGTGCTTGACAGTTTGAAATAGATGGCATCTTTATAAAAATATATATGTATATATATATATATAATAACATAGAAACTAGGAATTACAGTGGACTCCCGATAATTCGTTATCGCAAGGAACCAGCCATTTCTTGCGAATTATATGGGTTTGCGTACAGAGTGGCCGCTTGTTGCCGAGCCGAGCCGACTGACGCTTATTGCGAGAACCAGTGCGAGAAAACTGGTACTATACAAGTTGGTACAAATAAGCGCGAACAGGTCATAGTAGGCGCCGAGATGGTCAGAGCCCAAAGCTGATTGAATGCGAGAAAACAGTTCCAAAGCGTTTTTCAGCGCCAAAAACATTGTTTATGTTATGTTGTTATGATTTCAACATTTAAAAAATTAAAAACAAAAATTTTAGAAAAAGTAAATAAAACATGCAATCAAAAAATTAAAAAAATAATAAAAATTAAAAAGAAAATAAAAATATTTAAGAAAATAATAATTAAAAAATAAAATTAAAATTAAGCAAAAAAATAAAACTTAAAAAAATAATAAAAATTAAATAAAATTATAACAATTATAAAAAATTAAAAATACCTTATAAAGAAAATTTAAAAAAAAAATGTAATAAAAATTCCAAAAATAATTGAAGAAATGCGTTAATAAGTAAAATTTAAAACAAAAAACACAAATAATAGATAAAATACAAGCGCTGATTATCGCATCCACTATGCACACTCAAACTTGATTCTCGCATGAACAAGTTCTCGCGGCCACTCTGTACGCACCCTAACGGGGTTAAAATAACATAAATACGAATTAACGGGGTTTTTTCAACTTATTTACTAAAACGATAAAAAAACATAAAATACAATTGAAGCACAGCCGCGAATAACGTTTTAAGTAACAAAATAATTTTTTTTTCAGGAGAGCAAAAAAACGTTTTTAACAGGCAAGATTATTAATTTTTTATTTGTTTTTAGATTATTAAAAAACCATTTATGTACTTTGTATCATTTTTAAGTAACTTACAACGTTCTTCCACTAGATGACTGTTTGTATGCCCTTTTTAAAGGCTTTAAGGTGCATAATTTTGGGTGAATTGAGGTTTAAACAGTGTACGAAAGTAATGCTAACGGTTATTTGCAAAAAAAAACAGTTTTTGCAAAAAGTGGCTTTTACAACGTTATTCGCGGCTCTGCTTCAATTGTTAAAAATAGAATACAAAATAAATATGTACACGAAATAAAATTGCAAATTCATTTACTTCATTTACTTGAAGGACCGAAGTAAGAGTTGATGGAGCAATTAAAAATCGCTTGGCAACTCTGTGCTTGTGATAGTGTAAAGCATATGGTGCTTGTGTCTTATTATTGAGAGTTCTGCTGTAAACAAAGATCGTAATTCAACAAACGTGAAACAAACATATGTAACGGGTAAGTTAATAATAATATTCTCTCAATTTGACTTTAGTCAATTCCAATGACTTTGACTTAATGGCAAACTGTAATTAAATTGATGCTAATGCGTCCTTTCTCCGATGTTACTGAGTCATCGCACTGAGGACATGTTCGTCATTTCTGTGATGTAGATGTGTCATCCCATTAATGACATAATGTCATTTTGACCCTGATGCCACTTTGGCCAAGTGATGTTAAGGTTGACATCACCATGATGAAAAGTGTCATTGGGTCAAAAACGAAGACACTTGTCATAGTACTGATGTCAAAATACATCAGCGTTATTAGAAAAATACTTAAATTACGGGCACATTTATAGCATATGTAAGGAAAACATACATACTTATATAAATTACACTTTACTAAAATAACCGGTTTATTTTACAAAAATGACTGGTTTATTCGATATTCGAAAAATGGACATTTTAAAATATCCGACCTTGGGCAAAACTAAAATAACCGGTTAAAACCGTTCGAATACTAAACGTTCGATCTCCCTAGTTTTCATACATCTGATTTCGCTTTGCAAAGCCAATTTTGTTGATTGGGATTATTTCAAATGAAAATAAACAAAGCCATCGATCAGTGTTTGTTTGGTTTACTAAAATATACATTTTTGTTATTTATATTTATTTTTTGTTTTCTCCATTCTCATAATAATCGTTATCATCATCTTCGGCTGTGTTGGAGATATACATACATATATTTGTTTTCCACTGTGGTATCCGGTTATTTTAAACCATAAAATTTGGTTTTTTATTTATTTATTTCTTTTTCATTTGATTTAGTGTCATACAGACTCGTAGCTTTATTTTTTATCATTTTTTTTTTTTTAATTTCTCACATTTGTTTAGAAAATTTAATTTAGCATAAAATTATTTGAAAAATTTTACTTTCAAGTTTAAATTTTTTAAAGACAAAAAACTATGACAAACTAATTAACTGAGAGAGAAATTCGTGTAAATAAACAACTAAATTAAAAAAAGGCCGAACTTTTTATTAGTAGAAATAAAAAATATTTGAAAAAAAACACACACGTTTTTATTGTATTTTTCTTATCATCATAATTCTTTAAAAAAAATGTCTAGCGAGGAGAGTATTTAGATGGTAAAAAAATAAATAAATAAACAAAAAAAACATGAGATTAGAAAAACAAATAGAAGCCAGTGTTTAAAAAAATGTGACTGTCACAAATCGGAAATGTACTCCCTACATTCGAAACATGTAGTTACAAGTGCTGGCAAGAAAATCTTTTTTCTGAAATCTTCATAGTTAGGGAAAAGGTAAATATGCAATTATGTACTTAATTATAGCATATATGCATTTCAAAATTTTGAAATCTGCACGACTTAAAGTGCTAATATACGGAAAATGCATGCACAAAAACTCGATTTTATGCATCGACAATGCTTATATACTCGCTTATATGCATCAGTGTTGCATATTGTTACGAAAGTTAAATTATCTAAGAATTATTTATAGTTATAATGTTATACTTTGGTTATAATTATAAGTTATCTTGTAAGTTATAGTTTTATGTTACTTAAAATTGTCATGTATAATTAATTTTCAACACAACTGTTATTTTAAAATAATTCCTATATAAATTTCCCAGTCATTTCTAGAAATGGTTATAGAACATAATAAATAGTTTTTACGGGAAGGTTCAGGAAAAATCTAGAAATCATTATAAAATATAAAAGGGGTGACTCATGTAAAATTAGTTTAGTCTGTTTTGAAAAACGGTTCTGTTCGTAACTAACAATTGTGAACAAAATAATTAATTTCAATAAAGTTTGTTAAGTTGAATAAGTGTGTGTTTTTTTATGCGGATTTGCAATTAAAAGAACTCAAACGCGTTTATTAAAGGAAAAACGTAACAATATATAAAAACTCTGTTACTTGCAGTAATTGCTTATATGCAAAAAATAAGAACGAAACTTTTGTTTTCTGTTTTTTTTTTTAACATTTTTATTGAGATCAATGTGTCATATATACATATCGAGGCATTACTGCAAAAAACCCTTAAGCGACATTATTTTTAATTTTCGTTTTTTTTTAATAAATGACTTTATTGACAACACCTGCATCATCTCCTAAAGTGTCATGGTCACATAAGGTACCGTTACGATTTTTGTAGCAACAACGATTTTAGCTTAAGCGACAACCTTCATATAAAATTTATATGAAATAAAATAAAAAAAACCTTCTCCTGTAAATTTTTTTTTTGTCGCAAAGGCTATTTTGAGGTTATTACTCGATATATCGCACTTGATCACTCAAAGTTTTAATTTTTC
Source organism: Pollenia angustigena (assembly GCA_930367215.1). NCBI lineage: Eukaryota > Metazoa > Arthropoda > Insecta > Diptera > Polleniidae > Pollenia > Pollenia angustigena. Next base: position 155,987,101 of record OV884059.1, read on the forward strand.
CACTTTTCGGAAAAATTTTTTATCTAAAAAAAAATTCATGCTTTTTTACCTACTTTTTGGCAATGATTTTTGGTAGCATTTTTGGATAATTACACAGAATCGGAAGCGCTGGGTCCCATTACGGTCTACAACTTAACTCTAGCTCAGCTGAAATTTTACAGGAAAACGTCGTATGCACTTAGAACGTAACGCCGTAAATTTTTAGAAACACACTTCACTTACCCACAATGCCGTCGTAAACGTATTTTGTTTTCTTTTGAAAATAATAATAAATAAATCCAAATTGATTCAAATTATACATAGTTTATTTTTCTTTCCTTTTATTTTGTTCTCAAAAATTCAATTTGAAAACACAAAAATAATTTAATTTATATTTTTAATTTCTTCTTTTTCTATGACAATACGGTCGTAGCCGGCGTACGATATAGAATTAGATATAAATCGAAGTACGACGTAGATATGCTTTTGCGTTTGCGCCATCGATTGTGTGCCTTTGTATAAAATATTATACGTTTTAATTTGACAACGTAACTACGTCGTAGCTTAGCTGTGCTTTCAATGCCAACTGAAAAATAAATTCGCCTTGCTTATAACATAATTTTATTCTGCACCCGTATTCCGTAATTCGCTTAGCTAAAGCTAAATCTCTATCGCTAAAATGCCTTAGAGAGTACAAAGTTAAAAACTTTTAGTGATGACAATAAAAGCTAAAATTGCGGTGAATAAAATTGTTATGACATTGCCAAATTTAGAAATGCACGTTACAGTACTGCATTCGTAGTCAAAAATCGCTAAATCAACTTTAAAAATTTTTAGCGATAGAGATTTAGCTTTAGCGAATTACAGAATACGGCCACTGGTCTGCCCAATACTGCTCATGTGACCCAAAGAAGAACTCTCGACAATTTTACTGTAAATCAGTGATAACCAAGTCCCGAACGCACGCACACCAAGATATTATGTACTTGTGTGCGGTCGCAGTGACTGATGATAATCTGATGTTTTGAAACGAACAAAGTTGTTGTATACATGTGAATTGCCGACCGTGTCTGTGTGAAAAATACGATTATTGACTAACTCGCGAGCCTATGGAGTGGCTATCACTGCTGTAAATACGTGGCGTAGGCTTGACCGAATGTACTTTTTTAATTGTTTGTTTTATGCAAATATTAAAAAATTGTTTTTGAAGTTCTTAATGCTCAAACTTTTTGATGTAGGGTGTCTTTTTTTATATACAGTTGTATTATCTTTACTTAAATATTGAAAACACACAGCAACAAGTTTAAGTTCATTTAAATTTTATTTCTGTTAAAAATTTTAAACAGTATTTTTTCCATTATTTATTTTATTTATTGATAACAAAACAAACACATAAATATGGCCAGGCAAAGTGTTATTGCGGGCGTTACATTCAATTAAATAAAACGGCGACATTATGAATACTTGTTTAAATACTTTAAACAAAAATTATAGTTTTCTTTTTCGATAAAATGGCTTAAAAAGTTTTATATGGAATTCTTTTGTTGTTAAAATTTAAGTTTTCATTATAAAATTTTAACAAGTTTTTTTTTGTAAATAATTGGTTCTTTATATATGTATAAACTTGTCTAAAAATAAAATAATTATTTGAAAATTTTATGGTGGATCGATCCCATCCCATCCCTCTCTATTTATTTTTTCTTTTTTAGATTGAAAAGACGGTTTATTAACCCATTTATATTTCTTTGTGTATTTTTGTTTGATTTGAGCTGTTAAGTATTTTTATGGAGGGGAGCTTCCCCTTATGAATATTTTATTCTATTCAAGTTAATTGTATGTTTTATTTGTTTTATATTGAAATTTTGCTGCTACAACGAAACAAATTATTTTGAAGTACTTTATTGCTACTGTTTGTATAAATATTTATAAGTTTTGGTAGTTTTTAAGTGATAAAAAGTTCCCTTTTCCACACTGCCTTTTTCAAAAAAAATATTTAAATATCAAGGGAATTTTATGAATTTTTTGTTAATTGGAAATCTTAGGAAATTTCCTACCAAGCACTTGAATTTAAAAAAAAAAATAATTGAATTCTTACATAATCACACTTTAAAAGCAAACTTTTGAACTTGGGTAGAAGTTTGGGTGGGCTCTACGGTGGGGGTTCTGTTTAGTGAAACTCCATGGCATCACAATGGATCATTAGGTCTAAGTGCGAACGATGAGTACTGACTGCAATTTCGACCTAATCTAATCTAAGAGCGGACTTTTTAGTTCACTTACGATTAAATATTTAAGAAATGATTAAGCCATATACATATTTTTCGCTCGTTATGTTCGTTCGCTTTTCAAAAAGAAAATTATGTATTCTCTTAATTCACGTTGCTTATGTGAAAACTGAGCATAATAAATATACTGCACAAATAAACTGAAATTCAATCATTATACAAAAAAAAAAAACAGCCAATAAAAAATTAAAAAAATTACACCTGAGTCTTGAACAGGGTTGAAGTGTTTTTTTTTTTTCAAATTAACATGTTTATTTTCTGGTTTATAACATGTTTTTACATATAAATCATAAATAAGTAATGAACTAGTTTATGAAATAAATTCAGATGCACAATGAAAGGAACATTTCATTCGGTGTTCATAATGTAAACAAAAATATTTTTCACAAGTAGGTACTCACATTTTGTAAAATAAAACTATGTGCCGACTTCTGTATTTATTTTTATTTATTTATTGCATTTGCAAATTATGTTCTTTTGGTGTTTTCTTTTCTACAAAAAATGTCACATTTTATTTAAAACAAGTTAGAGTGCTATATTCGGCTGTGCCGAATCTTTGATACCCTCCACCGACACTTCGAATGTTTTAGGACCAATATCTGTATGATGTCTATTTATTATTATAATCTTTGTAAAAACAGACATCTGCATTAAAATTTGTTGCGGTTTATACCTATATAAAATTATTGATCGACAATCAGAATCAATTTTAAAAAGTTTGAGTAGAATATCAGTTTAAGATGAACTTAAATGATTTTCAAGAGAACAAATTATATAAAAGCCATTGTAAGCTATGAACCAATCATCCCAATTTGAATTTCTGCAGAACGATTTCTGGTATTAAAAAACATAAATTTCAATACAGCGGTGCAATTAGTTTAAGCGTTTGCAGTAAATTTCAAAAGGCTGCTAAAATGGAATATAAGGAAAATTATGGACCGTATATCACAAAATTGCATAACATTTTTTCTGGCCATATGAAGCTAAACTGGAAGAAAGTTTACCGCGTATTTAATTATTTTACCAGAGTGGGCTTTATATGAGGCCTATGGTAAGCTATGCACCGATCTTCACCAAATTTCACAGTGTCATTTCTAGTTCTATAAAACTGTGATGTATCAAATTTTGTTATGATAGCGTTATTTTTTACGTTTTTAGGCGTACTAAGCTGTTTTCCGGGAGTAAGGTTTATATGGGGCCTAGGGTAAATTATGAACTGATCTTCACGAAATTTCACAGTCTTATTTCTAGTCCTGTAAAACTTATATGTTCCAAATTTTGTTATGATAGCATTATTTTTTGCGTATTTAGGTTTACTAAGCTGTTTTCCGGGAGTAAGGTTTATATGGGGCCTATGGTAAATGATGGACCGTTCTTCACAAAATTTTAAAGTCTTATTTCTCGTTCAATAAAACTGTGATGTAACAAATTTTGTTATGATAGCATTCTTTTTTACGTTTTTAGGCGAACTAAGCTGTTTTCCGGGAGTAAGGTTTATATGGGGCCTATGGCAAATTATGGACCGATCTTCACGAAATTTCAGTCTTATTTTTAGTTCCAAAAAATTTTGATGTACCAAATTTTGTTATGATAGCATTATTTTTTACGGATTTAGGCGTACTAAACTGTTTTCTGGAAGTAGGTTTTATATGGGGCCTATGGTAAATTATGGACCGATCTTCACGAAACTTAACAGTTTCATTTCTAGTTATATTTAACTGTGACGTGCCAAAATTTGTTATGATAGCATTGTTAGTTAGGGTTTTAGGCTTACTATACTGTTTTCCGGGAGTAGGGCTTATATGGGGCCTAGGGTAAATCATGGACGGATCTTCAAGATATTTTACAGCGTGATTTCCAGTTAAATAAAACGAACTGCGAAATCTTATATCATTCTGTGCATTTTTTCACCATTTATGTTAGTTTTTGTAACAAAATTATCAATTTTTTTTAGGTGGTGGTTCCACATTTTGATTCATAGCTCAGATCCTATTGAACCGATTTTGCTGGATTTCAATCCCAAACTGCTTAGGATAACTACAAGCAATTTGACACCAAGTTTGTTTATTTCTTTTGAGTTTTTCGAAAGTGAGCGTGTTTTCAACAGACGGACAGACGGACATGGCTAAATCGACTTAAAATTACTCAAGGACCCAGAATATATATACTTTATAGGGTCTGAGATGAATAATAAAAAAGTTTCACACGGAATGACAAACTTAATATACCCTCTTCACAACTAATTGTGGTGGAGGGTATAAAAATGCAATTTGGTGTTCGTTTCTTAAAAATGATTTGCTCTTTAAAAGGGCAGCGTGTTTTATTCTAAAAAAATTCATCCTTATAAATGTCATATAAATCGAGAATGTTGATAATGCCCTGTAAAATGGACGATCCATTTTTGTGTTTTGTTCGTGTCAAATAAAAAATTGGAGTGTTACATGTTCGGCAAGACATTTTCTACATGCACCTTTTAATATGTGGGTTTTTTTTTTTTTTTTTTTTTTTTTTTTTTTTTTTGTAGAAAAGAAAACACCATCAGTCATCGTGCAGACTTTTTGTTGCTACAATTTTTTATAATTCTGCTTTAAAATTGCAACCTTAGAATTTCATAATCTGTATCATTTAAATTTGCCTAAAACCGTAGCAAATATAGAAATTAAGGAAAAATTTAGTCTAATTTAGCTTTGTAGATAGAGCCTACTCTTGAAATATTCTAACTTACGGCAGAGGTTATCAAAAACTCGGTACAGCCAATTATAGCACTCTTACATGTTTTAAATTATTTTCGTCAAATATTTGTTAAGTGCCAGTACACAAATTCCAGTAGCAAAAAATTAAATTTATAAATCATGACTTTAAAGAACAACAAATTAAGTGACTAGTCCAGAAACTCTGAGCCAGAAACAATAAATAGATTAATTGACAGAAGAGTAAAAGTTGATGTTAAAGAAATCGTGCAATTTGCGAATTATTTCATTGCAAAAGAAAGAAAAAAGTGAAAAGTAGTGTTGACATCTTAATGAAATTTTAAATTCCCTTTTAACAGTCTGTATTACATAAAACGAAAAAATCTAACCTCAAACTTAAAAAAATTAAGTTTTAACGCTTTGTAGTTTAGTTGCGCAAATTGAAATACCTCATTAAAAACGAAATATTCAATTGCAAAGATTTATTTATTCATGTTATTTCTCACTTAGTTTTTAGTTTCTTGTTGTTGTTGTTCTTAACATTTCTTCATAAGTACATTTAGTATTAAAAAGCAAAAACAAAAACATTGCCGATTTGCGTGTGGCTTAAATTGTACAAATAATTAAACAATAGCAACAAATAACAAGATATATTTTATAATAATAACAACAACAATCATACAATTTCAGTTGCAGTTGGTAGCTTTAAAAATAATAATAACAACATTGTAATAACAAGTATTTAACTACAAAAATAACAACAACACACAAAAAATCACAAAACAAGTGGTTGGCATTGAGTTACGGGAAAAAATCACACATACACACTCTCCCATACATAGTATGTAAACGCAAATAGAGAAAACTTAACTAATGAAAACAATAACAAAGTTATATTTTTTATAAATGTAATGAGAAGAATTGTTTAATTAAAAAAAATTACAATATAAAAGATCGAACTTCGGTCTCGGTTCACATTATAAAAGTTTTCTTTTTGAAATTTTCTTCAACTCTCTTTTTCAGTTCAGTGTTTGGTAAAAATAGTCTTGAAAAAAGTAAGTGCAAAATATCGTAGCTTTTTTAAGAAATCTAATGGTAACTTTTTGTATTTTGTTATCTGATTAAACAAAAGACTAAGATATTTTGTTGCATTTGCTCTATTGCCAAACCATTTCCATCAAAAACTGAACTGCGCTAAATTTGCTCATTGATATTGCAATCAGCAGTTTTTAGACATACAGTTGGAAAGAAAATTATGAAGCAAATTCTCATCAAATTTTAAAAGCATGAATGTATTTGTGTAACAGTGATAGTGTATTGACACTTGAAACAAAGCTTGATCGTGTGACCACAAGGAAAATTAAAAAAAAAGTAAAACGTTTAAAAAGCTCATCCTAGTTCAGGTTAATATTTACGAATTAAAAAATATAAGAAAATGTTCAAGTACATACATGAAAGTCTGTACCTCATACTATTCTTCCCTAACCTCTCACGAATAAACAGAGAAAGAAAACTTTCATAGTGGGAACCGGGACTTGTTTTTAATAGTTTTTAAAGTAAATTTTGCTAAAGAAATTAAATATTGGAAAAAAATTATTTATCTATCACCTTAATACAAATATTTAATAAATTGTTTTAATTCATTCTGTTTTACGAATGCAAAAATATTATTTTACTATCTGTTAAGCCTGTCGCTGCCAAACAGGAAGAAAAACTAGTTTAAGGTAAGCCCCTACGTCAGTACCATATGCTTGTTAATTCTTAGATTCATTGGTCTTAAGGGCGCCCCAAAATAAGCTAAAATGTATAATTACAGAATTTTTCCACGCGCCTTTATCTCTCAATTCACCACCCAAATAACTTTGGCACGCCCCTTTTTCCTCTTAAAAATCTCGCTTCTTTAGGATGTGGCCTACCTTTTTTAATATTTACATATTATTATCCAAGTTTTCAGCTTTCTAGTCCACCAGTGGGCTTCAAAAGGCTCTGGATAGAGGAGCACACAAATAGACATGTCACAAAAAAAAAATATTTTATGTGACGGAAGATTGGTGATGGTGTGAACAATGTAGCACGAAATGTTAAACCAAGCAAACAATTTTAAGTTCGCCTTTAATACGTTTTTGAAATTAATTAGTTAAACACATGCCCTCCAGATCAATCTGACGATTTATAAGAGTTTTGACGATTTTTTTCGTTTACATGCAACCGAAATCTAGTGCATCTAAAGAGGCATGTCTGACATGGCTTATGTTATACAAGGAGAGAATAAACAGGAATGTGCAGTATCAAATCGATCTCAGCTAGTATATGTCAGCTTTGAACGACATTCATAGACACGCATACTTGAAGGTAACCAACCGCCTTTATCAGACGCTGAGATGATTGTGCCGAATAAAACAAGAGACGTGCTGCCACAACTAAGATCAGGATTGAGCAACATTCTTTATGCTTCTTGTTCCACATAGACCGTGCCGTCCCCAAATTATGCCCAATGTTTAATTTGCCAGACCTTGAAGTTTTGGGACCAACTCTGTGGAAATAGCTCAATCCTTGAAGTCACTTCCGTGGAGCTGGATAACACCCGAATAAAATTTTTATACAAATTTATAAAAAACTAAAAATGGAACATATAAATAATATTGATAAAATAATAAGCTAATTTAAAATAAAAGGTAAGTAAATTTTAAAATGTCTATTTCCTTTTATATGAGCACTCAAGGGACTAGGACTAATCGAAAAGTAACTCAAACATATGGAAAAACATGGTCAATTTAACATTAAGATGTCCTAGGACAGGACCATATAACCCAGCTTTGGATTACAAAGGAGTAGTCTAAAAACTTCTTCATGGTATACTCAAGAGGATTAGTTTTGAAGTCGTTTAAAAACGAACACATTTCTTTAAAAAACTACAAACACTTTTTAACAATGACATGGTGCCTGCTTGCATTGCATTAGACAAGTCCATGGAGTAGTCCATTTTATCAAAATGGATCAGGCAGTCCAATATTATTTGCAGGGTTCGTATTCGATTTTTTTAACTCAATTTTTGGGCCAGCATTACCTAAACAAATTTTTTTTTTCCAGAGCTAAAAAAATACTATAATTTCTTTCCCAAAATGTGTTTAAACAACTGTTTTAAAAAGTACTTTTAATTGCATCTTCATAATAATTGTTTACAATGAGCCCTTGGTTCACGCACATCGTCTTAAAAGATGTAATTTGTAGTATGTCTTCTGAAACGATACTGCAGTGTCAGTTGTACATTTTTTGAAACAACAATTAAGGGTTTTTCTAGGAGACTGTGAAGAGTCAGGCAAAACAAAGGCTCACGTGACTCTTTGTTTGGAAATTTTCAGACATTAATGTTTCATTGCTGTTGTTTATTTTTATATTTTTTCCAACTACAATCAAATGAAATTGTTAATTAACAGCTGGTTTCTTTTCAATTTTAACTACAAGATCAAGTGAACAAAGTTGTATGCGAAGTTAATGTCAAGTTAAAAAAGAGAGAACATATCGCCTGACTGTGAATCATTTGTCTTGAGTTATATTATGAGATTGTTTTTACCTTTAATTTCAAGGGTTTTACCTTGTTTTAAGTACTACAAGTTTAGTGATTCAAATTTTTTTTCAGTTTGATTTTTACATTGACCCTTAGAAGGTGGGAAAATATATTCAATCAAAAATATTACTTCATTGTATGATAAATTTAAAGTTGCAGACTATCAACGATTTCTCATTTAAAAATATTTTTTTTTTTAAATTGTATTTTAAAAAAGATAGTACCTACTGTTTTACAAAAAAAAACCGAAAAATTCTTTAGAATGATGATTTCTAATAAGACATGCTAAAAAAAATTAAGTTTTCTCTAGTTAATTAAGTATAAAATATAAAACACCACGAAAAACTAGATAAGACAAATTATTTTACAAGTTTTTACATTCGCTCTTCTTGAGTATTCGTCCGACGAGTTTAATGTATTTGTGTGCTACACAGATAAAAATTAAGTAACAGAATTTATCTTTGTTTTTTATGAAAAAAAAAAAGAAAATTTTTCTAAAGTTTGGAAAATAATAATTTTTATCTGTTTCTGTATCAAGCTGACATAACGAGCAGTAAGAATATTTCTTTTTTTTAAATAAATTTCTACTGATAGGTATAAGAAAAAATGTGTTTTCTTATCTAGGAAGTTTCTGAAAGCCAGAAGTCTATGAACTTTGTTTTGCAGCCATGAAAATTAAATGTTGAGATTTTGTTAAATAATCAAACATTGGAATATAGGTACATTTTACAAAATGTTTGTGAAAGTATAACAACAGTAAGATTTTTAAAAATTGTTTGGTAAAAGTGACAATATTTAATAAGCTTTCAGGAAACACACGAACAATGTTGGCCTCCAAGGGGCGGTTATTGTTGCCGGTTTATCAGCATAAACCAGTTAATTAACTTATCCCCACAGGGATAAATCAGAGCTATCCATTTCTCCAAATTTACTTATGAGCAACTTTGATTTCAATTAGTCGATGGTTAAGGTACCGTATGGCACGTAGTGCCATCCTATTGAATACCGAATCAATGTTATCCATATTTTCAAACAAAAAATAATGTATCATGGTGCGGTAATAATCTTCATTTTTTGAAGAAGTAAGGTTCGATGATGCAATATAAAGTTTGTTTGGGATTGGTGTTACTTAAGAGTTTTATCCCGCACTTTTAAACTTGACTTAGAATTAAATTCTCATGAAAGTGCTGTGTGAGGGATATGGCCACTGTGCCCAAACCCTTCGATCTCAGGGAATCAAACCTAATAGAAAATGAAGACTATAAGCACTATATCCTGTATTTGTGAAAATTTGTATGTGGGTGAAGATAAATATGTCGAACTAAATATGTTTTGACGTAACATCTTACGTCTTCACATATTAAAATTTGTTTTTCGTATTTGGGACAATTTTCCAAATATGTATTAATATTTATGACAAACTATTAAATATGTTTTCGTATTTGTGACATATTTAAAATATCAAATTACTAAATATCTTCGTATTTGTGACATATTTAATGTAATTCAAAAGAAATTAATAAATTTATTAAAAATGCAGATTCTCTGAGGGATTTTTGGAAATTGTGGACAAACTGGAAGATTTTCCATTAGGTTTGATTCCATGAGATCGAAGGGTTTGGACACAGTGGCCATATCCCTCACAGAGCACTTTCATGAGAATTTCACTCAAGTTGTATTTTTTCAAAAATCATAAATTTTAATATAAAACAAGTAAGAAAGTATTGTCGGTCAAGCCCGACCATATGATACCCTAAACCATAGTATTTCAAAACACATCATACTTATGTTTCCATGTAAATATGGATTTATCTATGTTTTAAATTTCATTAAGATCGGTTTGATAGGCAGAAATTGCACTTATCTCCCCTCGTGGTCCGATTTTTTAAAAAATGTATACATTTTGTGTCCATTTAGATATGGTTCTATCTGTTTTAAATTTCATTAAAATCGGTTTGATAGTTCCTGAGAGGAAGAAATTTCCCCATATCTTCCCTCGTGGTCCTACGATTCGGCCTTTTTTCAATAGGCTTGGTCCTTGTGCCAATAAGAACCTATGACCCAAATTTTATCAAATTATCTCCAAAATTGCCAGCCAGCCAGCCAACCTGCCAGCCAGCCGGACGGACATCGTTAGTTCGACTCAGAAAGTGATTCTGAGTAGATCGGTATACTTTAAGGTGGGTCTTGGACCACTATTTTAAGGCGTTACACACATCAGCACAAATGCATAATACCGTCTCCACAATTGTGGTGTGGGTATAAAGACAAATAAAATATCTAATTATTTTTAAATATTAAAATTATAAAAAAAAATAAAAATTATTGATTTTTAATAAAAACTGTAAAATTTCGTGAAAATATTCGTATTTATAGAAACTGGGAATTATTTCCTTCCGAAGGTAACTTTATATTATATTCAAAATTTTTCATTTTTCGAATTTATTCTATGAGCTAAATTTCAGTTATGTATTTTATAAAGCTTTTTTGTAATAGTTCTATTCCTACATTTTTTCAGAAATGACAGAATAAATTCGAAAAATGAAAAATGTTGAATATCGTATTTATTTTCTTTATAATACGCATGCGATATTTTTTAAAAATGAATTTAACTTTTCATATTTATCTTCACACACGTAAATATTTTGGAAATCATCATAAAACATATCAAGATTTATTTTCAGAGGGGTAACAATATCACTGTACAATATCAAGTTTTATATGTATACCATTGGAAGCTGCTTCAAAAACTCTTTTCGATGATACCATGTCGTCTTAAGAGTAAAGTACAAAAAAATTTGAAAAACTGAAAAAATAGCATTTTTAAAAATGGTCCAGCTTACGGATGGTCAACGCTAGAACCAAAATATTTTGGGAATCGTCAAAAAACATATCAAGCTTTATTTTCAGAGAGATAAAAAAACCACTTTTTTTTTGAATCGCTCTAATGAACATATCTATATATACATATATAAAAGAGACGTGTTTGTTTGTAATCGCTAAACTCAAAAACTATGAGGCATGAGGAGTGTTTCTGTGTAGTTTCGCGTTTGTTAAATAAATTTTGCGATTTTTAATAAAAATTATTTTTGGTTTATTAGGTGTTTTTGCACATATTTGTTTTGAAAATCAATTAACATTCATATTTTATAAAATTTTAAATCTTTACTTAGGGCCAGCAAAGCGGACCGGGTCCACTTAGTAAACTAATAAATAAAAAACTTATAGGTAGGATCCTCTTTTAAAAAATGTTCACCTTAGGTTGAACAAATTTTAATATAAAATTTTTTGAATTTTGAAGTTTGTAGGAAAATAGTTTTTATCTGTGGTGAAGTGTTTAAGGGCCAAATTACCCAATGGTAGTAAAAGCGAAAATATGTTTGTATGCGGATGAAAAATCAAACTAATTTAGATACCTATTCCGTACACGAGTGAATTCGCCTTTATGTCAAGCAATTTTCAGTACATTGTGCCCTTTACAAAATAAGGAAGTTAACAGAAAAGAACATGTACATTAGGGTGATAACCAAATTTTTGGCATAGTACCACGGAGTGGCCAAACATGTTTTAGTAATGAAAACACCTGTCTCCCGTCGTTTTGCGAAAAAAAAAAACTTCACGGACCAAGAAATTTTGAACCGCGATGAATTGTAAACCGTAGGAAAATTTTTTAATCTAAAGCGGTGGATAAGCTCCAAAATACCATTTAAGTGATACCTACGTATAGGAATAAATACAAATATCAGGTGTATATTTTTTAAAATTTCCATAGATAAAAATTGTTGTTTTCAAACTTCAACCCGATCCCTGCGGGACTTTTTTTACAATCCGAAAAAATTATCATATTTTATGTTAATAACTTTTAATGTTCTACACGACTATAGGTACTATGCCGTTTTTGATATTCGCAAAAAGTGTGAAAAAGTTATAGCCCTAACGTACATATGTATGTATATCTTAACTTACCTTTTGCAGCGCTCATTAAATCCTTAACTTCCTTAATAATTCTCTTAATCTGATGACTAGTGTGATCCAATTCCTTTTCATGGCGATTTAAATTATCCCGAAACTCCGGACTATCAACAATACACTCCTCAAATTCGAGCGGCTCCAAACCGCGACGGGCATCTTTGACGCCGCCGCCCATCTTTTTACCGACGCCGCCGCCTCCGCTCTGATTACTATTACTACTTGAACGACCCACTAAACGGTGTGATTTTGATTTACTTTTTAAACCTTTTTTCGCGCAAGCGGCTGTAGAATTTTTGTTAAGATTATTGGCGGGAGTAGAAGATGATTTTGAAAGCTTATGACCGGCTGAGGAAGTTAAAGTGTTTTTATTATTTAAATAATTTAAATTGTTATTATTGTTGTTATTATTATTATTCGCAGACTTTTGATTATTCTTCATAATTTTTTTAAAATTTTCGGAAAATTTGTATTGTTGTTTGGTGGTTTTTAAGCGTTCAAAAAAAAAACAGGGATAGAACGAGAAAAAGAAGAAAAAATTGGCAAGTTGATTGGTTGTTTTGGTATGTTTCGCAATAACTCTTTTCTGTGAGTGTAATAACAAAAGAAAATTTGTGTAAAATTAAACAAGAGGAAAAAAGCAACAAAAAAACAAAAGAAATAATAAATATTAAAAGAAAAAAATTAAGAAAACTTTAAAATTTGTTTACAAAATCATTTTGTTAAAACTTTTAATAAATTTTATTCTATTTTTTTTTTTAATTCAATAAGCTTTTTTTTAGATTTTTGTTGTTTTGTAAATAATGGCGATTTTCTTGTTCTTTTTTTTTTTTGTGAGGTTTTGCCTTTTACTAGTCTTTTTCTTTTGTTTTGTTGCATTCGTGTTTGTTATTGTTGTTGCGGGATTTAATTTGAAATTCCATTGCACCTCGAAACACGAAATATCCGATTTTATATTTTTTTTGTGTTTGGTTGTTTTTGTTGGTGTATTATTTGTGGTTTTCCTTCGTTACTGTTATGGTTGTTGTTATTTTTGCTATATTTTCAAGTTGCACCTTTTTGTTTTCTCTTTTTCTTGTCGCTTTTTTGTTTTGCTGTTTTTTATTTACTTCACTTTTTAGTTTTTTTCGTCTTATTTTTTGTTGTTTTTAAATGTGTTTTGTTTTTGCTTTTGCACGGTGTTGTTTTTGTACACTTGTGTATTTTGTTTGGCACTCACATTCTATCTCTTTCTCTCTTTTCCCAGTTGTTACTTAAAAGCAAAAATGACATTTGCGCACTCGCACTTAAAAAATTACAATTTGTAACTTGTTTTGTTGTTATTGTTTTTTTATAATTTTCACACACTCTCAGAAGATTTAAAGAAATTTTTACATACAAATTTCTTTTTATTCTCACTTTTTAATAAGAAATTCTTAAGCTTTTTTTAAATTACACGAATTTCAAGCAGATTTTTAAAGATCAAAAGCGCAACCTAAAACCAAAATGTAAATTAAAAAAATTATTTAAAAAAATCACTATGAAATTTAAGAAAATATGTATGAACTACATACATATGTACATAAGTATGTTTAAAAATATTTCACAAATTATCACTATTTCGCAGTTGAATTTTTGGAGATTTTTCAGCCAAATCAAACCAAAAATTCCTAAACGTTTTTACTTCTTACTAAAAAGGTTTAAATAAAAAAACTTCACTTTTTTCTTCAATTCGTCAATGTAATGGAATGTTTTTGCAGTTTTTTTTTTAACTGTTGTCGTTGAATATCTACTTTTTTGTTTTTGTAACAATTTCAAGTTCCCGCTTCGTTCGGATGATCGTGTTTCTCTTCTTGTTCGCGTTTTAAAACTGTTTGCTTTTCTAGTTGTTGGTAGGTTCGTTGGTTGGAAATCTGGTTTGAAGTTTTTTTGCCATTGAAAACAACTACACACGTACCTACCAGTGTTGCCATAAGATGAAAGAATGAGAATTATAAATCGCTTTAAAAAAGTGCAAAAGAATTCTACAGCTAAAAAGTGCTAGATTTATTTTATAATTTAATTAAAAAAACTTGTTAAAATTTTAGTACTAAGCTTGAACTTAGCATATTTTTTAAGTCTTGTGCTAATTTAGAAAAAAAAGAATTAGAGTTAGCTATTGTTGCCAACTTTTTTTGAAGACCTCCCGTCAAATCGCACTTCAAAACCCGTTAGAATTTTATTTAGCATAAAATGTTTTGAAAATATCGCTAATATCTAAAATGTTTATACGAATCTAGGCATAGGATTCTTTTTTAAAGGTGTATGACTTTATATTCAAATTATATTGTAAGGTTTTCAAATTCCCTGACTTTTTTAATCCCGTACAAATTTTTTTATAAATGTGAGTAAAAGTTGATAAGATTTTGCTAATTTTGGCTGATAATACTGGTCTCCATCAAAAATCGTTTTTAAAGCACTAAATTGAAATCTGTTTTCAGTGTTTTTTTTTTTTTTTATTAGGTCTAGTTTTTTGGCTGGACATATATTTTGTACAAAATGAGCAGAAAATTATTTGGAATATCATCGTCTTAAACATATTTTTTTAATATTTTGCAAAGTTTCGGAGATATTCAGAAATGTTTGTTGCTAAGAAATCAAAAAAAAATTATAAGGGCAAAAATTTTACAATTTTACATAAAATATTAGGTCAGGTAACTTACAAGTAAAATAAGTCATAAGCCATAAAAATCAATTCAAATGTTGATTTAAGAAATTGTTTTCCTAATCATTTATAAGTACAGTAGACACTCACAAATTAGAGCTTTCAGTAATTCGAACGTCCAGAAATTAGAATCATTGTTTGCAATACATTAAACGCTCTAAAATTCGAATTTAAAATTCTAATTTCAGAGCTTTTTTTTTTTTTGTTATTTGAACACAAGAAATCCGCAGTTTATTTTTATTATGTTTGAACATAGTAAAACTAAAAAGGGGAATTACCAAATCATATATGTATATTTTTTCCTTATTGAATTGTTATGTTTTGTTGCCATTAGATTTTTTATATTCATATTTTTAATTTAAAAAAATACATTTAATGTATTGGACTGAATTGTTACGTTTTGTTTTCTTGTTTTTATCAAACAAAATTGAATTAAAAAAATTTTAATAGTCTTTTATTTAAGTTTTTGGAAGTTAATTAACTCAATTTTTTATTTTTTATTCGGAAAAAAAAGTCCAGAAATTAGAATAATTCAGAAATTAGAATCGCCTCAAAAACAAAGCGGTTCTAATTTGCGAGCGTCTATTGTATTTTGATCAAAATCGACCAAATTGCTCTAAAGTAATGGTGAAATGTATTTGCATAACCGGCCGATAAAAAATAACTAGACGTTATAGAATCAATATGAAACATTTGAAATCAGCTAGCTAAAGTCAATTAAAATCACATTTCAAAGTTGTTGCCCCAAGCGATTTTTTAATTTGAACGTTTATTATGCTGATAACACTTAATCAATGTTTAGTTAATAAAAACTACAAAACTAACAAAACCGTAAACATAATTTGACAGAATAACAAACCCAATTAGAGAATTTATAAAATCTGTTAAAAATATGTCGTAAAATGTTTTCATAGCGGAAAAGAATTTAATTACAACTTAAAAAGTTATTTTCTTATCACTCCACAGCTTTTATTGAAAAAAAAAATTTTTTGAAATCTCTATTTTGTGGGAAAATTTAAAGTTTTAAATACCTAGAACAAAAATTTTATATAAATATTATATTGCTGCTAAAAAACCGCTAGGTTTCCCGCTAACCGTCATAACGGAAGTTTTACCGCGATAGGCGCATAAGCACCGCTAGAATCGCAGTAAACCCGAGAAATTGGCAAGAGTGGATCTAGCACAAAAAGTACGAAAGTGGTAAGCCTGGTACCTACTTGTTGCTTTTATTTTCTTTGTTTACTTATTTTACTCCTTCCTCTTTATTCTATCAATCAATGAAGTTCGTTTGCAACTTAAGAGTTGTTCGATCGATCGTAAATTTAACTTACCCAACTTTGAGTATAGAGTTGCCAAATTATTAAGTTAGCGAGTTTTCAAAGCTCGTTTGCAAACAACAAACATTAAAATTGCACTATACATTATTCGATATAGCCGACGGTTGTATTTTCGCCGCCGTCGTTGAAAAATTTTAAGTTTTTGTAAATTTTGGTCGCCGTCAACGATATGTTCACACAATGTCTGCAATGTCACTTCGGCTTTGAGTAGAATATTATGACATTTATAACGTTACGACGTAATCTCTTTTTATAGTTTTCGACATGAGTTACTGACACACTTTTTTCTCACTTTTTGAGAAACAATGGAATATTTTGGTTCACATCTTTTCGATGCCAGAAGTTCTCAATAAAGTTCCACAGAAACCTCTTCCAAGACCTTACAGTATTGGACTGACTGGTTATTGGTATGAGGGCTTTATGATCACATACAAATTTTGAACAACTCAGTGTGTTAGTATTTAGCTAAGGAATAAATTAATGCACCCACGACCGACTTTCATAGGGATAAAGCCGGGGAAGAAGTTATCCATGATAATCTTGATCTCATATACTCTTAAGCAATAAAATGCGCCGTCGTATATCTCCTAAAACAGTTTATAAGAACTTAAAATTGGCTTGTAATTAAAGTAATTAAATTGAATTTGTCTTAATATTTGGGGCTATTTAAGACTTAAGGGGATATTTATTGTTTGTCGACTCAGTTTATTTATTTCTGATTTGCGATTTCACTTGTCTGCCAAGAATAATCAAATTTTATAATTTTGTTCCAACGATAACACAGATAACCAAATATATACATATGTATATAGAAGAACCCTTTTCGTTAAAGGTACTGATTAACATTAAATTTCAGTTAACACATCTCATTTTTTATTATTTCGAATTTATTCTATGAGCTAAATTTCAGTTATGTATTTTATAAAGCTTTTTTGTAATAGTTCTATTCCGATTTATAGTTAAAACCAAAAAATACTCAATTAAATCAAGTTACTACTTTAAAATTTTATTTTTATAAAAAATAAACACAAGCGGTATTCAGTGTTTCGTCCGCTTTTGTTTTCAACTGTTTGGTATTGCAAAAGTTTTTTGCCATAGACAATTTTTTTCATTATTTATTTATTGAATCTTCATACCTATATTTTGAAAATTTACAAAATAGTGTTTGACTATTTTTGTTTACAAATGTCAGCTGCTTGAGTATTAGGGATGCTATCGCAATACACAAAGCAAAAAAGCTATACAGTTTTAGTATTCCGCAAAAACAATGATGAGACAATTGCAATTCTACGTAGGTACATATTTTGTTGTTGGATTGGAAATAAAAGCTTAAGTAATTGCAGTTGAACTTTTGCAAGACCATTTGCATCAAACACAGAACTCCGCTGCTGTTTTATTTTTAATAATGATTTTTTTTTTACTTTTATTTATTATGTTACTGCTTTTATAAAATTTTGTTTTAACTGATTTAAAACAAACGACGATGATTCACACCGATTATAGTAAATTATCAAATCGAATAATAAAAAATACAATAATAACTAAACAGCGGGGGACCAACGATACAGGAAAGGGTAGGTGAAATCTATTTATTAGTAATAAAACACCACTATTAAACCGCACTTTGTACAACGATCAAATAAATACAAGGTTCTTTTTTTACACAATATAAAAACAAAACAACATAAAAGAAAGATAAAAACTCTCACTATTTTGTTTTACATTTGCAAAAAAAAAATAACAAAGAAAAATTAATTATGAAGAGCAAACAGAAAACAATATTCTATTCAGGGTTGCCGTTTGAAAATCTTTATCCGACCAATATTGTCTGCAAAACCTACCAAAATCCTTTGAAACCGACCAAATTTTTGAAATATTTCAAAACAATTAGGTATATCGTCATAAAAATGCAAAAGGGCCTATCATAATTTTTAAAAAATTTTCAGTAGCGATACGACTGAGATTAAAAAAACAGTTTTTAAGAATAGTGTCAATCATGCGTAGTGTTAACGATATTTACCAGAAAACCCCGTTATTATAATCACAATAGCTGTTTTTTTTTTTATTAAGTTTTTATCTCTCTTTTTCTTAACGATTTTATGTATTTTTATTTAAAGTTTATTTGCTGGTAACGTTTAACTTTAACAAAATGTATATGGGCATTTCCTGGGGTCACGAACGTATGTTCGTACGCTTTTGATGTACAAATAATATAGAAAACAAAACATTTTTTCGATTGGATAGCATTTGGGTAGCTCTATGTTTAGTGCAAAAGATGGATTTCATAGAGTTTTAGTTTTCATAATAAGAGTTATAAACGTGTGGGCATGAAAGTACGCAAAATAGAAGTCAACTTTGGCTGACAGTAGTGAAATGTAAAAATTTGCGCAATGGAATCAAAATTGATTAATTTATTTTAAAAGTGTAATTATGTAGGCCTCCATCTACTATTAACAAAATAAAATATCTCTATTGGTTTTTGGTTAATTGGCTTATTTACCGGTCGCAAACGTACGATTTTCCACATGTTTTTTTATTGTTATGTCTTCAAATTTCCGTAACAAAAAAAGGTTAATACACCTTTTACAATTGATTGTAATGGAGAGATTATGAAGAAAGAGTGTAAACATAACAAATTTTTTGCATGTAAAATAATTATATAAAAATGTCTTTAGAAGTAGAAAATACAGAAAAATATAAAATTTTCCAGTTTCCAGCCCAATTTCCTCAAGTAAAACAGCTGAAACTGATCTTTTATAAGAACAAAGACTTTTTATTATAATAAACAATAAAAGACGATAATAATCAACATTTTATTTTTTCATCCTGGTAGACCATTTTGGGGAAATGCCCATATACATTTAATAACGCTTATAAACTACAACGTACAACGTTGAAGATTGCCAGGCTGTTAGGACTCATAGTATAGGGTTTTTGTTAAAAAATACTACATTTCTACTTAAATGATATTGTATATGAAAAATTTTAATTTTTAAATTAAAATAACACAAATATTTACGTATTTTAAGGCAATATATTGAAAATGAGATAATATTCTGAAAATTCCCTACATTTGCCTTAAAATAAAAAATCTGTCCTTTTTCCCCTACGCTTAAAATTTTCCGAAAAAATCCCTAAAAAAGGGAAAATTCCCTACTGTTGGCTTCACTGACTGGCATTCTCATTAAAAGCGTTTTTTTAATCGTCGACGAGCGCATTTTTTAATCGTAGAAGATTCTTAACACATGAGAAACTATATATAGCAAGAGCTGATTCCTCTGTGAGATTCTTCCATAACATAGCGAAAAACGCTAACTTTAACCGTTGTGGGATTCGTTTGAGATATGGGTGAAGATTGTCTTACCGAAATATTTCAAGCAAGAAATTAATTTTGTATATAAAACGGGCTAAATTTTAAGAACAGATTTTTGGTTGCCTTATCACTGCCAACCTCTGTATTATCCCATCAATGCTACTTACTTTTATCCTGACCCCAAGTCGAAAGTTCCAAAGTAGTTTAAGAAGAGTTAAAAAATAGCTAAAGTAAATTTTAAAATCGATTATATATTGAATTAAATGGAAGGAAAAAACTCTAATAGTCTTAAAGAGATATTTGGAACTTCTGTTTATGTGTGGCTTTTCATTCTGCGCCTCTGTTCGCTTAATATGAAATTGTTTTGTTCTGTGTTTTGGTTTCAACTGTATGCTTAACATAAACCGAGTTTTTTTCACTGCGTACAAATTTATATTGAGATATGAAATTTTTGAAAAAAAGTTGCAATCATTTCTAAGATATACATTCATCTTAGATCCCATAAATGCTGATAATTAGAATGGGTTGTTTTTTGAGATTGCCCCATATTTAATGTTTTTTACCCTTTCCGTGTTTTCTCGAATATATTCGAAATTACATTGTATGTATGTACTCTGTTTCTATGCGCTTAAACGATATTCAAGTTTAAAGTTTATTATAATATAGATATTGCAGTTGTTTCTTTATTTTTTGAGCGAAGATATGTATACCTATATATAGTATATATCTGTGGCATTTTGACAAAACATCTTAAGTTGAGATAAGATAGCAAAAAAGTTTTAAAAAAACTCATTGACAAAATCATTTTTATCAAAAAATAAAATAAACCAAAATTACAGAAGATTTTCATTTATAATACAAAATTTTAAAAAAGTAAACAAAAATGTTTTTTAGAAAGAGCGTATTGTATATTTTGAGAATCACCAAAAAAGTAAAAATCGATTTTTCCATCCATAGGTCTGGCCCCTTTTAACTGAAACTGGCACATAAGTATATACAATAACAAATATGTATGTACGAATATGAGTTACGTTTGCTATTAGATAAATTATGGGCCATGTCACAGAGTACAATTCCGTTCGGAATTGAAGAAAATATATTTGTTTGTTGATGGAAAGTGTATTTAGATAGTTTTATGGCCTTTCAGATACAGACAACTCCTATACCGGTTATGAAAACAAAAATGGTTTCATTCCGAAACATTTTTTCGTAATTTTCTGAAGCACCAAAATACGGAATGAATTCCGTTTCCCAACGGAATTGTACTCTGTGACATGGCTGTATACTTTAATTTGTACTTTTCTATAGAAATAGTCGTAAAAAATGCTTTAACACAAACTTTTTACGAATACTAACTACTTTTTATGAATGTCCATTCCTCCAACTCCGCTTTAAACAAATTGTAAGAAAGCATGGAATTTTGTAAGTTTCTACTTTCATTCTGTTACAAAGTTTAGTTTTAATTTAAAAACACTTGTTTAGCTGAAGCACTACTGTTCAGCAGTGTTGACAAAAAACAAATATATGTGTGTATGCTTTTCCAAAAAGGGTTAAAAAGTGGCTCAAAATAGTAAAAATTATACAAAAGGGTAAAACAAAACAAGGGTCAAAAAGGGTATGAAGACCGTCGACAAAGGGTCAAATTGATACTTTAGTATCACAACGGTTACGCTGTCTACAGCTCATTTCAGAACATTAAGAGGTAAAATCTGCAAAAAAAAACATTTTTTTTTAACAAAAAGTCTGTAAAATCTGCGTCAATATTTTAAAAATCTTTAATAAATTTTCAAAACACATTTATTTCATTTTTTATGTTGTTTATTTAGAAAACGATATAACAATTCATTTTAAAATATACGGCCATGTTCTGGAATTTGAAATCGATGGTAAATATCTGTAAGTGGTCCTCGAAGTATGAAGTATGAGCACATGTTTTTTTGAACTTTCAAAACAGCAAGTTTTGAAAATTAGTTCTATTTTTCTTTCTCGAATGCGATTTTTAGAAAATGGCTGATAATTTGGTATTTAAACAATAAATTAAAAGTTAATTGCTTGACATGTTATTTAAACTGTCAAGGGTCTTATTGAAAATTTACAAGAGATCAAATATTGCAACTATTAATATATTTATACATAAGTACATATGAAGATATACGTACATACTTCTTTATAAAATCAGATAACATAAGTCTGGCAATATTAATGTGTCAAGACAATGCGAATTTTGAATTTTTAAATTATCTTTAGTGAATAAAATTCCTTCTAATGAATTCCTAAATGGTTGATTGGTATATTTATTTAGTTTATCAAAACAAGAAGTGGAAATTGTAATAAAAACATAAGTGACAATGTAAAGAGTAACTAAATACATGAACTTTTTTGTTCTTTAATAAATTAATCTTTAAATATATACTATACATTTTTTCTTTTTACAAATAATTTTTTGAACAAAATAAGATTTAAAGATTTGTTTTCTCAAATTAAGATTTTTTATTTTTAGATATAAAGATTTTTAACTTTAAGCTTGTACAATATACATAATTTTCTTTTACAGTTTTTTAAACAGTAAATTTTTAAAACAATGAGCTTTTATATCAGATTGTTGTCTATTGGTTTTGCACACTTTTGTACTTTTGTACTAACATGCATCATTATTTCTGGGCATACAAAACATTAAAAAAGCATCATAGATTCGCGGTTGCTCATTTTGGGAATATTGATAAAAAATTATTTGTAAAAAGAAAAAATGTATAGTATATATTTAAAGATTAATTTATTAAAGAACAAAAAAGTTCATGTATTTAGTTACTATGTCTTAGTACCAAAAGGTAAAACTAATGGAACTAAGCCCTAGGATTACCGTCTTGGTCGGGCCAGACCAAATTTGTGTTTTCCTTGCAATATTTTTCGAATATAGCAAACAAACAGGGGCGTAAGTTCTATAATGATACGTGCTGAATCGAATGAAACTAATTTGGATTCGATTGAAGCAAACTAGTGGGGTGAAATTATATAAAAGTCAATGAAATTACCCTTTTGGCCAGACCGAATTCTTGTTTTCTTGCAATATTTTTCAAATAGGAAAAAATATCAAAAAAAAAACAGAAACGTGAATTCTATAAATGATATGTTCTGAATTGAATGAATCAAATCGAAAAAGCAATGTGCAAAATTAAGGACTACATATTCGATGACTTGCATGTAAAATAAAATAATAAAAATGTATAATAAATTCGTATAATCTAGCAAATAACATACGTTCAATAAAA
This sequence comes from Pollenia angustigena, assembly GCA_930367215.1. NCBI lineage: Eukaryota > Metazoa > Arthropoda > Insecta > Diptera > Polleniidae > Pollenia > Pollenia angustigena. The sequence continues at coordinate 156,010,194 of OV884059.1, forward strand.
AAATATATTTATCAACTTTTTATTTAACTGGGTTTTTTAGCTGTTCTAATTGTGGTCTGCCTAGACCAAGAGGAGTGGTAAAAAGTTACAGTTAAGGGTAATGAGGCTTTTGGTTTGAAAATACCACATTCCATGGTTATGATAATTTGTAAACGAAGTATAAATATATAAGTGCTTAAAAATAGCTGTTTAAACGTGTACCAACATTATTTTAATAAAAATTCATTAGGAATATACATTTATACATCTCTAATATAAGAATTTAATTACTTTCGATGAAACTTTTTTACGTTCTTATTTATTAGAAATTATGTGCATTTAAAATGCATTTTTTTTGGAAAATATAACTTAAACACAATTTTAAACCTACAATTTAATTTTGTATAAATACCGCAATTACGTATTTTAATTTAAATATGCAGTTTCCATAATAAAAAGTAGTTTCTTTTAAAAAATTATAAAAAACACAAGAATACAATTATAAAAAATTTCAAGATTTTTCTCTTCAAAATAAGATTTTTTTTTCGCCAAAAGAAGATTTTCCTTCCAAATCTTCTGGCAACGCTGCCAGTGGTCATCACAAAGAGAGACAGTTAAAAATGTGTATGTAGTGGTGAGTGCAAAGAGAGGAATATAAATTTACTCGTTTGAGACATTTACTGTGTGTTTGGTTCTTGTTTTTTCAAATTATGGCTTTTTACAATTGTTTCGTTAACCTTCGTGTTGTGTGTGTGTGAAATTCACGAAAAGTGCTCGGCCCCCGGTATAAAATCTGCAAAATGCAGATAAATCAGCACTTCTGGCCAGTGATGCCAGGAGAAATTTCACAAAATCCCTACATGTCTAAATAAAAATGCTTTTTTCCCCTACAACCAAAAAAATTTTCCCTACATTAAAAATTTATTGTTTTAGCAACAGGAAAACAAAAACATATTTTGTTAACCTTCTGTACATATTATAACTAAAGCATTTATTAGCAATAAGAAAAAAAACCAAAATAAATATGTTTATAAATGCCATGCACACACATATAAAAATTCAATTTCATCTTTCTACCTTTTTAAAGAGCTTAATTAATTTCAAGAATACTTATTTAAAATCATTTTTTTTAATATAAGTAAGACCCCATTTACATCTATGCAATTAACGCCGAGTTTTTTTTCTATTTTCTTTTAAAGTAGTTCCTACGAAACTCTTTTCCCATTTACATTTACATTTTTTTCAAGCATTTTTTCAACTTTTTCAACCCCGTTTTCTTCCCTACACCTCTTGCTAACAAACAAAAAGTTGCATGCGAAAGTTGCGGCAAGTTGCGGCGTTAATTGCATAATGTAAATATGGTCTTAGTAATAATTTCTGTAAAATTTAAAAAAAAAAATTTTTTTTCAGTTCCCTTGAACTAAAATAAATAGAAAATTTCATTTTAAAAATATATACTTCATTATCCTTAAAAGTTTTCATTGAAAATTTGTTTAAAATTCGAAATTGAATTGTTTTATTTCTCTTTTTTCTCGGTACAAAATTAATTTCTATGTTGAAATTTCATTCATTAGATATTTGCCTTTGATATTTGTATAAATTTTAGCGAGTGTGAGTGCGAATGCAAATACCTAGCAAAAATAAGACAATAGTTTGCAAATGCGAACTCGAATGTTTCTACCCCTTTAATTGTATATTTGGGTGGCCAAGAATATTCGGGTACAAGGGTTTGGCAATTGTTGAAGATTGCCAGGCTGTTAGGACTCATAGTATATGGTTTCTGTTAAAAAATACTACATTTGTACTTATTTTTAATTTGTTAATGAAAACAAGGCGATTATTTTCTAGGGTATTCTGATTAACGGTTAACCGATAAATTACTACTCGATTAACTGATCGATTAATTTAAAATTGGCTACAGTCGAACTTCCATAACTCGAATCACCATTATCCCAAAAAAAAACTTCGACTTATGGAGACTTCGAGTTACAGAATTTTCTTGTTGAAAGAGAATAAATTGCAAACTTGTGTACATTTTGTATTTTTTGTTTAAAACAGGCACTATTTGAAAGCTTCATACCTAAGCATGTAGGTATGTATTTGTAATAAACAAGTTACAATGAAGTAAAATATCGGCATGGTTTGACTTCTAGCTGCTGTAAACCAATTGAGGACTGCTATGTCGATAATTTTGTATATTTGGGTCTTAATCATTTTACTAAAGAGATGAGATACTGACTCAAACGAGTTGATAATTAATTCTTTATTTTTAAAAATCTATGAGACCGTACTAGCTGGGACACCATATTTATTGTCTGCTTCCTCTTTCTTGAATCCACCCTCGACTTCTTTTATAAACTTATATTTCCCTCCATCGACGAACAATATAAAACACGTTTACTTGCCATGAAATAAACACATACAAATAATTTTAACATATTTAGGCAAACCAAAACCCACACGTAATGTACAAAAAGGGATTTCCCCGGAAAAAAGAGCAAAGTAAAATATACAAACCTGCTAAACAAGCAAAAGAAAGCGAAATAAATAAACAAAATAAACAAAACAAGCAAAAAACTTCGAGTTATAGAATACAAATTTGAATATTTGGTTCGAGTTATGGAGAATTTCGAGTTATGGAAGTTCGAGTTACGGAAGGAGAATTGTATGTAGTTTATTGTTTTAGAGCTACTGCCAATCAAATTGGTTCGAGTAAGAGAAAATTCGAGTAAAAGAAGTTCGAGTTATGGGAGTTCGACTGTATTTTCGAATAACGATTAAACCGGCTAATTTCAGTCGATTACCCGATTAACCGATGTAACAAAATTTTTGAGCTTTTTGTAGTTTTATAACATGTTTTTTGTGTTTTTAATTATTTGTTTCGTCTCATATAAAAAAGGTATGTATTTAGAAAATATTTTTTCATACAATATACATACATCCTTCTAAAATACAGTATGTATGTACAAAACAAAATGCAATGTTCGGAGATTGAGTAAGATGATGACCTGACAACTGAAGAAAATAGTAACACAAGCAATTTTTTAAACAGTTAAGTGTTAAAAATTTTAAAATTTAGAGAAATCCAGGAAAAGGACTGATAAATTAGATAAACTGTATTATGAGCTGATTTAGATTTCTCCAACATTTACGATAAGTGAACAAATTTTTTCCAAGTCAAGTTTTATCAAAGAAAGAAAATGAAAGCTTAAATCGTTAACAATTAAACCAAATTATTTTTCTTACATATTAATTTATAAGGTCTCCCTCAATTGAAATAACTAATAAAATGATCTCACAGTCTATTTTTTAATAAAATCATATCTGCGGCATTTTGACAAAACATCTTAAGTCGTGATACAATAGCAAAAAAGTTAAAAAAACTCGGTGAAAAAATAGTTTTTAATCAATAATAAAATAAACCAAAATCAAAGAAAAATTTCGTTTATAATACAAAATTTTTAAAACTAAACAAAAATGTTTTTGAATGAAAATTTGTATGATTAAGAAAACTTTGTCCAACTTTTTAAATTTGACTTAAGATATTTTGTCAAAATGGCACAGATAGGTAGGTATTATGTATTAATTTAAAAATACATATTACATATTTTTTAACTATTTTTTTGTTTGCAATAATTGTTCTGCTTGGTTTGTATTGTTTTTTTTTACAAATAAACTCCAATAATAAAAATTTTATGCATTTTTATTTATTGAAATTGGCAAAAGTGCACTTTACGGGGCGTACGAAAAAAAAAAAAAAAAAATTGGACCCCCTCTGGAATAAAAAAAGAAAAAAACCAAAATTAAAATTTAAGGGGGCTGAGGCCCCTGGGACCCCATGGATCAAAAAAAGCGGCCAGCCCACTTAGTGGTATGTGTGGGTACTCAAATTAAAGGTAATTGTGTAAAAAATACTAAATTAATAAAATTTAGGTCGAGTGGGACTTCTGGGTCCCTCTGGGGGGTAAAACATTGCCCCTCGCACCCTTATGACAATGTGTGGGTACTCGAATGAAAGGTATTTTGCTTACGATTTACGATTTTTTTTATTTTTTTGTAACTAAAACTTTTCTGTATAGCCGGCCTTCGGCCGGGCGCAAGGATTTTTTCCTCTATGGTATACCAAAGAACGGCTTCGCTAACTAAAGCTTTTCTGTATAGCCGGCCTTCGGCCGGGCGCAAGGATTTTCTCCTCTATAGTATAACAAAGACCGGCTTCGCTAACTAAAGCTTCTCTGTATAGCCGGCCTTCGGCCGTGCGCAAGGATTTTCTCCTCTATTGTATAACAAAGACCGGCTTCGCTAACTAAAACTTCTCTGAATATAAAAGATCATAAATTAACCTAGAGAGGAAAATATTAAACGAATACAAAAACAAAATACATATTTGCAATCGTGAGCAAATTACCTTTAATTTGAGTACCCACACAGATATACATAAGTGTTATGGGGGGGCACTTTTTGCCCCAGAGGGCCCTAGAAGAGCCGCCCACCGAAAATTTTATTATTTTTTTTTTTTTTGTTGCACAATTACCTTTAATTTGAGTACCCACACATACCATTTAGTGGGCGGGGCGGTTTTTTGGATCCAGGGGTCCCCACGGGCCTCAGCCCCCTTAAATATTAATTTTGGTATTTTTTTTTTTTTAATTCTGGATCGGGTGGCATATTTTTTATATTTTTTTTCGTACGCCCCGTAAAGTGCACTTCAGCCTTGAAATTACTTAATTTATAAAAAAAAACTTTAATCGGTTAACCGACCAAAAACAAAATTAACCGATTATTAACCGATTTAACCAAAACCTCGGTTAATAAATCGAGCGGTTAACCGATTAAATCAAAAGCTCGATTAAATGAATACCCTAATTATTTACTTATTTTTAGCCAATATATAGAAAATGAGATAGCATTTTGAAAATTCCCTACATTTGCCTTACACAGCGTTTACATTTGCCAGTACTGGCAAGACAGTAAGCATATACATATTAGTTGGCAAAACAATGCAAAAACAAAATAGCTGTAAAAGTGTTTATGTATTAGTGAAAAAGTTTGAATGAATTGCTACTGTCTTGTCAGTACTGGCAAATGTAAACGCTATGTTAAAATAAAATATCTGTCCTCTCTTCCCTACGCTTGAAATTTTCCGAAAAAACCCCTACAAAAAGGCAAAATTCCCTACTGTTGGCATCACTGCTTCTGGCATCGCTGTTTGAGCATAATGAATAAAAAAAGCATGTCGGAACAGGGAGTTTGAAAAGAATTTGTAAACTTGACTTGAAGTTGAGAGCAGCGTTACCGTTGAAAAATTAAAAAAGGACCACAAAAATTGTCGTTTAACTTGTTGAGCAGACAACTTTTTCGATACATATTGACCGCATTTAGATCTTTGCAATTAACGCTGAGTTTTTTTCTTTTAAAGTAGTTTCTATGAAACTCTTTTCACATTTACATTTTTTCAACTTTTTCAACCCCGTTTTCTTCCCTATACCTCTTGATAACAAACAAAAAGTTGCATGCACAAGTTGCGGCGTTAATTGCATAATGTAAATATGGAATAATTGTTATTAAATCTTTACTAGGAGTTTATTTTTATAAGACGAAAGTATAGACTTGCAAGATTTTACTTTAAGTCTGCTCGAAAGTTTGCTATAGCCCTATTTTGAGGCAAAGTTAATATACGATTATAAGCAACGAATTTATATTATTTTGTGTAAGCTTTTTCGTTAAATTTATTTTTAAAGTTTTCTACCTCAAACCAAAATTTTTTTGGGGTAGTTATTTTTTTTTAATACCTATGAGGCGAATAGAAACAAAGATAGTTATCGGCTTTTACACTGCTAAAATCATATCGTCGTAAAAGTGTAGCATGGAATGAATTTAAATGATAAAAAAACAGGTACTTTAAAGGGGTACCAAAAAGTATTAAAAGGCCTTAAATAAGGGTCAAATTTACATTTTAGGGTCAAAAAAGTAACGTTGGTTGTCAGTCGTTTGGTGGTTGCAACTCGGTTGTTTTGTTAATTTTTTTTAATGCTAAAGGAATTTCTGGTTTGTTTGACTCTGTGGCTGTTTTGCTGCTGCTGGTGGTGATAATTTTTGCAATTTTTATTTTTTTCCAAAAGGGTTTATGTAGTGAAGGTATGCATTTGTTAGTATAATTAACAAATATGTATGTATGTACCTTTCTATGTACAATGTACATAGATTTATGAACATAATATTTTATCTCACACAATATACTTTAAATAAATAAAGGTTTGTATGTCTATTGAATAACAAGAATTTATAAACAAAATACATATTTACTTAATTTAAATTTTTTCATCATATCACAATTTGATTACATTTTTTGTTTGAGTTATTAAATAAACATCTCTTATTATGGAACATACATACATATGTACATACATATTTGTTTATTAATCGAATGTATTTTTATTATACATATTTTTTGCGATTTATGTGGGATTGCGATAAATAAACAACTTCACTTTATATATATTTTATTTGGCTTAATTTAGATACCAAAAAAAATATTTGCCGACAATATTTGAATGCAAAAATTTGATACCTATTTCAACATTTTTCTCTTCCTCTTTCGGTATAAAAAATCACTCACTTTTCACATTTGTTTATTGAGTTTAATAATTTTTGTTGTCGAACATTTCCCGGTAATTTTTGCTGCGGTTTTTTTATTTTGTTGTTGTTGTGTATTTGTTGAATGTCACCACAGGCAACGTTGTCTCGTACTACGTTTATTTTTGCTACTTTTTTGTACAATATTAAATACGGATGATTTGTTGAAATCGGTTGGAAAAAAATTAAATTGTAGTATGTATAGATAATATTTAATCGTTGTTAGTATAAGATGGCTAGATTTTTTATTTAAAAAAACAATAAGAATAGAAACAAATGTAGTGTCAACTCCCGAATAATAATGGCTTTTTCTTACAAAGTTCTCCGTTATTCCGTTTAATACCGCCCGAATGCTTATTGAAAACTAAAATATTTTGTATGTGTACTTTCCATCCATTCATACACGTCGCAACACCAACCAGAGATGAATTGTTGGTTGTTGCTATGTGTGTGTGTGTGTGAGTTTTTGTGCATTTGCATTCAATTTTATTCGGAGTTTGAAAAGAACAAGGTCTATCCAATAGGTCTGCTTAAGAAGCCAGATGTTTATTTGGTTTTTTCCTCAACGATATCAAGAGTTGTTTACATTTTCCTTATACGTGTATATTTTTGTTTACTTTTTTGGTTTTTTGCCACACATACATGCACACAAAACACATTTTTCCTTTTGTTTTGCCTATGTAGTAGTAAGATTTTGACAACCGCGAGGAATTTTACACAAACAAAATGCCTGTTGTTTTTTGTATTGTTGTATTGTTGTAGTAGTAAGCAGACCTATTGGATAGGCCTTGGAAAAGAAATTAAGCTTAGCAGCAGTGATGTCAGGTAAGGAAATTTATCCCCAAATAGAGGATTTTATTTTGAAAACGGGATAAAAAAATTGATTTGGGGGTTGAGGGTTTTGTTGGGAATTTTTTTCCATTTTGGGGATTTCTTACTATTTTTATTATTGTATTTTTATTTTTGTTATATTTTTTATAAGCAACAAAAACTTTCTTTGATATAAAAATTTATGACAAGTAAGTCTTTCATCAAGTAATGACATTTTTCTTATTCAGGGTGTGTGTGAAACGGTAGCAAAGTTCTATGGTGTAATGAAATTTGTTTGTGGTACATAGAAAATTTTCATATATGTGTGAAATTGTAACATTTTTGACAACGTAAAATTTTGACATATTTAAATACTTAAATCTTGTATAATCCTTTTTAATTTTTTTTGCCGCTGGTCCTGCTTCCATATTATTTTTTATTTTGTTTAAACAATTTTGATGAAAAAAAATAATTTTGTGGTTGTCAAAAATTTCTACACTAATGTCAAAATTTATACTAGCCCCTAGGGCTAGTGAAATTTTATTCACCTCAATAGTGTCAAAATTTTACTTCCATGAGTACTTTGCTACCGTTTCACACACACCCTCATTGTATTTAGTGAAAACGTAACAAAAATAATTGAAAAAGAAACAGGTTCATCCTAACTAGCGTTAATATCAACTTGGGCAACAATTTTGAAGAAGAAATAAATTCAATTGATTTAGTTTTTCTATTAAAATTAAAAAAGGCAACAATTTTGAAGAATAAATAAATTCAATTGATTTAGTTTTTCTATTAAAATTAAAAGAGTATGTTTTTCATAAGGCGTTTCCTTCCAAATCTAAATTGTTTAAGACATATAAACATTTTGCTCAAATATATGCTGTAACCCATTAAGACAGCCCAATTTCAGCTTAATTTTAAACATAATTCAACCGGTTTAATTGAAGATTTAGCTAATAAGTAATGCTTGTGTTGAACGCTTTTTTCGACACTGAACCTCATTAAAACAAATACATATTTAAAATGCAATACGAATTGCTAGAATCATAAGTATTCATTTTAAAGTAATCCTCTTGTTGTGACATGTTTAAACCATCCCCGGAAATGAAAAAGCTATTTAATTAAAAATGTACCAATACAGGGAGCTGAATGATAAATTTGACTTTGAACTTTTTGACTTTGTTAATCAATTTTAGTTTATGTATAATTTTAATACCAAATGAAATAAAATGTGAAATACTAAATGCAATAAAAATTAAATATTTTATGACGAAATTTGGAGATGAAAAAATAAATTTACAATTTGGGGATAAAATATGAAAAGCACCTGACAGCCCTGCTTAACAAACACACACCAACATCTAACGTCACGGGAAACAAATCAACAAAATTTGTCGGAGTGTGTTTGAAGACGAACAAATCGGTAAATGTAACATATAGCATGAGAGAGCAGAGAACTGGAATATTCCAGTCAGAGTTGCCGGAGTTGTTAATTAAATTAGACGGTTTTTTTTATATTAATAAATCAAAACAGGGTAGCATTTTTTGAGGCAAAATTCGTCAAAGAGTGGGTGTTGGTAAATAAGTGGGTGTGGCACCTCCATACAAAGACAATTTAGGTTTCTGTATATCTGGATAACGGCAATAGATAAAGTTCCAAAATTTGTTACAAATGGCTTGGTTATTAATTGACAACAACTGTCAATTGTAGATGTGAATTCAGAATTCTGTATATCTGGTGAACCATGATACCAAAACTTTCCAAATTTGGTACAAATGACTGAATAGACAACATCTGAAGAAAACATTTGAGGAAAATATCCTAAAAATCAAAATCGATTTCCATCGCATGCCTGAATATAAAAATATTTTGCTCAAAAATAATATAAACGTGGAAAATGTTACATAGGGCCATGTCACAGAGTACAATTCCGTTCGGAATTGAAGAAAACATATTTGTTTGTTGATGGAAAGTGATAACTCCCATACCGTTGATGAAAACAAAAATGGTTTCATTCCGAAACATTTTTTCGTCATTTTCTGAAGCACCAAAATACGGAATGAATTCCGTTTCCGAACGGAATTGTACTCTGTGACATGGCTGATAGTCAGGTAATTTTCAAACTTTAAAGCTGTATATGCAGCTTTAAGATATACGTTTCTTGTTTTCACAAACAAATCATCACTATTCACAAAATTAACAACTGGTATTCTATTTATTATCAATAAGCAACCTAATGATTATAAAAATGTAAAAAAATAATTTCAAAAGATTTTGTTATTCGTGCTTAATTCCCAGTTTTTATTCTTGACAAAAACACTTGAAATTTATTGTTGATGGGATAAGCTATTCCTCTTATCACTTAATCATCAACATCACTTAATTGACAACATATTTTGTAAGTTGTTGTGTTGCTTTTATTTTGTTTTTCTTGACCTACTTACAACTACAATTAATGTTGAGAGAATTTCAACTAATTGTAGTGGGGAATGTAAGATGAGATAAACCCTCTATTTTTTATTGTTGATGTGTTTTGTTTGAGCTTTGATATTGTTACAAGTAGAACTGTTGCTATAATTCTTAAACGTTTAACAGTTTTATTTGGTTTAATATCTTTAGTTTTTCTAAAATCTTTATGGATGAAGTTTCCTGATGATCTGGCCTAAGCAACCAGTGAAATGCATAGGAATAGCTTATCCCATCAACAATAAATTTCAAGTGTTTTTGTCAAGAATAAAAACTGGGAATTAAGCACGATTAACAAAATCTTTTGAAATTAAAATTTTGTATTCCCAAAAATTGAAATTACTTAATGTAAAAAAATTGTTAATTGTGTACAAACATAATTAAATTAAAACAAGTAAGAGTGCTATATTCGGCTGTGCAGAATCTTTAATACCCTCCACCTACATTAAGAATATTTCCGGCGGTGCTCTATATGGGATCTATATATTATTCTTATTAACGGTCGTCAGAATTAAAATTCGTCCCTGTTTAGAGCTGCTTACATATGTTAATTTATACATAAAAACATTAATTTAAACAAATATTTTCGAGAGGGGAATTTATATTTGATCCATGGTAACTTTTGGACCAGTTATCACAAAATTCTGTGGACTGTTTTCTGGTATTAAAAACCTAAATTTAAAGTGGGTTTCAGAAGGTCACTTAATATAAAACCTAAGTTAAATTATAGGTCGATTATTACAAAATTATCCATATCTGCTACGATTTTAGGCGTATTTAAAAAAAATTGTGACGAAACAAATTTTATTACAATAGAATCGTTTGATACGGTTTTAGGCTTACTAAACTGTTTTCCGAGAGAAGCCTTTATATCGGGCCTATGGTAAATTATGGACTAATCTTTACGAAATATAACAGTGTGATTTCTGGTCTTATAAAACTGTGGCGTACCAAATTTTATGGCAGTAGCGTTTTTACTTCATATATTTTTATATATATGTATTATATTTCTTACTGTTTTAGGCTTGCTAGACCCTTTTCCGAGAGCTGTCTTTATGTGTGGTATATAGTAAATTATAGACCGGTCTTCACGAAATTTAACAGTGTGATTAAAGGCGTACTAGACTGTGCATTATAGCACAGTTTATTTTAGTTTTTGTAACAAAATTATAAATTTTTTAAGATGGTGGTTCTATATTTCTACTCATAACTCTCATCCTACTGAACCTATTTTGCTAAATTTTAATCCCAAGCTGCTAAGGACCAGAAGAAAGAATGAATTTGACACCAGCATTGTTCTTTTCTTTTGAGATTTTTGAAAGTGAGCACATTTTTAACAGACGGACAGACATACATTACTAAATCCACTTAGAATTATTCAAGGAGCCAGAACATATATATATTCAAAAGATATTCTTAAGTACTTATATATTAATTTACTTATACGTTCTTTAATTCCAATAGTTTTGCCTTTTGGTACTAAATACTTGAACACACCAACTGCAAATCTAAGATGTTTTTTTTTTTAATATTTTGTATGCCCATAGATAATGATGCATTCTTGTGTATGCTAGACCCTGGGTATATAAGTGTGCAAAACCGATAAACAACAAGCTGATATAAAACTTCATTATTTAAAAATAAATTTTTTTGTACAAACTAACTTAAAGTAAACACCATAATTTTCAAAAATAAAAAATTACCATTTAAGGCCAGTTTACACGGTAATACAATGTATTACGACTACAAAATAATATGAAGTTCTCTACGTGTTTAAAAGAAAAAAATAAAAGTCTGTTGAGAGTATACTTTATGTTTACACAGATGCTATAAGTAAAATCAAAAATAATAACAAAAAAGCAGATGGTTGCAGCTTTACAATTTTTACAAAAACAACATAAAAATTTCCTGAGTTGATTCTAGTCGTTTTTGTAATTGTATAAAAATGCTACCACCTTCAATATACTCCGTTAAAATGCACCTCTGGTGTGATGAAAATACATAAGTTTCTAAAATGGTTTAGAAAAAAACCATTTACCGACCGCTTGTCAGATTTTGTATTCGTATTCTCTCTTACTCAATGCATTTTGCTTTTACATGATATGATTTGTCTCATTCTTCATTATGTCGTAATACAATGTATTACCGTGTAAACTGGCCTTTAAGAAAAAAATCATCAATTCATATTGTGGTCAAAAAATCATCAAATTATGATAAAATCATCATTCTGGCAACGCTTCCTGGAAGAAGTGGTAATGAGGTGTTTATTGTACTCTGCTTTATCGCTAGGCACTGTATTACCGGTCATCATTAAGCCTTTAGCGACCTCTTTAGTTGTTTTTAAAAAATTAAATAAATATTTAGCAAATTCAAATATACATCCAAGTAATGGATTTAAGTTCGGTACAATTTTTCAGTTAATTTGTTTTATTTACGTGCTAAATAAAGTCAGTATTTGACTTTAAAAATAAACCAGAATTTATAGTGAGATAAGCTAATCTTATAATATAATATAATTATTCTACCTTTAAAGCCCCAGTTAGCAGTTATGCACCCGTACAGTAAATATGTAAGAATAATCAATTTTCTACAGATTTATACGTTAGTTACATCTAACGGCTAACTATAATCCTTCTAATTGCTGTACATACAACAAAATAAAGCAGCTAATTTGCAATGTTTCTGCCAGCTTACTAGGGCTTTATCCTCTTTCACGTTTTTATAACTTCCACCACAATTAGTTGTGAAGAGGGTATACTAAGTTTGTCATTCCGTGTGATACTTTTTTATTATTCATCTCAGACCCCATAAAGTATATATATATTATGGCTCCTTGTGTAATTCTAAGTCGATTAAGCCATGTCCGTCTGTCTGGTCGTCTGTTGAAAACACGCTCACTTTCGAAAAATATTAACTACCTATCAACTTCATTGTTATTGCCATAGACTTACTTTGCTTCACGTCAAAGAAAACATCATAATACGAAATAAAATTTGATATGGAGCACAAAACGACAGAATGTTAGTTAAGAAAAATTAATAAAACTTTGGATTTATTGCATATAAATTCATAAAAATTTATAGTTTTGTTAAAAACATACGTAGCAATCAATTAGGAGCGTTTAAAAAAAAATTCTGTGCAGTTTTTGAGAAAATTGATTGTTAATCTATTTTATCGTTTTTCTCAAAACCGACTTAGTGGTGTATAAGCTAAAACAAGAATCACCTAACGATATGTATATTCGCGTAACTCGAAAAACGTTTAATTTATTGAATAAACTAAAGAACCGAAGCTCCAATATATTGTGTCACCTTCGAATATTACAAACCCATTAGCGATATAATTGAACAGTTACATATATTGAAAGTGTAAAAGCCGTTTAAGGTACGTTTTTTCAGTATTAAAAAAATTATTTGAAATAGTTAATATATTTATGAATAAGAAAATAAATTAAAAATTTTATTTTTGTCAATATAAATTAATACTGGTTTTTATGTTTATATTTTAACTTTTGCAAAGTTACATAATTCATACTTTTACAAACTTAGAACTTAGTTCTAAAAAAAGTTCAAAACAATAATGTTTAAAAATAAAGATTTTAATTCAGTGTTTTAAGATAAAGCAAATTTACTTTAAGAAATCATAAGAAATATTATAACTACAACAGCAACTACCAGTTGATTTTAATAGATCTTTAGTTTTTATCAAACTTGAAACAGTTTCTACATGTAAACGATTTCTTCCTTTGCTTTTAACATCATTTTGCATTCGAAAATGTGCGTTCAATTGATGCTCAGAAATGTGGTATTTAAATATATTCAGTTCTGAAATGCTTTATTTCTGAAAGATCCGCTAGAACACGGAATTGAGAATTGATATTATCATAGCTTTCTTTATCGTTTGTAAATAACATTAATAACAACAGTATTATGCTATTGGTTTTTCCGGAAACAATATTTTCTGGATTGAAGCTGATTATGACTTTAAAGGTTTTATGTTCAAAACCAAATTTTGTTGTAAGAACAAATATCCCATTCTGGAAAGCAAAATATGAATCCTGCATTCCACACTTTGCATTTCAATATTTACGTCGCTTATTATTTTTAAAATACAACAACATAAATTTTGCAGCAAACACATGATAACCTAAGCCTGCTATCGAAATGATCACATCACCTTAAAAAAGCTAAAAGGATAAAAAAGTACTGAAAACAACGCGGGGGTACTGCGGTATTTTTAATATGAAAAAGTACTGAAAAAAGTACCAAAGTATTGAATTGTTCAACACTAATTTGTGTACTGTGTAATCGGAGTACTGAGTTTCTGAATGTAATTTTATGTACATTTGAGATGTTATTGATCTACAACTGTTTATTACTGCCCAAACTGAATTTCTATGAGTTTTTTGCTCATTTGTGGGAGCTCTATGTTATAACCTTAAAATCGAACTATACATTTATCGGTTTCAAAACGGCATATTTCTAACAACCTAAAATTAAAATACGTTCGAGGCAGTTACCACAACTTGTGGGTTATTACTTACTAGACATGTATGTGCTTTATCGTTTCTAATTTTTTTTTATTTAAATATCATTCAAGTTTTCGCAATTTTATTTTAAATAACTACATATTTGCTTTAATTAAGGTATACATATATAACTTCAAATGTTTTAACAATTTTGTCTACAAACTACAATAAATAATAAATATTACTTATAATTTTCATGAGATATTTAGACGGGCTTCGTTTCATTTCCAGGATGTGTGTAGCATATTGTCATTGAGGAACAATAATAATAATAATAATAATAATAATAAGAATACTACGAATAGGTACATAATACTTTGATAATATCGTCTCTCAATTACCAGAGATTAACTTTAAAATTTTTTTAATTATACAACTACTTTACTAAATATCGTTGTTATCGAAAATAGATTTTTGATTCGTTGTTGTTTAATTCAAAAGCTTAATATATATCGGTGTTCATTTAAATTTTGAAACGTTTCTGTTGAATATTTTAAGTACGACCAGGAGCACTGGGTACATATTTTTCAGAAGGCTGATATTGCCATTGGGCACAGATTTCATCTTGTTCGGTTTGATTGTAGCCAGCTCTGTAAATTAAAGGAAATATTTGACTGCTTTGCAAAAATGTTAACAATTTCTAATTTTCAATAATTAGATATGCATAGATACATATGTACATATCTTTACATAATATGTTTATATCAAGATTTTAAAAATGAATACGAATTTAATTTAAAAGTGATATTAAAAATTAAAAAACAACGAAATTAAGATTGTTTTTAGTTTTAAAATTTATTTACAAAACTAAAATTAAAATACTGTAATAGAACTTAAAAGCTATCATTAAAACTAAAAGTTATGGCTATAATGACAAAATTATAACGGAAAAATAGTAAATGAATAACTTATGGCCAATTTCACAAATTTGTTATGTTTAAAATTCGGTTTTCATGTCAAATAAAATTATATGAAAAACTATATTTAAATATGAATTGATATTTTAATAGAATTGGTGAAATTGGCCAATAAGGATTAAAACGCAAAAATAGCAAAAAAAAAAAAAAAAAAAAAGTAGTTTGACAACAACTACAAGATGTTTGTCTGTCTATTAAACCTTTTTAACATGGGGGTTTCACCTGACAATTTTTTGTCATAATAAACGTCAAATCTTCTATCTATGCATATAAAAATTAAAATGTTTGTATGTTTGTTTGTTGGCTTATAGACTCCTAAACTACTGAACCGATTTTCCTGAAATTTTTGCAGTAACATCACGTGAGCCCTGAAAATAAAATAGGCTTCTTATTTTTTCGATAGGGGCAGGGGAATTGGTACCCCCCATTGGATGCCAATATTAAATATCGCATATCTTAAGATCCGCTACAAACATTTTATTGAACTTTTGGTAGTAGAATCTTCTGAGCCCCAAAATTTAAATAAAATAGCAGCGGGGCAAGTGGTTTTCCCCATAAGACGCCAATGTTTAATATCGTATAGCTTAAGAACTGTTATAGTAAGAATGTTTAAACTTTGTAGAAGTCACTCTTATGGTATACTACACTTTTGAAAATAAAAATAAAGCGGGTAGGTGCAGGGGGCAAATACATCCCATAGGATGCATATCTCTCAACTGAAGAAGTCGTTAAAGCATTGTAGCGAAGCGCACCAAGTTAACCTAGTTTCATATAAAAAGAACGCTGACAAAAACATTAAAGTTTTTGTATATTAGACTTATGACAAAAAATTGTCAGGCGAAGACCCCATGTAATATTCACACAAACATTCTCCATACTTTTTTCATATGTTTGTGTTACCGTATGTGAGGTTCATTTGGCCCTTAAGTTGTTTTAGTAAGATTTTCACAATAGGAATTAAATTGTCTTAATAAAAATCTAGCATTCCTAAACTTATATCTAAATATGTACAGTTCAACCTAGGTTTTTCGGGAATCTATTAACCAGCATGCTGCTTTTTTATTTTTACAACCTCTGTTATCCGTGATTTTTACCTTTATTATCCGTGATTTTTACCTTTATTATCCGTGCAACCCGTTCCACCACAGGTTTATTTAAGTTTGTCATTCTGTTTGTCATTTCTACAATATTGATTAAAGACTCTAAAGTATATATATTCTGGGTCCTTATGACCGTCTGTATGTTGCAATGGGGTTTTCCAAGACTCTAAAAATGATGGGGACTAGGTAATAATATATTTATGTCACATATTTTCAGTTAAAGTTTACTATTGAAATTTCGTCAGACCTCTAATTTTACCCATAAATATTTTGTTGTTGCTGTCTTTTCTGTTTATCTGGAAAACGACAAAAGCCAAAGCTTCCAAATTAGGAAAGAGCATCTTGGCTATCAATACACAACCTCTCTAAGCAATTGTGCAAACAATTTTTCACATTGATACATACAGTTCCTATCATGGTTTTACATTCACCTTTAAAAATGCAGTTATGTCAGTAAGGCCCTTTTTAAATGAGACCAACGATATGCAAATCGTAAACTTAAATTTTTGTTTTAATAAAAAATTATTCAATTTCTTGTAATATCTATTAACCTAAGTTCGGTTTCTTGCGATCCGAATTATCGAGGTTCAACTGTAATATGTATATGACAATATGATGCCTGAATTAACGGACAAATTTAAATTAAAACTTCAGTCTTTTTTTTAAGCGAAACATTTCTAATAGTCCCAAAAATTATTTGGCATTACAGCCGATCTATATTGATAACTCGATGATGATCTCGGATAATAAAATCTCTCTGGCGACGGAGAATTCCTTTTATAATAATTCGAATTCGCTGGCAAATCCCTGCTTACAGGAGAATTCAAACTATCCCATACCACACCGGGACTTTTAACAATTTCCTGAAATAAATTTTTTGCAGCTAAGCCCACTGAAGCCAATGTAACACCTAGACGACGTTTAACATTAGAAAATGGATTCGCATCAGAAAAGGAACGTTCCGATATATAGTTATATGGAGCAGAAAACTGATTAGCCGAACCGTAGGGATGGGACAAAATCTTCTGTATAATATTGCCAGCATTGGGAGGTATATATAAATCGGCTGAACGGTAGTCAAGAATACATTGATTGCCTCTATAAAAGAAATTCTCAAACCTTTGGTGTTCCGAGCAGGGGCTGCGTTCTTGGAAGCAAGTAACCTGTACAACATTATAGAATATGGCTCCCAAAGTATTGGCAGTTTCTAAAAAAGATATACGTACATAGAAGTTATAAGTTAAAATAGTAAATAAATGCGATTTTCTTAATTACCAGTATTAAGAGACTGCAAACAACGTCTTAAACGAGCATCACAATCACAGTGAGATCGCGTAAAAGTACCGGTATTGCAAAGACCGCGTCTGCATTCACCCACATTAAGGACATTCGGACAATTGTCATGCTCACGACAACAACGATCCTCATCAGCATGTACACCCAAGTCGTTATAATCGGTGGCAGCAGTACCTTTAAAAAAGATCAAAAAAATTTAATTTTTTTTGTAAACTTTTCATGAAATAAATATCAGTTTTTCGATTTCAAAAAAGTTCGAGCAAAAGTTAGGCAGTTTTGAACTATTTTTACGAACTTAACCTTCGATTTCGAAAATCTGTTTAATAACAGAAGTTAAAGATTTTTTTCCGCGTTTCAATGCGTTGGAATTTTGTGTATTTTTACTATACACAATTACCTTAACATTTATGGTTTAAAAAAATAACAATCTAACTTATTTAAAACTAACCCGGTCCACACCATTTAGTGCCTGGATATATAAAACCTAGCCCTCCTCGAAATTCAGTGCCATGGGAACCTGAATTTAAGCAAACTTCTTCCAGTTCCATAACCGATTCTGTTGGTACTTGTCTTATGCGTCGGGGATCGGATTGTAATAACATGCGTTGAATATCACCTCTAGAAAAAGTTAAATAGTTTTAATATACTACATATTTTGTTTAAAATTTTTATAGATTTTTATACAAACCGATCTGTATGCATTTTACAGAATGGATAGCGTGACGAAAGTTCCACCATCACCGTCATGGTTATATCGGATATTAGAACAGCTGAGCTGTTAACCGGTTTAACGGGCATCGATACAAATAGTGCCACCGTTAGCACAAGAATGAGCAGTTTTGAAGACATGCTGCAGAGACATATGAGGGATTTAAAAAATTAGATGTATGTGTTTAGAATCTTTGTTTTAGAAGTACCCTGCAGACAAATTAACTAGTATTTAGCTAGAAATATACTAGTTGGTATTTACCTTAAACTAGTATGTAGCAGTTTTGATTTTTTTTATACATAAGTAAACATATATATCTAACTATCATATTTAACGTGGGTTGTCATAGGAACCCAATTAGTTCATATTTATGTATCTTCATAATATGTAGTTTAAAACTAGTTGCATTATTTTCAGTATAAGGACTAATAAAAGCAAAAGTAAATTTGACAAATTCGCCTCAATATTTTTTTCATACTTAATTATTGTTTTATAGTGTAGGGATGCGATTTCCATGCAAATGCATGTTTTTTGTCAATAGTAAAAATTTTGGTAAAAATGCATATTTTGAAATTTTTGAGTTATTAAATTTCCATATTAAAAAAAAAATTTGTAAATACACAAGAAAAATCTTCCAAACTAAATTTAAAATTAATAAAAAATTCTTTTGGAACTTTGCTTTAAACAAAACTGTGGCATTTTATCAATCTTAAGTCGAATTTAAAAAGTTTAAAAAAATTATGTTAATCATACGAAATTTCATTCAAAAAAAATTTATGTTTACGTTTTTAAAATTTGGTATTATAAATTAAATTATCGAAAATGTCAGGGTAACCAGCCGCCTGGGTTCGAATCTCAAGAATAAAAAATTATCAATAACAATTTTAATTAATTTTCATGTTGTAAAATCCCTTTCTTCATAAAAATAATTTAATGAAAATTTAAATTTGATGAACTTAAGCCTGATGAAAAATATTAAAATTTGGATTAAAAAACCATAAATAGTTCGACAAAATAACTATTGTTAAAGCTAAGGCACGAGCTCTATGTGTACATTTGTCCTTCAAGTTGTGCTGAAAAAAGTCAACAAGAAAAAGAAAGACAAAATGGAAAAAACAAAACTGTACTTTGGACTTCAGGAAAAATTCTTGACAAAAAGTACGAAAAAACAGAAGTAAGGAAGAACATGTAAAATCAATTAAAATGGATAATCTTTCAAAAAAAGCAAATTTCGATCTACAAAACGTTAAAATACAATTTGGTTTAAGGATTGATGTTTGACTATTGACGTCAGCAGTCATCGATGGCTGCGAGTGTAAGACGGCAAATCCCTCTGAAGAGATCAAGTGGTTGTGATCGAAACATGTCACGGTAACCAGCCGACTGGGTTCGAATCTCAGGTCAGCCGCCTGGGTTCGAATCTCAGGTCAGTCAAGAATGAAAAATTATCAATGACAATTTTAATTAATTTTCAT
Organism: Pollenia angustigena; assembly: GCA_930367215.1. NCBI lineage: Eukaryota > Metazoa > Arthropoda > Insecta > Diptera > Polleniidae > Pollenia > Pollenia angustigena. The sequence goes on from OV884059.1 coordinate 156,030,114, forward strand.
GTTGTAAAATTCCTTTCTTCATAAAAATAATTTAATGAAAAATTAAATTTGATGAACTTAAGCCTGATTAAAAATATTAAAATTTGTATTAAATTTTTCTTTAATTTTGGTTTAATTTATTATTTGATAAACAATGATTTTTTCACCGAGTTTTTATAAAAAACTTTTCTACTATCTTATCTCAACTTAAGATATTTTGTCAAAATGACACAGAAAAGATTTTTAATATTTCGACAAAATATCCTTCTTTTTTAACCCATTGCAGGCACCTTACATGGTTAGTTAAAGCTTCCATTGGCTTTAAAATATTTTATACAAAACTGTTACAAGTTACTTGCTTGGCACATGGGCTACACGCGTTGCAGAGGAAATTAGAAGCCAATTCGATTATATTGCAATTTTTAATGAAATGTATCCGTTGATTCCCCTTCCACCGCAGAAAGTAGTAGCAAAATGGGGGCCTGGCTGCCTGGCTTGTGCTGATGTGTGTAACGCCTTAAAATATTGGTCCTAGACCCACCTTAAATCAGAATCACTTTCTGAGTCGAACTAACGAGGTCCGTCCGGCTGGCAGGCTGGCTGGCTGTCCAAGTAACCTTGTGCGCAAAGTACAGGTCGCAATTTAAGAGATAACTTAATAAAATTTGGGACATAGGTTCTAATTGGCACAAGGAACAAACCTAATGGGCCAAATCGTAGGACCACGAGGGAAGATAGGGGGAAATTTCTTCCTCTCAGAAGCTATCAAACCGATTTTTTTGAAATTAAAAACATAGATAGAACCAAATGTTAATGTACACAAAAGGGATGCATTTTTTAAAAAATAGGACCACGAGGGGAGATAGGGGCAATTTCTGCCTCTCAAACCGGTTTTAATGAAATTTAAAACATAGATAGATCCATATCTATTTGGACACATAAGCTACACAGTTTTTCAAAAATAGGACCACAAGGGGAGGTAGAGGGCAATTTCTGCCTCTCACAAACTTTGAAACCGATTTTAATGAAGTTTATAAACATAGATAAATCCATATTTCTATGGACATATAAGCATGATGTGTTTTTTAATACTGTGGTGTAGGGTATCATATGGTCGGGCTTGACCATATGATACCCTAAATAACTAATTAGGAGGGATTAAGTTCACTTAATACTCAAGTCAAATTAATTGATATTGCAGAAAGTAAAGTTAACAATGTGGAAGGAAAAATAGCCCGACAAATTAAAAAAATCCAAAACGTTTTGCAAACAAGATTAAGGATTTCAAAAATAAAATAAATTTAATATATTTTTGTTCTGATCTGTAATCAAAGTGGGATCTGAAAATAAATATTTCCAAAATGCATTGGCATTCTTTGGGTACAAGACAAGGTTTTACTTTTAATAAAACAGTACTAATTTATTTAAACAAACAAAAATTAAAATTTGTTATTAAAGTTTTTTAAAGATATTTGAATACCAATATACTGAATTTCATATATTTTTTAAAAGCTTTTATTTAACTTACAATGTATCAGGCGCAGATTCAGGGGGGGGGGGGGGAAATAAAGAAATCCCCCTTAAATTATAAAAATATGTTTGGTTTATTTCGATAATACAAGAATTCCCATAATATTTTTTTTTAAATGTACAAGATTTTTGGAAATCCCAGCAAGGTTTTTTTAGTTTTTTGTTTTTTATTGAATCTCTAACGAAATTTTCAATAAGTATTTATATATTAATCCTAATAGTTATTTATTAGATATTTCCAATGAAACATCTAGTTTACCGTATTCAAATACTTATTATTCGACATTCAATCTCAGCAGGTGCCATCTACATATATCCAAAGACTAAACGTTTGACTTCATAATGCGTGCGGTTGAATTATTAATAAGCCTTAGTAAATGCAATATTTATGTATGTAGGTGTTATATAAATCAAAATTCTATTCGATAATTTTTGACAAAAGCACGGATTTGTCGGGGAAAAGCCAGATTTCCTTATCTTTGAGATATTTCAACATACAACAAAAGTTTATTGTAAACGCATTTGAAGAGGCTTCAAAGGATATTGATGACGTTGATGTGTCAATTGATGCGAAGGCACTATCATCAATAGTTCTTAAAGCTTTGACAAATTTTGATCTTGACCTAAAAAATTGTGTAGGAGATGGAACAGATGGGTGTCCTCTGATGTCAGCGGAAAATGGAGCTGCTAAAAACTCTGGAAACCGCGACAAATGCGAAACAAACGCCTTGCTATTCCCATAAATCAAACAACTAAATTTCTAAAAGCAATAAAGTGGCATTAATACATAATTTGTTAAAGAAACGACAAATTTTTTTAAATTTAATCATCCCAAGCGAAATGCAGTTTTAGCAAAGTATTTGGGAGCCAAACATCTACATTATGCGATACGATGGGTGGACCGTCACGACTTTTTTTAACACTTTGCAGCAAGTTTACATCATATAGTAGAAGCTTTGGAAAAAAATATCTGAGTGGAAAGGTAGTATCTCTACCTTTATTTTAAGGAACTCACTTAGTACTTTTGAATTTATTTGCGGAATATACATATTAAGTGTGATACTTATTTTAACACAGCCACTTAGTATCATTTTACAAAAGCAAGATATAGATCTTTAAAAAGGATCAAGCCTTATCAAAACTTTAATCATGAGTCTTGAAGAGAACATAAATGAAGCCAAGGAGCAATTCAAAGCGATTTTTGAAAAAGTTAAAGTTATTTGCGTTCAAATCGAGGTTCCAATCGAATAGACATGATTTGAACGAAATAATCACATCAAAAGTGTTGAAGATTACTACAGAGTCGTAGGTTACATTTCTCTTATTGAATTTATTTTAGAAGATCCCGAAACACCTTTCCCAATAGATATATGTACTAAATGTATTGAACATATGTACCGAAACATATATACCTAAACATATGTACCTAAACTTCTACCTCAAAGTGTAATCAAGTCATATACAGATACAAAACTTTTAAAACCACAACTTGCTGATGAGCTGGTTATATTTGATAAAAGAGATAAACACCTACTAACATCTAAACTTGAGCCTGAACTGTTGCATTGGCAACAAACATGGAAAATATCTATCATGGAAATCTATCAGATAACGTTGTAGATGCTTTGTATATGAAGATATCATCTACCCACATCTAAGAAAAATATTTCAAATTTTCGTTTCAATGCTCGTCAGTAATGCTACGAGCGGGAGGTCATTTCCTACCCTTCGTCGAATAAAAGCATGGCTCAGATCAACAATGACAGAAGATAGACTGTACTGTCTAAATTTGCTTCACAAGGAAATCATAAATTGCTTATTTAAAAAGATTAATGTATATTGAACTGATCTTATATTTTATTTAACCTTTTTGTAGTGTTTTTTTTTTTTTAAATAATATACACATATTGTTCCCCCCCTAAGGCTCAAGCTGGATCCGCGCCTGCAATGTATGTATGTATGTAATATGTATGTTTGTTCGAAGTTTGGATGACAATGTATGGTAAACTGTGTGACGACATTCTAAATCCAATATGACGCCACGCACAACATGGCGGACTAATTTTTAAGACACCTCTACAATATGGGTATCAAATGAAAGGGCATGCTAAGAACAACTCGAAAAATAAAGTGGTCACTCTAAATCCAATATGTCGGGCACACACAACATGGCGGACTAGTTATTTGTAATCTACTTCTACAATATGGGTACCAAATGAAAGGGCATGCTAAGAACAACTCGAAAAATAAAGTGGTCACTCTAAATCCAATATGGCGGGCACACACAACGTGGCGGACTAGATATTTTTAATGAACTTACAATATGGGTACCAAATGAAAGGGCATGCTAAGAACAACTCGAAAAATAAAGTGGTCACTCTAGTTACAATAAGGCTGACTAAGTTTTTGATGTTTGCTGAGAATGCGAATGCGAGTATTAAATAAAAAAATTAAAAGTAAAAATTCTTTTTTAAAAAGTAGCTATTATTTAAATGCGCTAAAAAGTAAAAAAATAAATTAAAAGTAAAAAACCTTTTTAAGAACATGCTTTTATATTATATAAATTGTTTAATGACGTTATACATAATTTGATAGTAAAAGTTTCAAAGCAACAAAATTATTTTTTTCTTTTTAGCGCATTCAAATAAAATCTTGTTTTTTTAAAAAAGGCTTTTTACTTTTAATTTATTTGTTTTAAGTAAAATTAAAAAACCATTTTTTACGGAAATATTTTTAAGTTTTTAATGCATATTTTTTTTTTAAGCATATTTTGGATATTTTAAGCACATATTTTCGATTTGTTAGTGCATGAAAATCTCATTCCTAATTATAAGCATTTAATCCTGGAACCAGAGAGGGAGAGAGAGAATATTGTTTTATTTATTTTCCTGTTACAGCATGTTTCAATTTGTTGAATTCCCCTATGTTTACACAATTATAAGAAACTAGTAGAATATCATGATATGGTTTTCGTCATCAATCTACAGTGAATAATTTGATGTATTTATTTAACCAAATAATTTTAACAAAAAGAATACGAGAATTTTCCTTCTCTTAATTTGTCAACTCTTAAACCAACCAAAAATTTTCGTTTTTCTTCTTGTAGTGTTGTTGTAGTTTCTACATGAGACAAGTTAATTGTTTTTTTATTTATCTACTTTTGTAGAGTTTTTATTGTTCCTACAACAAACAACTATTTAATCGTGTTTTTACCAACTTTTGTAGTGTTGTTGTTGTTTCTACAACAAACGTCGTCACGTATAAAGCTGCGCAGCCGATATTTCATCATCTTTCTCATTTTTAAACGCCTAACAACTAGTAATAAACTAGTCCAAAGCCTAACTAGTAACGATTTTATGCACAAGTTTAAAGGACATACATACTACATGTAAAGAATTAAATAATTCCTATGCGCTTTTAACTGGTTGCTTAGGCCAGATCATCAGAAAACTTTTTTCAAATACTTTCCAAAGTAAAGATATTTTACAAATTGCACTGTGAAGCGAATGAGAATTACAAGCACTCAAGTCTATTTACAACAATATTAAAGCTTAGACAAAACAACAACAATAAACAGAGAGTTTATTTGTGGTGGATAAGCAAAAAAACAAAACTTCCTCTTATTTTAAACGTTAAAATCTATTGTTGTTGTTACCCTTTGCACCTAAAGTAAGGTTTGTCACTCCCTTTGTAATTTCTTCAATATTTATCATAGACTTTAAATATAAACAAAACATTTTATTTTGAAATAAACTTTTGTTTTAGCTAAGAATCTTCTAATGAATTTCCCATAAAACAACCTATTTAAAAGATTATAATTAAACTTCATCATTGAAATGTCAAAAAATGTCTTTAATTGTCATGATTTCATTAAATACGTCATTATCACTAATCAAAAAAAAAAAAAAAAACAAAACTTCAAATAAGTATTTGGTTTTAAAACAAGTGACGTTCAATGTCAATGATATTTAGAAGAATTAACCTTTTTTTGTTTTAGAAAATCAAAAAAAAAAAAAACAATCACATATAATCAACAATTAAAAATCTTGGAACAACGACCATTAATCTTAAGATCGTTAAAAAAATGTTTAATATTATTATTTTGAAGTTTAGCGTTGCAACGCGTTGGTTAATTGTAAATTCTTTAAAATTAATTAACTATTATCAACCAATCATGTTTTAATAATAATGCTAAACGTCAAATTGTGTTAGGCATTTGACAGTTACGACTGTTTTTTGTGTAAGACATACAAATGTACATAAAGTACAATTAAAGTTGTTTAATTTGAATTTAATGTGTCAAAACAACATGTTTTGGTTTTATTTTACTATTTTAATTGTGATCAATTTGCTTATAGGCCATAAACTTGACCTCGTACTCGTTACCAATATCACACAGTGCGAGACATTAAAGAAAACGGAAAATAAGTTTGAAACAAGAGGCCTGTTTCTTTACTCTAATTTGAGCGCGGTTCCGAATAAAAATGGCGTTCATTAGGAGAATTTTAAAAAAGTTCTGTAAAAATTAGTAGACTAATGAAATAAAAGGACTGTTTCTTTCCTTTTATTGAAAAGTTCGTGAAATGAGAGCTAGAATAAAGTTCTCTCATAAAACACAAAAGAAGGGTACACAAAATTTAAACAAAATTGATAACACAAAGTAAAACGTCTAACAGCCGTACCTAAACAAGAGTGGAAGTCGGAACGTTTTCTTCCGCTTAGCTTTAACGCTGATATGCCATACCTAAACAAGAGCGAAAACGTTGTGTCACAAACAGTCGTGTTAACTTTCTTGTTTAATAAAACCCACATAATAGAAATAAAAAGAAGAGAAAAAACCGCTAGATTGACAAAAACAGCTAAATTGCCATTATTTATTAACAATAGCGGCCAACTTCACTATTAAACGCGCTGTCAAAATCGGATTTTCGCATTGCAAAGCGTTGACGCCGCGCTATTTAGGGATGCTTCATACAAATTGTATGGCCATGAGAATTTTTGACAGCTAGAAAACGCTTTCTGCTCTTTTTTAGGTACGGCTGTAGGTGTTATATTACAGATGACATCTTATGTCAATATCAGTTGCCAAACAAAAAAATATCTAGGCAACTGTAAAGTTTTGGTTGCTGTGTAGATTTTTTATTGTAGAGTTTGTTTGTATTTATATTCCGATCGAAAGTGGAAGTGATTTCGTATCTTTCTTCACATAAAACGAACTCACTTTCGATCGAATTGATTTCTGTGACAAGACTGATTAAAACATTTTCTTGCTTTACACTGAAAAAAACAAATCGATCCATCTGTACTTTAATCAAGCCGAAGCGGTGTCAACAGTACAGTAAGTACGGATTGTCTTAAATCAAGTACAGAACGCTTGATTCAAGGACGGATTATTCAAGTGAGAAATACTTAACTTGTCCATATTTAATCCCGAATTCGTACTAAAAATAATCCGAAAACAGGATTGTTTTAATTAATAATGTGAGATCAAATTTATCTCAAACTAAGCTTGATTCAGGAATTTCCAAGACGGTTTAATCTCGATTCGTACTTGAAATAATCCAAAAGTGAGATTATATTGATTCTAACCTAAGCACTTACTCCACAGAACCAGAGAGAATATTATTATTTTACTTACTCGTTACACATGTTTATTTCAATTTTGTTGCATTCCGCCTTTTGTTTACAGAAAAATTCTCAATTAGAAGACACCAGCAGCATGCCCAATATGGTTTCCGTAATCATTCTACTTTAAGAATTTGATGTATTTAACAAAATAATTTAAAAAATTGAATATGGGAATTATTGCTTCTATTTTCTTTTTAAACATGAAAATAATCTATAACTTTAAAGTGTCGCCACTTTTACTCCTTCTAATTGCTAGTTCACACGCTTCAAGTTTTAGCCGTCAAGTCTAGAGCTTTTAGTAGAGAAGGGGGAAAAAATGCCTTATCTTTTCCTCTCCCTCCTAAAAACTCAGGACTTGACGACTAAAACCTGAAACGTGTGAACCAGCACTTAAGACTCAGTTAGCCAGGAGCAACAGTAACGTTTAAAATCAGCTGATTCATTTTATTGTATGTAATACTACATTTACATTAGCCCGAAATCTTGAGATTTGATTTAAAATCTTCTTCGAAATCTTTTTTTTTTGGCTTTCTTAAAACTAAAATTTTTTTGGCGAACTAATCATAGTTATATTGCCAGGGTATCACACAAATTTTAGGAGCCTCAACCGCAAAGTCCTCGTTCGACCTAAACCTTCGAATAGGAAGGCGAGAGCTTCCAGAATCCGCTCCAGAGTATATTGGTCTCCACCAGTAATCTTCTGAGTTTTTTTCTTGGTACTTCACCAGTAAAACGTCTGAGTTATATTGGTTCTCCACCAGTCACATGAGTTATAAATGGTTCTCCACAAAACAAAACCTCAAATTGAGGTTAAAAACGATTGCATATAGTTAATGCAGATACCGCAAAAACTGTAACTCGGTACAGTTATACGACGCCGAAACACTAACCAATGCGGGGTGACACCGCAAAACGCAACAAAAGCAGACAAACAAAAACGACCTGTTTGCCCTTAAGAAATAATGACAAAAAGCGCGAGCTGCTTCTCCACTTAGAGCAGTTTTACGAGTGTGTCTTCGAAATCTAGTGCGTTTACGTTATACTTTTTTGACATTAGCGAGATTTTGGTTTTATAACAAAACAACTGACTAAAAGTTTTTTCATTACACATACAAACACAAAAAGAAATATACATCTAAAAATTTGCATTACCTTTTATTAATAATCAACCATATTTATTTTATCAATATTACTCGTTTTTTTATATTTTTACAGTGTTTATTAAACTTTTAATTTGTTTTTTTAAGAATTTTTGTTTTGTCTTTTTTTTAAATGTCATTTTTTCTTGTGCAGGGAAGTATTTTTTAGTGCTTTATTGAAAAATCCATAGTTGCATCATTAAGTACTACTAGATTTTGAGTAGATTTCGTCAAAATCTAGTCACGAAGTAGATTTTGTTTTGTATGGGAAATCTAGTCAAACACAACTAGATTTGGCTCGAAATCTCGTAAGTACTAGATTTGGCGTAGGTGTAAATGTAGTATAAAGCAATTAGAACGATTACAGTCAGCAGTAAGATGTTACGTCTCAATCTGTAAGAAATAGATTGGTCTTACTTTTTTACGGTAAGGTTACTGTTACTCCCGGCTAACTGCGCCTTTAGTCATCGAATTAATAAATGCGTTGCCATTCGACTACCCTACTGAAGTTCGGTTGCAATTAGGATTGCCAGACGGGCTTGTTTTTGCTTAATTGTCAAGCTTTATCAAAGCCCATTTGTCAAGCTAAACAGGATTTTTAAATAATTTTTCATTAAGTTTTCAAGAAAAAATAAAAAAATTTACGCGATCAAAAATGGATCGCGTAATTTATATTTGTCCTGTATTTAATATATATATTTTAAAAAAGGGGAAAATAGCTGTCGGAATGGGAATGGGAATTTTTATATTTCTTAAATTTGTTTAGTTCAGTAATTCTTTAAGGATTTTGCGAAAAAACTGTAAATATCAAGGCAAAGAACCTCAATATTTTTAGGCAGCAGTTGACATGCCTTATTTAAACAACGCACAGTGGCGCCCGTAGAGCAAACGAGGTTGCAAAAATGAAAATTTTCGTGAGCGCCGACGAAGTTTTGAATACACCCATGTTATAGGAAACTTTTCAACGATTTCAAATATGCCACTCTTAATAATATCACATTAGTTTAGAAGATATAACCGTTCAAAGTTGACCGACTTTCGGTTTTCAAAATAACACACAATTTTTAGTCAATTTGTTGCGATTTCAGGTGTAATATCACGAAAAATAGGTAACGAATCGCCTTATTTTTTGTTTGTATTGATTGATGTATTTATTAAATGTATAATGATAACAAAAAATTAACTGTTTGCTTTGTGTTTCTCCTGGTAAATCACTATTTAAAAACTATACGTTTTTTCACTATTTTTCAACTTTGACGGAAAATAAAAAAAATCTATATTTTTCTATATTTGCCATATTTGCAAAACCTGTTCTTTGATTATTTCTTTACATAATTCAAAAGGTTTTATCTGCCCGTACGTGCCCGTTTGGCTTCTAGAGGTAAAAAAGGTTAAAAAGACATGGTTGCAGAAATTGTATGGCGTCCATCCCTTATATGTTTTGACTGACAGTAGTTCGATCTATTAGTTTGAAAAAAACTACTCATTGAAATAAGCAGGTACGTACCTCACTTAAACAATACTTTGGCGTACAAATGGTCAAGAACAATATTGACTTATGGTCCCTACAGGTAGGCACAAATCTTATTTGGACACGTGCATAATATCAAAATTGCATTATTCAGCCTAAATCCATATGTATGCAGGTAAATTTTTAGGCATGGTAGCATAAGGTATATATTGCAAAATAAGCATAATGCCTGGATTAGTCTACGACTGAAAGTTGGCGCAACAATTACTAAAACCATTAAACAATTTAAGTACTGAAAACATGGCGTTGAACAATTTAAAATTATTTGAACTGTTTAGAAAGTCAACCACACCAAAGTTTTTCACGGAAGCTGCTTTAGAAGAACTTGATAGCTTATACGGAAATATTGAGAGAAGCGAAATTATAAAAAATAATTTTTATCTGATATATGCAAATATTAAGGCAAAATGGGTGAAATCTAATCGAACCATTCAGAACTTCAACTCCAAATACGAGGACTGGCTTAATGAAGACACCATCCTGGATATATTGGCAGTAGATAAACCCACCACATCGACCAGAGGAGCAAAAGGAAGGCCAAAAAAAGTATTGAGGAGTGTTTAATTTTCACAAGAAAGAGGAAACTTGCCGATGCCACCAATGACTTGACCACGAAGCATTTATCGGACGCGCTGTCTATTAAATATACAAAGGATAGTGAAAGAGTCGCAGATAACCAAATCTGTTGCTGATGCAAGCCCACTGAGATTAAAAAGGATTAAGGAAAGCATTCCCACGCCCACAAACGCACACATTAAAAAGTATGGTTCCGAAGAAGCCTTGGCCTTGTTTATGGACTTAGAACTTTCCAAAGAGAAATATGAGAAACTACGGGCATCTTTACAAGCATATTACGCAAGCCAAAATAAATTCACGACCACTGCATACGGAGTTTACGGAAGTCTCTGCGAAAGCCAATCTGCAGGATCTCATGGGCCATACAGCAAAACGGTTGTTGGAGAGTCTTCCTGAAAATGAGGTGAAAATTCTTCCTGAGAAGTTGACATTGATCAGCAAATGGAGCTGCGATGGATCATCCGGACAAAGCGTTTATAAGCAAAGGATATCTTCCGATGACGCTACAATATCGATCGGAAATATTTTTATGGCATCTGTTGTTCCTTTGCGGCTAAAATCTGATGTTTCCCTACACTGGAAAAATCCACGTCCGTCATCAGTGCATTATTGCCGACCAATAATGTTTCAGTTTGCAAGGGAATCGGCAGAACTCATAAGGACCACGGTGAAGGACATTGAAGAACAAATAAGCAAGATTAAGCCTACAAAGCTGCAAATTGGAGAAGGAAAATATATTGAATGCAATTACGAGTTCCACCTGACCATGGTTGACGGAAAATTCGTAAACGAACTCACAGGAACAACCTCAACAATGTCATGCCCGATTTGCAAAAAGAGTCAGAAGAACTTTGGTAATATGGAATGTCACCATTGCACGCAAGGATAAGGTGTATGGATTTCTTGCTAAAACTGGCGTATACCCTACCACAAGAGGAGGAAAACTTCGATGAAAATACATCAATAAAGAATAAGGAAAAGATCAGAAAGAAGCAAATACAGGATGCTTTTTTTAAACAAGTTGGACTAAAAGTAGACTGTCCCAAGCACGGATACGGTAACTCAAACGATGGAAACACTTCTAGGAGATTTTTTGAAAATGATGAGGCAGTAAATAGAATCACTGCAAAGAAAATGTCAATTCTACAAAATATGGAGAATATGCGTCGAAAACGGCATCTCTTTTAGCAGAAATGTATCCACAGAAGAAGTTGACCCCGACCGTCCATAAAATATTGGCGCATGGCAAAGATATAATTGAGTACCAGTCTTTGCCAATTGGGGAGCTTTCTGAAGAAGCACATGAGTCTCTTAACAATTTTTATAAAAAATATAGATTGCAGAACACATTCAAAGCATCAAGGGTAAAGCAAAATGAGAACCTCTTCAACATGTTGGCAGGATATTCCAATATATACCTTCTCTTACGAATTGTGATGAATATTTTACAGAAAATTTAAAAAATAAATTAAAAAAGTTTTCATTAAATTATTTTTATGAAGAAAGGAATTTTACAACATGAAAATTAATTAAAATTTATTGATAATTTTTCATTCTTGACTCAATCTGGGCTCGAACCCAGGTGTTTACGGACAGGTTACCCTGACATGTTTCGATTGCAACCACTCAATCTCCTCAGAGGGCTTGCCGTTTAACACTCGCAGCCATCGACGACTGCTGACGTCATTAGTCAAACATCAATCCTTAAACCAAATTGTATTCAACCTTTGGTAGATCGAAATTTGCTTTGAATGATTATCTATTTTAATTTATTTTAACATGTTATTCCTTTACTTCTGTTTTTTCGTACTTTTGTCAAGAATTCTTCTTGAAGTTCAAAGTACATATTATTTGTTTTTTCATTTTTTGTCTTTCTTATTCTTGTTGACCTTTTCAGCACAACTTGAAGGACAAATGCAAACATAGAGCTCGTGCCTTAGCTTTAACAATTATTAGTATTGTGGTTATTTTATTGAACTATTTATGGTTTTTAATCCAAATTTTTAATATTTTTTAATTAGGCTTAAGTTCATTAAATTTAGTTTTCATTAAATTATTTTTATGAAGAAAGGAATTTTACAACATGAAAATTAATTAAAATTTATTGATAATTTTTCATTCTTGACTCAATCTGGGCTCGAACCCAGGTGTTTACGGACAGGTTACCCTGACATGTTTCGATTGCAACCACTCAATCTCCTCAGAGGGCTTGCCGTTTAACACTCGCAGCCATCGACGACTGCTGACGTCATTAGTCAAACATCAATCCTTAAACCAAATTGTATTCAACCTTTGGTAGATCGAAATTTGCTTTGAATGATTATCTATTTTAATTTATTTTAACATGTTATTCCTTTACTTCTGTTTTTTCGTACTTTTGTCAAGAATTCTTCTTGAAGTTCAAAGTACATATTTTTTGTTTTTTCATTTTTTGTCTTTCTTATTCTTGTTGACCTTTTCAGTACAACTTGAAGGACAAATGCAAACATAGAGCTCGTGCCTTAGCTTTAACAATTATTAGTATTGTGGTTATTTTATTGAACTATTTATGGTTTTTAATCCAAATTTTTAATATTTTTTAATTAGGCTTAAGTTCATTAAATTTAGTTTTCATTAAATTATTTTTATGAAGAAAGGAATTTTACAACATGAAAATTAATTAAAATTTATTGATAATTTTTCATTCTTGACTCAATCTGGGCTCGAACCCCGGTGTTTACGGACAGGTTACCCTGACATGTTTCGATTGCAACCACTCAATCTCCTCAGAGGGCTTGCCGTTTAACACTCGCAGCCATCGACGACTGCTGACGTCATTAGTCAAACATCAATCCTTAAACCAAATTGTATTCAACCTTTGGTAGATCGAAATTTGCTTTGAATGATTATCTATTTTAATTTATTTTAACATGTTATTCCTTTACTTCTGTTTTTTCGTACTTTTGTCAAGAATTCTTCTTGAAGTTCAAAGTACATATTTTTTGTTTTTTCATTTTTTGTCTTTCTTATTCTTGTTGACCTTTTCAGCACAACTTGAAGGACAAATGCAAACATAGAGCTCGTGCCTTAGCTTTAACAATTATTAGTATTGTGGTTATTTTATTGAACTATTTATGGTTTTTAATCCAAATTTTTAATATTTTTTAATTAGGCTTAAGTTCATTAAATTTAGTTTTCATTAAATTATTTTTATGAAGAAAGGAATTTTACAACATGAAAATTAATTAAAATTTATTGATAATTTTTCATTCTTGACTCAATCTGGGCTCGAACCCAGGTGTTTACGGACAGGTTACCCTGACATGTTTCGATTGCAACCACTCAATCTCCTCAGAGGGCTTGCCGTTTAACACTCGCAGCCATCGACGACTGCTGACGTCATTAGTCAAACATCAATCCTTAAACCAAATTGTATTCAACCTTTGGTAGATCGAAATTTGCTTTGAATGATTATCTATTTTAATTTATTTTAACATGTTATTCCTTTACTTCTGTTCGAGCCCAGATTGAGTCAAGAATGAAAAATTATCAATAAATTTTAATTAATTTTCATGTTGTAAAATTCCTTTCTTCATAAAAATAATTTAATGAAAACTAAATTTAATGAACTTAAGCCTAATTAAAAAATATTAAAAATTTGGATTAAAAACCATAAATAGTTCAATAAAATAACCACAATACTAATAATTGTTAAAGCTAAGGCACGAGCTCTATGTTTGCATTTGTCCTTCAAGTTGTGCTGAAAAGGTCAACAAGAATAAGAAAGACAAAAAATGAAAAAACAAAAAATATGTACTTTGAACTTCAAGAAGAATTCTTGACAAAAGTACGAAAAAACAGAAGTAAAGGAATAACATGTTAAAATAAATTAAAATAGATAATCATTCAAAGCAAATTTCGATCTACCAAAGGTTAAATACAATTTGGTTTAAGGATTGATGTTTGACTAATGACGTCAGCAGTCGTCGATGGCTGCGAGTGTTAAACGGCAAGCCCTCTGAGGAGATTGAGTGGTTGCAATCGAAACATGTCAGGGTAACCTGTCCGTAAACACCTGGGTTCGAGCCCAGATTGAGTCAAGAATGAAAAATTATCAATAAATTTTAATTAATTTTCATGTTGTAAAATTCCTTTCTTCATAAAAATAATTAAATGAAAACTAAATTTAATGAACTTAAGCCTAATTAAAAAATATTAAAAATTTGGATTAAAAACCATAAATAGTTCAATAAAATAACCACAATACTAATAATTGTTAAAGCTAAGGCACGAGCTCTATGTTTGCATTTGTCCTTCAAGTTGTGCTGAAAAGGTCAACAAGAATAAGAAAGACAAAAAATGAAAAAACAAAAAATATGTACTTTGAACTTCAAGAAGAATTCTTGACAAAAGTACGAAAAAACAGAAGTAAAGGAATAACATGTTAAAATAAATTAAAATAGATAATCATTCAAAGCAAATTTCGATCTACCAAAGGTTGAATACAATTTGGTTTAAGGATTGATGTTTGACTAATGACGTCAGCAGTCGTCGATGGCTGCGAGTGTTAAACGGCAAGCCCTCTGAGGAGATTGAGTGGTTGCAATCGAAACATGTCAGGGTAACCTGTCCGTAAACACCTGGGTTCGAGCCCAGATTGAGTCAAGAATGAAAAATTATCAATAAATTTTAATTAATTTTCATGTTGTAAAATTCCTTTCTTCATAAAAATAATTTAATGAAAACTAAATTTAATGAACTTAAGCCTAATTAAAAAATATTAAAAATTTGGATTAAAAACCATAAATAGTTCAATAAAATAACCACAATACTAATAATTGTTAAAGCTAAGGCACGAGCTCTATGTTTGCATTTGTCCTTCAAGTTGTGCTGAAAAGGTCAACAAGAATAAGAAAGACAAAAAATGAAAAAACAAAAAATATGTACTTTGAACTTCAAGAAGAATTCTTGACAAAAGTACGAAAAAACAGAAGTAAAGGAATAACATGTTAAAATAAATTAAAATAGATAATCATTCAAAGCAAATTTCGATCTACCAAAGGTTGAATACAATTTGGTTTAAGGATTGATGTTTGACTAATGACGTCAGCAGTCGTCGATGGCTGCGAGTGTTAAACGGCAAGCCCTCTGAGGAGATTGAGTGGTTGCAATCGAAACATGTCAGGGTAACCTGTCCGTAAACACCTGGGTTCGAGCCCAGATTGAGTCAAGAATGAAAAATTATCAATAAATTTTAATTAATTTTCATGTTGTAAAATTCCTTTCTTCATAAAAATAATTTAATGAAAACTAAATTTAATGAACTTAAGCCTAATTAAAAAATATTAAAAATTTGGATTAAAAACCATAAATAGTTCAATAAAATAACCACAATACTAATAATAAATTAAAAAAAAAATTATTTTATTATAATTTAAAACATAAAACCCTAAAGAAAAAAAAAAAATAAAAACAATCTAAAAATGTAAAAATAATTTTTTTTAGTTACCATAAAATTGATTTTTCTACTAATTTTAACTTTGATAACCCATAAGTAGGCCCCTACAAAGCGTAGCACCCTTTCCAAACGCGCATTTCATAGGCTGAAATGCTGTTTAAACTGTTCAATTATCTTATTCGGTTCAAAATATATGATTTTTGCAACGAAAAAACTCAAATGGCGCCACTGGGCAACGGTGGAATGAGTGACACGTGTGTACCACTGATGGGATTTGTGGTACAATTGTACCAAATTTGGTACAATCGAAACTTAATTGGTACACTGATACAATGCATCCTTTTTTGGTACAATTAAAATAAAATACCCACGTCTTCGCAATAAAAAAATTGTATTAACATATCTCCAGCTCTGACCAGAACTACCAAAAATTGCATTATTGTTCATTTGTGTTTATGATGTAATACTAACATATGAAGTACATACATACATACATAAGTATCCCAGTTGGCCAGATTGCCGTTGACGACATCGTCGTCAATCGTCAATGATGTATGCATGACTTGTCCCCCGTTGTTTAGGTTTTCTAGAAGACAATTTACAGGAAATCCTCGTGCACGACAGTTTGAGCGACGTTGTCTTGTAAGTTGTCTTCTATTTAGCTTTATATGGGACAGTATGAACGGCTTTGTCTTATAAGTTGTGCTCTATTAAACTCTATGTGGGACAGTATGAGCGACACTGTCTTATAAGTTGTCTTGTATAGAAGCTACTCACGACAAAGTTTTCTTGAATGCTATTCAATCACTTGCTTGGTTTTCTTAAAATTCTCACATTCTTTTTTTTTAATTGTGGATTAAAATACCTACAAAAAATTTACAAATTAGTTCTAACAGTAAAACCAAAAATGATGATGAAATTATTCGCGGGCGGGAAAATGGATAACATGAAGTTAATACTTTACTTGTCAACTTTAGGATTGCTTATAGGAGTCGAATATAAAACATATAACAGAAATTAAAATTCCAACTATACTAAAAAACTGTCTGAATTAGATAACCATATAATATTTTTTGTCGTGGACGTCGAAATAGACGACATTGTCATACAGGTAGTCGTTAATGATATAGTAGGCGACATTGTCTTTCTTTGTGTCGTGCACGATTTTCGCGACACTTGTTCGAAAAAGTCGTTGACGATTTGTTCCCGCTGTCCCTCACATGTCGTGCAGAAATTAACATTGTCGTGCATCCGTCTTCGAGGATGTCTTAAAGACGTGGCCAACTGGGATATTCCTGTAGCAAGCCTGAAATCAAGTACAGTAAAATCCCGATAATTCGTACCCCGATAAATCGTAATTTCCGATAATTCGTAATAAACTATCGGTCCCTTGAAAAAAATCTCGTTAATTCGTAAAATTTCCATACATTTTGATCCCCTCGCTAATTCTTAATTTTTTTTTCAAATAAAATCTTCTTTACCTCTTATAAATCGTAATTGTTTGCTAACTACCACTTATAATTCGTAATAAAAACAACAGAAACATGGAAAGAATGATTTTTTGCTTACCGTTATTTTACTTTGCCTGAGTTTTTGCTTTTGCTTGTGTGTGTGTTTATTTTCTTAAGATCAGTTTGTTACATTTATAATTTTTATATATTTTATTTTTAACAATTGTTTTTTATGTTCTTTTTTTATCGTTTTAGTAAATAAATTGAAAAACCCCATTAATTCGTATTTATTTTATTTTAACCCCGTTAAATGGAAACCCCTACAATTCGTAAAAAATGGTCGGTCCCTTGCGATTACGAATCATCGGGATTATACTGTATATACAAATCGCCACTTTTGTTTTTGTCTACAATTTTGTCTGCCTTTGACAAGAAAAGTGAAATTTTTGTAATTCTTTTTTATTTTGTATTCCCCCACCTCAATAGTGGATAGTCATGCATTTATGCTGATGGGTGTAACACTAAAAAATATCACTGTCTGAGTAGCAGGTTGCAATTTTGAAGGTAATTTGATGAAATTTTGTACATTGCTTTTACATAATTCAAAAGGACGAAACCTACAAGAAATGGTGAGAATCGGTTCGTAGCTTCACATAGCCACCATACAAACTTCTTTCTGGAATAGTTTTTGTGCCTATAAACCCTCTTGTTATTTTGGTATTTAGATTTTGGGCAATTTGGGCAAATCTTATTTTATTGCAATTGAAATCATCTTTCCAAATTTTACCGATTCCAAGGTCAATATTTTTTATACAACTCTCGGAAAGCTTTTAATTCCACAACTTCCTAATAAATGTTGGTATTGACCAGTGTTGCCAATTTAGCCATTTAGTGGCTAGATTTAGCCATTTTTCACCCTGTTTAGCCATTAAAAAATGAGTTTAGCCTTTAGCCATTTTTTTTTAGCCATTTTTCAACTTGTTTAGCCATAACATTTTTTTGCCGTTTTTCTTTTAAAAGAATAATTTTTATTTTATTATAAAAATTTATAAAAGTAAAATAAACATTTTGAACAATTAAAACGCCTTTAATTTAAATCACAACTTTTACACACGTTGAAAATCGCTATAAACTATGACGCTGAAACATCTTTCAAAATAAAGGAACAGTATTCCACTATTAAATTTATAAAATGGATCAACACAAACATCGCTGTTCCTTTCTGGTTGCAAGTATTTCAATAAAGGGCGGTCCCAAAATTGTTTTAGAAATTTCAGAATTGACTATAAAGTTGATCTCACTTCCATGGTCTAATGCTGAACTAGAAAGGGTATCTAGCCAAGTAAACATCGTTAAAAGTAATTTGAGAAATAGGTTACATTAAGCAACCGGTAATTCGAGTTTATCAATTAGGTAAATATTTTTACCATAACAATACAATATTTATACCACCACCACAATAGTGGAGAGGGTTCTATGCGTTTGTGCTGATGTCTATAACACCTTAAAATATTGGTCCTTAGCCCACTTTTACGTATACCGATTAACTCGGAATCACTTTCTGATTCGAATTAACGATGTTTGTCCGGCTGGCTGGCTGTCCATGTAAACCTTGTGCGCAAAATACAGGTCGCAATTTTGAGATTATTTGATAAAATTTGGTACAAAGGTCTAATGTGGTGTAGAGTATCATAAAGTCGAGTTTAACCGACTTTACTTTCTTACTTGTTTTTTATTGTAGATCTGGACTCAAAAGGTTGGGTAAATGTTGTTGTGATTATGATTTACCTTCAAATTATTTAAAACTTATGGTTATTTGAAACTAATGAGTGATTCCTATGAGATGAACAATAACGACATCGAATTTTTCGATGATTTAATTTTTTAATATTAATTTACGTTTATTCTTATTTACCGAATTGATTTTAACTCACAATTTTATCGTAAACAACTTTAAATGAATTTGTTATTGAATGTTTATGTGTTTTTATTTAAAAAACCTTTTAGCCATTCTTTAGCCCATTTTTAGCCATTTTTTAGCCATTTTTTCCGTAAATTTAGCCATTTTTGGTCACCAAGTTTTGGCAACACTGGTATTGACATACAAATTGGCTATAATATAAGATAGCAACCATATCATCAATAATGTTGTGCTGGTGGAACCAATATTAAACATAGGACCCATATAAGTGCCCTTCCTAAAATCACTTAAGGGAAAGAAAATCTCAAATATATGAAGATATCTAAAAAATTATTCAAACAAAGAACTTTCACATTGATGGTCCATGATTGCCCATGGATCCCAAATAGAGTCTTTATATTCAGTGGAGTGGCGTATCAAATGGTCGGGCTTGACCGACTATAGTTTTTTACTTGTTTTGTTTTTAATGTTATTGAATAATATAAGTGTTATGAATTACTATATGTGCTTCTTTATTTTATAGCGAAGTTTTGGTACACTTTTGCCATTGAGACGGTACAATTTAAGAATTGTCAGATCCCAACAACTATAATATTCATAAGCTGGCTAAGCTACTGTCAAAAATTAACAAAAAGCCTCTCAAAAGCATCTACAAAAAAAAAAAAAAACAAAAAGAAAAACAAAAAATATTTTATTCCATACGGAAAGTGCGATCTGTTTCGCACTTTGCTTAAGCAAATGCCAGTTTCATAAAATTAACCAAAAAGTTTTCTTTTGTTTGATACATATGAATCACATTTATTCGCATAATTGCTTAAGCAAACTTAAGCATATTATAGTTGGGCCTTTAGTAAGCTCGAATAAGTTGATAGCATTATCCTTTATAGAGCTAACACCTTCAAAAAAACGAGCAACTAAAACAAAACATTTCTTTATTGCTACATCCGTAGAATGATCAACAATCAAAGAAAATTTCCTTCTTCACTGTATTTACAAGTATACAAACTTGAGCAAATCGTTTTAATTTTAACTAAGTTCACTGCGCAAATAGCAAAAACACTGCCATACACTATACAAACGCACTGTACAGTGTCAGACTTGAGCACTGTACTTGAGTAGTACAGCATAAGATCTTGACAATCAAATTGTTTGTTTTTTTAATTCAGGCTTAAATTAAGGAAGTGAGATTGTTATACATTTTGAATGTAACCGAAAACCCCTACTTAAAAGCCTGTAATTCTAATGGATTTTCACAACTTAAAATTGACCATACCTCCTCTGTTAGTACCAAGTTATATATATATAAATATATCCCTCTAACTCCCACTGGAGCATAGGGCGCCAAGTTAACTTTATTAAAATTGGGCCTTCAATTTGGCCCCACCGTGACGTTGATCAATTAATCAATTAATTCCTTTTCATTTCATTTGATTTTTTTTACAGGTTTTTACTAACAGGTTTGTAATAATTAAGTTGTGCATTTCTCGTTTAAAATTTAAACTTTAAATAGACCATTAATAAATAAAGCATTATGCTACATCTTTTACCCTCAGCTCATTAAAATAAACAAGTGGCGCCATATCAATGTCGTTAAACTATTTCACCAAAATAAAAGCTTTTATCTTTTATGTTGATTTTATATTTTGTTTTTATTACAGTTCCTATTGAACATCTTTTATTAACAATTTCCATTTTATAGTTTATTTTATGCGACCATTGACCGCATAAATATTTGCATTTATTATTATAATTTTTTTTTATATTTCTTTCCGCATGCCAGTTTAAAGAGGTGTTTTTGACTGTTATTTATTGAGACGTATTTAGTTCACTTTTAAGTGTTACTTAAATATTAATTTAAGTTATTTTTTCTGTTAAATATTTATTCAAATTAAATTATTTACTAGAATACTTAGTTCAGTTAAATTGGATAAGTGTAACGGTACGATTGTCATGTAAATCGCTTACGTATTTATTATTATTATTTTTAATTAAATGTTCAAACGTTTATATTTGAAATAATTATTCTTATTTTGAAAATTTTATGCTGTAGTAATTTTTCTTTTGTATTCGTACATTTGTATAAACTAATTAATGCTTTTAACGCATTTTATTGTATGATCGATCGTTTTCAATTAATTACTTTTCGTGAATAGTTTTTTGATATCGTCAATCGGAAACCTTGATGATATAAAATAAATACCAGTAGTCGAAAATATATTAGATATTAACGTTATATGCTTATTATCTTATTGGTTTCTTTATTAATCATTTGTTATTTTATAATATTTCACAGTGGGAGATTTTGAAAAACGGGGAAACTTAATCTGGGAGTAAACTGCAAAGTTCAGAATATATTGAAATTTCCTTTTTAATGTTATTGTAATTTTGATTGGTCCCGAATGCTGTGCTTTTGCCCCTGTTGTTTCCAAATGTAACTAAGTTCGAAAGCTTTAAAACGGAAACATAGGCAA
Source organism: Pollenia angustigena (assembly GCA_930367215.1). Classification (NCBI taxonomy): domain Eukaryota; kingdom Metazoa; phylum Arthropoda; class Insecta; order Diptera; family Polleniidae; genus Pollenia; species Pollenia angustigena. The sequence goes on from OV884059.1 coordinate 156,051,777, forward strand.
AATGTTCAAACTTTTGCCCTGTCTACTTTTTAAAAGTTTATTTTTAAAATGTACAATAATTTTAAACAAATTCGCCTGTATTTATAAAAAAATTTTACATTTAATAAAGGTTTACAAAACAAATTTTGTATGACAATTCTCCTTAATAAACGTTTGTTAAATTTAATAATCATTTATAAATACGGGGGATTATCTTTTAAGGGCACTTTCAATAATAAAAATAAAAGAAATGATCTTAAAGTTAAAGGTTATTCTAAAAGGGTACTTTTTGTAAAGCTCGTAACGTTTAAGTAATACTAAATGTTGCCAGAAAACTTTTAGCATGCATCCCTCATTTAAAGTTTCAAGTTCCCAAAACTCCCCAACTCAAATTTAAAATCGCAATTTTTGAGCCTATTGTTTTACTTCTAGTTGGCATATAAAATATTGACATTGTCGATTTTAAGATCTAAATAAAAGTGACTCAACAATGTTGTCCAGTACGTTCTATAAAATCCTGTTTAAATTATTGCTAAAAATCCTTTCAGGGAAAATGCTTAGTAAACCAAAATCTTAAATGCTTTTCACATTTGTCTCGACAATTTTATGTTAAAAATTGTTTAGTTGACGGAGACTTAACTATCTCTTCTGTTTTGTTTTGGTTCCTCCAAAGTGAGTCAACTGAAAATTTTTAAGTAGAGGCAAAAAAACGGTATTTTTTTTAATATTTCCAATGAAAGTTGAAAACAATTATGGCATTGTTAAGAAAATATAATAATAAGGAAAGAAATGAAGGCATAAAAAGCCAAAAATTGCTAAACTGGAATTGCATAATGTGAACACTAATGCAATTTCAAAGCAGAAATTTAAAAAAATTGTTGCAACAAAATTGCAATTCTGAACAAGGACTACATAGGATAAAACGAAATATTTCAACATTTTTCAACTATACATAATTACCTTCCCATGGAAATTGTTCTGGTTAAAATCCTAAATTTGGGAACAAATCCTCTCTCATCTGACATCACTCCTCATATAAATCAAGAATAAGATCTCACTCATAGCCAGATTTTTCTGAAAGCTTTAAAACACACTTTTGTTTGGTTTTCCTATTGTGTAAGCCAAAAGATTATTTTTTACATACTACATGTCGTCATTTCAAATCCAGACGGCCGTACTGACAAAAAATTAAATAAAAACTTTTTAATTGATTATGATGTAATTTACAAAAATACATATTTTCTTAACATTTCACTCGGTCATCTTTAAAAATAACGATTTAAATAAAGGAATTTAAAAGGCCGTAACTGCATTGCATAAAACAAATACGTAAACTAAGAAGTAGTAACTGCCTTTTCATTAAAAAATATTAGAACAAATGTGGCACGCGGTTTTCTTTTTGAGTTAAAATTTTTGCCTTACCAAAAAATAATAATATTTACGGATATTTGCGCCTTAAAATAAGTAAGATTGGCGGTTCTATTCTAACGGGTGCAACATTTAGACGCTTTAAACGTCTTTTACTAATAGAAAAAAACACATTTGCAATTAAGTTATTTCTAGAAGGGGTAACATTTTTTAAAACCTTTTCTTTAGCTTCACTTCGGAAAATCAAATCTTGTCACGTTAATTTAACCGCCTTAAGCCTGGTACTCTGTTCAACATTTCACGTGAAATGCTGTCAAAATGCATATGAAAAAAACTTGTGCGGAATATCCATGAAATAATGTTGATGGAGTTGTACTCTGTTTATTTTGTGAAAAAGTACCGAAATGTTTCTGGCAACATTTTTTTTACAACTGAGAAATAATGTAAGCTGCCTTTATTTCACGTGGAATTTTAAGCAAAAGCAAAAAAGTATGAACTTAATATTTAAAAACGAAATAAAATATTAAAATAACACAATCGGTAACAGTTTTTTATCCGTATTTACTATTTATTTATTAAATTTTTTATTAAAAAAAAATAATTTTAGTAAAATACATGTGGCGTTTGTTTACATACACGAAGCAATGTAGCATACTTTGAAGGAATAAAAACGTCAAATTGTACAAACTCGCAAGATTGGCAACATTGATAAATGCCAAAATTTTCGTGTGGAATAATCAATGTTGCTCAACATTTTTCACAAATTTGAACAGAGTACTAGGCTTTATACTCAATGCAAATGGATGAAACTTTGCAGGCATACATATTCCCGATGACAATACACGAATACATGGGCGTAGCGAGGATAAAATCTAGGGGAGGGGGCAAAATTTTTTTTTGGTAAAATGCTTTTTTACCGCCTTTTACTCAATGCAAATGGATGAAACTTTGCAGGCATAGCCAGGATAAAATCTAGGGGGGGCGGGCAAAATTTTTTAAAACCTTTTCTTTAGCTTCACTTCGGAAAATCAAAACTTGTAACGTTCATTTAACCGCCTTATTCTCAATGCAAATGGATGAAACTTTGCAGGCTTACATATTTCCGATGACAATACACGAATACATGGGCGTAGCCAGGATAAAATCTAGGCGGGCGGGCAAAATTTTTTTTAAAATGTTCTTTTTTAAGAAAAGCGTTTCTTAAAAAAAATTTGTTTAAATGTTCTTATTATTTTATATACTATTGCTATCTATTTACAAGAATTTATATGAAATGATCAAATAGCCACGAGAGAGCTTTAAAGTGCATGACGAACCAAATTGGCCAACTTTCATAAGATCATACCACAAAAACACAAAACTCTGTTAATTTCTAAACTTTTATTGTGCATTATTCTTTTTTATTGTAAAACATGAGATATCAGACGATGATTATCAAATCAAACATCGTTGAGAAATATAATCCAATAATAAGAAATTTGCTCTTTAATCCATGACGGGTGCAACATGCAATGAATTTTCTGTTCGCGCCAAATCTATGAATCTTAATGCTTCGTAGTGCACAACAAATTTATATTTAAGCTTACGTTTAAAAAAAATTATGTTATTATAAAATATAGATATTTTACTTTAAATTGGCATCAAAAAAGTATCAAATAGTGTGATTTAAAAATTGATTTTAAAAGTTGTCTAGAATAGAATCGCCCAGATTGCTATATGGGTTAATAAGAAGTGCTTCTTAGGTTTTCAATATTTTGGTCATGAGTCCGATTTATATAGAGGATTATAAAATTGGTTCCCGAAAATTGGTATTTAAAAAAAAAATTTTTGCAGCATACTTCTGATCATGCTCCGCATTTTCCGACTTCTTTGGGAAATATATTTTACTTAAAATTTGATCTTTCAATGTATATAAAACGCATCCATAGGTCACAGCGGGGCCCTAAAAATTAAACTTTTATGCAAAATTTTTATTTATTTTTTTTTTTTTGCTAATTTCTTGGCCAATTATTAACTGATTTAGCTATTTATTAAAAGCACAATTCTATAAAGCATAAATAATACATTTATCGACGTTGTGTAGGGTCTTCGTATGCCTACAGGTAATATGATTCGTTTCTTGGGATGTGATCCTTCCCTAATAGTTTTCTATTAAACAAACATAAAAGACAAGTCCATACAGATTAATGCGGAAAAATAAAAATTTTAAAAAGCAAATGGCAACATCTTCAGGAACTAAAATTATACGTCCGGCTATTCTACGATAAAAACCATATTTAAATTAAACGCATAATTTTTATGTGCAATGTAAACTCGTTTTTTCCATGGTTCTTATTTTCTTTTCTTAAGTAGTTGAAACTAACTTTGATTTAATATGATGTATCTTCGCAATAATGATCATGGTAAAAAAATAATTTTGATATGCTTATCATGCCAGCTTCCACTAAATTTGAGCAAATTTGAAGCATTTTGTTTTCAAACGGCAAAAATTTGCATAGAAAATTATCCATGGCTACCGATGACAGCAACTGTCCACAAAGTTCTTCTGCATTCGACGCAAATTATTGAATAGACTGTACTGCCAGTTGGCTGCTTTGGAGAAGATGCTGCTGAATCTCGGCATAAATTATATAAAGCCGACAGATTGTTTAATGCACGAAAAAGTAGTCGCATAAATAATTTAGCAGACATTTTTAATAGAGCATTAGATACATCAGGTCCATTTATATCCAGCCTTTCATTGGGGAAACGCATTCGCCACCAAAAAAAATTAAAACTTCCACTAGAAGTAATCGACCTACTCAGATCAGAGGAAACCGATTTTGCTGAAAACTACCAACAGGAAGAAGAACAAAATTCAGAGAGCGAAGATGAAGAAACGAGAAATGATGTTGTTTTGAATTCATGTTTTTTTAGATTTAATTGATAATTTAGAATTACAAAACGAAATTTTGTTTAAAATAAAAGTTTCTTTTATGTGTGAATAAAAAATGTAAGGGGTTTACAAAATTTGATTTGCTAGAATGTGACAACGTGAGCGAAAAAAAATCTGTGAAAGTCCGTGAGCGCACGTGACAAACTTTTTCCCCGTGACGGTGCGTGACTAAAAATTTATTAGCTTAAGGAGGAACACTTCCAAAAAGCGAATCCAAAAAAGCATTTAGTTTGGACCACTCGTTTGGCTAAAAATTAGTTTTGGCCAAAAAAAAGGGAAATTTTCCTATAGTGCATGATTCTGAAATAAATACTCTTAAAATTAGTTTTTTGAAAAGTGTTCGTCCTTTGGAATTTTAGGTGACGATATATATAAATTGTTAACTAAACAATGAACTAGTGCAAATTTGTTAAACAATTGGAAAATGGCTCCCACACTGTGATTTATTGAGTTTACGTTGCTTGAAACATAAATTACAATTGTATTCAAAAACTATTTAGACGACCATGATAATGATAAAACGAACAAAGTTATTAAGCTGACCAGATTTTTAAATAATAGTTGACATAAAGAGCTCATACTTTTAATCAAGTGAAATTTACAGGTAGAGTTTTTACTTTGCTTAGAATAGTTTTGTTAAAAAACTATTTACATCACAAGTTTTTTTTTATATTTTAACAAAATTTTTTTTAATATAAATAACCACAATACTTATTATTATAGTAGCAATATACATATACATATCGCACTTGATCTACAAGAGGGTATATAATTTTTTATTTTTTCACTTTTTGGAAGAAATCGACACGTAATATTCATATCTACCCCCTGTAAAAATTTCACGCCATTTTGTCTTGTTTTTGGTAATGAAAATTGGTTTAAAATTCTTTTTCACATGCCTTTAATGCAGTGATAACCCCTCCATAGGCTCGCGAGTCAGTCAATAATCGTATTTTTCACACAGACACGGTCGGCAATTCACATGTATACAACAACTTTGTTCGTTTCAAAACATTAGACCATTGATGTCAAATTCATTCAATTTCATAGCACAATTGTGCTAGCTCAAAATTCACACACATTCTTACGCTCTTTCATTTAGTCCACGAGAGTACACAATTCAGTCGTCGAATCAAGCGACGAGTACACATGTGGCGGATGCTTACGTATTTTTGTTATTTTTATTAAGAAAACTTGTCTCTTTATTCACTAATACTAATATAAAGCACTACAACCACAATTTTCATTTTTGACATCACTGCATTAGACTATCATCAGTCTCTGCGACCGCACACAAGTACATAATATCTTTGTGTGCGTGCGTTCGGGGCTTGGTTATCACTGCTTTAATGTAAAATTAAAAATTTGAGTAAATACTCTCTCGTTGATTAAGTGCAATATGTATGTATGTATGTACCCTGCAGGAAATGTCACTAGTGAATTCACTATTGACACAGTCACTTATTATACCCCAGACAATGTTATTTACTATAGACCAGTGATAGCCACTCCATAGCCTCGCGAGGCAGTCAATAATCGTATTTTTCACATAGACACGGTCGGCAATTGACATGCATACAACAACTTTGTTCGTTTCAAAACATATGTACATATATGTATATTCAGAGGAAATATAAAATACATTCCTATTTAGTTTTAAAAAACACATAAGTATGTTTTAAAATTGAAATTCTAATGGCCATTTTCTCAATGTATCGACAAACTGTCTGTTACTTAATGTCAACATAAATTTATTGGAACGATAAACTGTCCGTTAAAGATTTTGGGTTTCTCAATATACCGACAAAAAAACATTGTTTTCAGCTGGCAACGCCACTCAAAATACATGTAAAAGTTGGGAGTCAGCTGATTGAATTTATCTGTACGGCAAATAAAAGGAAAATAAATAATTGGCAGATGAGTGTCGGTTAGCTTTGCGATAAAATTGAAGCAAATGAGACATTGAGAAAACCAAATTTCTTTAATGTGCAGTTTTTCGTTGGGGAAAAAGATAATTGCCTAATGAGAAAATGGCCATAAGTATAGAAAGCAAAATAATAAAAAAAGTGAATCTATGATAATAAAAATTCAATACAAATCAAAATTATGTGGAATAACAATAAAAACAAATTTTTATACGAATAAGGAACTAAAGGAATCAGAAATAATCAACTCTGGCTGAAAAAAAGAAAGTCTAGGATCACACTATAAAAGTGTTCTTTCAGAAAGTCTGAATTTATTGGTGAGAGGGGAAGAGAACATGCTTTTCTTGTCTCCTCTTTCACCCATAAACTCTGACTTTCTGAAAGAAAACTTTCATAGTGTGAACCTAGACAAACATGGTGAAAATTAAAGAAGTTTTTGAAAGTTGCTTTATTAAAGAAATACAAAAAAAAAGACATGTCTTTTTAATCATCGTTAAAATTGTAATATTTATAAACCAATCATAATTATTATGCATAGCGTCTCTAAGAGTAGTGCCTTGATAATCGTAAATAAGGAACACTGGGAACACTATCAGAAAGAGTATCATGAAACTCGAGTACTTTTTTTCAAAAATTGTTGATATTGCATTTTTAGGATATCCGCTTAAAATATAAGTAATGTGAACCACAGATTTTTTTTAAACTCAGACTAACTCAATTTGAACCATGGACAGATACACAATCGAGCGTTAAAGTTATTCAGGCGTATTATGAAAATGGGCGTTGAAATCAAAATGCATATCGTGCAATTCGTGATTTGTTCGGTCAATTTAATCGTCTAAATGTGCGTAAAATCAGAAAAATCTTGCAAAAGTTTGAGCAAACCGGGTCTGTAGGATATGTGAAAACACCAGTGCATGCTCTTACTGCTCGTACTGCAGAAAATATTGCTGCTGTTTGCGATAGTGTTGCTCAAGAGCCGTCCACCTCAACTCTCCGTCGTGCAATACTATTGTACCTCTCACGCTCGTCGTTGATGAACATTATGCATAAAGACTTGCATTTACACGCTTAAAAGGTGCAATTGACTCAAGAGCTAAAGCCTCTTGACAATTCCAAACGTTGTCAATGGTCAGAATGCTGGCAAGTAATGGCAACAGTGGATGATCAATTTTCGAAGAAAATCATCTTCAGTGATGAGGCACATTTTCACCTCATTGGATTTGTCAATAAGCAGAATTGCCGCATTTGGACGATTGATAATCCAAGAGTGATTGTCGAAAAACCATAAACCCACAAAGAGTGACTGTTTGGTGCGGTTTGTGGCAGCATAATCGGGCCGTATTTTTTCCAAAATGAGGCTGGTCAGGCAGTTACTGTGAATAGTGTTCGCTATCGTGAGATAATATCGAGCTTTTTATGGCCCGAATTGGAAGATATGGATGTGGACGATATGTGGTTTCAACAGGACGGTGCCACTTGCTACACAGCTAACGAAACAATGGGTCTTTTGCGCGACAAATTCAATGGCCGTGTTATCTCACGTGGTAGTGGTGTCAATTGGCCGCCTAGATCATGTGATTTGACACCGTTGGACTTCTTTCTTTGCGGTTATTTGAAAGAAAAGGTGTACGTCGATAAGCCAGCAACAATTCAAGAACTAAAGGATGAGATAATTCAGCACATTAACGGCAAAGAACCTCAATTATGCCTCAGCGTCATCGAAAATTTGGACCATCGGATGGAGGTGTGCCGCCTCATAATTGAACCATACCAATATTATCATAATAAAAATAAATGACAGTAATTTCCTAAATAATTTGTGCTTTATTAAAAATCAACATCGGCCCTTTAAATTTAACCATATGTTCTTTTAGCGAATACGAAAGCAAATACAAAAATAAGAGAGTAGTTCGCAATCTTATTCAAAGTCGAACATTTGTCGCACCCCTACTTTTCTCTTACTAATTTAAAAGCACTTAAAAAACTTCATTCTCTAATAATAAAAAAACAACGCTATTTCAAAATAGTTAAACATTCTCAGCTAAAATCTTATTTAAACTTCACTAAAGTTGCTCACTTCCCTTTAAGAACAGCTGGCCACTTTAATTAACTTTAAACCAACAAATCTTAAGTTATTGTGCAAATGATTTTTGTCTATATTCGTTTTAAAATTTGTTTATGTTTTTGCCTTTTTTAAATTTCTGTAATTTACACTAGGTACAACAAAATAAAAAAACTTATAATTAATCTTTCCCTTCAGTATAGACAAAAAAAGGGTAAATTAATACTTGTATGAACAATAGTTTAGGTTGATTTAATAAAGTTTTCTTTCGCTCACGTTAACAATTTAGTTAGACGTTATTTTTTTTCTGTTTAAGTGTGAACGTCAAAAGAAGATTCCGTTACACAGTTTGTTGTAGGTCAACTTTGTTATTGTTGTATTATAAATTTTTGTTTGCTTTTAAAGTTCAGTTATAAAGGGTGAGTTCCAAAACATCAGTTGCAAAGCAACTCGCTTTTTTAAGTGCTTTCTACCAAGCAACCGTGAAAAATTTTACAATGTTATCTGTACCAAAGTTCACTAAAAACAATATCGATGCGTACACAATAATCAAACTAGATATAGTTAAACTCTATGATACTTTTTTGACTTTGACTGCAAAGTATTATGATGTTTAGGAACTCAGCCAAACTTGTTTCACATTGTGTTTAAATAAATGTACATTTTAGTGCTCTTTGTTATTAATGAACATACATATGTAAGTATATACCTATATATCAGCTAAACCCATCACAAAATAACCAGCCAGCATATTGAGGAAGACGCTTAATAAATATGCTTTTAAGTTGTTTTCAGTGTTGCCAAAAGTTATTGAGGAAAAAAATTATATTTTTTGGTTAAAAAATGCTAAATAAATGGTAGAATAAAAATAAAAAATAACGAAAAATCTATATTAAAGTAAGGGCCAAGCACATTTTCTATAATGTGTTGCATTTTGTCCTTCAGCTTTCGCGACGAAGTGCCAAATTGCCTTTTACAAAGGTTTGTCAGAATATCGACAGGTGCAATTGAACTGTCCATTTTCACCAAGTTCGGTTATAATTAACTATCGGTTATAGCTGTCAAGACATATTGGTATTACCAATTTGGTAACCGGAACTTTAATTGTTTTAACCGAACTTGGTGAAAATGGCCGTAAAAGAGATTGGATGGTTTTTAGTTATGCCCGTAGCATTTTTGTGCTTTTTTGTTTCTGCATGTTGCTCCAGGCCACTAAATTAAGAAAAAATATCGCAATTTGAAAAGTTTTTTTCATCTTTTTTTCTTTCGCCCATTCTTTTAACTTTATGTTCTTTAGCCAATCTTTGTGAAACTTTTTGAATAGGTTTTACTAATTTTTGAATTTTTTTCCTTTTTTGATTCTTCCGGGTATATACCTGATTTCTGGGTTAATTCCGGGAATATTCCTTTTTTGTGAATTTATTTGTTATTTTATTAACTGTCAATAAAATTTACTTAATTTTAAATTACTTTTCGTTTTTTAAAAAAGTCATTAAAAACAAGAAAGCTGGTTAAATTGCGCTTAAACTACAATACACCGGAGCAAATTGATTTAAAACTTTCAAGAAGGTATGTGTTTATTAGTAAAGCTAATATTGATTTAAATAATTAATACATTTTTATCAAATTTTATTTTGTACAAAACGTTTATACCAAGGACCGGAAATTACGAATGAAAAACACAAAATTAAATTTTATTTTTTAAATAAAAAATTTTTGTGTGTTGAAGAAAGAATATTTTTTTCTGTGTTTAAATAGAAACGAAAAAAGAAAAAAATTCTTTGAAAAAAAAAATTTTTGTTTCAAAAAAAGCAAAAACTTTTTAAAAAAACAAATAAAATTGTTTAAAAAACTTTTTTCTTGTTGAAAAATATTTCTTAAAACGTTTTTTTAGAAAATTTTTAAAAAATGTAGTTTATCAAAAAAACCAATGATGGCGGTTCTGATATGGGCATTTCCATTGTGTCGAACGTGACCATCGTACACATTTAAAGTCAAAAAAAAGTCAAAATAAAATGTATATTTATTTTGGCAATAAATTCAAGTTATAGCTTTTAATTAGCCCTTTAATTGGTGCTATTGTTCATTTTGATAAATTGTTTCGTTTTCAAGAAAATTGCAAAAAAACGTGACGAAAACAGAAGTGGTTTTTGTGGCCATTTTTTCGAATGCCGATTTCAGCGAAACCTGAGGCAATATTTGAATGCAAAAAATTGTAGAATGTTATGCACTCATATCTCTTAAATATGGCTGTCATTTTAAATAAAAATAATGTATACTTTTTTTTTTTATTTAGCTTTAATCGCTGTCCAACGTGATCTGTCGCACATGACATTTTTTTCCATCATGATATAGATGTTGATTAGACCGGGTCGACCTCCATACAAATAAAAAAGTTGTGCCAGTCACCCCCTAGAATGAAAGATATGTCAATGAAGTTTCTAAAACAGGAAACATTTTTTTTTGCCACGCCCCAAAATACAGCCCTTTTAGTTTTTTATATTTAGCGCTGCCATTTAAAGTCCGATCTTCATTTTTGTCTTTAGTGACTTTTTAATACAACCTCAAATTCTGGGCGCCACTTATGCCATCTCGGATCCTTCCCCCAAATGTCCAATTTTTTTACGTGCCAAGAAAGTCCTTCTAAAACTACGTATGTATAGATTTTAATATGCCCACTTTTATTACACGCCTACAAATTAAGCCCCTTTTTACTTTTTCACACACATACTACATTAAATCAGGTAGAAGCCAATACAAGCAATAATATTTTCATCAGTCACGCCCTAAAATAAAAGGTATATTTATTAAGTTTGAAAAACTTTAAAAAAATTGTTTTTGCCACGCCCTAAATTACAGCCCTTTTTGTTTTATTTACATATATAGCGTCGTCATTTAAAGTCTAATCTCATCGTATCGTATATCATTGTTAATGGCTAGAATATGGCTTTATTTTTGAATTTAGTGCTTTTTTTTGCTCATCTAGATTTAAATGATTGAAATGTATATATGAACATAAATAAATCATTTACATATATAAAAAATTATTTTCAAATTATTAATTTTCACACTTACGATGTCGCACGTGAACAACTTTATATAAGTACCAAGATCACAAATCTTGCTATTTTACAGAAAATTTTATTTTATTTTATTTTAATTTTATAAAAAATCTCTGTTTGGCCTGGTAATTTTATGAGCTTTCTACTTTTACTTTCGACGCATGGATAGAAAATGTTGTTTTTCAATGTCGCACATGACATCGAAATATGAGATAATACAAAGAAAAAATTACAGTTATTTGCAATCGCATAGTTTCTTGTGCATTCTATTTTGACTCTTTGTACCTTCCGAAAGGTTTTAGAGAGAACAAGTCTCTCTTAAAGAACTGTTATCATAGCAATACGTACAATAGAAATATCCAAATAAGAAAAGTTGCACTTGTTCCACTTTGCATTCATAAATCTTGAAATGGGTTATAAATAAATATAATTTTTTTTTTACTTTTATTAAATTTAATTGTTTTCCTGTTAAAATATGATAAAACAAAGTCTTTTCAAGAACTTATAATTTTTTTGTTGCGGTGGACCTTTCGGTGGAAATGCCCATATACATAAATGTTCCTTACAATTTATCTAAAATATTACTATATTTTATAGTAACGAAGGTAAACATTTTATCAATTAATGAAGCGTTAACTTTAAGCAATAAAATATTTTCGAAATCTTCTGCGCTTAAATTTCTGCAGCTTTTCGTCGTAATCACAGACAAGACGCTGAATGCTCTTTCCACATATGTATACCTATTTTGCGGGAACTGCTAAAGCTACTAATAGTGCAATTTTTGAAAATATAGGATCTTATAGTTTTTTGATTATATTTAATCCAAATTTTATTAGTTTAATTAGGCTAAATTTCATCAAATTTAATTTTCAGTAAATTATTTTTAATGAAGAAATGAATTTTACAACATGAAAATAAATTAATTAAAATTAGTTAAAATTGATTTGGCAAAAAATTATAAGTTATAAAATGTAATGTTAGGCCTTTTTGGTACTCGTTTATATGTAGACCTATCTAATGACTAGAATGTAGAAATACCTACATATATACTATGTTTAAAACTTGTCTAAAAGCCATAATATATACTAGTCTTTAAATTATTCTAAGTACTAATAAAAGTGATCTTAGTATAGTTTGCTACAGTTACATATTTTTTAAAATTCCTTCAGCTTGTTTGCAAAAATTTGTCTTTTAAGGTGTAAGGATTTGAGATAACAAAAGTCAGACTTTTAAATCATCAAGCAGAAATATGGAGTTGTATTCAAACCATTAAAAATCAAATGCCTCGATCATACTTAATATGTTGGCGTAATATACAAAAAGGAGGTATTTTTGGGCGTTAACTTTTTTGGAATCATCTTTTAGTTTGCATTTTAATGGCCTACCCCACTAAAATACTATTTTAAACACAAGACCATCGGCTTGTCTAAAGACTGGACTAAATCCCTATCAATTTTTTTTTTTTCAAATTATAGCAAAAAGCGATAGGAATCCTGTGCCCATGTTCTGTAACTCTCGCGTCGAGAAACTTTTCGATTGCAAAACAATTAAAAAAGCAAAATTCAAAGAAAAATAATAATAACATTTTGTTCTGGGCACATTTTTTCATTGTTTAATTATTTTGCTTTTTTTCAAAGCACGTTTGCAAACAACAAACATTGAAGTCGCACTTTACATTATTTGACATAGCCGACTGTGTTTTCGCCGCCGTCGTTGAAAATTTGAAAATTTTTGTAAATTTTGGTCGCCTTCAAAGATATGTGTTACTGGCGTTCTCAACGTCTGCAATGTCACATCGGCTTCGGGTGCAATGCTATCATATTTATGACGTAACGACGTAATCTCTTCTGATATTTTTCGACATGAGTTACAGACACAGCTTTTTCTCACTTTTCGAGAAACGAAAAAAATGGAATATTTTGTTTCACATCTTTTCGATGCGAGAAGTTCTCACTAAAGTTACAGAACATGGGTACTGGATTTTAAAACTAGTTTAAGGGCTAGACTATAAAATAGTCTAAAGAATAAACTATGAACTAAACTATTCTGAAAACTAAAATTCTCTGCTAAAAATTTTGGAAAATTTATGATGTTTTGGCTCTACTGTGTACAGTTTTTTTAATTTTATTATTTAATGTTTAAATCTTATCCACTTTACATGTTGTTATATTGCATACAAAAGCCAAATGTTTAATTTTTACCTGTCAATTTTGAAATCTGTTTTTATCTTAAAAAACTTTAAATTTTCACTGCAATATATTTTAACTGAAATAATTGCACACAATCTATTTAATATGATTTTTTTTAACTGTTTATAAATCTATTTAACATTATTCGAAGCATAAATGCTGCTGAAGTTGACCTTAAACAGTTTGTTTTTAATATTTAAGTATTACAGAATCTTAAATGTTGTATTTTTTATAAACAAAATGTTAAACTCGTACATCATCAGACCATGTTAAAAAAAAAACTTGTATTATTAAAGTTTTTACGATTTTTCGCTGTTAAAACTTAAGTTTTTTTATAATTCTTAAACAGAATTTTTGTAAACACCAAAAAAAAAATAAATAATAATAACAAGTTAATTATCAGGACAAGTTTTTATGTGCACAAAAAAATCTTATGGCGATTTCTTTTCTGAGAAAAATATGTTACAGTATATTCATGTAACATTTTCTAATGTTACCTATAATCACTCGAAGTGTTACATGTTGTGCAATTTCAATAGAACACAATTAGTGCTTTTATTTACAACTACATATTACACTTTCATCATTAATGTACTTAGGGCTTAAAAAATCAGAGCAAGTTAAACTCTCTTTTTGGTTTAAAATGTGTTTAAACCAACAAATCTTAAAATCACTAAACATGAGTGCCCCGGTAGGCTAGCTGGTAGCGAGCTAGTCTATCAGCGCCGAGGTTGCGGGTTCGATTCCCGCCAGAGACTCTGGTTTCTTTCCTGCAGACAAGCATAGAGCTTCGCGGGATTAGCTTAGGAAATTAAAAAAAAAAAAAAAAAAAAAAAAAAAAAAATATAAACCCTCTTTAAACGCATAAAGTTGGGCGTTTAAACTACCAATACAGACCATATGAATTAGATAAGATTTATCGTAGTGCTGCCACATGTTATTTTTTTACTACATATAATACATGGGACACTGATTTATAGTTGTTGAGTTTAAACTACATATAAGTTCAAGTTTAGTTCATCTAAACCAGCGTTTAAACCATCAGTGATTTATTAGCCATCAATGAGCGATTTTTAATGCTATTTTAGCGGTTTCTACACGCTATTACGGGTTTGAAACAAATATTAACATCACAAATGGCTTATACAAATTTAAACGATTATAATATAAATAGACTTTTTTGATTTTAATGTGTAAATATTTTATTTACAAACAAAATTATGAGCGGTATGAATTATGACAAACAAAATAAAACATTTGTTGTACAAACAAAGTAGTAAGTACCAAAGTTGTAGAGCAGGGCAGTATGAACACCTTAAGTAAAAGTAAGGGTAAGATATGCAACATGTTTTGCACGTTTTTCATCAACATATTCACAAAAGAACTTGAAAATTTTTCCCACAGTTGTATTTTTTGTACAAACGAACACAAAAATGTAGAACATGTAACATTAATGCAACATTTTTCTCAGAAAAGAAATCGCCATTAAAATGTTCAAGCAAAAAATCTCAATAAAAATGCAAACAAATATGCAAAGCGATACGTAAAGATGCATACTATACACATTAATTAAAAACCATTATTATTATTTTAAAGTTAATTGTTGACTGAAAATAATAAATAAAACTTTTTACGGGTTTTAATATAAAAATTATTTATTATCTGACACATAAATTAAAGATAAACTGCCGTATTCAAAAAAATGGTTTTAATTTAGAAGTTTATTTTATAAAACGAAACGACAAACTTTAATAAAATTTTGCATGAAAAAAATTTTAAACTATAAAAAAATCCCATTATTTTTCATACAAAATAGTCGTAAAGTTTATCGTTCCGTCTTATAAAATGTACACCTTAAAGGCTTACAAAACAAATATTCTATGAAAATGTTACTTAATAAACGTTTGTTTAATTTAATAATCGCTTACAAATACGGAGGAAGGAAATTATATGTATTTACTTAATATTTGTAATAAGACAAAATTCCATAATAGCATTTCGATTATCAGAGATTTCTTTAAAAATCCCAGTAAAATAATTTATGGAAAAAAATCGTATTTTTGTTAAAAAAAAAAAATGCAAAAACGCACTTATAAGCAAATAAAGCATTTTTACAAAAACTTTGCGAAATATGCAAACACTTATTTTTTTAAGCAACAAGCTTGAAAAATTTGCCCTGTTAATGATAACTCGGTGGTGCGCAAACTCAGATTGCAGTCTTTCTGACATTGAAAACCACCTTCTAAAAGTCGTAGTTTCTTTTCTTTTTTTAACTTTAAGTTTAAGATTTTATCTTAACTCAATCACAAGTAAACCAGTTTTATTTTTTTTAAAAACAGCTAAAATGTTTTTAATTAAATATCTTTTTATTTATTTTGTTTAGATATTATTTTTTTATTTTAGGAAAAAAACAGTGAAAAAAACTAAAAATAATAAGTACTTATACTTATTAAATTTATAGAAACTGTCTTTATACCTAGTTTTCTGGGTGAATTTAGTGAGTCATGTTTTTTTTGTTTTAATAATCAAAATTATTTAAAATAAAATTAGATTATTACAATATGAATTAGCAAATTGATTTTTTAAACCGACTGTCAAGGAAGGGTTGTAAGCGCGTATCTTGTGGATATATATTATACTAGCATATATCAGCTTCTTCTTTAGCGTCTCCTTATTCTTCTGTGGACATATTTTTATGCCAAAGTTTATTTTTCTAGGTTTAAACTTGTTTAAATTCCTAGCATTTAACCCGCTTCTTTAGTATAACCAAAAAGCTAAAGAAAAATATCAAATTTCCCGTATTTCCTTTTTTGGTTACTATTATTTTCCCCCATTAAAGTATCAAAAATTTCAGTATTGTAGTCACAGAATACAATTGTAGTGGCAGCCCATAATTTAGTACGAATATGTCAATGAATGGAGGAAAATGTTTTGTAAGAAAAGTACCAAAAATAGTTACGATTTTCACCCCTTAAATGCTCGAATTTCGAAAAAGTACCAAATTCGTATACGTATTTTTTTGATAAGTTTCGAATGTGGTATTAACTTTGATTCTATATTTATTGGTTCAAAAGATAGATGGGGTGGCAAAAAGGTACTAAAATTCAGATTTTACCCGTTTACTCCCTAATAGGGCCGAATTTCAAAAAAGTACCAGACACCTGTCTGCTTATTTTTCTAAGAAACAGCGTTAAGTATTACATTTATTTTGCATCTCTTTTAGTTTTGGAGATATAAAGTTACCGAATTTTCCCGTTTTTACCTTTTTTACTTCCTAAACATTCGAATTTCGAAAAATATCGAATACCTCTTAAAATCAGAAAATCCATCGATTCAAATTTAACTCAAATTTGATTGCCAATTATTTATTTTATAAATAATTTGGTAGAAGCAATTTGTTAACAATAATTGTCATTTTATTGTTAGTGTTGTAAAAAAGCATAAACGAGTTAATGAACTCTGGCTAATAACCACAAAACAATCAGCTTCTTGTTTTTTGTTTTTTTTTTTAATTTAACAAGTTTAATTTTTATCGAAAAAATGATCTTGTTATTGTTTAGTAAAATTTCGAGAAAAAACAGAAGTGTTAATTGAACATATGAACATACAATACATACATATGCTATTATTTTGATCATAGTTTTATGACATACCTTATCTTTGCTCATAAAATTTATGACCAGATTTATAATAAAATGGGAAGTTTCAATAAAATTAAAATAAATAATTTTTTGTTTATTCACTAGTGCTGGGAAACTATCGATTGACTATCGATATTATTGATAGTCTTAAAATATCGAAAATATCGATAGGAAAAATATAAATATCGACATTTTTACCATTTAAAATATAGCTATGAAGACATCTAACTTGCTATTATTAATTTGTGCTGAATTACAGCAATGAATACAAACAACAAGAATGGATGTGGTATGGATTGCTAATTTAAGGCCTTTAAGTCGAAATTTTGACATGTTTATATTGGGACTGAAAAGTCAAATATTTTTTTAATATTTTTGTAAATATCGATAGTAGAAAATATCTATTATCCCGATATAAACCACTTGTTTCGCTCTCTGAAACTAGATTGCCAAAAACGCTGTTCAGACGATTCATTCGTTTCATTTTGACATTTTTTTGTGTGTTGTTGTTGTGATTTTATATAAAACAGATAAAAAAAAGTAATTAAAAGGTAAAAATATATTATTTAATTCTTTTATAAATATTATTAATTAATAATTATCACTATATTTTATTAAACATCAATCTTTATTTGGTTTTTTCTTTGTTTTGAGAGAGCTAGTTCAGATAAACTAACGATAATGGTTATCAAAATTGGAGATGATAGTACATTTTTCCTGTTTCGCAGCATGTTTCCAAATGAAACGATCTGTTTCGCTCTCAAAATTTTGTATGACAAAACATGTTGTTTCAATCATGTTTGGGGCAGGAAACAGGAATGGGAAAGCGAAACAAGAATATTCTGTTCGCACAACGATGACTGTAATGACTTATGCACACATAAAAATGGATCGTTAAGGGAGTGACGTACCAAATTTTATTATAATAGCATTATTTATTATGGTTTAGTTTAGTACGCATAAACTAAACTGTTTTCCGAGAGTAGGGTTTATATGGGGCCTAGGGTAAATTTTGAACGAATTTTTGCAAAATTTTATATCATGCCGGGCATTATTCTACCGTTTATGTTAGTTTTTGTAACAAAATTATCAATTTTTTAGGGTGGTGGTTCCACGTTTTTATTCATTGATCTGATCCTACTGAGGCGATTTTGCTGGATTTCAATCGCAAACTGCGTTTTTCGAAAGTGGGCGTGGTTTTAACAGACGATCACAGTCGGAAAGACAAACTGACGGACATGGCTAAATCGATTTAGAATTGCTCAAGGAGCCAGAATATATAAACTTAATGGGGTCTGAGATGAATAATAATAAAGTTTTACACGGAGTGACAAACTAAGTATACCCTCATTTACCACTAGTGTTGGTGGAGCGTATAATAAAATAAGTCACAAAGTATCTTAAGTATTTCGACGAAATTGTTTCCCTGGTGTAAATTTAAAAAAAAAAACAATAACAACCCATCATAACAGAGTTGTATTTTCCTTAAAATACGTAAGACTTGTGTAATACTATAAATTATCCTTTAGTCTATATGTATTTGTAATCTATGAGAAAATAAACCTACCAGCCCAATTCTTTTTATAAGATTTCTTTGTGCTGAATTTTATGTACTATAGATACTTTAATCTGTATGAGATGTTTTTAAGTGATTGGAACATTTAAAGTATAACATATTTATTTCTTGGTATCGCTGTTGCGGTACAAAAACTTTTATACCACTAAAACTACATGTACCGGTTTTACAATTTATTTAACCAAACCAAAGAAAAAGTGTTAAAAGAACATAGAGGGGTCCTAAACGACTAAGGTTACCCATTTTTACATGTAGGTATTATCAAAGGGATTTTTCTCTAATATTTTGTTAAAATTATATTATCAAAGTAGAAAACAAAAAAATTTTTAACTACTGTGCAAGTGGAAAGTATGTTTGTTGGCAAACGAAACGAATTTCAGTATCGGTATTAAAGGTACTAAAAGAAATGGTGTCTATCTATTTGCTAAATGAATATTGTAGAATTAACAGAAAGTGTTTTGCCTTGCGTTAAGGCCGTTTGTTTGTTTGAAAATTTATTTTTAGAATGGTTGTATCAAAGGCTACGGTCACACTAATTAAATATTTGACCAAATAAGCATAGCCACTACTTTTGCTAATATAAGCAATATGATTATTTAGTTTGCTTGTTGGTCCCGTTTTTTCGTCAAATATTTGATAAGTGTGACCGTAGCTTAACATCTAGTATTGCATTACCTTGTCTAGTAAATTTGTTTATATCAGTATTTATTTAACAAATTTGCACACATTCTGCAAGTATATACACAAATATCTATATTGTAGTACAAAGTAGCTGGTATTTTAAATATTTAGCCACTTTGAATTTTATTATTGATTTAAAGTGTTCTTGATTTTAATGTCAAAGTAGTGGTTATTTCAGGCATGCAACAAAATAGTGATTAGTTAATTAAATGTTGTTAAGAAGATGTTAAACAAAAATTTATTATCTAATAAGTAACTATAGTAGCAGTTGATGTGGAAAATAATTTAAATTAGCGTTTTTATGTTTAACTAAAGCTGAATAAAGTAAAATTTTGCAATTGAAGTTTTTGACTTTATTTTATTTACAGACTATATTCCTAAATTAACCGGGGAATTGTAAGGTAGACCTTTAATACACACGTTGATATGAAACACACGAGAGACTATGGCGGGAATGGAATCCGCAAGCATTGAATTCATAGACTAGCTCACTAGCATCTAGCCTACTGGGGCACCTAACAAATTTTAAACCAATTATTGCAGTTCTAAAAAATGCTTAAAAAAAAATTAAGTAAATATTGGCAATAAAAGTGACATTATCGACATTGTCGAAAAAGTTTAAATTTAATACTTGTTATACGAATTTTTACTTATACAAAATGAAAGATTACTTCAATTAAATTTAAGTTTTTTTTAATACAAAACTTAATTGAAACTAACTTCGAATTTTAACAGTTATTTATTATTACATATGTATATTAAATATTATGAAATCATTTGAAGGAAATAAAAAAAAATTAACTAATGATATTTAAAAAATTTGATGTAAAAACAAGTAAGAAGTTATATTCAATAAAGACCGAACATTTTATGCCCTACATCACAGTGTTAACTGACAAGTTTTCGAAATTGTACCCCATTGGGAACCCATAGGCAAACATTGATCCACTAAAACAAAGTTATGTTAAAAGATTCGTAAAAGAGTTTTTTGTACCGAATAATTTCTGGATACTTTCATTTATATGTATGAAATTTTTTCGTTTAAAAGTGTCATTTCTGGACCTACTAAAACAAAATTTTGCCAAGACATATTAACTTTTATAAAAGTTATCGTTTATATTAATACCAACATTTAAAAAGAAGTTATTACATTAAAATCTATTTTCGGTAGTAGAATTTGTATAGGAACTATATTCAAATGTGGACCGGTTTCGAACAAATTTTGATTGGATTTTTTACATTTTTTGCAACAAAAGCAATTCCGAAAATAATTTTGCATAGCGGCTATGTAAAATTATGGATCGATTCCTCTTAGACATCATCCATGTGTTTTTCAGAACATACGTACTAAATTTAATCAAATTATCTCTAAAATTGTGACCAGCTGCCGTATTCTGTAATTCGCTTAGCTAATACCATGTTCACACGGACAGCAATATTCGTGTTATCTTATTCCGCTCTCTTATTCCTGTTTCGCGCCCCAAACATGATTGAAACGACTTGTTTCCCAATACAAAATTTTGAGAGCGAAACAGGTCGTTTCATTTTGAAACAGGCTGCGAAACAGGAAAAATGTACTGTCATCTCCAATTTTGATAACATTTATCGTTAGAGTATCTGATCTAGCTCTCAAAAAAAAATCAAAACAAAAAAAAAACAAAATAAAAAGTGTTGTTTAATAAAATTAAGTGATAATTATAACATAATAATATTAATAAAAGTATTAAATAATATATGCTTAAGTTTTATTTACTTTTGTATCTACATATTTTAAAAAAAATCACACTAACAACACAAAAAAATTGTCAAATTGAAACAAGAATGAATCGTATGAACAGCATGTTTGGCAAACTAGTTTCAAAGAGCGAAACGAGTGGTTTATAACGTCGTATGAACATAGCATAAAGCTAAATCTCGATCGCAAAATGCCTTAGAGAACACACAATTGAAAAATTTTAGCGATGACACTTAAAACTTAAATTGCATTCGTAGCCAAAAACCGCTAAATAAATTTTTTAGATTTTAAGCGATAGAGATTTAGCTTTAGCGAATTACAGAATGCGCACAAGGACCGACAACCAGGCAGCCGGACGACATCTCCAATATGGGGGTGTATATTCGAATCAAAGATTTATCAAAAGACTTTTTAAGAAATTCCAAATTGTAAAACAAGTTAATTTTACGACATGAAATAATTATCAAACTTAAAAAAAAAGTTAATATTTTTAACCGTTAAGAAAACTGCATTGCCACATTGTTTTATTTTGTATTCTTCGGAGTTAAGTTCGAATAGTCACAAAAAATTTAAATCAAGATTTTTAATATCTTTAAGAATAATATGGGTTTTACTTAATTTGATGGATATTTCGAGTTTTCGAAGTTATTAATTTTGTTATTATTTTCTCCATTTAGATTAAATTCGGTGTAATTTTGATGAAATATTTCAAAATAAAATAATATTTAAAATTAAATTTGAATTTTTAGAACATAAAAAACAATTTATATTCAATAACAGTGAATTGCGCCATTCTAAAGAATAATTAACAACCAGGCCCACGATGTCACACGAAAACGTTCGCATAGAAAATTACATTTAATACAAAAACAATTTCTAAAATTTGTTTTTGTTTTAAATGTAATTTTCTATGCGAACATTAACGTGTGACATCGTGGGCCTGGCTTTAAGTATTTTAAAAGTAAAAAACTTTCTTAGAAATTAAGTTTGAATTGCAAAGTATCCGCAAAATTTTGAAGTCGGTGTTTTTTTAACTTAATTAAAAATAATTTTACACCAAGATAACAGTCACCCGTAGGTTTTTCACAAATAACCATTTTTATACAATCTTTATACAGAAAATGGTTGAGATCCATCCTTCACTAATTTTTTGTTTTTCAAGTCTTTCACCTTGAAATTGTAGTTTAAAATTTTTTATGAATCAGAAAAACACATACTTCGTGCGTACAAGATGCACCAGCAAAAACACATTCGAGTGGTCTTAAATTTGCAAAATTTCGAAAAACCTACTTTTTCAAATTGACATTTTTCTTTAAACATGTGAAAAACTTCTCTAAGGTTACGACATTGAGCTCCGACAAAAAATTTAATAAATAAACAAAAACAACTTTTGCAATGTCGTTACTTTTTTCAAAAACCTTAAATCAATCAAATCAGAGTTAATAAAGACTTATTGCTCAAAATTATATTTTATTTTAAGATTATTTTTTTAAATGTTGCGAAAGAAAAAAGTCACTTTGTAAAACTTAATATTTTGCAGATATAATGTATAAAATACATTTTTTTCAATCTATTGTTCATAGCCCCAAATATTCTTTTTAAAGTAACATACAAATCATCTTCGTATGTAAATAAGTTTCCGCGATATTGAAAAAATAAACTCAACACATTCGGTTAATTACACAGAAAGAAAAAACTCGTTCTAAATTTAAACTTTTTTTACTTACTTCAGTACGAGTCGTACTCAAAAGTGTAAGTGCGAATAACACTTAAAAGTACTTAAAACAATCTAAATTGGGATAACTTTCGAAAACCAGCATATATGCTATATATATATATATATGCGTGCATACGCGTGTGTTTATAAAAGAAACAACAACAACACTAAAAGAAGATAAATATAGATTATTTCCATGTTTAAAAAGTAAAATAAGGATCAATAATTCCCATTTTATATTTTTTTAAATTATTTAGTAAAATACATAAAATCTTTAAAGAAGCAGGAATGGGAAACCATATTAAGCATGCCGCTGGTGACTTATAATTGAGAATTCTTCTGTAAGCAAAGGGCGGAATACAACAAAAGTGAAACAAATATATGTAACGAGTAAGTAAATAATAAGATTCTCTCACAGGTGAGTAAATGATAACATTCTCCCTGGTTCTGTGCACACAAAAAAATCAACGTATATTCCAAGGCGAATTGACTAGAAGGTGAGGTCAACTCTACAACTACAATGCTTCTGTGGTCGGGTTGTCAAAAATATTGCTAGTAAAAAAAAACAGGTTTGTTTACATAAAAAACTAGTTTGTATACAAACTGTGACAAGTCGACCACCGAAAAAAAACACCACATGTTGACTTGACCCCACCTTCTAGTCAATTCGCCTTGGATATTCGTTCAAAACAAAGATTTTACATGTTTCAGTAGTGATTTTGCTTCGTGTTAAATTAACATGATTTTACAATAAATTGCGAACAACATTATTTTCTTTTAAAATAACTACAATTCATGTTAATTTAACATTGCAGTAAAGTTAGAGCAAAATGTCATTTATATTGAAATAACAATCCGAATCACGTTGAATGAAAATTATTTTTCAAGTTGAAAAAACGTTAATTTTATGTAGAATCAAATTATAAATAATTTTAATTAAAAAAATACGGGAATTGTCTTCTTTTTATAACATATTTTAAACATGAAAATAAAAAAATGTACATACTTAAGTATGTTTGCATGTTAATTTAACAAGATAGACTTTTGATTTTAATATAAAACGGGTTTTTATGGATTCAACATTGAAAAATGTTATTTTAACAGTGAATTATATTAAATAAACGTGATTTAAGGTTATTTTAATATTTTACATTTAAAATTAATTTTTTTTTTTATTGAATCTTTCTTGTCGAAAATTACAATATGTATTCAAAGCTTCTTGGTGGGGGAGTATTGTTTTTTTGATCTAACCATGAATATTCTGCCAGTTAAATAGCTCTCAAGGAGTTTGTGAGTGTTTTGTGGAAGCATTCGTGTTATTTTAATGATCAGCCCATCATGCCAAACTTTGTCGAATGCTTGGGAAATGTCTATAAACAGTGCTGAACAATATTCCTTTCTCTCAAACGCTGATCTAATTTGGGTAACAATTCTATGCACTTGTTCGATTGTACCATGCCTTGCTCTGAATCCGAACTGATGATCCGGAATGATTGCGTGTTCATTAAGATAGGGAGTTATACTTAAAAGGAATATTTTTTCGAATAGCTTTGATAATACATGATAGTAGGCTGATTGGTCTGTACGACGTAATTTGACTAGCGTCTTTTCCTGGCTTAGGAATCATAACAATTGTAGAGGTCTTCCAAGAGGATGGGAAGTAGCCAACTCGTAATATCGCATTAAAGATGAGGAGCAAGATTCTTGAAGCAGACGTAGGTAAGTTTCTTATCATTGAGCTTGATGCAGTCAGGACCGGGAGATTTTTTAATGTTGATAATTAATATGAAATAATGATAAATTTAAATAAAGGGCATACTTTTGCAGAAATTAACCATGATTCTCAATCAACATTTCGCCATGTTAATTTAACATTGGTATTTTTTTCTGTGTGTGGGTAAGTGTTTATGTTAAAATCAATCTCATTCTTGGATTACTTCAAGAACGAATCAAGATTAAACCATCTTAGAAATTTTTAAATCAGAATTAAGATTAAATAAGCTTTATAATACTTGAATAAAACGCATTTTTAAATTGATTCAATCTAGTTTTACTTAACCCATTAGCGCCCATATTTTTATTTTAAAGATTGTAAGCTATTTTTGAAAAATATGATTTTATTTATTCAATTATTACTTATTCAATTATTTGTGCATGCTCCCACATGGGATCAATCTTATTTTCGGATTATTTCAAGTACGAATTCGGGACTAAATATGGATAAGTTAAGTATTTCGCACTCGAATATCCGTACTTGAATCAAGTATTCTGTACTTGATTTAAGAAAATCCGTACTAACCGTACTATTGACACTGCTTCGGCTTAAATTAAGTACGGATGGATTAATCACCCTTATTCCATTTGGCGTCGTCAACAGTAAACAACGCCGTTTTTTATGTTTTGTTTCAATTTCGTATTCCCGTTGGCAATATTGCCATATTTCGATGACTGTTAACATATGTTTGGTATTTTCTAAGAAAAATTCTCGTTGCTGTTGCCTTAAATTGTCCTTGATTTTGTCGTCGGCATTTTTAGTGTTGTCTTGTGCTGCTTTGTGTCGTGTTTTAAAAATTTTACGTTATGGTTGGCTGCAATTTTGATTTCTACGGCGGTTTTGATATTTTTCTTCATTTGTGTTGTGTTTTGATATATTTTTTGTGGATACATATAATTGAAAAAATTAAAATAACAACAAGTGACAGTTCGAGAAGCTAGTGGAAGAGCTTGTTAAAAATCCATAGCCAGAGGATTATGCAGGGTCTCTTTTCCTAATAAAATAAATATGCCTTGCGATTAAAGTAGAAATGGTTTTTTTTTTTTTTTTTTTTGGAGCTAAAATTTTGCTGTGGGTTCCGTCCACATAGCAAATTACACCTGGAAATGCTGCTTTTCAAATAAATGCAACTTTAATTTATCCATTGTGGACAAAGTTCTCTCTTCATGACTTCCAGAGTCTCAGACAAAATTTTTAAACTAGTGGCTGGGACAGTCAAAAGTTGAAATAATTTCCAACGATGAGCTGGTACGATCCCTGAGCCAAAAAATGCAATGTTGCTGCAAATATATTGTTTTTGGAACAAACGTTCCCTTTTTTCAATGAGGCTCTATTATTTCCAACACATGTTTAAAAGAAAGTTTATTCAGCCGAAAATAACTTTCAAATCTTAAAAAGGTTAAAAAAAAATCCATAGGCACTTGGGAAAATTTAATATAATAAAAAAAATTTTCATTTAAACATTATTTTTTTACAAACAAATTTTTATTTAACTTAAAATTTGAACAATCAGCACAGAATTTTTTTTTCCAATAAAAAAACTGTAAACAAAATGGATCAGCTGATTTTAATATTAGAGATGTGTGCTGTATTTTATTAACATTATCGATAAATAGTCAAAGGCGTCATAATACTCTTACAAAATACCAATTTAACATAGAATTGATGTTGTCTTTGATAAGAATTGCTGTTGCCTTAAAATTGCCGTTGTTATTGCCGACGCCAAATAGAATAAGGGTGAATGTGTTTTTTCAGTGTATGACATTTTGAATATGACATAACTTTTCAAGTTTTTTTCGTTCTTATATGTTTCTTATAGCATGAAAGGAAACTTCTCACCAAATTTAATTCAAATCGAAAGGGGTACACTTCCTAGGTATCCTTCCTAAAGTCAGTTTAAAACGACGAATCTCATAAATATTGGTATCTGGATAAAATGGGATATTCGATCGTTATCTTAATTTGGCCTCTGAATTTCATGTATATCGAGAAATATAAAAAAAAAAAATTAAGTTCGATGTTAATTTTATAAATGAACAAGTAAATGTGATTTGTTAGGCTATGCAGAATTTTTGATGCCCTCTACCGAGAGTTCTAATATCAAAGGAGTGGGCATATTATGGGGCCTATATCTATTATAGATCAATCTTGACAAATCTTAATTGTGTGATTTTAGTCTTATGAAACTATGACGGACTAAATTTAACTAAAATAGCGCTATTTATTACAAATTTAGGCGTACTAAAGTGTTTTCCGAGAATGGGCTTTATATATATATATATTTTTTTTTTTTTAATTTCTTAAGCTAATCCCGCGAAGCTCTATGCTTGTCTGCAGGAAAGAAACCAGAGTTTCTGGCGGAAATCGAACCCGCAACCTCAGCGCTGATAGACTAGCTCGCTACCAGCTAGTCTACCGGGGCGCTACGGTAAATTATGGACCGATCTTTACAAAATTCGGCAGTGTTATTTCCCGTCTTATGAAACTATGACAGACAAAATTTTGTTGCATTAGCGTTATTCGTTACAATCTTAGGCATTCTCAAGTTATTTTCGAGAGTGATCTATATGGAGGGCTCAGAACTAAACTGAACCAAGTCATAAAATAAAATACATATATGCATTTCAAAACTGGATCGAATTCTCCGCAAAGTTTAAGTCTATCCAGTTCTGTAATGGTCCGGACTAAATCAAAAAGTGTTTCGTTCCTCAGGTAACGGTAATAAACCCAAGTCAATGGCTTCGGAAATTAATGCCAGTTCACTTGCTCAAATTCAAAATATTTTCGAATTTTCTTTTTCGACTTGGTTCGCTTCAGCTCTGAGCCCTCCATATATGGGGCCTATGGTAAATTAAGGATCAGACTTTACGAAATTTAGCAGTGTGATTTTTGGTCTCAGGAAATTATGACAGACCAATTTGTATTGCATTAGCATTATTTGCTACAGTTTTAGGCGTACTAGGCTGTTATAAGAACTTTATATGAGAACTATGGTAAATTACACTGTACGACATGATTTTTCACCCATGACATATAGCTTAAAAAATATACCTATCTCTCAGTTTTTCTAGATCATTCATTTCGCGTTTTATAATTATGTAAAATCTTATGTCAATCCGTTATGCTGCCCTTATTTATCTTAGTTTTTGAAACAAAAGTAATAATTTTTTAAGTTGGTTGCTTCATAAATATTTGGACTCATAACTCTTTTCCTACTGAGCCGATTGTGCTGCTTAGGAGAACCAGAAAGAATTTGATACAATACTGTTTATTTCTTTGGAGTCGTTTTATGGTGAGCGTGATTTTAACAGTTGGACAGAAAGATGGACATGGCTAAATCGACTCAAGGAATTACTTAAGGACCCAGAATAAATACACTCTATGGTATCTTAGATGAATATTAAAAAAGTTTGACAAAAAATGACAAACTTAGTATATCCTCTTCACAGCTAATTGTGAAGGGGTTTTTTTATTACAATAATTTAATAAAATAAATAAATCTTAACCTCAAAGCTAAATTGTGTGCTGATAAGTCAATTATTGCCCATACATATGTCCCAAATAAGTACCACTTAACACCTACAATTAGTGTTATTAGCCTTTCATATTGCTGGACTTGTCGACTATCTTTTTTACTACCTGCTTACGAAAATATTGTATTATTTTTAAAAAAAAATTTTAAAGCTTACTTTGGTCCATATATAAATCACACTTATAAATACGAACTTTATAGAAAATATATCTATGACAAAAAGGAAAAAATTATTTGTTTATAGATAAATATTAAAAAGGTAAATTAAAATGTTTATTTATTTGTTATTATTTAGTTTTTAATAGTTATTATTATAGTTAAATCGTTGCAAAAATAAATTGCAATTTCTATTCTTTAACTGCTGGTGGGAATTTAAATGAGTTGCTTAAAAATTAAAACACGTGCAAATCGTCTCACATTTATTTATTGGCATGATGGTACGGACGAACTATATATACAATGCATATTATACATATATACATACATACACATGTATGTATGTACGTATTTTAATTAATATTAATATACATACATACATACGTTCTTATTCCGTGAAAAAAATTTATTTATCTGTTGATTTTTTAAAGTGTTTAAAAAATATGTAACTACAAGAATTTATGGGATATCCGGAACTTTCAATTATAAATGCAAAAATTCCCCTCCACATAAACCTTTTCGGCCAATAGATATTCTAATTGGTTTATCAAATATTTTTGTTCTTATATCAATTAGCTGGCATGTATTTAAATTGGTTTAAATAAAAAAATAACATTTATTGATTTTCCCACCAAAGAATAATCATTCTATCAATTATTCTACACCTGCACATTAAACTTTTTTTGTTTTGTTTGTATGTATGTATGTATGTATGTATGTGGAAATAATTGCGTATGATAGTATAGAGAAATATTCGAATGTGCATATATTCAAGCATATGAGTATACACAAATGTTAAAGAGTTCACCTAAACGGATACATAACATGACCTTCAAATATTTACTCCTGTTCTTTTACACAACAGACATAACAGGTAAATACATTTTAAGCAACAGGCTGCAAACTGCATTTGTTTGTAAAAACTATACATATGTTTCGCAGCTTTTGTGGTGTAAAATTAAAAAAGGTTAAAAAATTTTTTAACAAAATAGTCAAAGTAGGTTACTTCGAATACAAACAATCTTTCGGTTTTTATAATTTTAAATTTAATCTTTTGAATTTAATACTCTATTAGTGTAAATATTTTTTAGAACTTGCTTCATTTTAACTTTTTATTCCAAACAATGTTTTAAAAATTCCTGGAATATTAAAACTTATCCGTTTCGTATTTGTGCCGTGTCCGTTAAAGTATCAGTGCTTATTTAGACATATCCGTTGTACAACCGATGTTTTCAGTACATTTAAATTATTTCTTTTACGAATAATAAATTTGCAATTATTAAAATAGCTCTAGATGAGGAAGAAGATCAATTAAAACGCCAAAATGGGCTCACAACGTCAGGACATTAGTGAAAATCACAAAAATATCGTAGCCGACTTATTTAAAAAACGCTGAATGGACACTGGATCACCACGGAAGGCAAAAAGGACGTATGTTAACACTCTCAATGTAAAACTTAGGCAACGATATTTTATTTTTCACTGGTACAAGACGGATGAGTGTAAATAAACCTTAAATGTTGTTTTCGAAAAAGTAACCTACATCTAGAATTGTTCAACTTTTTAAAGAACTAAGCTTTCAAGTACATTT
This sequence comes from Pollenia angustigena, assembly GCA_930367215.1. Taxonomy (NCBI): domain Eukaryota; kingdom Metazoa; phylum Arthropoda; class Insecta; order Diptera; family Polleniidae; genus Pollenia; species Pollenia angustigena. The sequence goes on from OV884059.1 coordinate 156,081,703, forward strand.
TTAATTTATGTCTCACTCTTTCGTCGTTTAAATTGTGAGTTTTTTATTGCATCGTTTTTTGACCCGTTGTTTTACGATTAATTTTTAATAAAGATTATATTCTTTTAAGAGATTACTGGTATTCATTTCTGGATCAAGGGTTTAATTCGTTTAAATAAAACACAAAGATCCAAAATAAAAATTGCAGAAATTACAGTTTTACTATTCATTATGAGATTCAGTACCATTAAAAGCCCTTTTACACTGTTATACTGAGTATTATGGCATTTCGGAAACTCATATAAATTTAAAATGTATAATAGTGTGAAAAGAATTTTTATGAACCTGCAGGAAATGTCACTATTGACACAGTCACCAGTACTAGTGACTTATTATACCCCAGGCAATGTTATTTACAATAGACAGTTAACATGTGCGTGTCATTGGAAATCTACTACTGACGTTTGTACTACTGACTAGGTACTGACTAGGTAGTTCCTTTGGGAACATATGTAGACATTGGAACCAGAGAATCACTAGTAAATTTTAGTAAAAGTAGTCTACACTTTTTGTAGGAATACGAAATCATAACAATCTTTTTTTTTTATTATTTCTTTAACTTTTATAGGAATTGTACTTCTCAGTTGTTATTTTTAAAATCTTTTTCGTATTATCGCCAATTATAGTGGCAAATGTAATGTGTGTAGACACTTCGTTAACAATGTCACCAACATAGTCGACAAAACTGGTGACTTGGAGACACTTGCACCCAGGTTTCCTTCAGGGAAATGTCAAAAAATACGTAAACAAATTTTACAGTCTTTACGGCTCTCACCAAGGCGAATTCAACTACAGTTGGTGTCGAAAATACAACAATCCAAAAACAACAGAAACAACATAGAGTTTTTTGCATTGCATTGTTAGTGCTTATATCTCGAAATGTCAACCAATCTCAGCAAAACACTATCAAATCAAAACAAATAAGCTCGAACTGTCAAAACGAGATGCCGTTTCGACACCACCTGTAGTTAATTCGCCTTGGCTCTCACCATGTTTTTGAAATTTTTCTAGCAATGAGATTTTTCTTTTTATCAGAAGAAAATCATGGATGAAATCTTTAAATTTTGTTCACAAATTGTCACTATTATTTTTTGTACTTACACCAAAATAGTGAAGAGGGTACTATGCGTTTGTCTTGATGTGTTTAAAACTAGAAATATTATTATTACATCTTGTGGTATACTAATCGACTCAGAAACATGTTCTGATTCGATCTAACGATATCCCTCCTTCCTTGCTGCTGGCTGGTTGACCGTCCTTTTACGCAAAGTAAAGGTCGCAATTTTAAAGATATTTTGATGAAATTTGGTACATAGTACGTTTCAATTGTCAGAATTTAAATATTGTGAGAAACTGTGCATAATTTCACATGGCACCCATACAAACTTCTTTCCTGAAAAGTCCTTGTGCCCATAAACCATCTTATTGTGTTGGTATTTAGATTAAATTCAATCAAATTCATCTTCAAAATTATATCTCTTATCTTCCTTATACATTTTGGTATTAACATAAAAATTGGCGAAAATAACTTTTACAATAGCTTCTATGTCAAGATAAAATGTCTAAATTATAATTGACACAAGGAACTATTACATGAAACTTACCCTCTTAACATAATTTCGTTCTGGCCGGTCCAAGGTCGCTCATTTGGTACACTCTGGAAAATTTTTCTTTGTTTACTGTGGTGTAGAGTATCAAATGATCGGACTTGACCGACAGTACTATCTTACTTGTTTTCTAATAAAAATAATGCAAAATAATTTCTTATAACTTTTTAATAAATTACTAATTGTTGTAAAAACTAATAAAAATGCGGTAAACATATGAAAAATGTACATTCGTATCAACTTTCCCACACTTGATGAAAATAATAACAACAGTTTTTGAATAGTTTGCCGCCAGCATCAGAATAAAAGTTATTAAATATTAAAGAAATATTACATGTTGTGTTATAAGCAACTAAATTTTATTTATTTTTTAATATCTGTTAAAATCATGCCAAAAATTGAAGCGCTCTTATAACAAAAATATAAATGTTTTTTTACACTGAACATCTATTTAAATTCTACAAAGAGTTTAGAAGTAAAATTTAATTTTCCATTTGATTTTTGGACAGTCTTGTAGAATAGTATAAAAGGGTCTTAAGTGATATCGCCAACTTTTATTAAACTATAGACTTTAAGGTTTTTCTTTTCTGACAATAATGTTCCATTTATGCATTGCGCGAGTTTTTGTTCTATTCTAAAAATATATGCAAAATGTGAGAAGTTGTCGTTTTCCTTTCTAAATATGTATGCTGCAAAACTAAATGGCAAATTTGTTCCATTTCTTACCCCAAGTTATAATTGAGTGTGAGATAATACCCTTTTATGCACCTGCATTAAGTACTTTTTTATGGAAGCAAGTATTTTTATACCCACACCACAATAGTGGCGAGGGTATTATGCATTTGTGCTGATGTGTGTAACGCCTTAAAATATTGGTCCTAGACCCACCTTAAAGTATACCGATCGACTCAGAATCACTTTCTGAGTCGAACTAACGATGTCCGTCCGGCTGGCAGGCTGGCTGGCTGGCTGGCTGGCTGGCAGGCTGGCTGTCCATGTAACCTTGTGCGCAAAAAAATTTTTGGAGATATTTTGATAAAATTTGGGACATGGGTTCTTATTGGCACAAGGACATACATAGCCTATTGAAAATTGGCCAAATCGTAGGACAACGAGGGAAGATAGGGGGAAATTTCTTCCTCTCAGAAACTATCAAACCGATTTGAATGAAATTTAAAACATAGACACAAAAGGGATGCATTTTTTAAAAAATAGGACCGCGAGGGGAGATAGGGGCAATTGTTGCCTCTCAAACCGATGTTAATGAAATTTTAAACATAGATAGAACCATATCTATATGGACACAAAAGCTATACAGTTTTTCAAGAATAGGACCACAAGGGGGAATAGGGGGCAATTTCTGCCTGTCACAAACTTTCAAACCGATTGTAATGAAGTTTATAAACATGCACTCACAATATTATTACAGTAACGGACTGTAGTTTATTTAAGAAATATTCCGTTCAGTAATTTTTAAATAAATAAACATTTAAAATTCCAAGCAAATTTATTTTTAACTGATTCTAACAGTTATTCAAAAAACTAAGTGTATATTAATACGAATTTTCAGTTGCAGTTAATATTGTCCGTTGATTGAATAAAATTCTTCTTTATGTTAAATTAAATAAAAATGTAATTTAAAGCAACGAAAAGTTCATTTAATTTTTACTGTCAAAAATTCAACCGCGAATTCCGTAAAAACAAATGAATATTTAGTTATCTTATATAAATTAATTGTCAAAAAATTAACTACATATTCCGTAAAAACAAATAAATATGCAGTTATTTTATAAAATTTTACTGTCAAAAATTCAACACCATATTCAGTAAAAACAATTAAATATTCAGTTATTTTATATAATTTAACTACCAAAAATTTATTTTTACTTATCTATAAAAAATTTATTGTTTGTTTTGTGTAAGTCCCAATTTACACTAGGGACATTTCTTGCCGGACATTTTTTGAATTCTCTTTTAATCTTACCTGAAGCGTTTACATATGAAGCACTAGAAGTCAGACAGAAATTAATACTTGCATGTAAACTACGAAAAGTAAGAAAGAGAAATGAAAAAATGTCCAGTACAGAAAGTCATGTACTACACACTCTACCTTTTCGACCCCTCGCCATCAAACTTCGTCTGTCCAGCAAGAAATGTCCCTAGTGTAAATTGGGACTAAGCAATTCCCATTTTCTATTTGTTAATATAATTTAGTAAAATACATCAAATTTTAAAAGTAAAATAACTGCGAAGCCATATCGGTCATGCTGCTGATGTCTTATAATTGAGAGTTCTTCTGTAAACAACGTGGTCAGTACAACAAAAGTAAAACAAACGTGTGTAACAGGGTAAGTAAATAATAATATTCTCCCTCTCTCGCTTATAAGAAAAACAAGCGGAGAGGTGTCTGTCTGATATTTTTTAGAAATTCGGCGTTTTTGTGGAGTAAACGAAAATTACTGAATTTAATAAAATAACTGAATATTTAATTGTTTTTACTGAATATGGGGTCAATTTTTTGACAGTAAAATTTTAAAAAATAACTGAATATTTAATTGTTTTAACTGAATATGGTGTTGAATTATTGACACTAAAATTTTACAAAATAACGGAATATTTATTTGATTTTACGGAATATGGTGTTGAATTTTTGACAGTAAAAATTAAATGAACTTTTTGTTAAAAATAAATGAAAACTAAGTAGACCGGTTTTTAATTGAATTTTCATTTATTTTATATTACAATTTCAGTAAATTTTACGTACAGAATATTGTGAGTGTGGATAAATCCATATTTATATGGACATATAAGCATGATGTGTTTTTTAATACTGTGGTGTAGTCGGTCAAGCCCGACCATACTTTCTTACTTGTTCTTACTCAATTTTTTCTTGTATTTGCGTACAGTTTGTGTTATGTATACATATTTGGGGGATTCACATGGTAGTCATAAAGTTGTAAAGTCATATGTCTTAAAATAATTACAAGAAACTTCTAAATACATTATGTGACTGCTTATAATTTAGATTTCTATTGTACAATTATTTTGAATCAATAAACACAGCATTTAAACTTCTATTTTGTTTGAAACACAACAATATTTTGTTTTTTTAAACAATTGTAAAATATTAATTAGAACATTATGACGATATGACTTGATAGCACACCTTGTGAATCCCACAATTGTGATTTTCGTTATACTAATTTAATATTATATTTTGTTATATAAAGAAAATTCAATGTTAAAAACTGCTACAACCGTGGTGAATATCGCTTATTAGTACAAACTTTGCATTCAATATTTAACACGCTAAATACACATAAGTGTTGAGTGTAAAACGTAGCTATTATTTTGTTTCATTGTAATTTAGAAAAATTTATCAATTTTTAAGGGTGCGTGTAACCTGATAAATATATTACACAATTATATGTTAAAAAAGAAAACACCAATAATTTATAATCAGAATAACTTGTTATTTAGTCCTCGTCCTGATTATGAAACACTTGCTGGATAAACTATCTTCAATTCTCTTTTGAAACTGCATACTCGTCCATACAATAAAACTTTTGTTTTGCAGCATTTAAGTATTTTGTATGCCTTTTCTCTTTCTTTTAATAACAAAGTCACAAAAACTGTTTGTACACGAAACAAAGTACAATTTTCTTGTCGTCTTTTATCAACAAACTCAGTTGTATTCAACCAGCTTTGCCAGAAGTATGGAAAATTCCTACATTTATATTTTTTCTTTTCTAAAACAGTGAAAAATCGGACAGATATTTTGAATTGTGAGCACTATTTTCAAATTTCATTTTTATAATACAAAATGATTGTCCGTTGCTAAAACTTACTTTAAAAGCTCTATGTTTCTTTTTTTTAAGTTTTGTTTGTTTTTATTGTTTGTCGCTTGTCGCATCAATTGAAATTTACATAAAAGAGCAGACACCAAAAAACTTATACACATTTACTTGCACTTGAACTATATTTTATTTATAAAAAAAAAAGAAAACACACACACAAACAACTTACACTTATTAATTAAAGACTTTAGTAAATTTTTGTAACAATTATTGAGAATTTAAAAAAATTCCTTTTTAAAAAAAAAATATTTACAATTATTAAAATTTTATACTCCACTTATCATATTATTTTATTTTAATTTTTATTTATTTAAAGTTTATAAGCCATATTATTTCTCGATTTTTTTAATTTCCAATTCTTTAATACTTTTTTTTAAATTTTTAGGTATATAATTTGTAAATTCTTTATTTCTGTTTATTATTTTGAATGTGGTTGCGTTTAACCAACTTTATTTTAACACGGTTGCGGTAAGACTGAACTTGATTCTTGGGCATTAAGCGCAGATAAACTTGGACTTGGCCGCTTATAGCGATGGTGGTGGCGACGACTACACCTCAAATGTTAAAAAAAAGAACACAGCAAAACATACCAGCGCTAAAAATAACAAATAGAAAAGTTAGTAACAGTAGCAGCAAAAGCAGAGCAGCAGCGTTCACAGCATCTGCTGAAGTTCGATACACATTAAAGTTGACATAAACTTTATATAATTTCTATATTAACTTTTATAAAAATTGAGCTTTTTGGCGCGAAATAATATATGTTGTTTTTTAAATTTTTTAAAAAAAGTATTTTCCTATAATTTAGTTAGCTAAAGCGACAAATAAGCAACACAATCGGTTACACGAACATATAAAGTATGAAGCATATTAAACATTTTTAATGTTCACACAAAAATCTTGTTGTTGTCGAACTGCTTGTTATGTAAAGTTCATTTTGCCATTAAGCAGGAAATTAAAACTTTTAGAAAATTCACGGCCAAAGCTTTATTATTTAGTAAAGTTTGCATACATACTTGTTTGGCTGTGTGTGTGTTTACTTGTCAGCTGTTTAACATATACATATAACTGTATTTATGAATGAAAAGTAAAATACTAACGGTTCATGACGTCAATTGTTAAAGTTAAAGAAAATGTAGGTATTTAGGGGATAACAGTTTTAATTAAAATTACGATGTTGGACAAAAGATGGATAAGAATAACTGTTTAATAACAGCGAATTAAATTGTTATTTCTATTTTGGCTTAATGTTTTTTTTTTGCCGTTCTCTTAAAATGTGTAAGTTTTTTGTTGTATAAAGCACAGGTTTTCTCGAAAGTAAATGTCGAGTGGTCGAATTTCGGCCACCGGGCGATCCTAGTAAATTTTAATATTTTACAATTGCTGTTTTAGTATTATATTTTTATTTTTGATAAGAAAACGTATTTTATTATTTATATTTATTAAAAAAATTTATTTGTACTCCCCACCTAGATATTTGCGGCCTTATTTATTAAAAAATAAAGCAGGTTAATAAAAGGTTTATTAAACAAATTTTCATACAAAATCCGTTTCATAAACTCTTTATTAACCTACTTAATTTTTTTTATAAGTAAGGCCGTTTATATAAGAAAGCCAATATTATAAATCGCTAGGACCCTGTTTCCCGGCTGCGGGCGATACCAACGCTAAACATGAATTTTTGGCCTAGTCAATAGGAAACAATTCTAGATATCATCGATTATGTCTTGGTTAAAAACATCCCCATAGAAACGATTTATGCTGAAGACTCCATATAATTGTCTTCCGATCACACACCTTTTTTGGGGCCCTATGCTCCTTATACGATCTTCGGGAACATATATATATACATATATACCCTGCAAGCAACTCAGTTAACTTTAAGCTAACTTAAGCTAACTTTTTTTAAGCTAGTTGTGGTTGATGCCTTGATTATTTTTAATGGAGCCAACTGACTATTTTAACATTGGCATGTCATAGGAAGTAGTCAATTGTCCGACTCTGCATGACTTTGCAACTAACTTAAAGTTAGCTACTTAGTAGTTAGCTTAAAGTGAGTTAGGTAGTATTTATTTAAAAGTTAGTAAGGTAGTAGTTAGCTTTTAGCTAACTTTATGTTTATACACTACAAGCTTAAAAAGGAAAATATGTTATTTTTAATTATTAAAAATTATTTTATTTTAATATATTTCTTTTTATTTTGAATTCAGTTATGTTAATATTGTAAGTCCTATTTCCACTTCTGGTTTTTATGCATTCTGCATGGACTTTTCGTTTTTTTATAAACTTAAAGTCATTTTTAATGTCCGTATCTCCCTCATTTGAGACATTTGATCGGCAGGCGTCACTGCGACGCTAAAATTTTGCATATACAAAACAATTAACAGTTATAAAAATCCAAATGCGAAATAACAAAAGAAAACAAAGACAGATAACAAACAAAAACATAAAAAAATGCCGCACAGAATTCACTCGCATTGATTTCGGGGAATTTCTGCATTTATTTAAAGTTATTTCTGGCCCGCTACGGCTTTCGTCAGCATTCTTTGTGTCACACTGGATAGTGATACTTTATAAATTGAATGTATTTAACTCAACTATTTTAACAAATAGAAAGTAATAATTGCAAATTTTTCTGTACATAAACTATACCTCATTGCTTTCCAAAGGAAAGCTAAGGTAAAATGTAACAAGAAAATACAATATAATAGTCTGGTAGTGTATAAAGTCATTTCTGAAAAATTTAAGGAATAGAACTATTACAAAAAAGCTTTATAAAATACATAACTGAAATTTAGCTCATAGAATAAATTCGAAAAATGAAAAATGTAGAATATAATATAAAGTAACCTTCGGAAGGAAATCATTCCCAGTTTCTATTTTATAATTTTTGTTATAAAATTATGTTTAACAGAGAAATATTTGTATATTATTTGTCAGAAAAATCTTTTATTACAGAAATCTTATTAAAAAAAGGCATTAAAAATTCTTGCGTTTTACGTTTCCGATTTCCAGCACACCTCTGATGATATTTTTACAAAGTGTTAAAAATAAATTCCATGAAAGTTTTAATCCTGGCAACGCCAAGTTTTAAAATCTAGTAATAAAATATATTCTACAGATGTCGAACAGCTCTCCATTGAAAAAAGAAGAGTTCGAAGAGAGTGGCAACATCTGAAAAATGAATTTATCCAAAATATATGTATCTCACCATGCAGCAGACTAGCTACCATTTGTTGATGTTAGAGCAGCTATTACCCTAAGATTTGAGATAAGAGAAATCAAGAAGGCTATTTGTCATTTAAACCCCTGATATTGATAAAATCATTTTGGAGCTACCTCGCAAAGAAAAGAAAATTATTCTTTTAATTTGTAATGCTATTTTACTTACCTTAAATACTACCCTCTACAATGGTAGATTCCGTTAGTTACAATGATACTAACGCCAGGATGCACAAAAGCTTAGTCATATATGCCTATTAGCCTTTTATCTGATATATCAAAGCTATTTGGGAAACTATTAGTGTCAAAATCAACTTCGATTTTAAATTGAAATAGTTTTATTCGAAAATATCGATTCGAATTTAAAATAAAACTAGATGACCCGTGCGAATATTTCGCACCGTAATTTTTATCAATGAAAATATTAATTTTTCAATTTCTAATTATTTTTCGTCATTAGTGTTAGAAATAAGCTTTAAAATGAGATATCATTCATTAAATTTGATGCGGTGGTATGGGAGATATTTGCAACCGACAAAAAAAAGTGCTTTAGAAATAATATATACTATATGACCGTAATTTTTATCAATGAAAATATTAATTTTTCAATTTCTAATTATTTTTCGTCATTAGTGTTAGAAATAAGCTTTAAAATGAGATATCATTCATTAAATTTGATGCGGTGGTATGGGAGATATTTGCAACCGACAAAAAAAAGTGCTTTAGAAATAATATATATGATATCATGGCTGGCTTCATAAATGCAGTGTTGCAAAGCATCGCTAAAAACAAGTGGGTTGACAAAGCATCACAAATAAAACAATGTTCAAATTTCGCGTAGTGAATACGGTTACCATGCAATAATGAACTCAAGGTATTGTCTACAGAAAAGTTGTGGAATTTATGAAGCTATTCCTTTCAGTGTTACACAGCAACACTGTGTTTATTAAGTCAGCCCATAGCACAATTTAACAAACGCATAGACTAGTAAAGGAAACTTTTTGCTAAGTTTAATGGAACTGTCATTTGCTTAAGCAAGGTGCGAATCTAATCGCACACTACGTACGGAAACCAATGTTTTTTATTATGTTTTTGTTTGCTTAAGCGGCACAAATGTACACTTGCAATTTTATTGTAAATGATAATAAGTCGCACAATGATTTCAATCATTCAATAAAAAGGTGAACATAACCTATAGGAATAACATAAACAGCATTGTACAATGTACAAACATACTTCATTTTCTTTTCGTCGTGCAACAAAAATCAAAAGTCTTTTGATTGTTGCCAATATATTGTTCCACCGATAATAGTACAATACGTAAAATTGAACAATTTTATTGCTTTAAGTACATTTGAGAGACTTTTTGTTAATTTTTGACAGTAGGTTAAGCTAAGGTGACCATACGTACTCTTTTTTAGAGGACAATCCTCTTTTTTAACTGGCTGTCCTCTATAAAATTTGTGTCCTCTTTTATCATCTTTTTTCATAATCTGTCATCTTTGTCCTCTTTATTTTTAAAAGCATGACCAATATTTGCTTTTATTTTTATAAATTAAAATAAAAATTTTATTTCACGGTGATCAACGGTTTTTTCTGTGCAATCGTATGGAAAATGTTGGGCCATGCTTGTTCTGTTTATACTCCTACTGGACTCTCATACACTTGCAGTATAAAATTTTGAATACTTTTTTGCAATGATTATTAAAGTTTAGTTGTTTTTTTTTTGTAACTAATTTTAATTAAGTAAATGTAAATTTTTATACATCATAAGCTTAATATGCAAACCTGCTAACTCCCTTTCAACAAATTTTAAAGGAAAAACTTTTTATTTTTCCTATTTACTGCTTGAGAGGAGAACCAAAAATATAGTTGATTTGACACACTTCAAGACTCAAATTGAAGAATAACTACAAGCTGGTCGACGAGGCATATATTTCTCTACCACACAAATCTCAATTTACTTCAAAAGTGGATTTCGCAGGTCTGCATATTAAGCCGACGATATGTAATTTTTTTTAAATTTTCTTTACATTTATTAATATGGGAATGTAAATTTGTCTGTAAAATATGTAAAAAAATCTTGAAGTCAAGAAATTTTTTTACTTTTTTTCTTTATGTCCTCTATTTTTATTTTCAAAATCTGGTCGCCTTAGTGAAGCAAGGCTTTGCATATTATGGTTGAGCCTTTATTATATAAATTGAAGCGAAATTTACCAGTAAATACAAAAGCTATTAGAAAGTTACCTAGTCGGTCAAAAATTTATTATTAAGTAAATTAAAGAAAGCAATTTTTACGTTCTTCTCAGCCAATTAACGCTGGAATCCCACAAGTATTTTGGGCCCTCTATTAACCTTAATATATACTTCGGACAAGCCAACAAACTGCCAACTTTTGCTGATGATACAGCTTTTCTAAACGTACACGTACGCGATGCCATGCAGCATCTCGTTACTTACAGGATGATATCTTTCAATCTATTCTAGCTATATATAACTTACTAATTTTTTTATCCGGTTAAAATAAAAACACTTGTAAGATTTTTTTTTGTTTCTTTTTACTTTTGATAAAATGTTTTATTGTTTATTTTACTTATATTTAGATGAGCTTGTCTTCATACGAAGACCTGTTAAAAACTGATTTTAATATTGTTAGCTATGACGGAGGAAACCACACCCAAGAATTAAACAAATAAATGCAGACGCATAGTCAGCATTTATTTGGTTCTTTTTTAAAATAATTAAGAAGCAAGCAAAAATTGTAAAATGCATTTTAAGCTGAATTAAAAATGTAACAGCAAACTCATTTCATTATTTTTCGGTCGCAATTCTAAGAATTGCAACCGTCCAATATTAATATAAAAAACCAAAATTATAATTAAGAGTTTGTTAACTCTTCCCCCCTTAGATGCAAACGTCCTCGTTTGTAAGGGGAATTGGTTGACCGATTTCTACACTATTGTATTCTAATGTGTTAGCCCTTTTTTGTATTTCTGAATAAATCGGAGAAATGCCAGGTTGGGTGGATTTAAATTCGTATCTTCCGTTTGTTGCGCATTTGAAAACAATGACAATTACAATTATCACGCATATTAATAGAGCAAATGAACTTTCCCACAGATTAATAGTATTTTTCCTATCGATCAATTGAATCGTATGACTATTATTTAAATGTAATTGTTTGATAAGTTGGAGGGACAAAGTTTCTTCAAAATAGTGTGTTGAATTTAATGAGCTTAGGATAGCAGGTAGTGGTCTATATGTCTCCTTTTCATAGTGGGAGAACGAAACATTACCGACAGTAATAGTGGCATTTTGATATTGGACTACGAATGTCCCATGCATATCGACATGGTTGCCATTCACTAGTATTGTACCATTATATTGGTTAAATAATAGAATACCATCTTGAATGACTTCCAAGGAAGAGACGTCAAGATTATTGCTTTTTTTACACGTGGAGGGGCTACTTTTAAGCAGATTGGGTATGCAACTTGTGTTAGTTATTTCTTCTATATTTTCTTTTTGGCATAGATTTAGTTCGTCATAGCTTTGACATGGGTTTCTTATTTCAAATATTTGATTTTGACAAGACATTATAGTTTCATATTCTAATTTTATAATGGTGTTTCCTGTTTTAATAGGTTTAATTAGCATAGTTTCACAATGAAGTTTTTTTACTTTAGGCAAGGTTATTACATATAATAAAATGGAATTATTTGAGGCTACTTTAATATTCGCAAATTTTAAGCATTGTTCTAAATTATTATAAGGAAAATTTTGTTCTACAATTAATTCGCTTAAGATTTCCATTTCGTTATGAGAGAATAGGAAAGAATTTATAATACCTGCTTTAGACCATAATAATGCCTGTTCAATGTTAGATACTTCTTCTTTAAGTATTTGTAATTCAAATTTAAATTTAAGTGCGGAGTTGTTTTCTATATCGTTAGTTTGAATGTTCCTGGTTATCTGGTTCGTCAAGTTTGTCAGTTCGTTAAGTTTCCGTTCAAAGAGTCTGTTTATAATAATTTGGTTCTCCGTTTGTCGTAAGTTATCATTTATTTTATCTGCCAAAATGCTAAAATCTGTTCGATCCGGTGAGCCCGCTATCCACTTCCATACGGTGCCAATTTCGTTAATTGATCTTTTATACTTTTTGAGGGGCTTGATTCGACTTATCAAGTTGTTCAGCTCCTCTATTTCGAGTTGGAGGAATGGCATGAGGGGGTTGGATTTCTTTATTTTGAAATTGATATGCTCACTCATAAGTTTTAGTTCTCGTTCATACGTTCCGATGTCGATTATGTGTATTAAGTTGAATGTTCCGTTTTGTATTAACGCTCGACCCGTTTGAAATGTCACTATTTCAGAGTTAGTGTAGTCGAGAATCTGTATGTCGGCTTTTATGATTTGCAAAAGGAACCTGTAAATGAAAAGAATATTATGTTCTTATCAAGCTTTTGTGGACTATTCGACCGGCTACAGTTTTAATTGTGCTATTGAGATTTTCTGCTACTTTTTCTTGCTTATATCTAGGTGATAGTTTAGTCCCTATTCTTTTATTGGTTTTTACATAGACTATGTCTCCAGGGGAGTATTGCTTAGGAGGTGTTCTATTTTTGTTGTGAAAGGCTAAATCTGTTTCCTGTTTTTCCTTTAGTTTTTGTATGTTGTTCTTCCTTTCTTCCATGAGTTTGTCTGGCTTTACTCTTCCAAAAAACGTATCCACTGGTCTTTTCCCGGTGGTAGAATGGATTGAATAGTTGTACCTGCTAATAGAAATTTCGAGCAGTTCCTTAAAAGAATCATGTATTTTTTCTGCCCTCACGCACCGCATTATTTCGGAAAGTGTCGAATGGAATCTTTCAATTTGTCCATTAACAGTACTAGTGTAAGGCGGAGCTTTAAATATTTTGATTCCAAATTTATCTTCCAGCATATGCTTTATCGGTGCAGATCCGAGTGATTTTTCGTTGTCTATAATTATCCATTCGGGAGGTCCTAAGTTTACTAAGATTTCACGCAGAGGTTCCTTAATATCTTGTGTTGATCTGGATTTGATGATCTTCGCCGTTACATACTTAGAAAACTTATCTATGGCTGTTAAGACTGCGGTTTGGTTAGTAAGATAGATGTCAAGGTGAACTATCTGTCCAGGGTATTCGGGAATAGGCGTTTCACTAAGTAATGGTTTCTGTGGATGTCGTTCATATTTTTGTTCTTTACAAATTTTACATTGATTGACTATTTTTCTGATTTTAGCAGCCATTTTTGGGAAATAAACTCTTTCGATTAATTGGTTCTTGTTTTCGGTAGCATTACGGTGTGCGCGTTGATGTTCGTTCAGTATTTCCTTTTCCTGGTCTCCTTCATCTGTTACGTCTGTTACAATTTTCCTAGTGAATCTGGTACGGTAATTATAAAAATGTTCGGGGTATATTTCCTGTATCTTTCCAAGGATGGATTCAGTGGTGTTCAGCCCATTTATGACTGAGGGATTAAGGTATTTTTTAAGAATGGTTATTAATTTCTGTTCTGTGTAATCCGTTTCATAGATTATGTGCCGGTGATAAGTGGGAAATATTATCTGAAATTTATATGAGGGATTCTGTCCCAGTCCCAAAAAAATTTGATTTTTAAAAACGTTAATTGGTTCGTCAGCTATTGGTATAAGGTGATGTGACGAAGTATTATCCCTATGGACTGTAGTAGTCATCGAGTTTATTTGAGGAGGTCGCGATAAAGCGTCAGCAACAAGGTTTGTCCGTCCAGGTTTATAGTGCAGTTCGTAGTTATGCTCTTCCAAAATAGCTTTCCAGCGCTTCATTTTGTTGTTATTATTTTTGCTGCTTAGCGCGTACGTTAGAGGTTGATGGTCCGTAACTATTTTAACCTTTGCTGAACCATAGAGATAGCTTCTTAATGAGTTGAGTGCCCAGATGATTGCCAGCATCTCCTTCTCATTGGTGGCATAATGCTCTTCTGCTTTACTAAGAGTCCTGGATATGAACGTTATCGGTCGATCGTTTTGAGACAGTACAGCTCCTATGGCGTACTCCGATGCGTCCGTTGCCAACTGGAATTCCTTAGTGAAATCAGGGTAATGAAGTATCACTTCTTCAGTGAGTGCTGCTTTTATTTTATCCAAAGCCTCCTTTGCGTCATTATTGAGTTTTATTGGCGTTTTCTTCGAGATGTTTTTGGACGCTTGTCCCCCTTCCCCCCTTAAAAGGGTTGTCAAGGGTTTCGCTAATTTGGCGTAATCCTTGACAAAACGTCTATAATACCCTGAAAGTCCAAGAAAGGATCTTAAGTCCTTTAATGTTTTTGGTGCAGGGAAATTTGTGATGGTCTCTACTTTTGCTGGATTGGTTTTTATACCGTTTTCAGACACGATAAAGCCAAGGAATTCTACATGGTTTTTTAAAAATTCGCATTTATCGACTTGCACTTTCATGTTAGCATCGCGAAGAGTTTTGAAAATAGTTTCTATGTCCTGTAGGTGACTCCGTTTGTCTTTGCTAAAAATGATGATATCATCTATGTAGACGAAGCATCGCCTGCCGATATGGTCCCTTAAAATATCATCCAATGTTCGTTGGAAGATAGAAGGTGCGTTTTTGAGTCCGAATGGTAAACGAGTAAACTCGTATTTACCATTGTTGACTGAGAAAGCAGTCTTTTCAATGTCAGATTCCTTCAGAGGAATCTGATGAAAACCGCTTTTCAGGTCTAAGATTGAAAAGTATTTATTCTTCCCTAATTGTGACAAGACCTCATTGATTTCAGGTATTGGGTATGTATCCGCGATGGTTACTGAATTTAGTTTGCGGTAATCTATTACCATTCTGAATTTCCTTTCATTTGATTGATCTATTTTTTTTGGGACGACCCATACAGGGGAGTTGTATGGAGATCGTGAAGGTCTTATAATACCATCAGTAAGTAATTTTTCTATTTGTGAATTTATTTCGTCTTTGAGGTGCATAGGGTAAGGGTATGACTTACTGTAAACCGGCGTATCGGAGGCCGTACGGATTTCTCCTATTACTTTAGATGTATAGGTTAATTTTTCATTTGGTTCTGTGAAGAGGTCTTTAAATTGCCTTATTATATTTGACAATTCTTGTGTAGTTTGTAAATCAAGGTGCTGTGTTTGAATACCTATTTTATTTATGTCTTGAGACTGAAATTGTTTTAACCGAAATTTGAGGTTTTTGATCCTCAAAATATTGTTTTCTGTGTCTATTACGGCCGATAGCTCTTTAAGCGTATCGTTACCTAGAATCGCATCGAAAGATGAGAGTGACGGGAGAATGTAAAATATAATTGTTTTATTAAGACCGAAAAGGTTAGCATTTGTATGGTGTGTAATTTCGATATCGCCCGCGACGGAGTTAGCGGTGAATGAGTTTTTATTTTCTATTGGTTTTGCTATAATTCCAGTTTTTATGTAATTCTTATTGGACCCTGTATCTATTAGTATTTTTAATAACTTCCCGTTCCTCATTCGGCACTCTAGATATGGCAATGAGGAACTCCTCATTCTAAAAAATGAATATCGCTAAGGTTTGTTACTACGTCGTCTTCGGAATCTATTGTTGCCATGTTGCTTCCGCATTCTTCAGGGAATTGGTAGTTGTCCTCCGTTGATGTGTCCTCTTCTACCTGGTAGTTACCCGAATTTTCGTTCGTGTCTTGTTGTGGTGTATAATCCATGGGTTGTGTTCTGATGTGGTAGTTACGTTGCATTTTATTTGGTGGTCCGTATTGGTTTGGTTGTTGTTGCTGTTGGGGTATTCTCCATTTCCTATTTTCGACAGGCCTATTTATGTAGTTAACCTGTCTTGTTCTCAAGCTCTCGTCTACTTCCATGGGTTCCGGTCGTGGTGCAGGTTTTGGTGGTCGTGGAGGCAATACATGACCATGTTGCTGGTAGTTCCCTTGGTGTGAGTTCATTTGCTGTCTTTGCATATAATTAGGTGTAAATTGAGGTTTTTGGGAATATTGAGGGTAGTATGTTAAATAAGACGCAAGGTGTTTTGGTGTTTGCTGAATTGTATTTCTTCTGGGTAGTGACATCGGCTGTCCCTGATTTCTTATGTAATTTCCTGCTAAACTATTTCTGTTTGTCTGGTTGTCCAATTTCTGGCAAAGGTACAATGCGTGAGGGAGATCCTTGGGTTCTCGGACACCCAGTAGTCTTGGTAGATCCCCTTTAAGCCCCCTGATAAATGTGTCTAGGGCTTTTTCCCTGTACGTTTGTGTCAGCAATTTGATTGACTCATTGCT
Source organism: Pollenia angustigena (assembly GCA_930367215.1). NCBI lineage: Eukaryota > Metazoa > Arthropoda > Insecta > Diptera > Polleniidae > Pollenia > Pollenia angustigena. The sequence continues at coordinate 156,098,720 of OV884059.1, forward strand.
TGCCTCCATGCATGAAATTTTATTAAGGATTAAGGTGAGGTGAGCATAAACTGCTTGATAAAAGTCATTGACCGATGAGTTGCCCTGTACTAATGACAGTAATTGATACTCTAATGTCTTTAGGTCACGCTGGTCACCGTAGTGATGGGTTAAGCATGCTGCTATTGAACGCCATTCGAGTGGCGTGTTGTATGCCTCTAAAGCTGCGTCAGCCTCTCCTATTATCTTATTCCTAATTGTCATAATAATGGCGTAATATTTGGGAGTGCCTCTGGAACTATCGTATATTGATAGTACCCTCTCCACACTCTTTTTCCAAGAACTAAATTCTGTATGTTTTCCTGAAAATTCCCTTAAACTTTTCACTATGTCGGGTACCTTTTCTAAATCTTCTAAATTATTATTGTACCTTTCATCTATTGCTTGGTCGGGTAAGTTAGCGAATTCTTCCGTCGGATTGATAACGTTATTAACTAATGTCCTACCCTCGGTTAAAAATAATTGTTTTAAAGACCCTAATAAATTACTTTGTAATTGGTCAAATTGAGCCTGGCTTATTCCTGCTGATGCAGGTAGCTGGTTTAAGACAGCAGGTCGGACTAAATTGTTTTGGTTTGCCATCTTTCCTTTCTCTCTTACAATTTTTCTTTTTTAATAAAATTTTGTAAAGAATCTAAAGATTTATGAATACTATGAAAAAAATTTTATTGTTCTTTTTCTCTTTTCTGATTTTATTTACTAATTAATACTTTATTAAATAGATTATAAGTAATTGCAATATCTTAAAATAATTGTTGGCTTACAGGTAGATAAACGTCTTCATTGTCGTCCTTCAGATGGATGCTCCTCAAGGCTTAAAAGTTGAATCTTCCACTGTTCTTACTAAGCTTGTTTTTCTCACACACAGTTTATTCGTTTTTCTTTGCACAGTTTTTCTTTTAAAGTTTTTGATTTATCATTTCTTTTAAACCAATTTTTAAATAAATTTCAGTGTTAATGTAAAAACAAATTTATAAAAATTTTGCAGCACAATATTTTAGTTTTTCTTTTCTTTTAAACAAATTTTTACATAAATTTTAGTAATTATGTAAACAAATTTATGAAATTTTTACAGCACAATATTTTAGTTTTTGTTTTCTGTATGTAACCAAATTTATAAAATTTCTACAGCATAATATTTTAGTTTTCTCTTATTTTAAACAAATTTTTAACAAATTTTCATAGATTTTAGTAATTATGTAAATAAGTTTATAAAAAAAAATTTTTTAAAAGCACAGTATTTTAGTTTTCCTTTTTTTTCAAAAAACAAAGTATTTATAAACTTTCCTTTATATTTTTTATCATTAATTTATTCTTAATACACTTTTAGTTTTTAAATACGTTTTTCTTAATCCTTATTATTAGGATATTTTAATTATGTTTTTTTATGTTGGGCAAATAATTTTATCCTCGTTATAAGGATTTTTTTTATTATTAATTTGTCCTTTTTCGTTGGGCAATTAATTTTATCCTCTCTATAAGGATTTTTTTTATAATTAATTTGTCCTTTTTTGTTGGGCAATTAATTTGATCCTCACTATAAGGATTTTTTTTATAATTAATTTGTCCTTTTACGTTGGGCAATTAATTTGATCCTCACTATAAGGATTTTTTTTATAATTAATTTGTCCTTTTACGTTGGGCGCCACTTACTATTTTTTTTATCCGGTTAAAATAAAAACACTTGTAAGATTTTTTTTTGTTTCTTTTTACTTTTGATAAAATGTTTTATTGTTTATTTTACTTATATTTAGATGAGCTTGTCTTCATACGAAGACCTGTTAAAAACTGATTTTAATATTGTTAGCTATGACGGAGGAAACCACACCCAAGAATTAAACAAATAAATGCAGACGCATAGTCAGCATTTATTTGGTTCTTTTTTAAAATAATTAAGAAGCAAGCAAAAATTGTAAAATGCATTTTAAGCTGAATTAAAAATGTAACAGCAAACTCATTTCATTATTTTTCGGTCGCAATTCTAAGAATTGCAACCGTCCAATATTAATATAAAAAACCAAAATTATAATTAAGAGTTTGTTAACTTATATAAAACAGGATGTGTGTATGTATGTATGTATGTATGTATGTAACGTATGGACTCCAAAACGGCTGGGCGGATTTGGTGAAATTTTCAGGGAATCTTCAGAATATTCAGGCGGGTGACACTGTGAAGTCTGATTTTTGATTTTCGGTCTGCGGGCGGAGGGGCGTGGCAAAATCCAATTTTCATATTGCACCACCAATGACATCTATATAATTTGGACGATTTTTTCTTTAAAATGATCGCCATGGTCCAACTTAAATTTATTCGAAAAGAAAATTTTGCCCCGCCCACTTTTTTCGAATTACCTAAAATCAGAAAACGGCTCCATCGATTTGACAAATTTTTCTTTCAAATGTTCGTATTAATCCATTTTAAGTTTTCATCGAAAGAAAAATTTACCACGCCTACTTTTCTATTAAGCACATAACTTGAGAACGGCTTGACCGATTTGGACGATTTTTTCTTTAAAATCATCACCATGGTCCAACTTAGGTTTTTATGTAAAGAAAATTTTGCCCCGCCTACTGTAACGCCCACTTTTTTCGATTTACCTAAACTCAGAAAACGGCTCCATCGATTTAACTAATTTTTCTTTCAAATGTTCGTATCTTTTTAACGGATTTTAAAAATCGAACGCAAACATTTTTCCTAATTTGGACAGGACAACGTCTGTCGGGTCAGCTAGTTAGAAATAAGATTAAAACAGTGGAAGATTCAGCTCAAATTGCAAAAACGTGTACATATAACATTCACTTTCGGGAATACTCGCTTGTGAAATATCTCGGTATAGATTAAGATCGGCGTTTAACGTGGAAATACCATATAAAGGCAAAATTAACTGAAATTAAACTCAAAACTTTAACATTGAAAATGTCCGTTCGACATCGACGACTTTAATAAGTAGTTGCGTATATAAAAGTGGTCAACTTCTTTGCAGAATATAGAAAGATAAAATAAAAAATAGTATAAAAACGTTTTTAAGTCCAGTATTCTTTTTTTTAAACTGCATTAAGTTTGGGTTTTAGTTTTTCGCCGATTTGACCTTCTTCTTTTTTTTATTGACGGCTTCATCAACGACTTTAACCTGGGTTGTCAATGATTCAAAAAACCCATATTATGTTTATTTTTTTACAGCGTAATCATAATGTTCCTAAAAATGTTTATCACATCAATTAATTCTTTAAAATATTTGCCATAATACTCAGCTGCCACTAACCAGTTAGAGTTTGTTGTGATGTAAGTTAACACTAATATGATGTTAGTGGAATTAAAATATATAAAAAATTAATTAAAATTAACAAATTTTGTGGGGAATTTGTTTTTTTTTCTCAAGTTAGTGAAAGAACTCATGATGTTGTGTCATCCGATAGAGGAGGAACGCGACTCTAATTGCTGCGATAAATAATGCTGGCGTTGTTTAAGTAATTCTTCGGGAGCACCTAGATAAAATTAAAAGCAGCCCAGATCTACAAAACTCATTACTAGGGATCGAATTTCCATGCAAATGCACGTTTTAGTCGATAGCCTAAGAACGGTGTCGACCAATTATTATTCCGAATCATTACATTTGCGTTAAAATGGCATCGATTTTTTTTTTTTTTTTTATATTGTGCATATTTTAGTGAAAATGCATATTCTTGCAAATTTTAACATTTTGGAGGAATTTTTTTAATTTCCATATTATAAAAAAAGTTCTAAAAAAAATATTTAAATACCCAAAAAAAAACTTTCCAACAAAAATTTTAAAATCGATAAATAAATTCGTTTGGAGCTCTGCTTTAAAATCAAGATTTTTAAGATTTCAACAAAAGATCCTTCTATTTTAAAGCGATGCAGCACTTAACATGGTTAATACTTTCAATGGGTTTAAAATATTTCACCCAAAACTGTTACAAGTTACTTGCTTGGCACATGGGCCAATTCGATTATATTGCAAATTTTAATAAAATGTATCCCTTGATCGTGTTGCTGACCAAAAATGGCTAAATTTACGGAAAAAAATGGACTAAAAATTGCTAAAAATGGGCTAAAAGCTTTTTTAAATAACAACACATTAAAATTCAATAACAAAACAGAAATAATTAATTTAAAGTGGTTTACGATGAAATTGTAAGTTAAGATCAATTTGTTAAATTAAAATAAACGTAAATTAATATTTTGATAGATATTTAAAAAATTTAATCATCGATAAATTCGATGTCGTTATTGTTCATCTCATAGGAATCCCTCGGGCCTATTAGTTTTTAATAATTTGAAGGTAAATCATAATAACGACAACATTTACCCAACCCTTTCAGTCCAGATCTACAATAAAGAACAAGTAAGAAAGTATAGTCGGTCAACGGCACATTAGAACCTATGTACCAAATTTGATCAAATAATCTCCAAAACAGCCAGCCAGCAGGACAAACACCGTTAATTCGATTCAGAAAGTGATTCTGAGCCAATCGGTATACGTAAAGGTGGGCTTAGGACTATTATTTTAAGGTATTACAAACATCAGCACAAACGCATCGTACCCTCTCCAATATTGTGGTGCTGGTATAAATATTTTATTGATAAAATCGAATTAACGGTTGCTTAATGTATCCTTTTTCTCAAATACCTTTAAACGATGTAAATCGAGTAAATGCCCTCTCTACTTCATCATTAGACCATGCAACTGGGTCTAAATTTCTAAAAAATGTTTTTTTGCCGCTTGCATCTCTTTATTGAAATACTTGCAACCAGAAAGAAACGCCGATGTTTGTGTTGATCCATTTTATAAATTTAATATTGGACTACTATTGCTTTATTTTGAAAGATGTTTCATCATCATAGTTTTTACACAGAAAAAAATAATTTTCATATTTGAATACGAAAATCGCATATGTATTTGATAAAAAAAATTTTTGAATTTTCTGTAGGTATAGTTATTGAATTTTTAGTCAACAACCAAGTTTATTGAATCAATAAAAAAATTTGTGGCCCAAAATAATTTTTTTCACCAAAATGTTTACGTGATTTGTTAAAATAAATTGTTGAAAATGTTGAATAAATCAAACAAAATAGTTATCGAATCTTTATTTATTTGTTTATTAATAATGATGTGCTAAATTCCCAATTTTTATTTTTTGATAAATACACTAAAATTTATTATTGTTCCTATGCGCATTTCGCTGGTTGCTTAGGCCAGATCATCAGGAAACCTTTTTCTAAAGACTTTGGCAAAACTTAAGATATTTAACTAAATAAAACTGTTAAGCGAATGAGAATTATGACCTATTATAAAATGGACAAGAGTTGTAAAAATACTGTTTTAACGTTGATTCAAATATTTGTTTTATTGAATATCAAGAAATATTTAAATATTTCGTTATTAAATATGTTTTATTGAGTGCTATTTTGCCAAGTGTATATTTGATAAATTTTTTCATTGAATCAAACAAAAAGTTTGTTAAACAAAAATTATATTTTTAACAAACTGTGTTGTTAAAAAAACAATATTTGTATAAGTTGTGATTCTGGAATCAAAGTACAAGGCATAATAATTTTACCTTGAATAAAACAGTAATTTTTTTATTCGTGGTTAATTCCCAATTTTTATTCTTAATAAAAAAAAAAACACTGAAATTTATTGTAGATGGGATAAGCTATTCCTATGCGCATTCCACTGGTTGCCTAGCACAGATCGTCAGGAAACTTCATCCAAAGATTTTAGAAAAACTAAAGATATTAAACCAAATAAAACCGTTAAGCATTTAAGAATTATATGCAACAGTTTTACTTGTAACAATATCAAAGTTTAAACAAAAACATCATCAATAAACAGTGAGTTTATCTTTTCTTACATTCCCAAAAATTTTAATTAGTTGTTAAAGTTTTTTAAAGATATTTGAATAACAATAGTATGAATTTTATATATTTTTGTTTTAAGTAAAATTAAAAAAACCTTTTTTTATTTTGGAAATTGTTTAAGTTTTTAGTGCATATTTTATTTTTTTTAGTGCATATTTTGTATTTTTTAGTGCATATTTTCGATTATTTAATGCATGAAAATCTCATCCCTAATAATTACAATAGTGGGTGTACATTAAAATTTTTACTACATTATTTTCCTATGCCGGTTATTTTGAAAAAGGCTTGGGTTATTTTGAATAAAGTTTAATTTATTTTGAATGAAGTTCCGTTTATTTTGATAAAGGTTTCGTTTTATTTAAAAAATGTTTCGTTTTAATTGAAAATGGTTTATACATTTTTATTTTTCGAATGAATTCTATGAAGTAAATTTAAATTTAATAATGCTTTTTTGTAATAGTTCTATTCCTTCAATATTTCACATACATACTTTTCTTGCTTAAGCCAACCTTTGGTTAACATTGAAGCTATAGATATGTAGGAATGATTCAATACATTACCAGACTGTTACATGTTTCACTTTAGCTATCCTTAGCAATGAAGTATTTTGCATGTACAGAAAAATTTACAATTATCAGACACCAGCAAAATGTAATGCATTATCTGGCCCGCTACGGCCATCGTCAGCATTCTTTTTTACCTCATAGAATTCATTCGAAAAATAAAAATGTTTAAGTCTTCTCCCAAAAGCGAAATTGAATCATTAAAAGCCAGAGCTATTGAAGCATGATCCTTTTCCACCTGTACCGTATTTTATTCGATGGTATAAAGTTGTATATCGTCACCTAAAACGCAATGGGCCCTAACTAACAACAAATTTAAAACCGAATTTTTCATTAAATCTGATGTATTGCGTCAACACAAATGTCCACAAATTTTGAATCTTCCGACCAACATTAGCGATTTTATTGACAGAAAACAAAAGGCCCTTCCTAGAAAAGAAAAGGTAAACGCTAAAGGGCCTAACTAAAATTTTGCATTATATGCAACATTGTCAATTATCAAAACAACTGGTATATTTTACAACAAAAATAGCAGAAAAATAAATTATAAACAGTTTAAAGCGATTTATCATTCTAAATGCTTTTTGCTTCTCCTGTAAAATTTTCAAAATGTTAGATAGGGCCTTTGGCATTTTAGGTAACGATATGTTAATAGTCATTTTTTTTATTTTGTTACAAAATATTGTAAAGTTAAAAGATAATCGAAAATTATCGATTGTTATCGATGGCTTTTAGAAAACTATCTCATACTATCGATAGTGTCGACTAGGTAGGTAGGTAGAAAGGCCGGTGTGAAGTCTCCTTCACACCTTCACCCAGAGACCAATATGGTCCATTGTGACACCTTAATTAGAGATAGCTATATGAAGGTAGAAAGTAGGTGAAATAAACAGCGAAAGCACAAGACAGATCCGAAAGATAGGTAGAAAAGAAAGGAAAGAAAAGAAGGTAAAGGACCAACCCCGAGAGAAATTCCACTCAAACCAAATGCGCCCTACGTGCGGTTAGCACCCAGTCTCCCCTCGCGCAGCCAAGCCATCCCCATTACGAATCCTATCAGATTCTCGAGTCCGCAACTCGAGACATCCCCTAATTCGCCCAGGAATCTACTGCCCAGCCACCTCAGCCTGCTACCCTGCAACCTGGGACAGTGGCACAGAAAGTGCTCAACTGTCTCCAACTCCTCAGGGTCCTCGCACAACCTGCATATATCCGACAAGTCGGATCCCATCCTCACCGCCATCTGCCTATCATACAGTGGCCCGTGATCATTCCTGTCATGGTCCTAACGCAGACCCTGCTCCTGCCCAGCAGCGACACCGAATCGGACTTCCTAAGCACCGGCCACAGTGTCCGCGATACCTGTTCGCCCCCCCCCAGGCCCGATTGGTCACGCCCAGTATCCACTCCTTAATTCTACCAAAATAGAAGCCCAATGGAGGCCTAACATCCTCCACACAGTCAGGATCCTCCATCTCTGAGCCCTGTCCTGCCAACTCATCAGCAACCTCAGTGCCGCCTATGTCGCAATGACCCGACACCCAGCACAACCTTAGCAAATACTCCCCTAAGGCTCCTTTCAGAGCCCTCCTACACTCATCAACCAGCCTGGAGTTCACATAACAGCCCCTTACGTCCCTAAGAGCCGCCTGGCTGTCCACATATATAGTGACCTCCGAGCCCCTATCAATGTTGTGTCTCATGAGTTCCACGGCCTTCCAGACCCCCAGAACCTCCGCCTGAAAAACACTGCAGTCGTCAGGAAGCCTATATGACCTTCTTATGTTCAGATCCTCAATGTATACCCCTGCACCCGTGCCCCTCATCTTCGAGCCATCAGTGAAAATTGCTCACATAATCAGTGGAGCCCGGCGGTCCCAGGCAATAGCCACCAGCCTCAATCTCACATAGGATCCGTGAGTGACCCTGAGTGTCATTCCTCGTCAGTCCTAAATTCCTCAGTCTAAGAATGCTCCTGGCCGCCATTCCCATCACATACTGCTCAATAGGCAGAAGATGTAGAATGACATCCAGGGCAGCCTGAGGAGTACTTCTCATGGCACCTGTCATGCCAATTGAAGCACACCTCTGAGCCTTAGAAAGAAGGTTCCTACGACTTGCCAATCTCAATGACTCCCACCAAACACAGCATCCATACGTAAGAATGGGTCTAACCACCGAAGTGTACAGCCATCCCACCACTAACGGCCGGAGTCCCCAGCTCCTACCTATCGATGATCTGCAAGCATAGTAGGCATTGAGACCCCTTTTGAGTCTCTCCTGAGTATTCCTACCCCATGACAGATTGCTGTCCAGAAAAACCCCCAGATACTTAGCACTATCAGATAGTCCAAGCTCCACTCCTCCCAGTACCGGAAGTCTTAACTCCTCCACCTTCATACCTCATAGTGAAAAGAACCAACTTCGTCTTCTCCGGATTAACTCCCAGTCCATTGTCACTTGCCCATGCCGCCAGTTCGCCCAGCGCCCCTTGCATGATGTCGCTAATTGTCGGCAGAAACTTGCCCGACACCAATATCACTACATCTTCCGCGTAGGCCACGACCTTCTGAACCATTATGTCAAAACGTCTCAGAACGACATTGAGCCACAATAAGGGAGAGAGAACTCCCCCCTGTGGGGTCCCCCTATAACCCCTGAATAACTCTGCTGCTAAGCATCATAGTTATCCATTCGACCAAGAACAACGAAACCCTCAGGTCAACCAGTGCCTGCCTATCCTCAAATTGTTAAAGGCGGCCTCTATGTCCAGGAATGCCGCCAGGGTGCATTCCCTGGTTCGCAAACCCCGCTCCACATAACCAACAACATCGTGCAACGCACTCTCAACAGATCTTCCTTTAAGGTAGGCGTGTTGAGCGCCGCTGACGATGCCGGCGTCAATCTTCGTCCTCAGATGTAGATCAATCAGTCTTTCCTACGTCTTCAATAGATAAGACGACAAACTGATTGGTCTAAAATCCTTGGGTTTAGAGTGACCGGTTCTACCCGCCTTGGGGAATAAAAACTGCCCTTACCTTCCTCCACCTCCTAGGAATGTACCCGTTCAGCACACATACCCTAAACAGTTCCACCAACAACAGGAGTGATGATTTCCCGATATTCTGTAACATCGCCGGAAATATACCATCTGGCCCAGCCGATTTGTAGGACCTAAAGGTATTTACCGCCCATATTATCTTATCCAAGGTAATCATATCCCCGACCGTCTCCCTTTCCTCACCGCCTGAGCCCGAACCAGAGATTTGTAGGACCTAAAGGTATTTACCGCCCATATTATCTTATCCAAGGTAATCATATCCCCGACCGTCTCCCTTTCCTCACCGCCTGAGCCCGAACCAGAGAAGGGATTTGTAGGACCTAAAGGTATTTACCGCCCATATTATCTTATCCAAGGTAATCATATCCCCGACCGTCTCCCTTTCCTCACCGCCTGAGCCCGAACCAGAGAAGGGGTCACCACATACAGCCTGTTCCCCCGACCCAGGATCCACACACCCCGGAAAGTGAGTCTTCATAAGAAGACAGAGAGATTCAGAGCCAGATTCCGCCCATGAGCCGTCCGATCTCTAAATAAATCAAGGGACTACAGGTTCCTTAGATAAAATTCTCCTGAACCTTGACATATCATTCACGGATTCAATCCTCCCGTACCTCAACCTGAAGTTATTCCAATCTTCATCCTTGCGCGTTTACTTCGCTCTATTGAACAGCCTTCTGACGGTGGACCTTTGAGTTCTCAACTCGTCTGTCCACCATCTTGGCTGTGTACGCCTGCCCGGAAAATTTAACGGACAGGATCGCTCATAGCTACTGGTCAATACCCCCGTGAAGGTGTTTACCAGTTGCTCCACACCGGCCGGAGTCGACCCCCAGTTCCGTGTAACCCTAAGGTTCCGTTGCACCAGTCCCGAAAACGAATCCCAATCCGTCCTTCTCGGATTCCTATACGGACACCTTTTCGACCTCTCAAACATTAGACTAAAGGACAGACGACTATGATCAGAGAAGGAAAAATCCAAAGCCACCCTCCAGTCCTCTACTAATTCCCTACAGTTCGTCAATGTTATATCTATCACTGCCTCTCTATCCCTAGTTCTGAACGTTGGCGTATTCCCCCTGTTACAGATAAAAAGATTGCTGGCAATAATAAAAGCAAACATAGACTCACCAACTCACGCATTTTTTCACCAGGTGGATCGGCAGCTTCATATGGCAAGTATGCCGATGCTAGTGCCAGGACCGTTTTGTCCCTGGCTTCTCCTGTTATAACCGTGAGGTCTCCATTACTGAAAGAATGAGAAATCATAAATTTATGTTCAGTTCTCGCCAGTATACAAGTCCGAACCTTCTCATCCGAGCGGGATACGAACAAGGTATACCCCGTGATCCTTAATCCAATTACCCGGTTTTTGTTAATCTCTTGGATTAAAGCCATGTCCACATTGTTATCAATGTGGTGGGTTACTAATTCGGTTGAGGCCGCTTCACAGTGGTGCAAGTTTATCTGCACCACTTTCAGCCTCTTAGGGTTTATCATTTTTAGGAAACTTAAATCTGACAGACCCCAACCCGAATATAGCAACCCCTCCCATTGACTTCAGTTTTCTCAGAGATTCCCGGTCTACTTCGAACCTGAAATCTCTTCCTTGGTTCTCCTTACAACCCAGTGAAGCTATCATCTTCCACTGGCCTGTAATGAGCCCATTGTTCTGATTGGCCAGTAACCCCAGTATGACCTCCACCGATTTTATAGGTGGAGGAATCCATACAGTGACTACCGGCCTTAATGGCAACTCAGACGCGAGTATGACGTCCAATCTGGCTTCAGGATAAGCGCTGCCACACCAGTCGATTGCAGCATTTAAAAACTCAAAGGTTTTTATATTGCCGCAACTGAAAGTTTTGACACCTCTTATCCAGTCAGCCCCTTTGAACGATACTTCGTCCGGCCTTCCTTTGACGCTAAAGATTTCGTTGAGTAGTTTGTTTTCTAGCACCTGCCATTTCTCGACACTGATCCTTCCATCGGGATCCATACGATCAATGACAGATGCTAGAAACCGACCTTACCTGACGACTCCCTTAGCTTCCTTGACGTATAGGGTTGGACCTCTCTGGAGCCAGTCCTCTTAGTGATCTCCTTTCGGGGATCCTTCCTTTTGGCCGCTGGGGATTCTGGTCATCACCAGACCTAGCTCTCTTAAATACCCACTTATTGGGGGCCTTAGCAGAGCTCTGTCGGTGATCACCCGATTTCCCTGCAGATGTTGGCTGGTTTGTCCCAGTAATCCCCTTTGTGACCTCCCTTTTGGGGGGACTGTCGGAGATTATCAAGACTTTACCAGTCCTCATCGCGCAGCTAGTAAAGGGTAGTACGTCATCAGGCTTGGTTCCCTTATCCGTGACCGTACTGTCACGGTTTAGAGGACCAGGTGTTGATTCCGTACCCCCTTTCTGACTTCCCGATCCATTATTGGAGGATTCATCAGCAGGGGTTGCTGAGGGTTCGTTATCTTTACTGACAACATTTGAGCCCTCAGCAGCCCTTGCTGTGTATCCCGCAGGATAGGAAATGCCTAGGATATCACCGACAGATCCATGGATTCGTCCGAATCTGGTAACGTTCTATCGGTGCTTCCTCAGCAAGAGCCTATCCCGCCCATCGTGTAGTGAGGAGTCTTTCTTAGCTATCTTTTCTAGAAAGGCTAAGGAGGCCCTTACACCACTCTTGGCTTTTTCAAGACTCGTTCGGCCTTCTGATGTGACCTGTTCTGTCGCATCCTGCCGAACAATGGGTTTTGATCCACCCACTACTCCGCTCCCTATCTCGAGTGTGACCTCAGGAGCCGATGACCCGGCCCTATGGTCCTGATCATGAGCTGAAATCATTGTTATTTCATGCTCATCATCAGATCCCAGAGCTAGACCATCGAGTCTTTCCGAGACCCCTGTTCGAGGCGGGGAACCGACTGGGGGGTCGTTCGTTCCGCTTGTCTCTGTCAGTTCTGTCAATAACTGACCTTCTTGCTCCAGAATATCTCTGTAGATACTCAGCCAATCGGCTTCTGGATCTGACACCGAAACTGCCGAGTTGTCAGAGATATTCCCTGCATCGACTCTTAGAGTCGCGTCCTTAGTTTTTTCATTAATTTTTTGTCCAGTTTTTTGGTCCCACGAGTAAGCCGTAAAGAAAAGGACCGTCTCGCTTAGTGACGGCTTGCACGGACTAGGCTAAAGTTACAACTGACCCTTGCCATCGGCGCCAGAGGGAAGCTGTTCGCGACCAGTTTCTTTAACCACTAACCAGCCATTCAGGTCCTCGGCACTGCTGTCAACCACCTTGACCTTAAAAGTGGGGGATATGGGCGATAAAGGGGGGATAGATAGGATCATAGGTAATGGGATAGGGGATGGGAGGATGGATAACCCTTAGTCGTGCTGGCCTTAAAGCATATGCCTTCCAACTTGTCCCAGCTAGAATTTGCCGATTCAAGTTACAAGACATTCACTACAGCCAGCATTTAAGCCACCACATCGCGGCTCGTCAAGTTATTTATCATCCAGATTTGCAATTTTTGTTGCTGCAGTTTTTAAAAATTCTGCTTTGAAATTGCATTAGTGTCCAGATTATGAAATCATAGTTTTGCAATTTTTTTTATTGGCTTAATTCTAGTTTAACGACGAAGCTCCAAATAAAAAATTAAGTAGCCACGGTTATAGCAAATTGAAAATAAGAAGAAAACATTAAGTGAAAAAAGTGGTGCAAACGCATAGCTTTGGGTTATGGACCTCATAAGTTTACATATATATGCGATTTTCCACTACATTTCTCAACGTATATGGCCAATATTTTGAAAACTTCTAAATAAATCTTTCTTTATATATTAAATTTATTCGAAAATTCTAAATCCATTAAGAAGCGGGGATGTTTGCAAAAATACAAACTACCTACTATGGAGAGAAGATTTAGTTAGCGAACACAAGTATTTACCTAGTGCTCTTCCGTAATATTTTGATGTAAAATTTGTTAAAAAACTGTAATGGGAGTTAAAGAGTTAAACATTTTGATATACATTTTGTATATTTAGAAAGATCTATTTAAAAGCTTTAAATTGCTACCAATATTGGCCCTATACTTTCAAATATGTATACATACTATAGTGGACAATCGCATATTTTTATGAAAACTATAGAGGTCCATAACTCGAAAACCATGCGTTTGCGCTACTTTTTTTACTATATATTTTCTTCTTTTTTTTCAATTTTCTATCACCCTAGGTAGTTGTTTTTTATTTGGAGCTGCCTCGGTAAACTAGATTTGCTCCTTTTTATTGTTATCTTGCTTTCCTCTTCTTCTTTTTATATTTTATATATAAATACAAAAACACCTACAGCCAACTTCAAGTTAAAACGTGTAAGAATAACTATACAAAACAGAATTGCAGAGTACATGAAACTGAGTACCCCTCCCCAATCTTATCTCCCCTCTCACCAATGAACTCAAGAATTGCTTTAACAAAAATTGCAATTCTGGTCGATGACTTTCTTGCCAAAAAAAGAATGAGAGCGAAAAACGAATATTGCTGTCCGTGGGAACATGGTATAACGCAAGGTATATTTACACAAGGTAGACTCATTTGGGAGTGTAGACATGCTGCTCTATAAAAGGAATCGAGTTGTCTAAATTGTCTTCATATAAAAAAAAAAAACAATTTAACGCGCACATATACAAATGTTGGCTCATATACACGAAATTTGACGTTTAGGTTCTAACTAGGGGTAATCAGCTGACAAACATATGGGCCAACGAGTTTACCTTGTGTAAATATACCTTGGTATAACGTTACATTAGATTTTTTGACAGTCGTAACCATGGTCGCAACAAAACTCATAAAGCTGGAGGTCCATACCACGCGTTTTCGCCTCCACGCAGCGCATGCTTTTATAACCTTACCTGCGTTCTACGTTTCAAGTTACATGCAACGCTTTTTATGCAGCAGCAGCACAAGTAAAAATAAAATTTAATTTGTCAAAATCAGCTGATTTGTTCGAACGCTGCTTGTGGCGCTTACAAAAGTAGAAAGTAAACCTACTTTTCGCCTCAAGGCATCTACGCTTTTGTGCATGTAACTTACTACGTATAACTACACAGATTCTACTTTTTTGACAGCTGCGTATGCTGCGAAAAAGCGAGTAACGCGTGGTGTGGACCTCCAGCTTAAGATTTCTATCTCACACAAGGCGAATTGACTAGAAGGTGAGGTCTACTCTACAACAACATTGCTTCTGTGGTCGGGTTGTCAAAAATATTGCTAGTAAAAAAAATAGGTTTGTTTACGTAAAAAACTAGTCTGTATACAAATTTTGACAAGTCGACCACCGAAAAAAACACCATATGTTGACTTGACCTCACCTTCTAGTCAATTCGCCTTGTATCTCACAAAGTATTATGGAATACATACAGGGTTTTTTATTGTTGTTATGTGATACGAACTGTCAAACAGCAAAGGGGTTGAAAAGAGACAAAAAAGACAAAAGATAAAGACAAAAAACTTGTTTACTATGGAACATTTGACAGTTTGTACCTCAAAACAAGCAAATAAAAAATAACCAGCTGGCTTTCCGAGACTACCTGCTATAAATATACCTTGGGCTACTGGGTTTAATATTTCACATACTTTTTGGAAAAATGATTAAATAAAAAACAATTGTTAGAAAAAGGGAAAATTTTTCATATTCTATTATTTTATATAGTTTTTATTACATAGTTGACATTTATTTGTTTACATATTTTTAACCCAACACTGCTAAAGCTCCTTACACTACTGAACATACTCCAGACAGCTGTAGACAAAATATCGTGGTGTAATTATTTATAAATACAACATGAAAAACATGTTTTATCTACGGTTGTCTTATTCAAGTTGTTTTGCGTTAAACTTTTGATTTTATGTTTTTTACAAAAATATTACACCATTACTGTTGAGAAAATAATTCACTAGTTTAATCGTTATATATTAAATTAAGCAAATTAATGAATTTTGTACGCATTGCAGTAAGAAGAGGCTTTGCAGCCATTACAGTTGGAAGATGTCAAACATTTGCGGCACAAAGAAATTATGTTTCACAAAAAAGTAAAGTGAATCTTGTAAAATTTCATTTGGAATCAAAATTGCAAAGTTCGGAAGCTCGTGCGTTATCAACACCAAATATTTTGCGTTTGTCTCACAGAACTGCCTCCTTGCAACCAACCACTGCTGCTCCAAGTCAAATTAATAAAAAACGTAAGAAACGAACAGAGCACCCTGACTTGGCTGCTTTGGGATTTTTTAATGTAACTGCCTTTTCAACGGCAGAGGAATATGATCTGGAACATTTATTTATAGCTTTAAAACAGCAAAGACTGTATGATGCAAAAAAATTCTTTTCCACTGATAATTTGGGAGTAGAACAAGATGTTCTTTATGTAACAGCCAAATACCAGGTAGGCGAAGAGGTTCGTGATATATTTTTCTTTCGTGAAGGATCTGTGGTAATGTGGAATTTTGGTGAAATGGAGGCAAATAATATATTGTCGTTTTTAAGACCATTTGAAAAAGATCCTTTCTTGAAGCCTTTGGTGCGTAGTGAAAGTGAGGTAATGCCCTATACCTATATACCTGCTTCTGCTGTGGACATAGAAGGTGATTTAGTATCCTCAGCCGATATAGAACCTGCTAAAGCATTTTTTCAAAATGGAAAATTTTTTTTAACTTCGGGAGAAGACAATTTTTACAATAAGTACACATTTTCTAATGCCATGGCCACTTCCATTAAACTGGGTATTTGGGAGGCAACCTTAGATCGTTATATAGATTCTATGGCATTTATAACCGACGATATGAAAAAAGGAAGACATATACGTATATCGAGAGCAGAAGTCTTACGTAAGACGGGTGAACTTTTAGCTCTAAGACATGTTATTAACCTATCTTCCGATTTGTTGGATACTCCTGACTTTTATTGGGATCGTGAAGATCTAGAGGCCTTGTATCTACAAGTCTGCAACTACTTTTCGATATCAAGACGTACCAAAGTTATGAATGAAAAAATTAATCACTGTGTCGAATTGGCCGAGTTAATATCGAACAATTTGAATGAAGCGCACAATACCCGCCTGGAGTGGATGATCATTATATTGATTATGATTGAGGTGGGTTTTGAAATTATCCATTATATTGATCGCTATTACGGTAACAAAGATGATGACGATCATAAGCACAACCGTGTGTCTAGTCCTACTGTATAATATAATTTGTAGTTTTTAAATAGTTGGTATAAAGATCTTTTTTAAATTAAAAAAATATCGCAAGTTTATAATTAAATATTTTAATGCGAATACATACAAAAGTGGAATACAAAAATTGTGTTGAACAAAATTAACAGTAAGCAAAACTACACAATTAAACACAAAAACAAATTTCTTGCAATTGGATTTTGTTATCAATAAATTTAAAAGTCACGTCAAAATTTGCACTCTTGCGAAAAGTCAAAATTACAACTTTACGTGAATACCTTTAATATATTTTTAAAAACTAATTACAATATAACTGGGTAATTGCTGTATACTAGGAGTCGAAATGAAGCACTTTCAAAGCTTTTTTTAAATTATACTTCCGAAACATCAATCATATATATCATCAATATTAAAAACATTTAATATTTGTTTAAAAAAAATTCAGTTACATAATTAGGGATGCAACATCGTTCCAAACATCAATGTTTAAAAACATCGCTGTTCCTACGATAAGCATCGATGTTAAAAAACAGGATACATCGTTTTTTGTTTTCGTATACCAAATATGTACCACATTTTTAATTATATTTGTTAATTTTATGCAAACATCTATTGGAAAGGCTCGTTTTCCTTATGGGACAAAATTTTTTTTGGTAAAAAGAATTTGCATAAAAGTTCAGCCTGTGAAGAAGTGGGATGAAGCATCACAAAAGTTAAATTGCTTGTAACCAACCATAATTCCGCCGTGCTAATGTTTGCCTCTAATTTTATTTTTAAATTTGTAATCACAAATTTTTTATTTTGAGTGCCATGCCAGCTGGTAGAAATACACTTCTGTGAATAAACTAAATCATAAATTGAATTTAGTTCGTAATAGTCATTATTTGGCTATCAACCATTTCATTTTTTCTTTGTTAATACAATACCTGTAATTAACCACATTCATTTTATTAACTTATTAGTAAATGAAAACGTTTCCTACAATTACTTATATACTGCGAACGAATTACAAAATTTCGCGAAAATTCCAAAAATTTAGAAAAGTTTGCTAAAATTTTAAATTTTGCAAAGTGTAATATTGATAAGAAGTCTCTTAAAATGTTGCAAATCCAAAGACTTTAAAAAATTACACGCTAAAATAGCAAAAAATTTAAACATTTTAAACTAGCCATAAAATTAATTGAAATTATAAATTATAAACACCGGCAAGCTGTAAAGAATCAGAAATCTTACAGGATTCTATAGCGACAATGGCAAAAATTCGCAAAAAAAAAATGCAGAATTTAACACAATCCCTATTATTATGTATTAGAAATCGTTAATCGGTTAAAAAACAAAATGTTGGAAAATAACATAAGGAGCGTTATAAAATTATCCAAGTAGAAACTGGGAATTATTTCCTTCCGAAGGTTACTTTATATTATATTCAACATTTTTTCATTTTTCGAATTTATTCTATGAGCTAAATTTTAGTTATTTATTTTATAAAGCTTTTTTGTAATAGTTCTACTCCTTCAATTTTTCAGAAATGACTTTATAGTATAAAGTCATTTCTGACTGTTGTAAATAAATTTCTTAAAATACAAACGCACTTTTGTACTTTAACTTAATTTTTGAACAACTAGTCCAAACACCCATTGCATTTTGTCTTTAGAGTATCACTCCCTATATTCTTTTAATGGTTGTTTATAAATCTATATATATAAAAAGAAGTGTACATTTTGATTGTCACTCCATAACTCGAGAACGGCTCGACCGATTGCCATAAAATTTTTAGGGAAGGTACAGGGAGGAGTGATGATGGTTAGTTGATTTTGAAATCCAAAATCGGTCTAGCCATTATCTATATATATAAAAATGAAAAATGTTTGTATGTTTGTTTGTGTGTTTGTTTGTTTGTTTGTTTGTTGGCTTATAGACTCCGAAACTACTGAACCGATTTTCCTGAAATTTTTACAGTAACTTCACGTCAGCCCTAAAAATAAAATAGGCTACTTATTTTTTCGATAGGGGCAAAGGAATTGGTACCCCCCATAGAATGCCAATATTAATTATCGCATATCTTAAGAGCCGCTGGACGCATTTTGCTGAACTTTTTGTAGTAGGATCTTCTGAGCCCCGAAATTGAAATAAAATAGCAGCGGGGGTATTGGAATCCCCCATAGGACGCCAATGTTTAACATCGCATATCTTAAGAACTGTAATAGCGAGAATGTTCAAACTTTCTAGAAGTCACTCTTATGGTATACTACACTTTTGAAAATAAAAATAAAGCGGGTAGGCGCAGGGGGGGAAATCCCTCCCATAGGATGCATACATTAAATATCGATCAACTGAAGAACTTTTAAAGGGAGAGTCTTCAAACGTGGTTAAAGCTACTATTATAGTAAACTATAAATTTCAATATAAAAATGGGCGGGAGAGACAGGGGAGGAGCAGTACCCCTCATAGATAGAAATATTAATAAGAGCGAGCCACTGCACGCATTTTGTTGAAATTTTGGTAGTAGGATCTTCTGAGTCCCAAAATTGAAATAAAGTAGCAGTGGGGGAAGTGGTTTTCCCCATAGGACGCCAATGTTTAATATCGCATATCTTAAGAACTGTTATAGGGAGAATGTTCAAACTTTGTAGAAGTCACTAATATGGTATACTACACTATTGAAAATAAAAATAAAGCGGGTAGGCGCAGGGGGGAATACCTCTCATAGGATGTATATATTAAATATCGCTCAACTGAAGAACTATTAAAGGGCGAGTCTTCAAACGTAGTTAAAACTACTATTATGGGAAACTTTAAATTTCAATATAGTAATGGGCGGGGTAGACAGAGGAGGAGCAGTTCCCCTCATAGATAGAAATATTAATAAGAGCCGCTGCAAGCATTTTGTTGAACTTTTGGTAGTAGGATCCTCTGAGTCCTAAAATTTAAATAGCAGCGGGGGAAGTGTTACACTCCATAGGACGCCAATGTTTAATATCGGATATCCTAAAAACTGTTAAAGTGATAATGTTCAAACTTTGTAGAAGTCACTCTTATGGTATACTACACTTTTAAATATAAAAATAAAGCGGGTAGGCGCAGGGGAGAAATACCTTCCATAGGATGCATATATTAAATATCTCTCAATCGATAAAGTGGTTAAAGCAGTGTTGCGAAGCGCACCGGGTTAAGCTAGTATTTTTATAAATACTAACTATGTATGTATATGTTTTCTTAAAACATTAGTTAATTTTTCAATCCTTTTCATATTTTTGCACTCAAATTATAAAACTCTACCTTTCAATCATAATTTACCTTTTTTCAATAAATAAAACCATTAAACAATTATATTTTAATCTACCAACATATCTTACAAAAAATTTCTTATTTTAAATATTTTCTCTATTTAACCTTTTAGTATGTACACACAAAAATATTTTGTTCTTCATATTGTGACTATTATTAGTTTATTTTTCGACTAATAATATGTTTACTATTCACCCTGAAATATTTAAATATTTTGTGTGTAATAGTCGCATATTTTGTGTCGCATATTTTGGCAGTCGGTGATCAACAAGACGGCATATTTTATTTTGTTATGTTATTTATATTCGTACATTTCGCATATACTTCGGTAGTTTGTAATGTGTGGCAGTAATATATTGATATTGAAGAAACACAACATTTAATATTTATGATGACTAAAAATATTTGAATATTTCTATAGAAAATATATTTATACTGGGAAAATATTAATATTTTGCAAATTGTTATATTATAAAATTGCCACTGGTTAAATATTTTTAAATATTACTACGACGTTTTTAGTAAATTAAGAATATTTTTGCAATATGAATACCTTTAAATATTTTAGTTTTGAATATTTACTGTGCAGGGGTGTGCTGGAAATCGCAAACGCAAAACGCAAGAATTTTAAAAGTCGTTTTTTAGTAAGATTTCTGTAATAAAAGAATTTTATGACAATTATTATACAAACATTTCTCTATTAAACTGAATTTTATAACAAAAATTATAAAAATTTGATAAAAAAAGTGTATTATAAACAGCCTCCAAGTTCTTGCGTTTTACGTTTGCGATTTCCAGCACACCCCCCGTGGTTTTCGATATGAAGAAAAAAAAACTATTTACTAATTTTTAAACCCTGCTTTATACACTACCAGACTATTATATTGTATTTTCTTTTTTACATTTTACCTAAGCCTTCCTTTGGAAAGCAATGAGGTATATTGAATGTATAGAAAAATTTACAATTATTAGACACCAGCAGAATGTAATGCATTTTCTGGCCCGCTACGGCCTTACACAATACACAGGATACAGTGTACCTTTACATAATTGCCAACTTCCGATTTTGTCTAGTAAAAGGAAGAATCTATAATATTTAAAGCCTTTTATACCATCAGAACATCTTTACTATTATGATAATAATTTAGTTCAGATGAAGTAATAATAATAAGATTTGTATCAATTCAAATTATCTTGTTTCATTTTGATTACAGTCAAATCCCGATAATTCGTACCCCGATAAATCGTAATTCCCGATAATTCGTAATAAACTGTCAGTCCCTTGAAAAAATCTCGTTAATTCGTAAAATTTCCATACATTTCGGTCCCCTCGCTAATTCGTAATTTTTTTTTCAATTAAAATCTTCTTTACCTCTTATAAATCGTAATTGTTTGCTATTTACCACTTATAATTCGTAGTAAAAACATGGAAAGAATGATTTTTTGCCGCTATTTTTTTTCGTTGGTTTTTGCTTTTGCTTGTGTGTGTGTTTATTTTCTTAAGATCAGTTTGTTACATGAATAATTTTTATATTTTATTTTTAACAATTGTTTTTTTTTATCGTTTTAGTAAATAAATTGAAAAACCCCGTTAATTCGTATTTATTTTATTTAAGCCCCGTTAAATCGTAACCCCGCTAAATCGAAAACCCTTATAATTCGTAAGAAATGGCCGGTCCCTTGCGATTACGAATTACCGGGATTTGTATTTTGTTAATTTTTCTTATGTGTGGAAAATTTAATAAAATTAGAAATTGTACTGTATATAAACAGTAGACGTGTTTCATAAAAAACCGCATAAAGGCAATTCGCATAAAAAAGGCTTTAATGAATAAATTAATTATTTTCAGATAAATTAAATATGTAAACATTTTGTGGGAATTAGCAAAAAAAAAATCCAAATTCTTGCGTTTTACGTTTTCGATTTCCAGCACATCCCTGTAAGCCACAAACTAACAAACATTCAAATAGTATACAAATGTTTTCCGGAGAAATATAATTTGATAAAAACAAAAAAATTATTTTTTGAAATTGAGTTTTTGATGCTATCTTGTTCTACATTCAAAGAGACGTCACCTGACAAAATATTGCAGGCGAATTCCACTTCGTTGCTCCAAAAATTGAATATATATTTTCATTTTGATTTTGCAAGCGAAAGCAGAGAAAAGTAGAAAAATGGCTGTCCTGTAAAATTTGGTTATTGTAACATACGATAATTTCGCGCAAAGGGGTCGATATGTATGTATATAGCAAAAAAAAAACATCTCTTAAACTTAATCACCAAAATAAGCACCACTAACATGATTTAAAAATTTCAAATAACATCTTTATTAATAAAAATTGCTCTTTAAGGTCTACATATGTACTACATGTACATAATACATACATATGTATGTGCTTGCTTATTCAAGAAAAATAACGAAGAAATCTAAATTTAAAACACATTTTTTTTATTAATAAGATTTTGATTAATTTTTTACACATTATTTCTTACGCTCTCTATCTCGTATGCTCTTTGTCTCTCTCGGGATAAGACTACATAATCGTTTTATAACCAATTGAGTTGATGCTATGACTGAAGACCTAATAATGGTGTAGTTTCCACAGCTGAAGATGACGTTACAATTGTATCAGTAAAGATGACATTATGAGGTCTATTAATTGGTTCCTCTACAATTTCCGTGCAATGTTCACTGCTAGGTGATTTCTTGACTTTGTGATGAACTTCGTGCATATATAATGCACTTAAACACATATCGGCGACTGTTAAATCGTTCGGCTTATTGTCCCATAGCGAATCAGGGCCATACAGGCTATAAATTAGAGATTGTTGTTGCGAAGGACCATCTAAGCTGCCCTCTAGCTTTGATACCCTCAATCTTTTCATTTTCTTTGAGGGTGCGGGAAGATTGTCCGTTAAATGCGAATGATCAGCTCCTAGACTTTGTTGCAGCATTTGTTCAAAGTAGCATTGACATTGTTGGCCTGTTGTCTTTTCACCTTCAGAGTTTTTCGGAATTTGAGCATTGTGTCTGAATAATAATGACTTGGCCACAGATGAGTATTCATCCTGTATGGTACCAAATGAAAGTAAACTTTCTGTTAATGGATTAAGATTAGCAAAATCCCTTTTTTGTTTATTGGCTTTCACACCCCCTGATGCCGCTGCTTTACTTAGATCAGTTAAAGCGGTCTGTCTAATAGCCTTAACAAAGTCCAATGATTCTGGTGGCATTTGCCACTCGGGATTTGTTAGCGTAAAATGGAGTAATGATAATTCAGTTTTGCCATTTGTGGTGGCTGCTCCAACATTCTCCGATTGATGAAGAGAGTTGGTTGATACATCAATTTGCCACTCTGGATTGCCATGCTTGCGTACATCCATTTGTGCAAAGGAGCAGACATTTCCCACACCCCTTACCGAAACAGTAAAACTTCTAAAGAACTTAACAATTTCCAAAGCCTTTGGTCGGAATACAAACAAAAGTTGGAAGGGAGTTATAAGAGGACTAATAATTTCGTTGAGAAAGTAGGAAGCCTTAAACTGAAAGAAGTTTCCAAACTCTTTTTGAACCAATGAAGTGTGCGCTTGATTTTTCCAATTACTGGGTAAATAATGTACATGAGCTAAAATGGCAGTCATAAATTGTTCCGGACACCAAATCATATTTTCATCCGGTATCATGTTTCGGCATATCAAACCAATAACAGACAGCACAGTTATAATTGTTAGCATGTGTTCTACTTGGAAAACATATTCATCGTATATTCCTAATGCCAACAAGAGTAATAGTAAACCTCCCGATATAAACAAAATATTTTTGGCCAATACTGCCATTAGAGGAGAAGAAAATGAGTTCAAGTAACGATCGGCATATTCGTAAGCACGATTAAGACGGGCATCTAGTTCATGATCCAGCTCATTAAAATGCCTCAAGTATAAACGGCCATAGTTGGACCAAGTACGCATACCTAAAGCCGCAGGTTCTTTTTTCAATATATTTGCATAGGTAAATGAAAAGTAAATAAACTGCCATACAAATATTAAAGGAGCCAATAGAAAATTTGCAATGGCAATCCAGAAAATAAGATTTGACAACCTCTTTGCTAGCTCTACTTGATTGCCTCTTATGGAATAGTCATCTCGAAGCTGCCAATTGTTCTGAAATGGTGATCCCGGACTGCGAAAGAGTATCAAATCAATGTTAAACAACAAACCTCTTGAAAGCATGACTACCTCTCCACACAATGGCACACTAAAACGCACTGGCAACAAGTTCTTATTCATTAAAGCCACCAAATAATTCTTAAATCTCAGTATACGATGATAAATATCCAAATCAGTCAAATGATCTTTATCAATACACATGTGCTGCTCGGCCTGAACCTCTCGAACTTCCTTTTTGATCTCGTGCCAAGTAATATTATCTAAATTCGCATCATCTATGTGCAAAGCAGTGTTGTAAAATTTTTTAATATCCCAATATTGACATAAGTGATACAATACTTTAACACTGCGTATTAATAAATAAATCGACGCAATAAGCAGCACCAACACCGTCAGACCTCCAAACTTATCTACGCACTTATCCATTGGTATTACGACATCAGCTATTGAAATCTTCGTGTGATTATCGGCTGGCAACTTATTGCCAAAGAGTATCTCATGGTTAATACAGTGCACCGTAAATGTGATTAGCCAAATTACAAACGCAAACTGTATGAGTTGGAATATCTCATCCAAAACGATTATCGCAAAGCCATGCTTTTGATGGTAGTGATACATGCGTGTGAAAAACGAATCTAAATCTTCGATGTGATTCCATCTTGATCGATTTATTTCGGGTACTGTGTGCAAAAGAACACCACTATTTCGAGGAGTGTCCTCATCATTGTTCGTTGCTTCGTTGTCGTTCTGCAGCTGTTGTTGCTGCAGATGATGTTCGTGTATTAGAATTTGATTTTCTTCGTCGCTTAATGTCTTATAATTGATATTTTTTGAACCACTGGCCATGAGAATTATTTTTAATAACTTTATTCCTTTTAAGTTTGTAAAATTGTAAATCGCTTTGTTTGACCTTCTTTATAACTACAAAAAAAAAATATAATATAAACACACAGAAGAGAAAAACCACTTTATACAACAAAACCGATCAGCTGTTGTCGTCTAACAAAAATATCCCCTATCACGCTTTAAGGCTGCCATATTTATGCAAGTAAGAAAAACGCCTAAATAATAATTGTATGCAGCTCCTATAAACGGTGACCATGCGCTCTGTATTGTGTTCGACAGTACCGTATTTTAGGGCTGTGTTCTGTGTGATTTATTTTTTTTAAACCCTAAATTGTTCTTTAGCTATTTAACCGTTCTGTATGTATTTGCACTAATAGCTAAATAAAAACATTCCCAATTTATCTGACTTCTCTACTGAAAACGTAAAATTTTTCCTTTTTTCTCGAAAATGTCTAAAAGTAATATTCCAACTTATTTATAATTGTTAAAGATCTTAATTTATGCCAAATTTGTTGTAAGGAGAACTGCAAGTTAAATTTGAAAACTAATGAAATGAAATGAAAGATTTACTTTAAAATTTGAAAAAAATACTGAGATATTCGATTTCTAAAATGTTTTCAAAATACTACACATTGAACATTTTGTTAATTTATCAATAGGAAATAATTTTCAAATACATATCTCGTATCAAGTTTGTTAAAAATGTTTTATGACAAATCACGCCTTGATACTCTTCTAACATTAATTATAAGTTATGTCGGTGTTGTATATTTGCTTAGATTTCAAGATTTCTATAAGCAAGAAATTAAATTTTTGTTATCGAATTTTTTAACAATAATTTATCAAAACAAATATGGGCCAAATTGGTGGAATAAACTGTTGTTTGTCTCATTACAAGAGTTCATAAAAAAAAAACTTAATTCGATTTCAAAACCAACCAAAATTTTTTGAAGAATTTAAAAACTTATAAAAGCAATATTTGAAACATCTTTTTATGTGTTTCGATTGAAATTTAAAATCGCTTTTAAAACAGACCAACATTTTTAAAAGCAATATTTGTAACATCTTTTCGTGTGTTGCTTTAATTGCTGGGCTACTTTACTTATCAGTTACACATGCCAGTTCGAAAAACTAAATACACCCACGATTTTTACTTATACACTCACATTTTTCGCAATGACAGCTCGAGTGGCAGCAAATTGTTCATGCGAGTGAATATTAGGCGCTTGTGCCATTAAATGTCAAAACGATAAACAATGACCCTGTTAAAAATTTAATGCAAATTTACTAGATTATTGTGCAATTGTGTATTAAGTTTTAACTTGTTAAATGTATTATTGTGATTAATTTCTTAAAACTCACAATAAAAACAGTTTGTAAATCATAAATCATTAATATTTTTAAAATAATGCTAATATAAATAAAAGTAAACCATTACCCCAAAAATGTTCCTATATGATGAACTCGGTAACTCTATATTTTTCTGGTACTATGTTGAATTTGAGAAGATAACAAATTTTTTCAAGTTGACGCTTCAAAGAAATTTTAAAATGAACTCGCAGTGGCATGTGTTAACAGAAAAGTAAATAGCATCAGATTTGACTATTTCGAACCATTTTTCGTTGATATGTATACAACAGGGGCAAAGATTCACTATCCTACATAGTCGTACAATTCATTGACACGAAAATCTGACAGAATTCTATCCGACATAAAAAATATCTGCAAAATCTGCTGTCAATGCCGCACTATCCCACAAAAATTATGCAAACTCAAATGACATTTCGAATAATTTTACGAAAATTTTCATAAGTCCCATTTTACAATGTGACACAGAAGGGACTTAACATTGGCAAGTCAGACACACTTGTCAAAAAAGTCTATCACTCAATTCATTTGTAAGCCACACTGTCCTACTTTATGACCACACGATTTTTTTTTTTACAAATCGTACGACTGAATATGATAGTGTATCGCTGGTTTAACAAATATGGAAACTACTTTTCTATATTTTGGTTTCTGTATGGTAAATTTTCAAAAACATAGTTTTATTAAATAAAAATTAATTTGTATATTTACCCAATAATGATATGCACGACACACTTTGGTGTATAATTAATTGATCGTGACGGCAAACTAACATCGCGATATAACGAACAACAGCAATGTTTTCCGCAGAACGAACTGGGCGAGCATGCACAGGTGTTTTCACATTTACTGCAGACCCGGTTTGCTGAAATTTGCGCACAGTTCTGAACACATTTGCTTACCAAAAAAAATCATGAAGTGCACGAAATGCATTTTAATTTTATCGCCCATTTTCGTAAAAGTCTTCAACAATCTTAACGTGCTGTTCAATTGTGTGCCTCTCAATGGTTGAATTTGTCAAACACTGAAACAAAGAAATGCCAAATTAAGTAGGTCAAAAAATTTGATGTTAAGGTGTGACTCACAATTAGCATCGTTCATTATGGTTGGACCACCCTTTATATAATACACCATCAAGTCAAAGTTGAAAAAAGTAACGTTAACAAGTTAGATTGCTATATTCGGCTATGCCGAATCTTTGATACCCTCCACCGACTGCGAATGTTTAAGGAGTAATATCTGTTTGTTATTAATTATGGTTTAAGGCGACTAAACTGTTTTCCGGTAGTAGGGTTTATATGGGGCCTAGGGTAAATTATGGACCGATCATCACGAAATTTCATAGCGTCATTTCTAGTCCTTTAAAACTGTGACGTTCCTAATTTCTGTTATGATTGCATTATTTTATACGGTTTTAGGCGTACTAAACTGTTTTCCGGTAGTAGGGTTTATATGGGGCCTAAGGTAAAATATGGACCGATCGTCACGAAATTTCATAGTGTTATTTCTAGTCCTTAAAAACTGTGATGTACCAAATTTTGTTACGGTAGCGCTATTTTTTACGGTTTTAGGCGTACTAAACTGTTTTCCGGGAGTACTGTTTATATGGGGCTTAGGGTAAATTATGGATTGATCTTCACGAAATTTAACAGCGTGATTTCCCGTCCAATAAAACAAATTTTTGCAAAATCTGATCTCATTCGGTGCCTTGTTCCAGCATTTATGATACTTTTTGTAACAAAATTATCAATTTTTTTAGGTGGTGGTTCCATATTTTGATTCATAACTCTAGTCCTACTGAACCGATTTTGCAGGATTTCAATTCCAAACTGCTTAGGATAACTACAAGCAATTTGGCACCAAGTTTGATCGTTTCTTTTGAGTTGTTCGAAAGTGAGCGTGTTTTCAACAGACAAACAGACGGACAGACGGACATGGCTTAATCGACTTAGAATTACTGAAGGACCCAGAATATATATACTTTATGGGGTCTGAGATGAATAATAAAAAAGTTTCACACGGAATGACAAACTTAATATACCCTCTTCACAACTAATTGTGGTGGAGGGTATAAAAACGAGCGCAAATAGTTAATGTTGAAAACGCAAAAAGTGTTACTCGCAAAAATTACAAAAAAATGGGCATGTTTCACTAAATGTTACTACGTCTGTGGTAATGTTTCTGGTTGAAACTCATTTTACCTTTTTATGAACTGCCTGTTTTTAGAACACGAGCTCAAAAGTGTTTTGTTTAACTAATATTTAAAAAAAAAACAAATTTTAAAATTTTCTGTTGTTTTAAATGTTAGTAAAACGAGTCACTTTTAAGCTCGCGTTCTAAACACAGGCAGGGAGAGTGACAGCGGAAGAGGGCAAGAATTGCAAATTATGAGAATTGGAAAACAATTATAATCGAATAGAAAAATTTTCCAAATTTATGGGACATTAAATGTGATAGGTATAAAAAAAAATAAAATTTTTTTTTTGTAGTAGTATATTAAATAAACGCGCAATACTAATGTTTCATTTTTAGTGTCATCGTCTGTGGTAAAAACTGAAGCATACAACTGAGTTAGGTTTTCTTATTTCTGTTTTTGTTCTATTTAGTAGTCTTATGCTGGGTACACACAATGCAACCTACATGCAATCTGTTTCAATGCAACCTCAAAATATCAAAGCGTTTTGATGTTGATGCAATCTAGAATGAATGAAAATGAATTTAATTCACTAGATTTCGTAAACGCGTTGCATAGTGTGTACCCAGCATTATGCTGCGTACACACGGTGCAATATACATGCAATCTGTTTCAATGCAACCTCAAAATATCAAAGCGTTTTGATGATGATGCAACCTGGAATGAATGAAAATGAATTTAATTCACTAGATTGCGTAAATGTGTTATTATATACATTCTTAACCGTATTCATTAACGATTATTAAGTTAAACAAACGTTTATTAACTGCCCGTCTATACCACAGATAATTATTGCGACATATATTGCAGTAAATGCCAAAATTATGTTATCTTTAATGTGGACAACAATTTTTTGTACATATTTACTGTCGGCAATTTATGTTGCAATAATTGTTAGTCCATTTTCGTTGACGATTATTGCAAATTCTGTGAGAAAGAAATTAAATTTGTGAAATGGTAGCAAATTATAATTGTAGTAAGAGAATTAAATTAAATTTAATAAATTGAAAACTTAATAAACACTAAAATAATATTACAAAACTTATTTTTATTAATATAATTTTTTTCTTATTCGATCTTTATTATTTAAATTTATATTAATTTGTTTAAGTTTGAGTTCTTTTCTATATAAAACATTAATTTTACTTTAACAAAAAGCTTAAACAAACATATACATACATTTAAAAAATAAAGTCGAATAAGAAAGAATTTATATTCATAAAAATAATTTTTGCAAGATAGCGCCAGTTTTTACACTGCACCTTCTTCCTTGATTTTTTTCACATTATGAGTTAACATAAATACGTTTTCCCATGCCTTTAACATATGCTGAGCAATAAAAAAAATATTGCTCTGTTATTCTGCCGACGTTATTACCAACTTTTTGAGATATTTGTCTTTAGTGTAGACCTGGGGTAAGCAAAATTTTTAATTAGGAAATTTGTTTTTTAAACCTTAATTAACATGCAGCCTACAACTGACATGAAATTCTTAACATTAAAACTAAAATAATGTTAGTGTTAAGTATAGACTAATCATGTTAGAGGTTTTCTCATGTTATAGCACGGTTGTTAATGCAAACAACAATTTTAACAAAGCTTTTATAACATCATGTTATAACAGCAAATCATATCAGTTGTAGACGGGGTGTAAGTTTAAAACATTTCTATATAAAAACGCAAAATATTTAATATAAACTCGAAAAATGTGGCTACTTTATCAAATAAAATAATTCCTTTCACTGAACATACCTTACAACTAAAAACAGTTGTCAAAATTTCCTTTTATTATAAAATTGTTAAATTCGTTAAATTTTTTAGAAAGATTCACGCAATTGTTACGAGTCTCTCAATTTGTTTACATAAAACATTAAAATTTTTAATCACTGCTAAGATAAAATGCGTTTAACATTAATAAATCTTTTTAAAAACACGGTACCCGGACACATTTTTCGTGGTAAGAAACGCTTAGTTAAACCAGTTAGTCGCAGAGCAATGGAGACACTTCAGCGTGAGTATGAGCTTCAAGAAAAAACAATGCTACTTTTGAGACATCCATACCTAACAGTAGTAAGTTGATTTGGAAATCCATTTATACAAAGTTATTTTTGGTAAAATTAAATTGTTTCTTTTTTTAGGAAGAGTCAGCGGGCCATGTTAAAGATTTGAACAAATCTGAAAAAAAGATTGCCATGTGGAATGATGCCAAAACAATGACAAAATTAAAACCTCATGTAACTCTAGAAGATAGATTAAATCATTTAAAAGTTAAAGAAGCTTGGGATTAATAATAGTTTCTAAATTGTTTTATAAGAGGTTTTTTAGCATTAGTTAAAATATAAACAGTAAAATAACTTATGCAATTTACTTAAAATATATTAATAAAGTGTTTCAAATTTTAAATGAAATAATTTTTAAAATATAACAAAATTCAATTTTGTTTTATATGCTGTTTTCACAACACAACTGATTGAACATGTAGTAATATGTATATAAAAATAACTCAGTTTTTTTGATGGATTTTCGTATAAATTTTACTACACGTTCAATCAATTGTGTTGTGAAAACGGCACATTAATAGAAAATATCAGATTGTATTGCACTAACTTTGCAGTTTCAACTTAGTGATAGTGCAAACTTATTGCAATCCATTGGTGATGTTGAGTGATGAACAGTGTTGCCATTAGGATACGAAAGATACATTTTTCGTATCTTTCGATGGCTTCACGTACCATGTATAATCCTGACATTTTTCGTATCTTTTGAATCTGTATGCAAAATGTACTAAAACTTAACTTAAGTTGTAAGTACCAAAGTTGAAAAACAGGGCATTATGAACACCTTAATGGCGATTTCTTTTCTGAGAAAAATATGTTACAGTACATACATGTAACATTTTCTAATGTTACCTAAAATCACTCGAAGTGTTACATGTTGTGCAATTTCAATAGAACACAATTAGTGCTTTTATTTACAACTATTACACTTTCATCATTAATGTACTTAATAAGCGATTTTTAAAGCTATTTAAGCAGTTTCTGCATGCTATTACGGGTTGGAAACAAATATTAACATCACTTATAAAAATTAAAACGATTATAATATAAATAGACTTTTTTTGATTTTAATTTGTAAATATTTTTATATTTTGTTTTAAAATCAATTTTTAACAAAATTATGAGCGGTATAAATTATGACGAACAAAATAAAACATTTGTTGTACAAACAAAGTAGTAAGCACCAAAGTTTTAGAACAGGGCAGTATGAACACCTTAAGTTTAAGTAAGGGTAAAACATGCAACATGTTTTGCATGTTTTTCATCAACATATTCACAAAAGAACTTGAAAATTTTTCCCACAGTTGTATTTTTTGTACAAACGAACACAAAAATCTAGAACATGTAACACTAATGCAACATTTTTCTCAGAAAAGAAATCGCCATAAGTAAAAGTAAGGGTAAAATATGCAACATGTTTTGCATGTTTTTAATCAACATATTCACAAAAGAACTTGAAAATTTTTCCCACAGTTGTATTTTTTGTACAAACGAACACAAAAATGTAGAACATGTAACATTAATGCAACATATTTCTCAGAAAAGAAATCGCCATTATTGCAATCCATTGGTGATGTTGAGTGATGAACAGTGTTGCCATTAGGATACGAAAGATACATTTTTCGTATCTTTCGATGGCTTCACGTACCATGTATAATCCTGACATTTTTCGTATCTTTTGAATCTGTATGCAAAATGTACTAAAACTTATTAAGACTGATCATCGTAACCGACTCATACTTATACAATAGCAGCTTTCGTAATGGTAAAAGAAAACATTAAGGACTTTTCAACATACGATCCACATAAATCATTGAATACAAGAAGTGCGAAGTTGTTCGGAGGAAATATGAACATCTTTTATTTTCAGGAAATTTATATGAACTTTTCGATATAATCGCCTTGGTTTTAACGCCTTAATTCGCATTTAAATTTTTACAAAAATGAATTTGTTTCGATAACATCCAAAGATAATTACATATACTTAATTTTAATGTTTGCTTGTTGTATTTTTAAAAATTGCATACCTAATATTTATGACTTAAATAAATATAAAAATGAATTTATATGATATCATTTTCTTTACAATATTCATTTAATATGAAGTAAAAATGTAATGTTAATAAATGTTAAGCCGTTCTCAAGATATACAGAAATAAAAAAATTAAACAACAACAAGGGATTTTTGGAAAAATTTAGAGGTAGTCGTGGTTTTTTGCTCATATCTCCTTCATTTTTGGACCGATCTGGCTGAATTTTAATAGCAAACTTAATCGGAGTATATGTGACATAAACTTCGCTTTTCATAAGGACCCAGAATATATATACTTTATAGGGTGTAGGATCAATATTGTGGAACATACAAACGGAATGACAAAGTTATATATACCCTCTTACCTTCGGTGAAGGGTATAACAAGTATTACCAAAAGAAATAAAATTAAAAATATTAATAAAATAAACAAAAGAAAATGTTTAAAAATTTAGGTACAATTTAACTTTTGTAAATCATTAATGTATTTTTTGAACGTTTTCATTATAACGTTTGCTTTTGGGGTAAAAATTTGGTTTTTATTGTTCCCGTACTTTTGTACATTTTTGTCTATTAGTGAGAAAAATTCTTGTTTACTCTCATTTTACCGAACTTTACCCAAAAAGTACGGGATCGCACCTTTCATTTGCTAATACGTATTATCACAAAAATCAAAAAGCGTGTACACAAAATTACATTTAAAAAATTTTTTTGAGAATGTGTTTCAATACATTTTTTTTTATTGCAAGCTCAAAATTTGCAATATATATTTGAATTGAGTGCAGTTTTTATGCAATCAATCTGCGTTTAGTTATCGTCAACAAATTTTCAATCAGTTTTATTACGGCAGTGTCGTTTTTTGTAATATATTTAAGTTACACACAACATGTGTACTTTAATTGCTATATTCGGCTATACCGAATCTTTTGCACCCTTCAACATAGTTGGGAAAGAACAGAAGTTTACATGTATATTTATATAGTATTCATCGCTTTATAACATTTAATTATTTACACATGTTTGCATGCTATTAAATATATTAAAAGTTAAGCAAGTTTTAATCGAATTCCATTATTTGGTCATAACTCGGCCATTTTGTAACCGATTTGACAGATACCATTTACTTTGGTGATTAAACTTGGACTCGGGAAAATGTATGGTTCCCGAAAATGGGTATTTAAAAAAAATTATATTTTGGTCATAACTTTTTTGAATCTGAACCGATTTATGTTCTACTATAGATTTCCGATCTTTTGTTTAATAATGAGTATCCATAGCTTATATGACAGCCCCAAAATTAAAATTTTAATAAAATGTCTATGTTTTTTTTATCCCATTTTTGGAGAATTTTGCTCATAACTTAACGATTTTTAACCGATTTGGCAGATTTATATACCGACGTGCTTAAGAAGAATTTTCATTATTTATTGTTTGTTTATTTATTTGTGGTACAATAAGCCTAAAAGGCCAAAGACGTACCATTAGAATTCAATATTTCACAAAATCAATAAATTCAAAAAGTAATAACAATTCAAAAGACTTTCTTATTTTTAATTTTTTAAATAATGGCACAGTGTATATACATATTCTTAATGATAATTCCAATAAACTAAATCTATTTATTTATTTATTAAATTTTGTAAAAATGTTATAATTAAATCAATTTAAATGTACACCTACTCAGGACATGGCTCAGGAATTTTATGTAAAACAATGGTAGTCCAAAAATAACCAGCAGAAGCAAAAAACAAGACAAAGCTAATTATGGGTGATTTTGAAAGTGGGACAATAGTTTGTTTTTAAATACGTCATGCGATAGTGAAAAAGTACGTAGATGAGGCGGCAAGTCATTCCAGTTTCTGGCAGTTCTAATAAGAAATGATCTTTCAAAGACAGAACATGTAATAAGCGGAATAAAAATTTGAAAGTTTCTTGTGGATCTGGAGAAACTAAACTTAGATAGCAAATAATTAGAAACGCCATCCTTAATTATTTTATAAAAAAATATTAAATTTCGATGATTAATGTATTCCCCTAAACTGCAACCTAAAAAGTTTTCAACTGCGTGAGATACATGATCACGATATTTAATACCATACACAAATCTGACTATTCTTTTGATTATACATATATTTCATTTTATCTAAATTATAGGATAGAGTTCCTGAATCAACTTCGATACAATAGTTGACATGAGACATCAATAATGTAGTAGCAATTGTATATTTAACCTTTGTTGGCAAATGTAAACCACAGTGATACAGTTTCCAAAGGCCTAAAGTAACCATAGAGGATATGACATCAATATGGTGACTATAAGTTAGATCTTGATCAATTATAACACCAACAAATTTAAACAAACTTAAACTTAAAGAGTAAATTTTGAGATTTCAGTTTTTTGGTCATAACTCCGCTATTTCTTTTAAGAAGAAATTTACCATTTACATCCGGGCCTCGATTTTCCGTGATCCGCTTAACCGTTAAACCCGATTAACCTTGATGGCCAAAGATTAGTCTATTGTTTTGCAATGTTTTCAAATTGTTTTGCTTCGATTAACCGTGATTACCTCTATTATCCGTGAAGGCAGTTGAAAAATATAAGACAAACAACATTACACGACTTTTTTTTAAGAAATTGTATTCTTTTCTTGCTTAATATCCTTTTTTTGCCTAATGTTTTTAGTAGAAAATTTAATGTACACATACTTATTAAATTTTAAAATGTACATAAACTTCTTGAATTAATTTCAAAAGATTTTGTTATTCGTGCTTAATTCCCAGTTTTTATTCTTGATAAAAACACTTGAAATTTATTGTTGATGGGATAAGCTATTCCTATGCATTTCACTGGTTGCTTAGGCCAGATCATCAGGAAACTTCATCCATAAAGATTTTAGAAAAACTAAAGATATTAAACCAAATAAAACTGTTAAACGTATAAGACTTATAGCAACAGTTTTACTTGTAACAATATCAAAGCTTTAACAAAACACATCAACAATAAAAAAGTGGGTTTATCTCATCTTACATTCCCCCCTACAATTATTTGAAAGTGTTTTTATCAAGAATAAAAACTGGGAATTAAGCACGAATAACAAAATCTTTTGAAATTAAAATTTTGTATTCCCAAAAATTGAAATTACTTTTTGAATTAATTTTTTTTAATGTAAATATGTATCAAGGCCTATCTATCAGGTCTGCTTACTTGAACAAAAACAAAATACGACATGTATTTTGTTTGTGTAAAATTTCTTTCTAGTTGTCAAACACTTACTACCACATATACAAAGCAAAAAGAAAAAAACGTGTATGTGTGGCATACCATAAACGTAAACAAACATTTGAATAGGCCTTGATATGTATGTACACCAATGTTCACTTGTTAAATAATAAAAATATTTAAAAAAAAAACTGTATAATCAAAATTGTTATTCGATTAACCGTGAAAATCGATTATCCCTAATGCTTCTGGTCGGGACCATCACGGATAATCGAGTCCCGACTGCTTTGGTGATAAAACGTGTTCTTGACAAAATCTATGTTTCCCGATAATGGGTATTTTTCCAAAACAATTAATATTTTGGTCAAAACTTTTTTGTATCTGAACCGATTTAAGAAGATATGCTGTACTAAAGATTTTTTAATACATATACATATGTAAGTACATATAAGGCGTATCCATAGGTTATATGACATCCTAAACATTTAAATTTTAATACAATTTTTGATATTTTCTGTTCCGGAGGTACCACGCCCACTTCTCCAAGCCCTCCCAGTTTTTAATTGAGTTGTTGTGTATTGATAACCAAGATGATTGGATCTTTTTTGGAAACTTTGGCTTTTGCCGTTCTTTATGCGCCCCATACACATTTCAATTCAATTGTCAACTGAGTCTTTCAACTAAATTGGTGCTTGACAACTGAATTGAAAGATTTTAAATTAATTTTAAAATTTAATGAAATAAAAGAAAATTTTTTGAATACTTAACTTTTGTTTTTGTAAAAGAAAACTACAAACATTAATTTTGACAGCTGATCAAGAGATTCGAGCACACACAGTACAATCGAATTGAAAGACTTAAGGCCTAACCAGAATGTGCATAAACAAACTTAAGCTACCCAGCAAAAAAAGACATGCAAAGAAGTAGTAAATGCATGGGTTCCGCGGATAATGCACTGGTTCTTTTTAGGTGAAACATGCATGATTTTAACATTAGCGTGTCATTGGCGAGCATGGGTTCACATTTAGGCAAACGGCTCGTCATAAAAAATATTGCTTAGAACCAATGAAAGTTCAGTGATTAGATCGGGGTTTTCATTGATCTGGAATATTAACAGAAATGATTGTGAATGAAAAGCAATGAATCTTTAATGATTTTAATACGTATTTTCATTGGCGCTCGATATTAATTTGTATATGCATTATTTTTTCGATAGGGGCAGGGGAATTGGTACCCCCCATAGGATGCCAATATTAATTATCGCATATCTTAAGAGCCGCTGGACGCATGTTGCTGAACTTTTTGTAGTAGGATCTTCTGAGCCCCGAAATTGAAATAAAATAGCAGCGGGGGTATTGGAATCCCCCATAGGACGCCAATGTTTAACATCGCATATCTTAAGAACTGTAATAGTGAGAATGTTCTAACTTTCTAGAAGTCACTCTTATGGTATACTACACTTTTGAAAATAAAAATAAATCGGGTAGGCGCAGGGGGGAAATACCTCCCAGAGGATGCAAACATTAAATATCGCTCAACTGAAGAACTTTTAAAGGGAGAGTCTTAAAACGTGGTTAAAGCTACTATTATAGTAAACTATAAATTTCAATATAAAAATGGGCGGGAGAGACAGGGGAGGAGCAGTGCCCCTCATAGATAGAAATATTAATAAGAGCCACTGAACGCCTTTTGTTGAACTTTTGGAAGTTCGATCTTCTGAGCCCCGAAATTGAAATAAAGTAGCAGCGGGGCAAGTGGTTTTCCCCATAGGACGCCAATGTTTAACATCGCATATCTTAAGAACTGTAATAGTGAGAATGTTCAAACTTTCTAGAAGTCACTCTTATGCTATACTACACTTTTGAAAATAAAAATAAAGCGGGTAGGCGCAGGGGGGAAATACCTCCCAGAGGATGCATACATTAAATATCGCTCAACTGAAGAACTTTTAAAGGGAGAGTCTTCAAACGTGGTTAAAGCTGCTATTAGGGTAAACTATAAATTTCAATATAAAAATGGGCGGGGTAGCCAGGGGAGGAGCAGTACCCCTCATAGATAGAAATATTAATAAGAGCCACTGCACGCATTTTGTTGAACTTTTGGTAGTAGGATCTCCTGAGCCCCAAAGTTGAAATAAAATAGAAGCGGGGGAAGTGGTACCCACCATAGGACACCAATGTTTAATATCGCATATCTTAAGAACTGTTGTAGTGAGAATGTTCAAACTTTGTGGAAGTCACTCTTATGGTATAC
The DNA here is from genome assembly GCA_930367215.1 of Pollenia angustigena. Classification (NCBI taxonomy): domain Eukaryota; kingdom Metazoa; phylum Arthropoda; class Insecta; order Diptera; family Polleniidae; genus Pollenia; species Pollenia angustigena. The sequence continues at coordinate 156,136,930 of OV884059.1, forward strand.
TACACTTTTGAAAATAAAAATAAAACGGGTAGGCGCATGGGGGAAACACCTCCCATAGCATGCATATATTAAATATCGCTCAACTGAAGAACTATTAAAGAGAAAGTCTTCAAACGTGGTAAGAGCTACTATTAGGGTAAACTATAAATTTCAATATAAAAATAGGCGGGGTAGACAGGGGAGGAGCAGTATCCCTCACAGATAGAAATATTAATAAGAGCCACTGCACGCATTTTGTTGGACCTTTGGTAGTATGATCTTCTGAGCCCCAAAATTTAAACAAAATAGCAGCGGCGGAAGTGGTACCCACCATAGGACGCCAATGTTTAATATCGCATATCTTAAGAACTGTTGTAGTGAGAATGTTCAAACTTTGTGGAAGTCACTCTAATGGTGTACTACACTTTTAAAAATAAAAATAAAGCGGGAAGGCGCAGGGGGAAACACCTCCCGTAGGATGCATATATTAAATATTGCTCAACTGAAGAAATATTAAAGGGACAGCCTTCAAACGTGGTTAAAGCTACTTTTATGGTAAACTATAAATTTCAATATAAAAATTGGCGGGGTAGACAGAGTAGGAGCAGTACCCCTCATATATAGAAATATTAATAAGAGCCGCTGCACGCATTTTGTTGAACTTTTAGTAGTAAGATCTTCTGAGCGCAAAAATTCAAATAATATAGCAGCGGGGGAAGTGGTACCCCCCATAGAACGACGATGTTTAATATCTCTTATCTTAAGAACTGTTATAGTAAGAATGTTCAAACTTTGTAGAAGTCACTCTTATGGTATACTACACTTTTGAAAATAAAAATAAATATCTCTACTGAAGAACTATTAAAGGGAGAGTCTTCAAAGTTGGCTAAAGCATTGTAGCGAAGCGCAACGGGTTAAGCTAGTGTATTATAAATTACATTTTTCCTTTTGTTTTCCCTATGTAGTAGTAAGATTTCAACAACGGCGGGTCAGTTCTACACAAACAAAATGCCTGTTGTTTTTTGTATTGTTGTAGAGGTAAGCAGACCTATTGATATACGCAATATAACAAATTTAAATACATATTAAAATTAAATGTATTTACATATGTAGTATATATTAAAAAAAATTAACCTCAATCATTAAAGGCAATTATATATAATATTCGTCCCCTTTCAATCCTAAAAGAATACCTAATTATAGTGAAATTGAATATCGTATTGAGTTTAAAATCGAATATGTTTAAAGTGGCTGTAGGAAAAATCGTCTTTACGTTTTGCTTTCTTATTCGTTGTTTAATTTTGTTTTCAATATCAAATAAAGCAAAATAAAAAACATGCCGTCAACATGACATGATTCATTTGAACGCCAATTCATGTTCAAAGAAGAAAAAGGAAGAATCTTGTCAATAAGACATGAGCCGTATGAACTCAGACTAAAAACAAACAAAAAATATTTATACAACAATTGTACAATAAAACAAAAAAACATCAGGGCTTTTTATTGTTGTTATGTGATACGAACTGTCAACAACAAATGAGTTGATAAGAGACAAAAGATAAAGACAAACCCCCGTATTCACAAACGATTATTAAATTTAACAAACGTTTATTAATGATAATTTTCATAGTAAATTTGTTCTTTAAACCTTTATTAAATTTAAAACATTTTTTTTATACAGGCAAAAAAACTTGTTTACTTGTTTACTATACAACATTTGACAGTTCGTATCACAAAACAAGCAAATAAAAAATAAACAGCTGGCTTTCCGAGACTACCTGCTATAAATATACCTTGGGCCCACAAGACCAAAGCCGAAGGACATTAAACGCCGATTTTACATTTCGGGACAGCTTATTTAGATCAAAGAAAGCTTTTCACTTTTGTCGAAGGTATCAAAAATTGTCTTGCACATTTCTTTAGAATAACAGAAACGAATTTAATTCTTTATTTTTTGATATATTTTTAAATAGGTACTAATAAAAAGTTTTACAAAAATTCATACGTTTTGTAATCTTTTTCGCGGCCCCTACTACTTTTGAATAATTATAATTATTTAAATTTAAATTCTTTAGCAAGTGACAGTATTATTTTTCAGTGATGTATTTTTGACGATAGTAATAATTTAAATATCGATATTGCCATCGGTATTTTTGCGGCTCTACCATTTAGCCACAAATTATGCATTAAACACATCCACCACAGCAGGATACACGAACACAATACTACAAATGCTGCTAGGTGCAATTATAGTCGTGTAGTCATTATATTGAAGACGGCAGCTACAGTTGAAAAAATATAAGCAGCTGTTTTTTTTACTGTCTGTTTATATTTCAGTGCTGCCACTATCACTTTTTTTACTTTTATAATATGAAAAACATGCATAATTGCAGACTTTTATACAAACTTAATTTAAGATAATAAATAATATTATTAAATATATAAATATTTATTTATAATACATTTTATAAAGTAAAAACAGTTGAATTTATTATAAAACATAATAAATATTATAATTATTAGGTTTTTTGGAAGCAATAAACAATATAATCTTAACGGCAGATTAAATGAAAAAATACATATGTATATACAACATTAAAAATAAAACAAAAATTTCCGCCAACCTATACCACGGTCGTAAAAGTTTCAGAACACTTTGGGTACGTACGTTAACGCATGAAAACTATTCATCAATGCTGCTGCAGTGATGCAAAATGTTATTGCTGATGCGTAATAACCAGTTGCAGTTGTGATGCTGATACTTTTTTACTGCACAACAGCTGTGCAAAGTTTGAATTGCAAAAGTTTAATAAGCAAACATAAAATAATAATAAAAATGCTATTAACAATAACGATGTCAAATTTTATTAAAAATATTGAACCAACAACTGACAGTTTTCTTATAAATGACAAGAAAAAGCATCACAAAAAAAATAAAACGATTTCTTTTATTGCAAAAGCTATTGCTTCAGAAAATTAACTGCAGCAATAATCGCCTGCATAAAAAAAAAACTTTTGACACATAAAAGTCGTGCCAAGTTTCTTAAAAGTCATATTTTTCGAACATTAAACTTTACTTATGCGCAAGTGATACCCAACAACTGCATTTTAGGTAAAAACTGGATCAAAGAAGTACTGGTATTATTAGAAACTACTTCGAAATATCTTTCATATGATGTATTAAAAATTCCGTTAAGAGCAAATTTCAAAAATAAGTATTGCTTGAAATATTTTCTACAAAACTTAAACTTTTGTAAATATATTTATTAAAACATAATCTGCCGTATTCATTAAAAATAAAATAAGTTTGAAATGTGTTTTGATGCAAAATTTTCATACAAATTTTTCTTAAAATATAATTCAAAAGACTATGTATAGGGAAGAATACTTCAAGCTTTTATAAACCATATTTTTAGTAGCTCTATATGAGAATTTTATATTTATAAAGATTTAAAAAATTGTATTTTGGAAAATTTCTCAAATTATTTATAAGTTTGAGTAAAAATATGTATGTATGTAGTAATAATTTATGTATATTTTACATATTTAATTATTGTAATATGTACATAATTAATTAAGTGTTCTGCAAGGCCGAAAACCCGGAATTAAGAAAGTTTATTAAGCAAATATCTAGGGTTAAATAAATAAATATCGACATAATTTAAAGATAAAGCCAATTTTGTAAAAAAAATGTCAGCCACGGAGTATGAATATATAATATTACCTCCTAATTGGTAAATCTGTATGCCTTAAGCTCCATGTTAAACACATTTTGAAGCATTTTCCAATGATTCCCATATTTTATAGATTCATTTTTTACTTAAATAGATATGGATTAAGTATTTTGCAATTTTTACGACCTATAACTCCTTAACTAGGAGCACTTCTTTCAAGAATACTAAAAATTATATAAATATCAATTTGGTGCTGAGCCGAGTTAATATTCTTGTTTCAAGACGATTCTTTTCTGTTAAACAAAAGCGCTCATTCTTTAAATATTTTTTTTTTTATTAGCAACACTTTTTCTGTTTTGTATTGCACAAAAATAGAAATTAGTTTAATTTGACTACAACGACAAAATAAGCACAGACAACAACCTGCAGCCATGTAGCCGTGTCGTCGTGAAAATAATCATTGCCATATACACACATGTATTCTATTTTTGACATATTGAAGTCGGTAGCTTGCTGTCTCGGATGTGTTTAAAGCATTATAATTTAGCTTAAATGCCGGCATGCCATAGAAAAAAGTTAAAAGTTCTCTAAAGTTATTCCTTAAAAACAAGTAACATAATTAAAAATGCTTAAAATATGTAGAATAACGTTCTATAAACTCAAAAACAAAACCTTTCAAATAAAGTGAGTGTATAGAATTAATAACTAAAACATTGCTAACATACATAATTCTCTATTATGTATCAAGTTTGCAGGCAACAACAACACGTTTTTTAAGTTCAGAATTGGTAGATTTTGCCAATATACCAGTAGAACATATACGGAACTTTAGTATCATTGCTCATGTGGATCATGGTAAAAGTACATTGGCTGATCGTTTGCTAGAGCTGACAGGAGCCATATCCCTAAATTCGGGCAGCCAGGTATTGGACAGTTTGCAAGTGGAAAAAGAACGCGGTATAACAGTTAAGGCTCAAACTGTTTCTATATTTCATACGTACAAAAATGTCAAGTATTTGCTCAATTTAATTGATACTCCCGGTCATGTAGACTTTTCCAATGAAGTCTCCAGATCATTGGCAGCATGTGATGGTGTTATATTGTTGGTTGACGCCTGCCATGGTGTACAAGCTCAAACAGTGGCCAATTATCATCTGGCAAAAAATCGTAATCTGGCTATAGTGCCAGTACTTAATAAAATCGATATCAAACATGCCAATCCCGAGAAAGTGTGTAAAGATTTGAAAAATTTGTTCGATATTGCAGCGAATCGTGTACTAAAGGTTGGTTTTATATATATTTAAATATCTTTTAAATTAATTAATTTTTGATTTGAAAAATTAAAGGTATCAGCCAAACTTGGAATTGGTATACCCAATGTTTTAGACAGAGTTATTGAAGTTATTCCGCCACCAAAAGTTGATCGCAACTCTTCTTTTCGAGCTTTAATATTTGATAGTTGGTTTGATCGTTATCGTGGTGCCTTAAATTTGATTTATGTTTTAAATGGAAAACTAGAAGTTGGCCAAGAAATACAGTCACTAAACACTAAAAAGGTGTATCCAGTGAAAGGTATATCACTGCTAAGACCCGCTGAAACTGAAATCAATAGTGTGTAAGTATTTGAAACAATTACACTTATTGTGTTTGGCGTATTTAAAATTCGCCTACGTCTGTTTGGTAATAGATTAAAGAGAACGTGAACTTTTTTCCTTTAATCTATTACCAAACTGTCGTAGACATATTTTAAATACGCCAAACACAATAAGGGTGAGTATAAATTGCACATATTCATAAGCAATTATGTGTGAAAATCCAATATTTTTACAGCTCAGCTGGTCAAGTTGGTCTAATCTCTTGCAATATGCGCAATAGTAAAGAATCTATAATTGGCGATACCATACATTTAAAAAATGAAAAATGCGAATCTGTAGGCACATTCAAACCTCAGCAGCCGATGGTTTATGCTGGTATTTTTCCAGCTGATCAATCCAAGCACGTTGCTTTACGTAGCGCCATTGATAAACTTATACTCAATGATTCTGCAGTAACAATGAAAGTAGATTCTAGCCCAGCTTTGGGTCAAGGTTGGCGTTTAGGTTTTTTGGGCCTTCTTCACATGGAAGTATTTTGTCAGCGTTTGGAGCAAGAATTTGGTGCAGACCCCATAATAACAGCACCTTCAGTAACATATCGCGTGGTATTAAAAAATCCTAAAATGATAAAACAAATGGGCAATGATACAATGGAAATATCAAATGCAGCATTATTTCCCGACCCCATAAACATAAGAGAATATTACGAACCTTTGGTTAAGGGTACTATAATAACTCCTAATGAGTTCGTAGGACAAATCATAAGTTTATGTGTCGAGCGAAGGGGAGTGCAAGAGAGTTCCATAAATATCGATAATGACCGTATGCTAATAAATTACATTTTGCCATTAAGTGAAATAATTGTAGATTTCAATGATCATTTGAAATCCCTCAGCTCTGGTTATGCTAGTTTTAATTATGAAGATTATGGCTATCATTTGACAAATTTAGTTCGTTTAGATATTCATTTAAATAGTAAACCTGTTGAGGAATTGTGTCGCATAGTGCATGTTACAAAAGCAAAAGATGTTGGTCGCGTTATGACGGCAAAACTTAAAGAGATGATACCCAAGCAAATGGTTCAGATTGCTATACAAGCATGTGTGGGCAGTAAAGTTTTAGCTAGAGAAACTATAAAGGCATATCGCAAGGATGTCACAGCCAAATTGGTAATGCCCAAAATGATTTTTTTTTATATTTATTACTTTTCTTTATATTTTAGTATGGTGGTGATGTGACAAGGCGTATGAAACTACTTAAACAACAGACTGAAGGTAAAAAGAAAATGCGTCAATTTGCAAATATTCGTGTTCCACATGAAACATTTATTAATGTGCTGAAACGTTGAATGGAGGAGACAAAAACTTAAAACTGAAGCTTGAACTAGATTTAAGACCGTAAGTTTAATTTTTTTATTTATTATTGATCTCAAAATGATAATCTTAAAGCAATAATTAATCTGCGCAAACAGACATAACTTGAATTACGTAAATTAAAGTCGTGTTTTTTAACAAAACATTTTTTTTGCGTTAATAAATCTGTTGAGATCTTGGGAGAATTTAACAATTACAGTATAAATTACAACATTAATTTTTATTAAAGTTAACACTATTTTTTTTTTTTTTTTTTTTTGGATTAACTCTATTTACCTGTGTAAATAACGTTTTTTCGTTAAGGTTTTTGAGCATACATATTTTTTTCATGATCTAGATTCTAGATCGAATGCATAAAATTTACAATAAATTTTTACTGTTTTGTTTTTTAATTCGATTGGCATTTTTTTACAATATGAAAACAACGGAACTATTCAAAATTCCAAAACTTATGTTATTTGTATTGAATGAATTAATATTTTTAAAAAATATCGAGTTCTATGTACATGTGATCACGGGCCACTGTATGATAGGCAGGATGGCGGTGAGGATGGGATCCGACTTGTCGGATATATGCAGGTTGTGCGAGGACCCTGAGGAGTTGGAGACAGTTGAGCACTTTCTGCGCCACTGTCCCAGGTTGCAGGGTAGCAAGCTGAGGTGATTGGGCAGTATATTCCTGGGCGAATTAGGGGATGTCTCGAGTTGCGGACTCGAGAATCTGATAGGATTCGTAATGGGGATGGCCTGACTGCGCGAGAAGAGACTGGGTGCTAACCGCACGTAGGGCGAATTTGGCTTGAGTGGGATTTCTCTCGGGGTTGGTGCTTTACCTTCTTTTCTTTCCTTTCTTTTCTACCTATCTTTTGGATCTGTCTTGTGCTTTCGCTGTTTATTTCACCTACTTTCTACCTTAATATAGCTATCTCTAATTAAGGCGTCACAATGGACCATATTGGTCTCTGGGTGAAGGTGTGAAGGAGACTTCACACCGGCCTTTCTACCTACCTACCTACCTATGTACATTAAAGCGACTCAAAAAAAGTGTTTTTGTAACCCCTCTGAAAATATAGCTTGATATCGACCCCTAACAGCGAAAATAGTGTAAGCGACAAAAATCAAATTTTACAGGAGAGAGCTTTTTTGTTTTATTTTATATTAATTTTGTATGAAATTTGTCGCTTACACTAAAATTGTTTTTGCTATAAAATCGTTACGGTACATTATGTGACCATGCTATTTTAGGAGATGATGCAAGTGTTGCCAATAAAGTCATTTATTAAAAAAAACGAAAATTGAAAATCATGTCGCTTACGTTATTTTCGCTGTTAGGGCTCGATATGTTTTATGATGATTCCCAAAATATTTTTGTTCTAGCGTTGACCATCCGTGAGCTGGACCATTTTTAAAAAGTATTTTTTGCAGTTTTTCGATTAGTTTTGTACTTTGTTCCAAGACGACATAAATAAAATTTGGTATCATCGAAAAGAGTTCTTGAAGCAGCATCCAATGGTATATAAAACCACTTGCAAACTACTAATTGAGATATTTAACTAAATACATATTTTCGTTTCGGGTTTTGATTCAAATTCTACGTATGTGGAAATAATGTTCTGCTTTTCAATAAAATAATGTTAAATAATGTAATTATTCACATAAAACGCGAAAATCACGATATATTTTACCTTTTTTCATATATAGTATGTGTACCAAATTTTTTAATTTTTCAATTTATCAAAATGTGAAAAATACAATTATGTATATGGGCATTTCCTGGGGTCACGAACGTACGTTCTTACGCTTTTGATGTAAATTTGTTTAATTGGCTTATGTACCGGTCGCGAACGTACGGATCGCGAACGTACGATTTTTCCATGTGTTTTTTTATTATTATCACCATGCATTTTACCATAAATGTCTTCAAATTTCCTTAACAAAAAAATTTAATACTCCTTTTACAATTGACTGTAATGGCGAGATTATGAAGAAAGAAAGTAAACATAACATATTTTTTGCATGTAAAATAAGTATATAAAAATGTCTTTAGAAGTAGAAAATACAGGAAATTATAAAATTTTCCAGTTTCCAGACCAATTTCCTCAAGTAAAACAGCTCAGATATGCTAGGAAACCATTCTTTTATAAGAACATAGCCTTTTTTCTAATAAGAAACAATAAAAGACGATGATAATCAACATTTTATTTTTTTGTCCTGGTAGACCATTCTGGGGAAATGCCCATATACAATAAAAAACATAAAATTTATAAAAAATCTTTTCGCGATTCTATATTTGTGTAAAGTTTGCACGATTCCATTTTGTTTGCAATATGACCTGGTCGACTACTTCAATTTGAAAAGCAGAACATTATTTCCACATACGTAGAATTTGTATGAAAACCCGAAACGAAAATTTGGGAAATTAAATTTCTTTTTTTACTTTTCCGTGCTGATATGATTGTTTTTAAATTTGCTATAATATTGAACTATGAAACTTAATATAATAGGTGCAGGGTCCTAAGTAAATGAAAACCTATAAGATGAAATATGTTGACACTTTTTGTTTTTCATCTGGTACTTTTTGAACTTTTGTTAATTTTCGACCTATAAAGATAAAGTTATACATGCATGGTCCTGAGTGAATAAGAATATGTAAAGTGGAGCTTTTTGGTACATTTTCGTTCAACGTCTGGTACTTGATTAATTTTCGTTTATATTCGTTATTTATATGTTTTTCAATTGATATTTTCTGATATTTTTTATGTTGAACTTACAAAATAAAATATGAACCGCAGGTTGGTCCCTCGACAAATCGATCCAATAAGACGGAAAAAATAAATGCTCTAAACATGTAAATTCATATATACTTTACTATGGCCCCTATTACGGTTTACAACTCAACTCAGTTGAGTTGTAATAAATACAACTGGTTGTGATCAGTTGTAATTTTTGTTATGTTTTTGTTCTACGAAATTTAGCAAAGTTGTAAGCCATAATACAAAAATTAAGATATTACAACTAAACTGAGTTGAGTTGTAAACCGTAATAGGGGCCTATGTTTTCTTCATATGTACATAAAAATTGATGGTCGAATTTGACCATTAAGCGAACACTAGTATAAAATAAATTTGCTTGTAAAAAATTTATTTTAACACGACGAATGAAAACGTGTAAATATTGATTATATTTCTAAACAGATATGTTAGTTTCAAATCTTTTTATACATAGGGAAAAAGTTCGAGGTGCCTGAGCCACTCTATCATTTAAGTATAGGTTCTTGACCCACTTTTTAGTATACCGATTGACTTAGAATCAGTTTCAGAATCCATCTAACGAGGTCTGTCCTTCTATCAGGCTGGCTGGTTGTCTGTCCAAGTTAACCTGTGCGCTTGGCCACAATTTTGGAAATAATTTTATCAAATTTGGCACATATACGTTTATTGTCACAAGGTCGACGAAGCCTTTTCAAAAGCGGTGAAGCGGTTATTTATTTTTCATAGCCCATTTTGCTTTATAGACATTTTGGTTTAATTAGGTCCAAAAATCAACAGAACAAATTTTATTAGAATCGGTCCATATTCAAACACAGCTTATTGGTAGAACAAATAAGAAAAAGGGTTTTGAAAAGTCAGCTCAGGTTCCCGAAATATGGCCCCCTAAAGTTTTTGAATTTTTTGAAAAGGCGTTTTTTTTATTTTTTTTTTTTAATAAATTCTAATATGGCTTAACATTTTGTTTTTTTTTTTTTTTTACCAAAAAAAAACCATTTCAGTAGTCTTCAGTAGAATTGTATGGTGATTCTTTTCTTAGAATATTTAACCCTCTTACACTCATTTTAAGGGGTAATTTTTGTCCTTTTTTTAACTTCCACACAAAAGTATTCTAAAACTGCACTTTAAGAGGGTTAACACGTTCGAAGAATATTTTATGTATCAAATTTCAATAGGGGTTTCTAAGACCAAAATCTCGTGCAATGTATGTAAAACTGGTTTTCGAAAATCCGTTTTAGATACGTTGCAAGAGTTTTTGGTCTTAGAAGACCCCTATTGCAATTTGATGCATAAAATATTCATCGAACATGTTAACACTCAGTACTTATTTTTTATAATTTTTTTACTTTTAAAATTTTTCTTAAAACGTTGTTATTTTTTTATCTTTGGAAATCGCAATTCAAAAATTATCTTTTAAAGAATTCGGCAACTGTGTTGAAAGTAGTGCTGGGATACTATCGATATTTATCGATAGCTCACATTTCACTATCGATTTATAGATATTACTATCGACTGAATGTTTGTACTTAAGTAGGAAAACTTTAACTAAGTTTTTATCAGACTACAGTTCGTTGTTTTTATCACATTATTCAACGTTTGTATCTACGCACGTTATTTTGGATGATAGTTTTTAAAAATTGTGATGCTGATAAGCACCTTTCTAAAGGAACCAAAGTAACAGGGACTATAAGTTATATATAAGATAATCTTCTAAATTGGATTTGATTCTCAACCCAAAAGGTAATCAATTTAGCGGACTTTTTCTCTAATGGTTGCTCATTGTTTTATCCTAGGCTCGCAATTGCAATTGCATTTTTATTTGATTTTTTTACAACATCATAAAACAATTTGACATTGCAGTCCCTATGTTAACATATACAAATTTCGGATATAGGCCTTAAGTTAGTAGTAAGCAAGCACATCTAAAGGCTAGATTACACTATTATACTTTGTATTAATACATGTCAAAATCTCAAGTAATGTGACAAAGTGTGATAGTGTGAATGCAATGTGTCACGAAAATGACAAGTATTATGAAAAAAGTTTGACATCCCATACAACTTCATCGTTTTTTGAAAATTTTCTAAACAATAATCCCCTCTATTACTGAACTCGTTGTCGACGGCGTCGTTAATTTTTAGCTCAAGTCACATTTAGTCGACACCGACGTCAACTCGACATTAAATCGGTATTAATTTGCATGTATATATTGATGTCGACATGTTATCGATATTTAAAATAAAATATTGCTCATCTCTATGTATTTTGACAGTAATTTAATTTATTTTTTAAATTTTCGTGTAAGATGTTATTTTTGTTTGACTCTGAAAGTAGTGATGAAGAAAATAAAGAAATGCTAAAGCTTCAGAGGAGAGTTTAGAGGCAAAGATCATCCATTTTCATTTTGCCAGACAATACGTGAGAAATAAAATAATTTGGTTTGTATTTGTGAAAATTCGTTCGAGCAATTCGTAAATTTGTTTCTTTATATAGATTCATTGAGTATTTTCGGTTAAACAAACAGGGATTTAAGTTTGTTTTGAAAAAAATTGAGCTGTCAATGAGTATATCTCGCTCACCATCAATCTCCAACACAATCAAATTGGCAACCATTGGAAATGGTCGAAATTTAAAAAATTTATATTTTTAAAAAATTTTCTAGCCAAACCTTTTGCCAACCCTCGCTGTCTCTAATTGGTGGTCCCATTGAATTTAATTTTGTTATTTCCTCACATTCTTCTATGAAATTGTTAGGAGTTGAACTTCGATGAAATCCTTTTGCCAAACTCGGCTTATTTTCAAGTTCAGCAATAAGGGTTTCAAATTGTTTTAAAATTGTAACTTTAATTTTTTCCCCATTTATGTATTTATTATTTATATTAATTTCAAAAGATTTTGCTATTCGTGCTTAATTCCCAGTTTTTATTCTTGATAAAAACACTTGAAATTTATTGTTGATGGGATAAGCTATTCCTATGCATTTCACTGGTTGCTTAGGCCAGATCATCAGGAAACTTCATCCATAAAGATTTTAGACAAACTAAAGATATTAAACCAAATAAAACTGTTAAACGTATAAGAATTATAGCAACAGTTCTTCTTGTAACAATATCAAAGCTTGAACAAAACACATCAACAATAAACAGCAGTGGGTTTATCGCATCTTTATTTATCTGATCTGGCCTAAGCAACCAGTGAAATGCGCATAGGAATTTTTTTTTTTTTTTTTTTTTTTTTTATTCCTTAAATAAATATTTAATATTTACATTACATATAACAATTTAAAAACCACTATAATGTTCCTAAAAAATATTTAAAACTCCTAGTCGGAGCATAGGGCGGAAACAAAATCAGTCCATCGTATTCTGTCTTGCGCAATGAGTTTGATCTCCTGCCACGTTCCTCTGGATCTACATTCAGCATGAGTAGATCTCATCCATGTAATTTTGGGTCTTCCTGGGCGTCTCGACCCTTGGGGGTTCCATTCAAAGGCCATTTTTGCTATGTCGTTGTCAGTCTTACGTAACGTGTGACCTATCCATCGCCACTTCCGGCGTTTTATGTCAGTTGTTATTCTTTCGTTATTTGTTGTTCTAAGTAGGTCCTCATTAGAGATGGTATAGGGCCAAAATATTCGACATATGCGCCGCAGGCATTTATTAATGAAAACCTGAAGTTTCCTGCATATAACATCCGTCACTTTCCATGTTTCACAGCCGTATAATAGGACCGATTTAACACTGGTGTTGAAAATTCTAAGTTTTGTTCGCTGGGATATGTTGCGGGTTGACCAAATTTTCTTTAGTTTGTAGTATGCATGTCGAGCTTTGTTTAATCGTGCCATTACGTCATCATCCGCTCCACCATCTTTTGTTACTACGCTGCCAAGATAACAAAATTTGTCTACGTCTTCTATTATGGTTCGTGTGCCATTTATTGCTACATTGAGAGCTGTTTGATTATTGGTCTCAATACGCATAAGCTTTGTTTTTTTCACATTAACACGTAAACCAACCTTACCGGCATTTTCAATTAGCTTTTCTAATTTAGTTCTCGTTCCAGTAAGTGAATGTGATAGAAAACATATGTCGTCGGCATAGTCCAGATCGCTAAGTCTTTGGTGGGGACGCCATTGTATACCATCGGGGAATTCGGCATTTGTTTTAGAGAGGATGCTATCGAGCACGACAGTGAATAGCAGTGGTGATAAAACGCATCCTTGTCTTACACCTCTTTGTATGGAAAATTTTTCACTAGTTTTCCCTTTGAATCGAACAGTGCACTCTGCATTAGTATACAGTTCGCGAATTAAATTTATTATTTTCTCCGGGACACCTTTTTCTCGCAGGGAATGCCATATAGCATTTCTATTGATGGTATCAAAGGCACGTTCAAAGTCTACAAACAGTAGATACAGGGGGGAGCGCCACTCTACTGACTGCTCTATAATTATACGGAGGGTGTTTATGTGATCAACACAGGATCTTTGTGGTCTGAAGCCATTTTGTTCTTGACGTAGGCTTGCATCAATGGTAAAAGATATGCGATCCAGGAGTATAAATGCCAGAATTTTTATAACTGTATTAAGAAGCGTAATGCCCCTCCAATTTCTACAGTTACTTAAGTCCCCTTTTTTCGGGATTGTTATTATTACACCGTCCTTCCAATCATCTGGAATTTTATTGTCCAACCAGATCTGCTGGAAAATTGGTTGCAGTACGGGTGCAATGATGTCGGATCCATATTTAATCAATTCCGCTGCCATATTGTCCGATCCGGCACTTTTATGGGTTTTCAGTTTGTGTATAGCAGTTTGGATTTCCTCAATAGATGGTGGTTGAATTGAAATATTTCTGCATGGATTTCGTTGTCTTTGAGTATTTTCGAAGCTTATTTCCTCTGTTTCAACTGGATCTTCAAAAAATAGGAATAGCTTATCCCATCAACAATAAATTTCAAGTGTTTTTATCAAGAATAAAAACTGGGAATTAAGCACGAATAGCAAAATCTTTTGAAATTAAAATTTTGTATTCCCAAAAATTGAAATTACTTTTTGATAATAAACAGGCAAGTGCACGGCCTAAAAAACACTTAATTGACAACATCTTTTGTAAGTTGTTGTTGTTTTTATTTTGTTTTTCTTAACCTACTTACAACTACAATTAATGTTGAGAGAATTTCAACTAATTGTAGTGGGGAATGTAAGATGAGATAAACCCACTGCTGTTTATTGTTGATGTGTTTTGTTCAAGCTTTGATATTGTTACAAGTAGAACTGTTGCTATAATTCTTATACGTTTAACAGTTTTATTTGGTTTTATATCTTTAGTTTGTCTAAAATCTTTATGGATGAAGTTTCCTGATGATCTGGCCTAAGCAACCAGTGAAATGCATAGGAATAGCTTATCCCATCAACAATAAATCTCAAGTGTTTTTGTCAAGAATAAAAACTGGGAATTAAGCACGAATAGCAAAATCTTTTGAAATTAACATTTTGTATTCCCAAAAATTGAAATTACTTTTTGATATTATTTATATTTTTTTTTATTTTTTAAATATATTGTAAAAACTTTGTCACAGTTTCACTAGACGACGGTAAAAACTTTGTTGACAAAATCAAAGCCAATTCGTGTCAACGTCGGCGTTAAATCGCCTTTACAAATACAAATTCTTTGTCAATAGTAATCGGTTATCGTAAATATTGACGGCGGTAATGCCATGACTGCGGTGTTGACGTCATTTAAGTCGACATTGACATTAGCAATAAGGGGGAATACTTTTCATTGGATCAGGGTTGCGTTTTATTTCCTGTGTGAGTGTTTATACTGCTATATAAAATAGAATGTGTGTATGTATGTAACGTATGGACTCCAAAACGACTGGGCCGATTTTGATGAATTTTTCAGGGAATCTTCAGAATATTCAGGCGGGTGACACTATGAAGTCTGATTTTTGATTTTCGGTCTGCGGGCGGAGGGGCGTGGCAAAATCCAATTTTCATATTGCACCACCAATGACATCTATATAATTTGGACGATTTTTTCTTTAAAATGATCGCCATGGTCCAACTGAGATTTATACGAAAAGAAAATTTTACCACGCCTACTTTTACGCCCTTTTTTTCAATTTAGCGCATAATTTGAGAACGGCTTGACCGATTTGGACGATTTTTTCTATAAAATCATCGCCATAGTCCAACTTTGGCTTTTACTGCTGACATCCCATACGACTTCATCATTTTTAGAAAAATTTTTAAACAATAATACTTTTCATTGGATCAGGGTTGCATTTTTTTCATGTGTAAGTGTTTATACTTTGTGTGATGATGTGAACACAAACTGTCATGCTACATTAGATTTTTTGACAGTCGCAACAAAACTCATTAGATTTCTATCTCACAAAGTATTATGAAATACGTAAGACTTGTGAGATAGTGTAATCTAGGCTTAAGCAATCCATTTTTGTTGTTTGTATTCATTGCTGTAATACTGCGCGAATTAATAATAGCATGTAAAAACTTGCGGAAAAAACTGTGTGTGTATACATAGCTGTTGTAACATGTCTTCATAGCTGTATTTTAAATAATAATATCGATATTGATATTTTTCCTATCAATATTTTCGATAGTTTACGACTATCGATAGTTTCCCAGTACTAGTTGAAAGCTGCAGCTTATTATTCACAAAAAATGTATACTCAACATGGACAAAAGTTATGTGAAAGTCAAATTAATTACCCTGCATGAACAGTACGGGTTAAATAACGCGTTACATAAAAAGTACTCATAACCAAAGTATAAGTTAGAAATTCTAAAACTTTCAGTTATTTTATACAGGCCTTTGGGAAAAAACTAACCTATTATCTTCTGTACGTGTGAGCTGATATCTCTTTCTTTCACATTATTACTTAGAACAGAAAACACAATAGTGCTCTCACTCGCACACGTCAGTCCTAACGTGTATATAACTACCTAGGTAACGGTAGCGATACTGGTAGTATATTATAAATAACTTTTTAGTTAACCGATACACATATCCGTTATTACTACTTATTAGCTCCGTGCAATAGCTCCCAGGTGCAATAAGTCCCAAGAAAAAAATGAAATTAGACCCAAAAATTGTTCATACAAATGTGGGAGTAATTTCATTATGAAATAGCTGCCAGCCCTCTCGGTTTTATTTCATTTTTTTGGAAGTTATTTCATTTTTTGCCTGGGAGTTATTTCATAATATAATAAGAAATAAAATCCAAATGAAATAAGTCCCGGAAAAAATTAACGTGGAAGTTATATCATTTTATTTTGGTTTTCGGTGTTATTTCATTTGCTGTGGGAGTTATTTAATTTTTTGTGGGAGTTTTTTCATTTTCAATTATTTGCAATTTCTTAAAATTGTTTAAAATTTTAAACGGTATTTATAACAATGCAATTGCAGTGTCTTATGGTTACCGGCTATGCAGTGAAGCTTTAGTTAGCGAAGCCGGTGTTTGTTATACCATATAGGAGAAAATCCTTGCGCCCGGCCGAAGGCCGGCTATGCAGAGAAGATTTAGTTAGCGAAGCCGGTGTTTGTTATACCATAGAGTATAAAATCCTTGCGCCCGGCCGAAGGCCGGCTATGCAGAGAAGCTTTAGTTAGCGAAGCCTGTGTTTGTTATACCATAGAGCATAAAATCCTTGCGCCCGGCCGAAGGCCGGTTATGCAGAGAAGCTTTAGTTAGCGAAGCCGGTGTTTGCTTTAGTTAGCGAAGCCGATGTTTGTTATACCATAGAGGAGGTAATCCTTGTACCCGGCGTGCTTAAACTGCAGGCAGTTGCCATTGCAGGAGGTCAGGATATAATAAAATGCCCCATTTGTTGTCAAAATGTCGAGGACTCAATGTTAGTTTTTTGGTAACCTAATATGTAAATATTCAAGTAAAACGAATACATATATAATACATTTCTTTGGAAGTTGTTTCATTTTTTTTGGGTCTTATTTCATTTCTTTTCGTTGGACTGTTTTTGGAAGTTATTTCATTAATGTCTTTAGGAGTTATTTCATTATGAAATAACTCCCAAAAGTTGGGGTTTGTTTCATTTAAGACTTGGAAATTATTTCATTTTTATTGGGATTTATTTCTTTTTTCCAGTTTGGGACTTATTTCATTTATTTTGGGATTTAATTCATTGGGAGTTATTGCACTGGGACTTATTGCACCTGGGAGTTATTGCACGGAACCATACTTATTAAGTAACTTGTTAGTTAACAGGTTTATATATCGATAAGTTAACCGTTATTAATACAGGTTAGTACTACTGATTACTACCAGTTATTGTATTCCTTTAATATTTTCAATTTATTTTATTTTAAGAAAAAAGTACATAAAATATAATTAAAAAAGTAATATAATAAAAACAATTAATTCATTTAAAGTTTGAACTTTTGGAGGTGACTTTGAGATCATTTAAAAAAAGTAAAAAATATAATAAAAACCAAAAGAAATAATTCGTTTAATGTTGTAAAAATAATTAAAAATATAGGTAAAACAAAAACAATTCTTTTATGATAAAAAAAAAATTCATTTAAACATTAGGTAAAAACAAAAAATAATAATAAAAAAAATAAAAACAAAAACAATTATGTATTTTAATTAATTTCATGTTGTAAAAATTCCTTTCTTCATAAAAATAATTTAATGAAAATTAAATTTGATGAACTTAAGCCTAATTGAAAATATTAAAAATTTGGATTAAAAACCAGAAATAGTTCAACAAAATAACCACAATACTAATTATTGATTAATAAAATTTCAAAAAACTTATAAAATAGGTATATTACATTCAAATTGTTTTTTTTTTAACGAATTTGCGTTAGGTTAGGTTAAATGGGTAGCCGTCACGAAGACGACTCACTTGGGTCCTTATAGCGGTCCCCTTGTGATACCCCTAGCCAGTGACAAGGGTCAGCCAGTATCCACCAGACTATTCCCCAGAGGTAACCGCAGTCTCGAACCACCCCGATTCCCTGCAGAACAGGGAGATCGATTTCAGTCCCGCATTGGACAAATCGTCCAGACATGGCAATTCCGGTCTCCCAAAATGCCTCACCCTAACGCCCGCCAGACCGGGGCATTGGCAGAGGAAGTGAAACACCGTCTCCTCCTCATCATGACAACTCCTGCAGTAGTCATTATACGCAAGACCCATCCTCCTAGCATGAGTCCCTATCACCCAGTGACCCGTGATAACCGATATCACTGTCCTTATCCGGTCCCTGCCGAGACCGAGTAGTACGCGCGTTCTCGCCGCGTCATAGCCAGGCCATAGAGTCCTGGCCATCAAACAGGTATGCTCGTCCTGCCATCTCCCCTGAGCCCTTCTGTACGACTCCCGTCTGATGAGAGTCCTGCAGCGGGCCATTGAAGTGCCAATCAGGCCGTCGACGAACATGTCGTCCAACAGACAGCCTTGTTTGGCCAGACTGTCCGCAGTATGGTTGCCCAGGAGCCCACTGTGTGCTGGTACCCATGTCAGCGTTACACTGGAATGTTTCGCGATCTCATTTAGAGACATCCGGCATTCCACTGTTAACATAGATGTCGTAAAGACACCAGCCAGAGCTGCAATGGCAGCCTTGCTGTCCGTAAATATACATATATCCCTCGATATACGATAGTACTTCAGCCAGTTTGCCGCCCGCTTTATGGCAGAGATTTCCGCCTGCAGCACACTTCTGCCATCTGGCAGCCTAAAAGAGACCCTGATGTCCAATTCCTCGATGAAGAAACCTCCACCTACTCTGTCGCCCATCCTGGAACCATCGGTGTAGACCCGCAGGGTCGGCTCCAGAGATCGCGTATTATCGAGCAGCTCATCATAGTTACCATGATGAACCGTGAACAAAGCACCGAAAAAGGGTTCCGGAGTGCAATAGTCCAGCCCCGCCAGGTCGTATGACGCGTAAAGCGTGATCCTGGCATGACCATAGTTCCGCGTAGACCATAGGCCCACCGCCCCCAGTCTCATAGCGGAAGTCAAGGCCTGTTGTTCGGCCATGATATCAATCGGCAACCAGTCTAGCATAGTAAACAGTACCTTCGTCGGTGTCGAGCGGAGTGATCCCGTGATCATCAGCGCAGCCAACCTATATACTTTCTCAAGCATCCTGCAGTACCGTCCCCTTTCCATGGCAGGCCACCACACTATGACCCCATAGAAGAGAATCGGTTTTACCACCGCTTCAAAGATCCATTCAACACCCCTGGGGCCCAGGCCCCAGCTCCTGCCCAAGGATGTCCTGCAGGTGTATAAGGCCACAATAGCCCTATCAACCCTCGTCCGAACGTTGAGTTCCCATGATAGTTTGCTATCGAGAATTACGCCCAAATATTTGGCACTGTTCGAGAGCCTCAGCTCCGTGCCGTTTAGCCTAGGAAGCCTAAAGTTGCCAATCTTGTACTTCCTGGTAAAGAGTACCAACTCAGTTTTCTGTGGATTGACACCAAGTCCACAGGAAATGCTCCAAGAGCTTAGAATCTGCAATGCAGATTCCATACAATGGGACAATGTGTCCAGGTGTTTACCCGCGACCGCCACCGCCACGTCATACGCATACTTATCCCTAATCTGTCGAACCGGCCCAGCAAAGTGTTCACCGTCAGGTTCCACAGTAGAGGGGACAGAACCCCACCTTGCGGGGTGCCCCTGTGCACAAATCTGCAAACATTAGTAGCACCCATCGTGGATTCAATGATCCTATTATCGAGTAGATTACCAATAAATCTACAAATTACATCGTCAACCCCAACCTCCCTCATCGACTCCAAGATGGAGTTGGGTTTGACATTATTGAAAGCTCCCTCAATGTCTAGAAAGGCCACAAGTGAGTATTCCCGAAATTCAAGCGATTTCTCAATGTAGCCGACCAGTGAGTGGAGCGCCGTCTCTACAGACTTGCCCTTGGTGTAGGCATGCTGCGATGAAGAGAGCAAATGTCTAGGAATAGACATCCTCAGATGAATATCAATGACCCTTTCAAGGGTCTTGAGAAGAAAAGACGACAGGCTGATTGGCCTATAGTCCTTAGGTCTGGTGTGGGATGCTTTACCTCCCTTTGGAATGAAAACAACCCTACATCTAGTCCATCGGGTGGGAACGTACGAGAATATAATACATTCCGTATAAATAGCGGACAGCCAAGGAATCAGAAGCCCCGCATTCTTTTGAAGGTCGGCCGGAATAATACCGTCCGGACCAGGAGCCTTAAAGGAGTCGAAGCTCCTTATCGCCCAATTGAGCCTATCATAGCACAGAGAAATGGACACGGGTCCAGGCTCTGATAAGCAGTTGATCTTCCGTGGTGTTGGAAGGGAATTGCCAGGAAAGTGCGTGTCAATTAACACCTCCAGCGTCTCCTGACTATTCGTAGTCCAGCTACCATCAGCTTTCTGAATGTAGCTAGGGACAGCCGGGCAAGAAGCCATTATTTTGCGCAACCGGTTTGTCTCAGAGGAGCCTTCCACGCCGCTGCAGAAGTTCCTCCAGGCATTCCGTTTCGCCGATCTTACCAAATTCTTGAACCTATTCAATGCCGACTTATAATCCGCCCAGTTTCCCAGTCGTTTAGCCATATTGAATAACCTACGACAGTCTCTGCGAGACTGTGCAATCTCAGGGCTCCACCATGGTGGCTTGCCCCCCTTCTTCCTAACCACTGGCCTACAGGCCAGTGCCGTTGCCTGACGCAGTGCCCCCGATAGGAACTCCACTGCCATTTCAGTCTCCGTAATGCCACTAATGACAGGGACTGAGCCCAGAGAATCAGCGAGTAGACTAGCCTGATAGTCCCACCTCGTTCTCCTCCTATTCACAAAAGTACACACCCCCAAGGGGGGTGGACCTAATTGAAACTCAACATACATGTGGTCCGAAAAAGAACAGTGATTTGAGACCGCCCAGTTACTTATTAAGTCGGAGTGTTCCGAGCTGACTAATGTCACATCAAGAACCTCCTGCCTATTAGCTACAATGAACGTAGGTTCCGCGCCTATGTTTGCTATTTCCAAATTACTGCTACAGATAAAAGAAAATAGCGACTCACCTCTAGTGTTGGTGTTGGAGCTGCCCCACGTGATGTGGTGCGCGTTAGCGTCAGCACAGATAACCACCGGGGTACCCATGGAGCCGGCTTTGGCTACCACGCCACGAACAAGCCTATTAGGTGGCTCATTGTCCTGATCATGCGCCATATAGCCCGAAACGATCCAAATCGACATGTCGCCCATCTCTAGGGCCGCTGAAGTTGTGTCTTCATCACTGAAATCAGAAAGAATGAAGATATCCAGCGTGTTTTTAGCCAAAATACAAGATCTAATTTTACCTGTTGCTTTGGCATATAGGAGCTTATAGCCCTTGAGGTTTAATCCGCAAACCCGATCCTTGTGGATCCATGGCTCTTGGATCATTATTAGCTCCTCCTCTCTCTCTACCACCCGGAGGAGCAGTGCAGCGGATGCTGCCTTAGAGTGGTGAAGGTTTATCTGCGTCACCTTCACCATGTCCAGTATTAACGACCGTGACATTGGCGTCCTCCTGATCTGATTCCAGGAGGGCGTCCTCATCAGCCAATTCACCCATGCGTTCAAAGAGGTCACCCAGCATGTCAGAGACGGACGGGGTGTCTTCTTTGTCACATGAATGAACGGAAGCGTCATTCGTGCAGTCCGCAGACTGCGTAGGCTCCACAACCTTCGGAGCGGGATCGCCCTTGTCATCACCTCGGTAGACACGGAGCAAGATGGTACTGAAACCATAGTAAATCTTGCCCTGTTTCTCCCTCAGTGGCTTCAAGGAGTCCTGATTCAGGACTACGATCGCCGTTCTTGAGGATCCTTCAGCTGCTGAAACCTTGACAACTTTCCAGTTATAAGTGGGAAGTTGGGGGTTGCAGCACTGAATAATCTTCAAGATTTCCTCCGGTGCAGAGGGTTCCGCTGGGATGGAGACGATGGATCTAGGTCTCCGTGGTATCTCACTCACCAAAACCACGTCGAGCCTAGCACCTTCCCATATTTCGCCAATCGCTCCAATGGCAAGCTTCAGCAGAAGTGCAGAGCGCTCGTCCACACACGCCATCAGCTTAACGTGACCCTGGTACCAGCCAGCATCATCGCATTGCGGGGGTGCTCCTGGATTCTCACTAAGGATCTTCCAAAAGATACCCATCATTTGCTGCTTCACCAAGTCCCACCTAGAGTGGGAGATGGATCCATCAGCAGCACTTCTGTCTATAATAGCCCTAACAAGATGGTCTTTCGCCACCTCGCTGTAGGACCTATTAGTCGACTTTGGTGCGTACTTGGGACGTTTTGTCCCTGGTTGCTGTCTAACGGCTATCGCTTCTTCCTCCGAACGTTGCCGTTTAGGCATTGCCTTTGCAGGGGCAGGAGGTGAAACGCTTTGAAGCCCAGCAGTAAGGGCCTTAGCCCATGCCAATGAAGCTTCCTGTTCTGCAGAAAGCTCATTGGCATCTTTGGAGCCGAATAGCTCGATAACACGCAAGGCAGCACGCCTTGAGTTAGATGCCCTCTTGGAAGGATTTTTATGCCGAGGTGTCTTCTTAGTGACGCCGGAGTTGGCGGGGGGAGGTACAGAAGTGGAACAGGATGTAATCATCTCCGTCCCTCTTTGCACAATAGGCATATGGGAGGCTGCTTTGTTGGACGACTTTGTCATTTCCAACTTTGCAGTACCCGAAGCATGGGCTTTATCCGCTCTGGCGGAAAGGGCTGATGCGGCTTTTGATGTACTTGGTGCGAAAGACAGAGGTACATCGCCGCTGTTGGGTGTCGAGACTGATACAGCCACCGACGGGATCGTCTTCGTCTCATTGTCCTTGTCGTTGGTCCTTTTCGTGTCTTGTTCCGTGCCATTATTTGTTTGTTGTTTGTTTCGTTTTTGATTTTTGTCGTTTTTTAAAGAATTCATTTTGCTGTCTGGTCCCACGAGTGTAGGGGATCTGGAGGTCCGCCACGTCATAGCCCCCGATAACGCGGTAAGGGCGTAGTCTATTTGCTGAGGTGCCCAGGTATCAGCAAAGCTCCGTGATAATACAGTCGGTAACCCCTGACTGCAAACCAACCGATAGGCACGGGTCGCATAACACCTCGGTTTAGGGGATGGATAACCTTTCGTTGCCAAGGCCTTTAAGTTCACTGCCCTCATCTCGGGAATCACCAGATGCTAGCAAAATGCCCGGATCAAGACACGAACCACAGCCAAGACGTAAGCCACCATATCGCTTCAAGATTGTTATCCATAATTTGCGTTGCTTGTACCGGTTATGGCTGAGCTCGATGCTTTTTTAAAATTATTTTTCCAAGGAATTTCGTCCTTCTGCTGCAAAAACATCTGAAAAAAATAAGAAATTATAAAAAGGAAGACTACATTTTTGTCGATCAGTGGTCATATCACTAAGAATTTTGTTTATGAGTGTCAGCTGGACCCACGCTCGCTTCTCTTTTCTTTCATCAAAATTAAAAATGTTGATTAGCTTGGCCTCCATAATTTTTCTAAACACTTCATCCACCGTTCCTTTGCCACCTTTGAGCTGGAAGAGATAAGACTTCTGTAAATAGTATATAATGTTTATTTATTTTTAGTAAATAGAAAATATAGAATGCACTAAATTTTAAAATACCATTGCCTCGCGGTTTACCGGGTTTTCCAACTTCTCCTCAATGTCCTGTGCAGCATCAATTGATGACAATGGTAATGTTGCCCGAATTTCTATAACCGAGGCGTATTCCAGAATATGTCTCACTAATGAAGTATAAAATTGTCTTATAACATAGGGATCGTCGAACTCCTTCTCCCAACCTTTGGTCTATTTGATAGTCTATGATATATGCGCATTAAAACACAATTTAAGATCAAGTAAAACACCCGGATCAAGCATTGTCTCTACTCTTTCAAGTTGATGCTTATTTAGTATATACATTAGACTGGCCCACGTATAGTCCAATACTTTCTCCACAAGCTTGATTTTGTTTATTTTACTAAAATATATGTGTAGACCAAAAATTGGCTCTATGGCGACTTATATGTTTTACCAGGGTTTAAAAATTAGTAAATTAGTGCCCTATGTTCTACTACATGAACTTTCTTTTAATTAATTCACAATCCTTGTGTATAATTATTATGAATAAAGGCAATAAAAAAAATAGTTTTTTTTCTTCATATCGAAAACCGCAGTAAATATTCAAAACTTAAATATTTAAAGGTATTCATTCATATTGCAAAAATATTCTAAATTAACTAAAAACCTCGTAGTAATATTAAAAAATATTAAACCAGTGGTAATTTAATAAAATAACAATGCGCAAAATATTAAATATTTCGCCGTGCAAATATATTTTCTATAGAAATATTTAAATATTTTTAGTCACCATAAATATTAAATATTGTGTGTCTTCAATATCAATATATTACTGCCACACATCACAAACTGCCGAAATTTATGCAAAATGTACGAATATAAATAACATAACAAAACAAAATATGCCGTCTTGTTGATCATCGACTGCCAAAATTGAATTTTTTGAAAAGGCGTTGGGTATAAGTCTTCAGTGGAATCGTAAGGCAATTCTTTTCTTCGAATTTATTAACCCTCTAACTCTCATTTTAAGCGGTAATTTTTGTCCCTTTTCCCAACTCTTACACAAAAGTATACTAAACGGCACTTTTAAGGGTTAAAATGTTCTACGAAAATTTTTTTCATCAAATTTTACTAGGGGTCTTCTAAGATCAAAAGTTCGTTCAATGTATCTAAAACGAATTCTCGAAATTCCGGGCCTTGAATAATTTTAATATTTCGAAAACCCGTTTACATACATTGCACGATTTTTTGGTCTTAGAAGACCCCTAGCGAAATTTGATGAAAAAAATTTTCGTAGAACATTTTAACCCTTAAAAGTTTCTACTGAAGACATCTGAAGTACATTTTTTTTGACTTACACCCAACGCCTTTTCAAAAAATTCAAAAATTTTAGGGGCCCATATTTCGGGAGCCTGAGCTAACTTTTCAAGACCCTTTGGCAGATTTGCTCTACTAATAGTCTACTTTAATTTCGCGTTGCAAGTGTTGATGCTGGTTTTTTTTTTTTTGTTGCACAGTGTAATAAATAGGCATCATACAGATATTACTCCTAAAACATTCGAGCTGTCTGTGGAGGGTATCAAAGATTCGGCACAGCCGAATATATCTCTCTAACTTGTTATATATTAAATTTTTAACCCCGTATTCATAAACGATTATCGAACGAATTTATTAAACGTTTATTTAGGAAAATTTTCATAGACAATTTGATATGTAAGCCTTTTTAAATTTAAAATATTTTTATGAATACAGGCATAAATCTTTAATTTAATATTTATTAAAACTGATTTTTTATATTTGTTTACTTATTTGTAATAATTATTATTTATTTATATGTTTTATTTTCATTTTATTTTATTGTGCCCCAAATGTATAGCTTTATATCTACAGTACTGTAATATACTGTCGTACTGTTGCACTGTCTTTTCTAAAAAAGAATCAATATCAATAACACTTTGTAAATTGTATGTAGGTTAAAATAGGTTTCTTATAAAACAAACGTTTCGCTTGATAACGAGAGACAGGATATGTTCAGGTTCAGTTGTATTTAATAATTTGATAACATTTATCTGCGCTGTTCTCTATTCTACTAATAGTAACTAAACTTTATAAAGCACAATTAAACAATTCCTATTAAAAAGGATCTTCATGCATATAAGTATGTATATGCGCATCACTTGCCTCAGATGGTGTGTACAATTCTTTTTCTGCGTAAATGTTGGCGTCATAATTATTCATACTTTTTTTCCTATTCCTGTTGTAAAAAAACAAGTGAAAAAATAAATAACCCTTTATTTTCAGCTAAAAAACAACAAAAAAAAAGCAAACATCATAAATTTGCATACGTTTGTGTCTATGGTATCACAAGGTGTTGTTGCCTTTGTTTGTCATATGTATATGCAACAACAAATGAAAAGGTCACAAGTGTATAAAATAAGCAAAAAAAGTTCATAAAAAAAGATCGCTACTTGCGTGAAAATTTGGGTTTCGTTAATGTTGGCGTCATAATTATTGCTTAATTAACAAATTTCTACGCAAGTGCATATAGCAAACAAAAATGTTTTACCTTAAAAAATATTTATCATAGGTAGAAATAAAAAAAAAACAGCAATACTCTGAAAAACATTTCTTTTCCAAATTACATACTTATAAAAAACAAAAAAAGTCATAAAAATGTTTTTTTTTTAAATCAACTTGTATAACGCAATACATAATATCAATTTTCGAAGTTTTCTTTGTCGCTAACAATTACTTTTACATACATATGTACATATAGACATATGTACATTAGACTGGTCGCAATTTTTTTTTTTTTTAAATTTACATGTTTGCGCTGCTTTAAATATGAGGTTTGGTGTAAGAAATCAAGTCCTAATTTTTCAGCTCAATCCGACGGTGCCTAGTCGTGCCAAGTGGGGCCCAAAGTTCCCCATTTTTATGTCTTCAGATGGCTTCAGAAAGTTGCGGAAAGAATAGGACATACATGCAAACATCCTGACATACTAAGAAATTATATATTGTATAGATAGATTAAAGTATTTGCAGTTTAATATTTTAGTATGATACGAACGAAAGATTTTTAACTAATTTTAACTAATTCGGGGTCGCTGAATCCAGTGGTGCTAGCCGTTTTTTTAGGTTAGCTTTAGTTTTCGAGATATACCGTTATTTCGAAAATTAAGGATGTTGCACAACATATGTTCGCGCAACTCAAAAACGCTTTAGCTTATTGAAAAACTAAAAAAACCCGAAATTCGGCTATAAAATTTACTTTAAGAAAGTTAAAACTTTTTTCTTCATATTGGCTTTGGTTTTCGAGATATACCGTTATTTCGAAAATTAAGGAGGTTGCACAACATATGTTCGCGTAACTCAAAAACGCTTTAGCTTATTGAAAAACTAAAAAAAACCGAAATTCCGCAATAAAATTTACTTTAAGAAAGTCAAAACTTTATTCTTCATATTGGCTTTGGTTTTCGAGATATACCGTTATTTCGAAAATTAAGGAGGTTGCACAACATATGTTCGCGTAACTCAAAAACGCTTTAGCTTATTGAAAAACTAAAAAAAACCGAAATTCCGCAATAAAATTTGCTTTAAGAAAGTCAAAACTTTTTTCTTCATATTGGCTTTGGTTTTCGAGATATACCGTTATTTCGAAAATTAAGGAGGTTGCACAACATACATATGTTCGCGTAACTCAAAAACGCTTTAGCTTATTGAAAAACTAAAAAAAACCGAAATTCCGCAATAAAATTTACTTTAAGAAAGGTAAAACGTTTTTCTTATATGCGCAGTCGTTTTAGAAACATAATTTTTTTTTCTGGAAAAAAAAAATAATTTTTTTATTAAAATTTCGGAATTTTTGTTTTTAAAAATTCATAAAAAATTGAAAAATGGAGCTATGCTTCTAATTTTATAGAGTCATATAAAAAACAATATTGCAAACAAAACAAGCTATAAATGATTAAAATCTGTTCACAACTTTTGATTTTATGTATTCAAGATGAGACAGATAAGCAGTACCTAATCCAAGTTGTTGAGCACTATCGTCAGTTATATCCGTCCCACAACAAATCTTCTCTTTTAAATTTTTCAACTTAATAAAATCAATCAAATAAATTTACACTTTTTTTTTGAAATTTCGAAATTTTCATTAAAAAAATTATTGTAGAAGCATAGCTGCATTTTCCAATTTTAAATGAATTTGTATGAGAGCCCCCCTAAAAAGTAAAGGTAAAGGGCAAGTATGTCTCGAGAAAATGTTTAGGACAAAAAACTAATTGAGATCGGTCATACATTCTATTCTCCTAGGTCTGACTCCTTGGCAGTTATGGAGCTTTTTCTTCAATATATTTCTAGTCTGTAGTTAAAATTTTGAATGGGAGCCCCTTAATGAATGGAGATAGCAGGTAGGTATTTTAGAAATAAATGATGGAGATGAAAAATAAAGTGGAATTGGTCATACATTTGACCCTTCTTGAGGCATCCTAGGCACTACACGGGCCAAATATAAGAATTTCAATTATACAAATATGGCGGTTTAATAAAATTCTTAAATTAATTAAAATTTTTCGTCTTTTGTGAATACATAAAATCAAAAGTTGTGAACAGATTTTAATCATTTATAGCTTGTTTTGTTTGCAATATTGTTTTTTATATGACTCTATAAAATTAGAAGCATAGCTCCATTTTTCAATTTTTTATGAATTTTTAAAAACAAAAATTCCGAAATTTTAATAAAAAAATA
This sequence comes from Pollenia angustigena, assembly GCA_930367215.1. Classification (NCBI taxonomy): domain Eukaryota; kingdom Metazoa; phylum Arthropoda; class Insecta; order Diptera; family Polleniidae; genus Pollenia; species Pollenia angustigena. Next base: position 156,165,705 of record OV884059.1, read on the forward strand.
ATTTTTTTTTCCAGAAAAAAAAATTATGTTTCTAAAACGACTGCGCATATAAGAAAAACGTTTTACCTTTCTTAAAGTAAATTTTATTGCGGAATTTCGGTTTTTTTTGTTTTTCAATAAACTAAAGCGTTTTTGAGTTACGCGAATATATGTTGTGCAACCTCCCTAATTTTAGAAATAACGGTATATCTCGAAAACCAAAGCCAATATGAAGAAAAAAGTTTTAACTTTCTTAAAGTAAATTTTATTGCCGAATTTCGGTTTTTTTAGTTTTTCAATAAGCTAAAGCGTTTGTGAGTTGCGCGAACATATGTTGTGCAACATTCTTAATTTTCGAAATAACGGTATATCTCGAAAACCAAAGCTAATATGAAGAAAAAAGTTTTAACTTTCTTAAAGTAAATTTTATTGCGGAATTTCGGTTTTTTTTGTTTTTCAATAAACTAAAGCGTTTTTGAGTTACGCGAATATATGTTGTGCAACCTCCCTAATTTTAGAAATAACGGTATATCTCGAAAACCAAAGCCAATATGAAGAAAAAAGTTTTAACTTTCTTAAAGTAAATTTTATTGCCGAATTTCGGTTTTTTTAGTTTTTCAATAAGCTAAAGCGTTTTTGAGTTACGCGAACATATGTTGTGCAACCTCCTTAATTTTCGAAATAACGGTATATCTCGAAAACCAAAGCTAATATGAAGAAAAAAGTTTTAACTTTCTTAAAGTAAATTTTATTGCGGAATTTCGGTTTTTTTTGTTTTTCAATAAACTAAAGCGTTTTTGAGTTACGCGAATATATGTTGTGCAACCTCCCTAATTTTCGAAATAACGGTATATCTCGAAAACCAAAGCCAATATGAAGAAAAAAGTTTTGACTTTCTTAAAGCAAATTTTATTGCGGAATTTCGGTTTTTTTTAGTTTTTCAATAAGCTAAAGCGTTTTTGAGTTACGCGAACATATGTTGTGCAACCTCCTTAATTTTCGAAATAACGGTATATCTCGAAAACCAAAGCTAATATGAAGAAAAAAGTTTTAACTTTCTTAAAGTAAATTTTATTGCGGAATTTCGGTTTTTTTTGTTTTTCAATAAACTAAAGCGTTTTTGAGTTACGCGAATATATGTTGTGCAACCTCCCTAATTTTAGAAATAACGGTATATCTCGAAAACCAAAGCCAATATGAAGAAAAAAGTTTTACCTTTCTTAAAGTAAATTTTATTGCGGAATTTCGGTTTTTTTTAGTTTTTCAATAAGCTAAAGCGTTTTTGAGTTACGCGAACATATGTTGTGCAACCTCCTTAATTTTCGAAATAACGGTATATCTCGAAAACCAAAGCTAATATGAAGAAAAAAGTTTTAACTTTCTTAAAGTAAATTTTATTGCGGAATTTCGGTTTTTTTTGTTTTTCAATAAACTAAAGCGTTTTTGAGTTACGCGAATATATGTTGTGCAACCTCCCTAATTTTAGAAATAACGGTATATCTCGAAAACCAAAGCCAATATGAAGAAAAAAGTTTTAACTTTCTTAAAGTAAATTTTATTGCCGAATTTCGGTTTTTTTAGTTTTTCAATAAGCTAAAGCGTTTGTGAGTTGCGCGAACATATGTTGTGCAACATTCTTAATTTTCGAAATAACGGTATATCTCGAAAACTAAAGCTAACCTAAAAAAACGGCTAGCACCACTGGATTCAGCGACCACGAATTAGTTAAAATTAGTTAAAAATCTTTCGTTCGTATCATACTAAAATTTTAAACTGCAAATACTTTAATCTATCTATACAATATATAATTTCTTAGTATGTCAGGATGTTTGCATGTATGTCCTATTCTTTCCGCAACTTTCTGAAGCCATCTGATGACATAGGAAGCTGAAATTTGGCACACTTGAAGTACTTTCTCTGCCGAAGATCGTAGCGTAGTCATATTTTTGATTTTCGGCTTTTCAACTAGTAAACCTATAAAGATCTGATAGAAAAGATGTTTTTTTTTATAAAATGGGGAACTTTGGGCCCCACTTGGCACGACTAGGCACCGTCGGATTGAGCTGAAAAATTAGGACTTGATTTCTTACACCAAACCTCATATTTAAAGCAGCGCAAACATTTAAATTTAAAAAAAAAAAAATTCCCATACAAGATGCGACCAGTCTAATGTACATACATACATACATATGTATATGCATAGCCTTTTCAACTGAACAGTGATCACTTTTAAAAATGTTCTTTTCTATAACAGATCATATAAGCAGCTTCCTTCCTACATTAACACTACATCCTATTTTTTGAGCTTCTATTACAACACCGCGATTGGTTGTTCTATTTTTAATTCATCCATTATCATCAACAATTAAATAAGCCAAGCTAAAAACAAAAAGCATAGGTCATAAAACTATGATCTACACACTTACGCATAAAAATGTTTCCCCTTATAAAAGTTAATTTGACTATTGTAATATCACTCCCTATATTTTTTTAATGGCTGTTTATAAATATTTTTATAAATACTAACTATGTATGTATATGTTTTCTTAAAACATTAGTTAATTTTTCAATCCTTTTTATATTTTTGCATTCAAATTATAAAACTCACCTTTCAATCATTATTTACCTTTTTTCAATAAATAAAAAACAATTATATTTTAATCTACCAACACATCATACAAAGAATTTCTTATTTTAAATCTTTCCTTTTTTAAACCTTTTTTGTATGTACACACATAAATATTTTGTTCTTCATATTGTGACTATTATTAGTTTATTTTTTGTTGATAATATATTTATATAATTGCACTTTAAAAGCACCATAAATATGAACATGTAACTTTTTAGTGACATCACTTTATTTTTATTACTATTGTTCACTTTATATACAACTCTGTAACAACCGCCTTTTTTATAAAATGTATTTCATCATCCTTTTTTACTTTTACTTTTTACTTAATAAAACTTCTTCTTAACAACAGGTTATGGGCCTACACACGTGTTTAATTTAAAATCGTTTTTTTTTTTAATTAAAGTTTTTTTTTGATAAAATTATTTAAAAAAATGAATACATCGTACGCACTATTCCCTAAATTGTCAAGTTCCAATTACCATGTTTGGAAATTCAACATGGAGTTGTTGCTGCTGGAAAGAGAATTGTGGGATGTGGTAGTTGATGCTGTTCCTGTGGTGCAGGATGGTAAATGGTTGATACGTGATGGTAAGGCAAGAGCTGCTATTGGTCTTGCGGTGGAGGAATCCCAAAAGGTACTTATCAAGCAACTAAAAACTGCAAAGGAATTTTGGGACACATTGAAAAAACATCACGAGAAGTCTAATATGACAAATAAAGTGAGTCTTCTAAGACAAATGTCATCGAAGAGGTTGGTTAGTGGTCAAACCATGGAAGACCATATCAGTGAATTTTTATCACTTGTGGATCGTCTACGTGATTTGGGAGAGGATATGAAAGAACATAAGGCTGTTGCGTTTTTGCTGGGTACATTGCTCTTGATTTGGTGAAGGAAAAATTACTTCAAGAATTCAAAAGGAAATCTGGATGCGAGCAAGAAAGTGAGGCTGCGTTTAAAATATACAAGAAAAAGTTTGTGCCTAAATGTTTTTCGTGTGACAAGCCAGGTCATTTAAAACGAGAATGCACGAACAAAAATGTACATAATCAACAACAAAAACAACAGAAGTCAAATAACAACCGCACCAATATTGTGAAAAATGACAATAGGAATGTTTGCTTTGGTGTCATGAAAGGAAAATCAAACGGCGACTGGTTTATTGATTCAGCTGCAACGTGCCATATGTGCTGTGATGTAAAATATTTCGTAAACGTTAATAAACAACAAAATGAATCCATTTATTTGGCTGATGGTACTGAGTTGAAGTCAAGCGGAAAGGGTGATTGCAAATTGTTTTGTGAAGGCAAGGAAATTCTTGTCCAAAATGTGCTATTTATCCCTGAATTAGATGGAAGCTTGTTATCTGTTCGGAAGTTGACTGCTGACGGTTTTGAAGTGTCTTTTAGTACAAATGTTTGCTCAATATCTAAAAATGGTCATATTTATGCAAAGGCTTCAATAAAAAATAATTTGTTTGTATTCAATCATCATCATAAGGCGAATATGGTATCCAATTGTAAAAGTGATTGCGTTCATGTTTGGCATCGTCGATTTGGTCACAGAGGTATTCATGCTATCAATTCAACTGTTTCTAAGGAGTTGGTGCAGGGTGTGAAAATAAAGAAATGTAGCTGTACGTTTGATTGTGAAGTGTGTTTAAAAGCAAAGCTAACACGAAATCCATTTCCAAAGGCGTCGGAATCCAAATCTAATGAAATTTTAGACTTGGTACATTGTGATTTATGTGGCCCTATGCAAAACAAAACCCCTAGTGGTAATCGTTATTTTTTAACGATGATTGATGATTTTAGCCGTTATTGTACCGTTTTCTTTATTCCATCAAAGGATTTGGCATTCGATAAAATAAAAGAATTTATTGAGCAATCGGAAAATCAATTTGGAAAACGCATGGGAGTTCTCAGAACTGATCGCGGTGGAGAATTTGTGAACAAAAAAATGCAAAACTATTTTAAGAGCAAGGGTATTAAACATCAACTCACTGCCCCCTATACTCCTGAACAAAATGGGGTTGCAGAAAGGAAGAATCGAAGCTTGATGGAGATGGTCAGGTGTATGCTGTATGATGCGGATATGCATATCAAATTCTGGGCTGAAGCAGTTAACAAAGCTAACTACATACAAAATCGTCTTTTATCAGCTGCTGTAAGTGTAACACCATTTGAGTTGTGGTTCGGAAAATCTCCAAACTTGAGCCATGTTCGTGTTTTTGGTGTTGTTGCTTACGTCCATGTGGACAAGGTAAAACGCAGAAAGTTGGACGCTGTAGCTGTCAAATGCAATCTAGTGGGTTATGCAGAGGACTCAAAAGCTTTTCGTTTGCTAAATAGTGAGACCAATAAGATTATTATTAGCCGTAATGTACAATTTTTGGAAGCAAATGATAATGTTTTGGTGGATGATAGTGTTCCTAATGATGACAATGTCTATGCTTCACTCTCAAATATTGATTCCAAAATCGTTTCGTCTCAACCACCAGAGGTATTAGACCAAAATGTTGATGAAATAAGTACAGACGATTTTCATGGGTTTGAGTCTGATGAGGAGTTTTTGTCGTCACATGATTCGGAAACGTTACCGGATGATATTGATGTTGCTCCTAGAGCTTCTTCAAGACCTAACAAGGGCGTTCCTCCGAAAAAGTATGGATACAAAGTTTATGTAAAAAATGATCCGGTAAGTTATGATGATGCTTTATCTAGATCGGACAGTGAACAATGGCTGAATGCTATGAAGGAAGAGATGAAAGCACTGCAAGATAACAAAACATGGAATTTAACGGAACTACCTCGTGATGGTAAACTGATTGGCTGCAAATGGGTCTTTAAAACTAAACAAACAATTGATAATGAAAAAAAGTACAGAGCTAGATTGGTCGCAAAGGGATTTTCCCAAAAATACGGTGAAAACTACGACGAAATTTTTGCGCCGGTTGTAAAGCAGACTACATTTAGAAGTTTATTAGCCATTGCAAGTCACAAGAAAATGAAAGTGCGTCACGTTGATGTTAAGACGGCGTTCCTTTATGGTGAGTTAAATTCTGATATATATCTAAAACAACCTGAAGGGTTTGTTATGCCTGGAAGGAAAGTTTAGTTTGTAAACTGAACCATAGCTTGTACGGACTTAAACAGTCGGCTCGTTGCTGGAATCTCCGTATCAATCAGATCTTAATTAATTCGGGATTCAGAAGGGGAAAGGCTGAGCCTTGTTTGTATGTGAAAGGTGGTGTCGATTCAATCACATATATTTTAATTTATGTGGACGACATTATTATAGCCTCTAAAGCCGATGAGGAGATCGAAGATGTTGTACGTATACTCAAATTGCATTTTGACATAACAGAATTGGGTGATTTAAGGCTTTACTTAGGCATTGAAGTAAGCTTCACTGATGGTTTATTTTATTTATCTCAAGAGAGTTATATCAACGAAATTGTAAATGAATTCGATCTTCAAGATGCAAAGAATTCATCTATACCAATGGAGCCCGGATATTTAAAGGGAAATTCCAATAATCTACTCGAAAACAACAATTTATACCGAAAAGCGATCGGATCACTATTGTACATCTCGAACAATACTCGACCGGATATTGCTGTCGCCGTTTCAATCTTATCTCGAAAAACAAGTAACCCAAATGAAAATGATTGGACAGAGGTCAAACGAGTTCTTAAATACCTTAAGGGAACTGCAAATTTAAAATTATGCGTTGGGTGTAAGTCTAACTTAAAATTAAAAGGCTTTGCTGATGCTGACTGGGCAGGTGACGTAAATGGTCGCAAATCTACAAGCGGTTTCGTTTTCAAGCTTGGTGATGCTGTTATTAGTTATGCCAGCCGAAAGCAAGCGAATGTTACTTTATCTTCTACCGAAGCTGAGTTCGTGGCTCTTGCGGAGGCATCTCAAGAACTTTTATGGATTGTTCAGCTAATGAAAGAATTTGAAATTGATATACTAAATCCAATAATTTTTGAAGACAACCAGAGCTGCCTAAAAATACTTCAAGATGAAAAGATATGCCCTAGAAGTAAGCATATTGATGTAAAGTACTATTTTGTTCGCGACTTATGGAAATCGAAGGATGTCTTATATGATTATTGCCCCACAGATTCTATGTTGGCTGACATTCTAACTAAGCCCTTACAGAAGATTAAAATATGTAAATTTCGAGAGTTAATTGGTTTATGTTAATAGCCTTATTTATTTTCTAATAATACTTTTGAGTTTATATAAATCTATTTTTAAACAATATTTATAATATTGAGAAGGGGTGTTGATAATATATTTATATAATTGCACTTTAAAAGCACCATAAATATGAACATGTAACTTTTTAGTGACATCACTTTATTTTTATTACTATTGTTCACTTTATATACAACTCTGTAACAACCGCCTTTTTTATAAAATGTATTTCATCATCCTTTTTTACTTTTACTTTTTACTTAATAAAACTTCTTCTTAACAACATTTTTCGACTAATAATATGTTTACTATTCACACTGAAATATTTAAATATTTCGTGTGTAATAGTCGCATATTTTGTGTCGCATATTTTGGCAGTCGATGATCAACAAGACGGCATATTTTGTTTTGTTTTGTTATTTATATTCGTATATTTTGCATAAACTTTATATTGAAGACACACAATATTTAATATTTATGGTGACTAAAAATATTTGAATATTTCCATAGAAAATATATTTGTACGGCGAAATATTTAATATTTTGCGCATTGCAATATTAAAAAGTTGCTACTGGTTAAATATTATTGTGTAATACTAGATATTATATTAATACAGCGATGCATTTAAATATATTACGGTAGTTGGTTATATTCAACATTTTTTATTTTTCGAATTTATTCTATGAGCTAAATTTCAGTTATGTATTTTATAAAGCTTTTTTGTAATAGTCCTATTCCTTCAATTATTTAGAAATGACTTTATACACTACCAGACTATTATATTGTATTTTCTTGTTACATTTTTACCTTAGCTTTCCTTTGGAAAGCAATGAGGTATATTGTATGTACAGAAAAATTTTCAATTATTAGACACCAGCAGAATATAATGCATATAATGCTCATAGAATAAATTCGAAAAATAAAAAATGTTGAATATAATATAAAGTAACGTTCGGAAGGAAATAATTCCCAGTTTCTATTTGGTAGTTGATTATTTAATATTTTTAGGTTTCTGTTAGCTTGTGTTTAAAGATATGCATATTTATGACTAATATATTAGTATTTTTAAACCCTGTGTTTTACATCTTATATTACGGCTTATCATTTTTGTACTTGTTTATGTATTGGATAAATTTTTTCATACTTTTCCTTGATCTTTACTAGAAGAACATTCGTTAAAATTCAAATATATTGATCCCTTTTTATAATTATTAAGAAACATGAAAGACGAAGAGCTATTGAAGAAGTTTTTTGATTATCTACACTGAAGGATAATCTTGAAATTTCCGACAGTGAGTCAGAAAAACAAATTACAACTAAACCAATAAAAATTAAATCTGTTATTACAATTGACTTTATTGATTTTTTTGACCGTGTTAAACTTTCTGATCGGTATACCATGTATGTTGTTGGACTGATAAGGACTCATTCTCTTTACAATATCCAATCGTATTGGACTGGGACAGCAAATTATTGCCCGATATTTCTGAAGAGAACAAAAAAGCCGAAAGAGTTGCTATACTCATCAGTGGCAATAGAAATAAAAACCTTTTAGCAGTTCCGAAGATCACAAAAGTGCCGGTGTAGAACATGCTACCGCTTGTTTATGTATCTGTACCGATTGGTCAATTAAAAACCAAATTCGAGGAAAAAAATTTCCCGGAGTTTCGAAAGCTAATATTGCAAAAATGGCTATCGATAATTTAAAAAAAAAAAATTAAATTGTTAAGCACTATTCGAAAAGGATCAACGTTGTGGAGCGTAAATATTCGATACTTTTGCACTTCTTCTGTAGATTATTATATGTTTACATTTTTTCGAGTTCAAATCATCCATCAAATTCATATCACACCATAAGTTTAAACTGTTTAGATCATCTTAGAGTAAGTTAGATATAGTTGAGTCTTTGTAGCTAAGGAAAAGTTTAACATCATCTGCATACATTAATATTTTCGAATATTTAATACACTATGGTCAATCATTAATGAATAATAGGAATAATACTGGATCCAAGTGAATACCTTGAGGGACCCAATATTGAACCGCTATAGCTTTAGAATTACAACTGCAAGCAATATGCATTGATGCCTTCTCTTTAGATAACTGGACATCCTCTGAAGGAGTATAGGAGAGAGCCTGATTTTACACAACTTGTACATAATTTGGGTTACTTTATCAAATGCTTTTCTTTAATCGTATAAATTGTATTAGTTTGCATCCCAGAATATTATGAGGATATCACCGAAGTTGTAAATTCCGAAAGATTAGTAGAAGTGTTCAGGTTTACAATTTTAAGTTTTTCTATTTATTTGAGTGGTTCCAAAACAATAGCGGTATCACGCTTTGTAGTTACCTAGCAGGTAGTAGATCTTGTAGATATAGTACATATACAATACTACAACAATAAAAAGCATTAAATTGTAGTTTACCATAATGTTAAGCAAGTACTATACCAAAAACTTTGTAGATTTATCTAAAAACCGCTGTTTGTTGTGTTCACCTCTTTTTTCTGTTTTGTGGGACAAATTTAATTAATTTTTTAATTTGGCACTTTTCTTTTGTTTTGATAAAACTTGGCATGGAAAAAATTCTTTCAATTATCGTATTAATCGAAATCAACCCAAAATACCAAATTTTTAATTTCTCAGTCGTTTAACCGGATTTTTCTCAACATATTAAATCTTCCATTATACCATTAGAGTCCTGTTTTAATTTAACACTTTTTTAACACTTCTAACTGTTTCGGTTAATTCTGTTGTTGTGTTGAGAGATTCTTCTGTTGGCAGGGCATCATCAAACTCATCCTGGCAAAGCTCAGCACCGAACAATATTACATTTTGTTCATTGTAAAACCATAAAAAAAAATAATTTTTTTTCTAATTACGGATTGTCAAAATCACTTCAGTTTTATGCCACGTACGATTTTCTCGATATTTTAGACAACAAGGTTCCAAATGTGATAATTTTTTTATTAATACGATTTCCGTATGACGTGCTAAATTCCCAATTTTTCCATATTTGATAAATACACCGAAATTTATTGTTGAGGGAAAGCTAGCTTCTATGCGGATTTCACTGGTTGCTTAGGCCAGCTCATCAGGAAACCTTTTCCAAAGATTTTAGAAAAGCCAAAAATATTAAACAAATAAAACCCTAAAGTGAATAAGAATTATAAACACTCTAAGTCTTACTTTAACAATATCAAAGCTTAAACAAAACACCAACAATCAACAGTGAGTTTATCTTTTCTTACATCCCCCCCCTATTTTTTTTTAGTTACTACTATTTTTGCAAAATCTCTATCTCTCTAAATGCGTACAAATACCCATATGCACTTTTTTGAATCGTTTCCTTATTTGTGTCTTAAGTATTTCTTAAACTATAAAAATAAAACTTATACTGAGAAACTTTCATACCCTCGATACTGTAACAGCCACTATATGTTAACTTCAGAAATAAAGTCACTGAAATTTTTAATATATGTATTTGTAATAATAACACAGTACAACAATTTTCAGGTGATTGATTCGGGACTCAATTCTGATAATTGTTTATGAAAGTAGACCCAAAAATAAGAACTTCTGCATCATTAGTTTGGTCATAGTAGCTCAATAAATAATTTAAAAATTAATTTGAAGTTAGTAAGTATCATATAGGGGAATTTGTCACGTTTTGACTCTTTTGTTTGTCATAACTCGAGAACCGAAAATAAGCTGAAACAAATTTAAAAAAAATTCCTTTAATCTGTTCATACAACGTTTCGCTACATAAGCAACAGTTTCGCAGTTATAAATAAATGTATGAAGAAAAAAAACATTTTTTGCCCAAAAAATTAAAATTTTTTATTTTTAATTCATAAAAAATCCAAAACGGTAAAAAAGTGTTAAGTTCTATTACTTTCACGTAAAGTCGCATAACCTATGAACAAAATGACACATAAATAATGAAAAATTTGCTCGAGATATTTTTAAAATTTTTTTTTTGTAAAACGCTTTTTTGACCGCCTTTTACTCAATGCAAATGGATGAAACGTTGCAGGCATACATATTCCCGATGACAGTACACGAATCCATGGGCGTAGCCAGGATAAAATCTAGGGGGGCGGGCAAAATTTGTTTTAATGTTCTTTTTAAGAACAGCGTTTGTTAAAAAATTTTTTTTAAATGTTCTTATTATATGTTATCTTTGCATGGAAACAAAATTTAGAATATTTTCAATTATTGTATTTGTATTTATTATTTGCTTCTCTAACACAACAAGGTACAATATCTTCTAAATTACAGCATTAGAATCAGATACGTTATAGGGCATGGTTTGCATAAACAATTTTAAACTTAGCATTTAACATTATAAATAAACATTTAACATTTAACATTTAAATTATTTATGATTTAAGAAATAAAAATAATTAAACATACAATTTAAAACAAACTTATATCTACTTAGGTCCTAAATGTTCTGGTTATTAGCAAAGTGAGTTATTCACAATTTTTTGAATTTTAATGCTTTGCGGGTGAGTTGTATATCAGTGGGAAGATGGTTCCAGAGGTATATTATGGATATATAAAATTGGTTATAAGAAGCACTCTTGCGAAATCTAAAGGTGCGGATGCTATTGTTTCTTAAGGATGAGGTGAATGTTAACTTGTTGTAGAGATATTAAGGCTCTTTTGTTACTATTATTTTATGCAAAAAGACTAAACTTTTAAACTTGAGGTAGTCATCAAATCTCTGTAAGCCAAAAATGTAACGCGTGATGTTATTAAATTGTCACTATAATAATATTTGTAATGCGAATATATCGAAGTGAACAAATTTAGATATGACAATATTTAAATACTGGAATTCTAATTCTTAATTTTTTTAAATTTGTTTCTGCTTATTCGGACTAGTGGTTCTCGAGTTATGACAAACAAAAGAGCCTAAAACGTGACAAATTCCCCTATACGATACTTACTAACTTCAAATTAACTTTTAAATTATTTATTGAGCTACCATGACCAAACTAATGATGCAGAAGTTCTTCTTTTTGGGTCTACTTTCATAAGCAATTATCAGAATTGAGTCCCGAAATCTTGTGTTGTACTGTGTAATTAAATTAATCTATCTAAGTATATATGTATATTAGGGTGGCACTGAAGTGTATGAAAGAAATTTTGTTGCTGAATTTTTAAGAAGCCCAGGTGGAATATTGTGCTAATCGGTCTAGACAATAAATATAAAAAGTTTGAGCGAAATCGGAGAACTTTAAGTGCTGCCCCAAAGAGGTCAAAGGTCAAATTTTATTAAATTCCATATTTTCATTAAGTATTTATATAGAATTTTGGCTGTTTCTTTCTGGCCTGGGGTGAAACTTGTAAAATTTATTCCTTCGTGTGATAAGAATATTCAGAAAAACTTTTGAAAAAATTAATCCTCCCATGTCCTGTGGATCAAACAAACCACGGTTTAATATGTGCTACAAACAGTTTGTTTTAAATAAGCTGAAATATGTTAATATTTTTTGTGAAAGAAAAGCATCAACCCTTCAATCTTGTTGAAGACAACATGACACATATTCAATATATGTATATTAGGGTGGCACTGAAGTGTATGAAAGAAATTTTGTTGCTGAATTTTTAAGAAGCCCAGGTGGAATATTGTGCTAATCGGTCTAGACAATAAATATAAAAAGTTTGAGCGAAATCGGAGAACTTTAAGTGCTGCCCCAAAGAGGTCAAAGGTCAAATTTTATTAAATTCCATATTTTCATTAAGTATTTATATAGAATTTTGGCTGTTTCTTTCTGGCCTGGGGTGAAACTTGTAAAATTTATTCCTTCGTGTGATAAGAATATTCAGAAAAACTTTTGAAAAAATTAATCCTCCCATGTCCTGTGGATCAAACAAACCACGGTTTAATATGTGCTACAAACAGTTTGTTTTAAATAAGCTGAAATATGTTAATATTTTTTGTGAAAGAAAAGCATCAACCCTTCAATCTTGTTAAAGACAACATGACACATATTGCATATTGAACTAAATATGAATTAAAAAATGTTTTCATAAAGCATTGTTTGCTAATGCAAATATTTAAAGCATTATTATATTATAAGCATGTAATTTGCTAAATTAATAAATTATATAATTTTAAGGATACTTTAGTAATCATCGCTTCTTAAATTTCAAAAAACAAGTTTGTGTTAAATCTTAAACTTTAGTTAAAAATACAACAAAATTTGTGCTGATGTGTGTAACGCCTTAAAATATTGGTCCTAGACCCACCTTAAAGTATACCGATCGTCTTAGAATCACTTTCTGAGTCGAACTAACGATGTCCGTCCGGCTGGCTGGCAGGCTGGCTGGCTGTCCATGTAACCTTGTGCGCAAAGTACAGGTCACAATTTTGTGAGATAATTAGATAAAATTTGGGACAAAGGTTCTTATTGGTACAAGGACTAAGCCTATTGAAAATGGGCCAAATCGTAGGACCACGAGGGAAGATAGGGGGAAATTTCTTCCTCTCAGAAACTATCAAACCGATTTTAATGAAATTTAAAACATACATAGAACCATATCTTTATGGACACAAAAGGGATGCATTTTTTAAAAAATAGGACCACGAGGGGAGATAGGGCCAATTTCTGCCTCTCAAACCGATTTTAATGAAATTCAAAACATAGATAGATCCATATCTATATGGACACATAAGCTATACAGTTGTTTAATAGGACCACAAGGGGAGGTAGGGGGCAATTTCTGCCTCTCACAAACTTTTAAACCGATTTTAATGACTTTTATAAACAGATAAATCCATATTTATTTGGACATATAAGCATGATGTGTTTTATAATACTGTGGTGTTGGGTATCATATGGTCGGGCTTGACCGACTATACTTTCGTACTTGTTTTTTTTTCTTTTTTTTTAATTCCCTATGCTTATCCCCGCGAAGCTTGACGCTTGTCCGCAGGAAAGAAACCAGAGTCTCTGGCGGGAATCGAACCCGCAACCCAGGGGTTGATAGACTAGCTCACTACTAGCTAGCCCCATCTTTGGTGGTTTTTTCATGGTAAAATTGCAAAGCTTAATTATTCTTGATAAAAACACTGAAATTTATTGTTGATGGCATAAGCTATTCCTATGCGCATTTCACTGGTTGCTTAGGCTAGATCAGCAGGAAACTTCATCCATAAAGATTTTAGAAAAACTAAAGATATTAAACCAAAAAAAACTGTCAAACGTATAAGAATTATAAGCAACAGTTCCACTTGTAACAATATCAAAGCTTAAGCAAAAACATCAACAATAAACAGTGAGTTTATCTCTCCTTACCTTTTAAATTAAAATTTTGTATTCCCAAAAATTATTTTGATCTGTAGAAATTTTAAAAGTTTGCTAGTATTTTTTGGGAACAATTCCTCCAGAATTAATAAGTTTTTTCGGAATTTCTTCATCTTTATCCAGATTATCTTCTGAGACATTAACTTCCATCTTCGTAACAAACTTGGCTTAAGTTTAAAAATCTATTCTATCATCTAAAAACGAAAAACCTACACATTCTTCATTCAAATAGTAAAGATGGTTAAGAAATTTTGTTATTGCTTTATCTGCTATATTTTGGTAAATTTTTTGTAAACATTTCTCAAGAGTTCAATGTCGTTTAAAGGAACTTGGTCTGCTTTATCATCTTTAAACAGAATTGCGAATATCACTTAACAACAAATCCAGCAGCTTCGATTAAATCTTAAACTTCAATTTCGGTTAACGCAGGAAATTATTTTCGAAAAATAAGTATTTTCAAATAATAAATTTTCATCTGGCTAAATGCGTTGCTCCAGGTTCGTAAATTAAATGCCTTTTGGCGGACTTCCTCCTAAGAATATTATTATATTATTATTAGTTCTAAAAATTCTTTATAGTCATTGCGTGGAAAGTCTTCTAATAGTTTCTCTTTTGCAAATCTTAAAATGTTATCTCCGTTACCATCTAAAATTTCATTGAATTTTGAATATGACGATCCTGTCAAAAAACCATCCTGTGACTTTTTGCTAGTTTTAAATAATTTGTATCAATATTTTCAGAGCATTGCACTAAATTATGTAATATACCCATTATTAAAAATAAAAAAACTAGCATTAATTTTAACCCAATATAAAATAGGCTAATATTCTTAAACTTGTTTTTTTTTTTTTTTAACTTGCTGAATATAAAATTTTGCGTTTAAGAAATCGTGTAATTTTGTCCCTTATAAGCTCAGAAGGGTTATTTTTCCATAAAATATTTACAAAATATTCTAACCACCCTTCATAAAATTAATGAAAACTTTTCGTGCCAATCCAAGTACAACCAAGAAAATTCCTAATGAAAATATAGAATTCACTTAAATTTGACCTTAAACCTCTTTGGGGCAGCACTTAAAGTGGTCCCATATTGCTGAATAATATTCCGCCTGGGCATTTGCGAAAATCGAAAGTTGAAATTTCGGTGCCACCCTAATGTATATATACTAGCTGTTCGGTCCCGGCGCTGCTCGGGATTTTCTAAATAAAAAAATAGTTAAATACTAGAGAATTTTGTTAATAACTTAACCCCAGCGCTATCTACCGAGTCAAAATTTTATCAGGAAACTTATTTTTGTTTAATAAATATATTTTGTGACTTTCAGCCGCAGCATTAAATCTACTCTTCAGAGTTTTCAATATTTCCTTATGATTCTTATGCCCAATGGAATAAAGCAAACGCACCTAAGATGCGATCTTGATGAGGGCACTGTAGGCTAAACTTCGATGCATTTCTTTTAAGGTTTGCTCCAAAAACATCACATGCCTGTAGGACGGAAATGCCACTCAGCTGGCTTTCCAAATATAAGATTTGAGAAGCTACTTTTGTTTTTAAAATGTGTACGAGCTCCGTCTGAAACGTACACAGAGAAAACAGATTCGTGATCACAACCGAATTTGGCGCCAATCGAATTTGTCGGTTGCATGTACTATCACACAATTCGGTTTCAATTACTGAAAATTTCGTTGCTTAGCATAATAGGTTTGATAGCAACATTTGAATTTTAGTACACTATCAGTCATAACAACAGATATTGTTAGTTGTTAGTATGATTATTAGAAACAAAATTGTGCTTATACCCGAATAAATGATAGGTGGAACTGAATTAACACATAATTGGTGTTCATAACAAGAGATTTGATTGTCGTTATCAATTTATTTTTTTTAACCGGCCAAATGTAGCCCATAAGGGGCAAGGACTTGTCCAAAGGTAATCTCAATGAATGGAAAAAATGGGTTATTTTACAGTACGATGTCCTAGGGCAGGACCATATAACCCAGCTTGCATTACAAAGGGGAAGTCTTAAAACTACTCCATGGTATACTCCAGAGGATTAGTTTTGAAATCGTTTCAAAACGAAAACATGTCGTTAAAAAACGAAGACATGTCGTTTCATTGCAAATTCTTTTTAATAATGACATGGTTCATACTTGCACTACATTGGACCAGTCCAGGATCAAAATGGATCAAGAAGTCCAATATAATTTGCAGGGTATAAAAAATAATACATACATTCATACATACATATGTATGTACGTGTATATGTTCATACCAATAAGAAAATGTAAATTACTTACCCCTATTTATTAAGTTTTTCACATTTTCAATTTTTGGCCGCAAATATATTTTTTAAATATAATATTTAAAATTAATTTAATCTATCAAATGTTTTGACAGAAAATTTAGTAAGCAATTGGGGCTTTTAACTATTTATCAAGGATCGGAAAATGTTTTTTTATTTTGTTTCTAAAAAAATATTTATTGTGCAAGTTTAAAAAATTCTACATTTTACAGAAAACAAAAAATTTCTAAAATAGTTTTGAAAAAAAAGCTGTCGAAAAAAATAAATAAAATAAAGTTTTTGATATAAAACGTTTTCTTAAAAACATAAAATAAAGTTTTTAAAATAAAACGTTTTCTTAAAAACATAAAAAAACAAAAACAAAATAATTATATTTAAGCATTGTCATAAAAATTTCATTCTTCAAAACAAATTTCAATAAAATTTATGAAGAGGTTTCTGAGAATACATACATACATATTTCATTTTTAAAAAATACATACATAGAAAAAAAAATTCTAAAAAAAACGTTTTAAAAAATATTTTTCAACAAAAAAAAAAGTTTTTTGAAAATTTGTATTTGTTTTTTTTTTACAAAAAAAGTTTTTGCTATTTTTTGAAACTATAAATTTTGTTTTCAAAGAAAATGTTTTTTTTCTTTTTCGTTTAAATTTTAAACACAGAAAAACAATATTCTTTTTTTCACACACAAAAATTTTTTATTTAAAAAATAAAATTTAATTTTGTGTTTTCCGTTCGTAAAATCCGGTCCTTGCTATTTATTGGTTGTGAATTCCGAATAATTATATTTTCATTTGAATCTATTCCAACAATCAATAATTAGCTGCAATAAATGAATAATCATATTACAAAATTTATTGACGAAAGCAAATTATTGATTGCAATGACCAATATTCAGTATTGCCCTATATTAAATTCGGTTGTGATTCTAACCATTTGTTCTAATTTTTAGAACTTAATTAAATTAGTTATCATAACTGATAAAAGAATTGAAGGAATCATATTTCAGTTGGAACATCATTTTTATAATCAAGAGAATTAAAAATCAGTTAGAACTATACATTTTTAATAGTTGCAATAATAAATCATGTTACTTGATCAATATTTTATTACTGCAACCGTTTCCCAACCAATTTGTTTTCTGTGTGTAGTATACTTTCTCTACTGTAACTTTAAATCTAAGATAATATAGTATTATCTTCTTTAATAAATTGCAACGATAGCATGTTTCAAATCGTCGAATATTATTGCCATTCATTTTTGTTCCAGTTTTTCATCTTTTTGCATAAGGGGGATTTCATGTCAAGTGACCCAATGTTGAAATCGATGTCCTTGGATTTGGATGGAATTTGCACCAAGGTTAGTCCTATTGGATAGTAGTTTAGACACAAATTTTCAACAGTATCGGTCTAAAAGTTTCTGAGTTAGTGGGGGTCAAAGTTTGACATTTTGGCCATACAGGTGTTCCTTCTTATCCATGTAACTTATTACCTATTGGTGTTAGCAAAATTTGTCCCAAGTAGCTTCGATAGCTATTTGATCCATATTTTGAAAAAATTTTTTTTGTTTTTTTTTGCTTGAAAAAGCTTCCCGCCCACACTGTCACACGTGCGACAAGGAGCTTACCGTCACCCACATCCTAGACGAATGCAACAGCTATAACTCTGCCCGTTCAAACATATTCGGGTCTGTTAAGCCTTCCCATCTTCTCCAGGACTTATCCGATACGAACATTAAACTTATATATAAATATATATTAAATATTAACATGCTTAATAAAATCTAATTACCTATTAACCTCCGGGCCGAAAGCCATAGCTGCTAGTGCCCTTACCTCTTTTAATTAGTATTATTAATTGTATTTGTATTACTAATAAATAAATAAATAAATAAATAAGTTACATGGATAAGAAAGAACACCTGTATGGCCAAAATGTCAAACTTTGACCCCCACTAACTCAGAAACTTTTAGACCGATCTTGGTTTCCTGATGATCTGGCCTAAGCAACCAGTGAAATGCGCATAGAAGCTAGCTTTCCCTCAACAATAAATTTCAGTGTATTTATCAAATATGAAAAATTGGGAATTTAGCACGTCATACAAAAATCTTAATAATAAAGAAAATGCATCTTGTTGGTGCAAATTTCATCCAAATCGGAGTACATCGATTTCAAAATTGGGTCACTTGACATGAAATCCCCCATATGCTAAAAATTAAAAAATATTTGTCTTGAGTAACAAAACATTTATTTTGATGTATGTAGATATCCCACTCTCATCCTATTAAGCGACCAAAAAGCTCTTAAAGGAAAAGACCTAAGTTTTCTTTTGAGCAAAAAAGGGCACATTTTTATAGATGGGAAAAGGGTAAATACCCAATTGGTAATATTCAGGGAAACCACAAATATGCAATTGCATGTTTTTCCTTGTGCGACCAAAGAAGGCAAAAGCAATTTATCTGTTTTAGAACTTTTTATGAATTTTGGCATCGATTCGTTAGTGCATTTTTCTGCATATTTTACCCGTTGCTGCATATTTTTGTAAAAAGTGCATTTTTGCAGCATTTTTTAAGTTTTTAGCGCATATTTTAACTTTTTGAAGCATATTTTGATAATTGCTTAATTTTTTTTATTTTTACACTAATTTAACCCAAGGCGAATTTATTTATGGCTGCAAGGGCAAATTCACAATTTTTTTATATTAGGTTTAGGTCAAGGCGAATTCATGCAAACGGTGGTGTCGATACTACAACAAGTAACAACACTAAAAACATAACAATGTTTTTTTTTTGTTGCTTTTGTTGGTCGATATGTCAAAAACAGAAGTAACTTTTGACATTCCTCTCTCTTATTAAGAAAAAAAAGTAGCACAGCTGTGCTTTCAACGCCACCTGAAATATTAATTCGCCTTGGTTTACGTTTTGTTTGTCAGTGATGTTTATTTTTTGTTTATATTTTGCACTTGTGAATTCGCCTTTGCTGTTGCACCACGTTTTAATATCTTTTTAAACTTTCAAACGTCATACAAAGGATTTTTTTTCTTTTTGGTTTCATTTAAAAATTATTAAAATATTAAAATCTACTGGGGCCTGAAAGCAATTTAATATCTAATTATTTCAGTCAATACTGAACGAATCGCAATTATTTTTTCAGTGTTGTAAAGCATTCATTTGAGTTTCACTATACTAAAAAAATAATTTCGAATCGTTCAGTATCGACTGAAATAATTAGGTATTAAATTGCTTTCGAATCGAGAAAGTACTTTATCACGACTGCCAGAATTAGGCCCCTGGTCTCACACTTGTTGAGCAGTACGCAATATTAACGAAGACTGTTGAAAATATTAACAAGATGGAGGATTGCAATGCAAAGCATAAACTTTAAACTAAACTTCAACAAATTATTTCAAAAAACGAAGGTTAAAAGTCTATGTAAAAATTTTACTAAAGAAGCTAATGCTTCTGCTTCAAAAGAAGTTTTGAAATATAATGTTCAAGAATCGTTATCTTTTAAATATGCTTCTATTACATCAGTCGACGTTAAACGCACATTTTCAATGTATAAAAGTCAATTCAGATGTAATAGACAACGTTTTTTATTTAAAAGTTTAAGTCAATATTTTGTTATTTATTGCAATAACAATTACCAATAAGACTTTGCCTTTTTTAATCTTTAATTTTAATTCCATGATTGTTGGTTTTTTTTAGGGCATATTATTAAGAGTTTTTAGAGCATATTTTCAAGTTTTTACTGCATATTTCTGGTTTCCCTGGTAATATTAAACCAAAAACATAACGAATAATTCTATTAAAAATAACCTTAAATTTATCTAGTACATAATTACCTGCGCCCGCAAAGACTTCCAAACAGTATAGAATATGTGGCATTCAACCGCCACAGGCAAGTAAATATTTAGAGAATACAGTATTTTCTAGACAAATGATACCCGAGACGAAAGGTAATTAATAGGAGGAGAACAATTTAACAAGTTATCAATAACGACCCCTAGACATTTAATTTTGTCGACAAAAATAAAAGGAAAACCGTCAAGAGTGATGTTTGTATTATTTGTCTCAAATCCAAATCCCATCACTTTCGTTTTAACACGGTTCACGCTTAATCCATTGTCATGAGCCCATGTAACCACCTCACGAATCCCATAATTATGACCCTCCTCCAACACTTTGAGGAACTCAGCATCAGAATAACAAACAAATTGTACATCATCAGAATAGACGAAGGGCTTACAGGAGACGCCATTAAATATCTCTAACAGGAGATCTATCATAAAGGTAAGATTCAATAAGTTAACAGGCGCACAGTAGCGCCCGTAGAGCAAACGAGGTTGCAAAAATCAAAATTTTCATGAGCACCGACGAAGTTTTGAATAAACTCATGTTATAGGAAACTTTTCAACGATTTCAAATCTGCCACTCTTAATAATATCACATTTTTAGTTTAGAAGATATAGCCGTTCAAAGTTGACCGACTTTCGGTTTTCAAAAAAACACACAATTTTTAGTAAATTTGTTGCGATTTCAGGTGTAATATCACGAAAAATAGGTAACGAATCGCCTTATTTTTTGTTTGTATTGATTGATGCATTTATTAAATGTGTAATGATAAAAAAAAAATGAACTGTTTGCTTTGTGTTTCTCCTGGTAAATCACTATTTAAAAACTATCCGTTTTTTCACTATTTTTCAACTTTGACGGAAAATAACAAAAATCTATATTTTTCTATATTTGCCATATTTGCAAAATCTGTTCTTTGATTATTTCTTTACATAATTCAAAAATTTTATCTGCCCGTACGTGCCCGTTTGGCTTCTAGAGGTAAAAAAGGTTAAAAAGACATGGTTGCAGAAATTGTATGACAGTAGTTTGATCTAAAATCTAAAAAAACTACTCATTGAAATTAGCAGGTACGTACCTCACTTAAACAATACTTTGGCGTACAAATGGTCAAGAACAATATTGACTACAGGTAGGCACAAATCTTATTTGGACACGTGCATAATATCAAAATTGCATTATTCAGCCTAATTCCATTTGTATGCAGGGAACAGGTAAATTTTTCGGCATGGTAGCATAAGCCTATATATTGCAAATGGTCAAGAACAATATTGACTACAGGTAGGCACAAATCTTATTTGGACACGTGCATAATATAAAAATGCATTATTCAGCCTAAATCCATATGTATGTAGGGAACAGGTACATTTTTCGGCATGGTAGCATAAGCCTATATATTGCAAAATAAGCATAATGCCTGGATTAGTCTACGACTGAAAGTTGGCGCAACAATTACTGAAACCATTAAACAATTTAAGTACTGAAAACATGGCGTTGAACAATTTTAAATTATTTGAACTGTTTAGAAAGTCAACCACACCAAATTTTTTCACGGAAGCTGCTTTAGAAGAACTTGATAGCTTATACGGAAATATTGAGAGAAGCGAAATTATAAAAAATAATTTTTATCTGATATATGCAAATATTAAGGCAAAATGGGTGAAATCTAATCGAACCATTCAGAACTTCAACTCCAAATACGAGGACTGGCTTAATGAAGATACCATCCTGGATATATTGGCAGTAGATAAACCCACCACATCAACCAGAGGAGCAAAAGGAAGGCCAAAAAAAAGTATTGAGGAGTGTTCAATTTTCACAAGAAAGAGGAAACTTGCCGATGCCACCAATGACTTGACCACGAAGCAATTATCGGAAGCGCTGTCTATTAAATTTACAAAGGATAGTGAAAGAGTTAGGTCGCACATAACCAAATCTGTTGCTGATGCAAGCCCACTGCGACTAAAAAGGATTAAGGAAAGCATTCCCACGCCCACAAACGCACACATTAAAAAGTATGGTTCCGAAGAAGCCTTGGCCTTGTTTATGGACTTAGAACTTTCCAAAGAGAAATATGAGAAACTACGGGCATCTTTAACGCGACACGGCGCTGACGTTTTACCCGGATACAAGCATATTACGCAAGCCAAAATAAATTCACGACCACTGCATACGGAATTTACGGAAGTCTCTGCGAAAGCCAATCTGCAGGATCTCATGGGCCATACAGCAAAACGGTTGTTGGAGAGTCTTCCTGAAAATGAGGTGAAAATTCTTCCTGAGAAGTTGACATTGATCAGCAAATGGGGCTGCGATGGATCATCCGGACAAAGCGTTTATAAGCAAAGGATATCTTCCGATGACGCTACAATATCGGACGGAAATATGTTTATGGCATCTGTTGTTCCTTTGCGGCTTAAATCGGATGTTTCCCTTCACTGGAAAAATCCACGTCCGTCATCAGTGCATTATTGCCGACCAATAATGTTTCAGTTTGCAAGGGAATCGGCAGAACTCATAAGGACCACGGTGAAGGACATTGAAGAACAAATAAGCAAGATTAAGCCTACAAAGCTGCAAATTGGAGAAGGAAAATATATTGAATGCAATTACGAGTTCCATCTGACCATGGTTGACGGAAAAGTCGTAAACGAACTGACAGGAACAACCTCAACAATGTCATGCCCGATTTGCAAAAAGAGTCAGAAGAACTTTGGTAATTTAAACGATTCTACAAATGAGGAGAATTACGAATATGGAATGTCACCATTGCACGCAAGGATAAGGTGTATGGAATTCTTGCTAAAACTGGCGTATACCCTACCACAAGAGGAGGAAAACTTCGATGAAAATACATCAATAAAGGATAAGGAAAAGATCAGAAAGAAGCAAATACAGGATGCTTTTTTTAAACAAGTTGGACTAAAAGTAGACTGTCCCAAGCACGGATACGGTAACTCAAACGATGGAAACACTTCTAGGAGATTTTTTGAAAATGATGAGGCAGTAACTAGAATCACTGGAATTGACAATCAAATCGTGAAAAGATTGGGAACGATCTTGGATGTTTTAAACTGCAAAGAAAATGTCAATTCTACAAAATATGGAGAATATGCGTCGAAAACTGCATCTCTTTTAGCAGAAATGTATCCACAGAAGAAGTTGACCCCGACCGTCCATAAAATATTGGCGCATGGCAAAGATATAATTGAGTACCAGTCTTTGCCAATTGGAGAGCTTTCTGAAGAAGCACAGGAGTCTCTTAACAAATTTTATAAAAAATATAGATTGCAGAACACATTCAAAGCATCAAGGGTAAGGCAAAATGAGGACCTCTTCAACATGTTGGCAGCATCTTCCGATCCACTTATATCTTCCCTGCGGCATGTGAAGTCACGAATAGAGTTAGAAAATAATTATAGTTTAGAAATGGTTAGTCTTTTAGATATACCTTCTCTTACGAACTGTGATGAATATTTTACAGAAAATTGAAAAAATAAATTTAAAAAAAAATAATTTTTTTTTTAATTTGTTGGGTAATAATTTAAAACATAAAAACCTAAAGAAAAAAAATAAAAACAATCTAAAAATGTAAAAATAATTTTTTTTAGTTACCATAAAATTGATTTTTCTACTAATTTTAACTTTGATAACCCATAATTAGGCCCCTACAGAGCGTAGCACCCTTTCCAAACGCTCATTTCATAGGCTGAACAGTTATCTATCATATGCTGTTTAAACTGTTCAATTATCTTATTCGGTTCAAAAGATATGATTTTTGCAACGAAAAAACTCAAATGGCGCCACTGTGAGGCGTAACGGGAAAAATTAAATGCATGAGACAATTTTAATAGTAATTCATAGTGTACTTCTCTATCAAACGCTTTTGAGAAATCTATAGAAAGTAAAACCCCGTTCTTACGGGTCTAATAGAATCTGTTAGAGACAATGGCAGCGAAGTTTTGTTATAACCTTATCGAATTCCCGACTGTGTCGAATGAATCAACGATCTCTGATCAAGAAATTCAATCATTTGGTCTTTAAAAATATGCTCAACTACTTAAGAAAGAAGAGAAAGTATTGATATAGGACGCAAGTTATCAAAACAGGACGACTGACCTTCCTTCTTGATAGGCACGACTCTGGCAATTTTTTCAATTATGAGGAAAAGTTGATGTTGTTATAATCGTATTAACAAGGTGACGCAAATGCGAGGAAACAAACGGAAAAATAATGTTTAAAAATATTACTGATAGCATATCATGACCCACAGCAGTTGATTTAATTCTTAGTAATGCAGTGTATAAAGAATCGGAATTAATACATTTAAAGGAAAACCCCGACTCAGAAACTCCGCCGGCATTACTGAAAACACTTGGATTCTGATTTTGGCATTCAATAAAATAATTATTCAAATCATCTGGCTCAGAAAAAGCCTCATGTGCTCGTGATTCGAGACATCCATTTCTTCTCAAAAAACGCCAAATACTTTCCGTACCGAAATCCTTAAAAAGTCGTGCACCTCTTTTTAACTTTCGAATAACCATGTTAACTTTATTTCTTTATACACCAAAATTTTCCAGTTACTCGGAGTCCTACTTTGAAGGTAATGCCCATAGGCTAAGTCCCTAAGGGAAGTCCAATAACTAATTGCATGACTATCAAGCCAAATTTCCCTAGTAAAACATACTTTCCGTCTCACAACAGGCACAATTGAGTGAATTAGATTAATATTGAACATAAGGGCCTCGAGTTGCAAGTTAACATCATAAGTTACATTCATGTGAGTAAAGTCACATTCATGTGCTGCTGTCTCTAAATCCTCAAGTCTTAAGGCCTTATAATTTGGGTATGAAAAATAACATTGGTATCAGGTTATTCATTCGGTTAACCGTTAAAACCGATTAATTACTACCCAATTAACTGATCGGTTAATTTTTGTGCTGAGCTTTGCTAGGATGAGTTAGATGATGACATGACAACAGAAGAAACTCTCGATAAACACACAACAACAGAATTATCTGAAACAATTAGAAGTGTTAAAAATTTAAAAAAATTAAAGCAGTGCCCATGTTCCGTAACATAGCGTCTTCACCTGACAATTTTTTGTCATACCAAACGTCAAAGTCTATATAAAAAAAACTCGAAAATTTTTGTCAGCGTTTTTTTAATGTGAAGTTTGCCGTTTGGTATGACAAAAAATTGTCAGGTGAAGACGCTATGTAAATCTCGCGTCGATAAACTTTTCGATTGAAATGTGTGAAAAGAAACAAAAATGCCATATATTGAAACAAGCAGCTGTTTTTCTCACCAAACTGTGTCTGTAACTTTTTTTGGCGAGTACTAGCTGTCACGTAAGGAAATTATTCGCCAATTTAAAGAAAAAGTGTTTCTGTAACATTTTTGTGAGAAAAGTTCCCGCTTTGAACTGTCAAATAAACTCACAAATAAAAATGGGGCGAAAAATTTTTAACAACAAAAAACAATTAAAAGTGAAAAATACAACGAATAATAATAATAATATTTTGTTCTTGGCACATTTTTTATTGTTTAATTATTTTGCTTTTAACATTTTTATAAAATATACGAATGTTTTCAAAGCTCGTTTGCAAACAACAAACATTAAAGTCGCACTTTATATTATTTGGTATAGCCGAAGGTTTTTTTTCGCCGCCGTCGCTTATGTTAGTAGTTTTATTATCTTTCACTAAAAATAAAGAAATACATAATCCGCTTAATATTTTTGAAGATATTCCCATTTAAGTGACATTAACTTTTTTTAAAACACAAATAACGTTTATTTTGGAATATCTCGAAAACTGTTCTACTTTTGACCGTTCTGATATTGAAAACAATTTTTTAACAATTTCAATCACAGATGTCTTTCGATTTCTCTTTAAGAATTTCAACCACAAATGTTTTCGATTTCTCTTTCGGAAATCCGGTGTTTTGGACACTTAATGGTTTTAATTAGTCCAAATTATCCGAATTAAACTGCACTTTTAGTTTTATTATACAAATATGTATGTTCATATCGCTCTATTGCTGCAACTTCGTCATAACTCAAAAAATTAAATTTTGGGGTTAGTTTACAAAATTTAGGCGGCATGAAATAACCCCCCAAAAAATACTGAAATAACACTTTTGGGACATTATTTCATTTTGATTATGGTGTTATTTCATTTTTTTAATTGGGGTATTAATTTATATGAAATTATCCTTCAAAAAATCATTTTTAAATAAAGCCCCAAAATATTTTTTTGGGGACTATTTCATTTTTAAATTTATAATGAAAACGTTTTTGGGCGCAAGGATTTTCTCCACTTTGGTATACAAAACACAGACTTCGCTAAATAAAGCTGTCCTGCATAGACGGCCTTCGGCCGTGCGCAAGCGTTTTCTCCCCTAAGGTATAACAAAGACCGGCGTCGCTAACTTAAGTTTCTCTGCGTATACTATAGAGGAGAAAATCTTTACGCAGAGAAGCTTAAGTAAGCGATACCGGCGTTTGTTATACCATAGAGGAGAAAGTCCTTGGGCCCGACCGAAGGTCGGTTATGCAGAAAAGCTTTAGTTAGCGTAGCTGGTGGTTGGTATATCATAGAGGCGGAAATCCCTGAGCCTGACCGAAGTCTCAACCATTATATCTATCGCTCGATTCTTTAGAGCAAAACTTATTTCATATGAAATAAGCCCCCAAAAATTAGGGAATTATTTCATTTCAGTTTGGGGCGTTATTTCATTTATTTCAAAATTGGGGCTTAATTGCATAAGACAGAACCCCACACTTTGGGTGTTATTTAAGCCCCTATTACGGTTTGCTGTAATTAAGACAACTGGTTGTGATCAGTTGTAATTTTTGTTATGTTTTTGTTCACCGCAATATAGCAAAGTTGTAAACCATAATACAAAAATTAAGAAATATCAACTCAACTTCGTAATAGGGGCCTTAATTATTTTTTTGGTGGGTTATTTCATGCTGCCTAAAATTTATCTTATATTCTTTCCCCGGTTGAAGAGAATGTTTTATTTTTTCTATGTGCATACATATTTGTATCTTTTAAATTCTCATTGGTAGAAGTTCTGGTTAGACAACTTTTTTATGGTCGTCTCGTTTTTGCAAAAACTAAAAAGCTTATTTTCGCATTATTTACATTAGAAGATTTTATACCCATCTTCTATAATAAGGGTACTCTTATTCCCTTTTTTAAATCCCAAATGTTCGGATATGTCTATAGATGCATCCACGTTCCGATAATACTGTTTCTAGCATTAAAGCAATTTTTTGCTGTCCATAAAAAATTTAACGCATAGCCTAACTCACATCAACAACTGAAGAATTAAACAATAGATCAAATCATTACGGTACGGTTTTTAATAGAAACTTGATACAAAGCTTATTTCGAAATATTTATTAGATAAGGAAACAAGGTACATACTTGCTTTAACAATTTTTTCTCGTTGCATTTGTCTATAGATTCTCGTTAGCATTACCAGATTAGGGTTTATGATCAGGGTCTGACGAACCTTTTGATAGGAACAATGTCGCTTAACTAAAGTCTTTAAAACTGAAAATGTTTGGAATATACATTAGTTATTGTCCTTAAAGTGTAATCTTACTATATAATTTAAAATTTGTCTTTGTTTTAATTTTTCTAACCATCATTGTGCTGAGATCAACTTGCTTTAGTTTCCCTTAGAAATTTTTTTAAAACTGGTAAACTTAGGGAAAAAAATTAATAGTAGAAGGCATTTCGGCAAACATTTTTAAATAATTATGTCTATATGGAAAAATTTGGTAATAGTAACTGTAAGTACATATGTATGTACCTACTTTAATTATACGTTAACTCCCATTTTTAAAAAAAATTATCTGAAATATTTTTTATAAAAAACATTGAAAAATACTACCTATCATAGGTATTCATATATCGATACATATACGTACATACATTATTACATTACATTTTTTTTTACAAAAAATAATATAAACAATCTTTTTCGCTCTTATCATAGTAATTTTTTGATCTGTTTTTTATTTAAATTTTTTAATAATGTGACAAAAACAAAAAGTTATTTTTAACCAAAATTAAAAAAAATACATACCTACTTATACATAAATAAATAAACAAATTTAATACAAAGATACATCAGATCTTTAAAGGGGTTGAGGGATAAATATTAAAAGAAAAAAATAAATAAAATTATACACAGCCACACATGCATACCCCTTCACATTTACAGCTGATCAAATATACTCACTTTTGTTCTCTCCCTTGTTGAAAAAGAGTTATACAATAAAAACAAAAGAAATCAGTGGCCATTTTTAATTTCGTACCAAAATATCTTTTTTAAAAACTAGAAGTAATTACAAATGAGCCGAATTGTAAATTAAAATTATTTTTTAACTAATAAAATAAGTTAAATAAACACATTTAATTTTTTTTTATCCTAGTTAGGTATGTAAATTAGTAAATCAAAAATTTGTTTTTAATTCTTTGTTTATGATTCAATTTCTCTCAAATACTTTTTTGCTTTCATTTCTAACATTCCACTATATTCGTATTTTTGCTTTGTATGTTTGTACCTACTTATGTATGTATGTAATTTACTTTAATTAAATGTAGAAAGTATTAATAATCGTATTCATACCTATTAATTTAAACTTTAAATGATTAATGAAAAAATATATATAAAATATTAAGGAAACTGTCATTAATTTTTTATTTATATTATTTATATTTATCAAATTAAAAACGGTTTTCTTTTTTGCATTAATTTTTTCTTGTTCTCTTTTAAAATTTGGTTTGTTTACGTTTTTGCCCTTATAGAATTTGTTGTTATTGAAAAAAACTAATACAAGTGCATTAAACAGCTGGTCGTTTCGTTTATTTTTTATTTATCTTTAAGTTCGCTTTTGTATTTTTCCGAGATGGGAGCTGTTATTTTACAACGGATACAAAAATGTTAAGTCTCGATGAAGGTGTAGGTCAAATAATAAATGTGCGACCCCGACTATATTACTAAGAAGTATGCCGATTTTACTAGATCTCAATAAACTGAAATTTCTGTTAAGCATGAATACTTCTTCCAAAAATTTATTTGTTATTATTTTTGCTTTTTGCTTGTTACTTTTGTTTGTTTACCTTTTGAAACATATTTTTTGTTTAACTTAATTTTACTGCAAATATTTCCACAGTAAAAATTTGTAAATACTCAGACAAGA
This sequence comes from Pollenia angustigena, assembly GCA_930367215.1. Lineage (NCBI taxonomy): Eukaryota > Metazoa > Arthropoda > Insecta > Diptera > Polleniidae > Pollenia > Pollenia angustigena. The sequence continues at coordinate 156,195,226 of OV884059.1, forward strand.
ACTGTCACTTTTCGCTCTCAATTTGTGTTCTCATTTACTGTATTTTGTGTACGCGAACGCAATTTAGTAAAATGCAGCAAGTTCAGTGAAAAATAGTAAAAACTTTTGTGTTCTTGAACGCAGCTAATATAGCAATTTAAATCCAACAACATATTTATACAGTTTTTACGAAAAAAATCGTTGACTAAATAGAAGTTAATTAATCGATTTTATAACTTTGACCTGTTCTGCCTTTAGTATTTATAAATAACAATATATAATAATGGATAAATTTTGCAGATGTCTTTTCAAAGTTGTATTTTTTGTTTGAAAATGTTTTTTAAATATACACCCCTATCGTGAATAATTTTTCCCTCGTAATTTTTCCCCTTTTCACATATTTGCGATCATGAACAACTCCCATGAAAAATGGTAATTCAAAGGAGAATAATAACGTCAAAAATTGTTCACGGGAAAAAATTCCCCTTATCGTGAAAAACTATTTCCCTCGTAATTTGTTCACATTTCCCTTAGATTTTCTCACTTTATTTTTGCTAGGGAACAGAACATGTATGTAAGTAGCTCCTCCTATAAATCGAATATTAAGGGTTAATAAGTTAATTAGACATAAACCGATATATTGCTCAACAAAATGCAAAACAACTGGTCGATTGCCTGCGGATTTGTGATGATTTCAATTGACTTGGTGGCAGAATTTTGGAAAATATTTTACTACATAAAATTTAAAGTGTGCAAAAAACTAACATCGTAATCAAACTATCCCTCCAATACTAAATATTTTGCTTTATTATTTAAAATTTTTTTTTTAAATATATACTTGTATAATTTTGAACTAAAATTTCATGGATTTTTAATATTTTTTAATCTTTCTTCTTTTTTTACATTCACTGGAACTGATAGCGTGAACAATTTTTCACACGAGATTCACGATTGCTTTTTTCCCTTCCAGAGGAATGAAAATTTCATGGGAACAAAAATTCCACTTGTTATTCACGATAGGGATAGTGTTTACAAAATAATGGGGTAAATTAAGTTTGATTTAAGTTGGATCTGACGAATCATTTGATTTGTGTAATTTTTAAAAATTTAATCAATCTAATAAATTGCTAAATTTTTAAGCTTTACAACTTTTGTCCATTGTTTATCAATTTATAAAGCTTATCATAAAAAATGGAATCTGATAAAAATCTTTGTTTCTTTTGGGCTATTATTTGGCATTTAATAACACACTTCCAACCCTGAAATTTTTGTTGACGTTGGCTGTTTACAGATGATTGCTATTTTCGTTATATTTTCATTTATTTATTAATTAATACGTTTGTATATTTTCTACTTGTCACAGTGTTTTTTTTTTTGCGTACAGATTTTTTAAAAGTTTATTTCAAAACTAAAAAATTAATTAATTACTCATTATATTTTTATAATTTAAAATTATTTTATAAAGATTAATTTATAATTTTTGTGTTTAAAAGACTTGGATTTCACCTAAATGAATAATAAATTATAAAAGAAAAAAAAAGAACATTAAGAAAGAGAAGTGGCAACTACACCTGCAGTTAAATTTTTATTTTTGGGTAAATACAGGTACACTTGCATGCATACAATGTAATTTAACAAACAAACACAATTAAAACAATTAGATACTGCATTAGTATTTTGTATATATTCTGTACATTCCTTATTTAATTTGGTGAATATTTGTTAAAACAAATAAATTTATCAACATTTAAATACCTAAATCAAGTTTAACTCTGTTCTTAAACATTTTTTTAATGGACAAATATTTTCATTTATAATTGTTTGTTATTGTTGTTATTTTTTTTTTTGTTATCTCTACATTAATACAAATATACAAGCAAACATAAATTATAAAATTAATAAAATATAATTTTAGGTATACATACTGCTTAAAAACCAAAAAATTAAAAAAATTAAAGTTAAACATATTCTTTGACTGTCATTTAATAAAAATAAATTAAAAGTACCTAGTGAGTATTAGTAATTTATTGACATATTCATATGTAAAACACTTTTTAAATAGCATCTACTTGTTTATAATTAATAACATACATACATACATATTATATACATATTATATTTTTAGTGTTGTTACCGATCCATTTCGTAATATAACGCCATTTTTAAGATGTTAATAACCACACATACATATGTACATATATGAAATCAAATTTTGCTAATTTAATAGTATGTTGTTGGTATATTCCCTTATATGTATTTGATAGATGGATATAAAATGCCTGCAATGCCACCGCGCCTAATAGCTACAATGAAAATAATCTATGCTTCATTTTACGAAAGAAACTTTCGTAGCTACTTTTTCCGTAAAATATTCATAAGTTTTGTTTACAAAAAGAAAAAAGTTTTTTCTAGCCTTTTGAAATTCAATGAAACTTTGTAGCCTAGTGTTTCGTTAATACTAAGAAATTTTTTATGTTCTACAAAAAGAAGTATGTAAAGCAAAACGTTTACTCTAGCCTTTTGAAATTCAACGAAACTAACAAATTTCTTTGTAGTCTAGTTTTTTAAAAAGCTTTTTATGTTTTACGAAAAAAAAAATCCGAAAGTTTTTGTTTTAAAAAAATATTATTTTCTTGAAACGCACATATGTATGACTCTAAATTAATGATATTTACTATTCTAAATACTTAATAACACTGTGCTAGTCGCAAATTTTATTTGCAAATGGTGATTACCAATTTAAAAAAAAATTTTTTTCTTAACTCTATTGAATATTTTTCTTAACATAACTTATTTGTAAAAAATTTTTTCTTAAAAATTTTCTTGTATATATTGAATAATTTTAAGTCAAAACAACAAAAATGGATCACAAATTTGGACAAATTTTCTTAAAAAAGAGGAATGTCGCATCTTGAAGGGGGTTCGAGTTTGTCCACAATTTCCAAATGTCACTGAGAATCGGTACTAATAAATTTGGAAAAATTTTCCATGCCGTTCTTTATATGTCACGCCCACTTCTTCATACCGCCCATTCCGTTGTGGATTGATAACCGAGATATTCACCCTTATCGTGGTTGGCGAATTTAAAATATGCCTACGACTGTTTGGTAATAGATTAAAGAGAACGTGTACTTATTTCCTTTAATCTATTACCAAACAGTCGCAGGCGTATTTTAATTTCGCCAACCACGATAAGGGTGATTATCTTATTTGGAAACTTTGGCTCTTTCCGTTCTCCAGATATATACAAATTCATAATTGGTTTGTATGAGAAGTGACACACCCATGTCTTAGTCATTTATAGACCAATCTGGCTGAATTTCAACAGCAAACTTTAACGCAGTATTTGTGGCATTAACATATAACAACCTAGTCCCCATCACTTCTGGGGTCTTCGGAAAACCCATTTCAACATACACATCGACAGACGGACATCGTTAAATCAACGTCGCTACTCATAATGACCTAAAATATACATACTTTTTAGGGTCCACGATCAAAATTGTAGAAAATGCAAACGGAATGTCAAAAAACTTATATATGTATACTAGCGTGGCCGTTAGTAGTATGTAGAACTTTTTTGATTTCTTATATTCTTCCCCCTAAGTAGCTTAGATAGCTATTTAATCAATCTTTTTAAAAAAAAATTTTTCGTTTCTTTAAACATTTAAAAAAAATTTTTTTTTAAACTTAAAATTTTTTTTTTATTTTTTTTAGCCAAGTTTTAAATTAAAAAAAAAAAAAAAAATTTAAATTAAAAAAAAAACAAAAAAAATTTGTTTAAAAAGATTGATCAAATAGCTATCTAACCTACTTGGGACGAATTTTGCTAACACCAATAGGTAATAAGTTACATGGATCAGAAAACATATATGTATGGCCAAAATTTCAAACTTTGACCCCCTCTAACTCAGAAACTTTTTGACCGATCTTGTTGAAAATTTGTATCTAAACTACTATCTAATAGGACTAACATTTGTGCAAATTTCATCCAAATCGGAAGACATCGATGGAGGCTAATGTTATTGGCTAGAAGAGCTAAAATATTGCCATATATCATATTCTTGTAAAATGTTGTTTTTAAGAGATAGTCATATGCAAACAAATTACATTTGAATAAATGGCTTGAAGGCAAACTTTGAGGGGCGGACGCCCCCCCTAAAACACAACCTATCGCTACGCAATTGTTTTGTATTTTTTTTACATAAAACTGAACCGATTTGGGTGGGGGGAGAATATAAGAATTCAAAAAAAATTAAATAACGGCCACCCTAATGTATACCCTTTATCTTCGGGGAAGAGTATAATTGTGCAAAATTTTTTTTAAACATAAACTTGCGACAGAATTATTCTTCAAGTAAAAACTTTATTATCAGAAATTTTCAAAATCTCAAACTTTAAAGGTCTTTTTACTTTTCCAGATCTTGAAAATTTTTACAGCTAAATCTGGCACTCGACATGGACAAAAAAGCTGAAAATTATATTAAAAATGCTAAAAATGCAAAATAAACATTTTCAAGATTTTTGTTAAACATTAATTACCAATTTGAAATTTTATTAGAAACTAAATACATTTTAGTGACCTATTTTTTAATGAAATTTAAATAAATGGTTCTATTTAAACAAGTGGATAGATTTAAGTTAAACATCAGATACATAAAAATATGCAGCACAGGTAGTTGAGATTAAATTTTAAATTAAGGGGCCCCGGCCCCGCACACCTTTGATACATGCAAAATTTAACTGAGTTTATTTCTAAGTATACACAATTTTTTAGATCAGTTTATTTCTTATAGTTTAAGAAAAGTTGAAAGTTGAAAATTAAAAATTACATATTTTTTATTTAGCAGTTTAGAGCAAAAAATTTTTGCAAACATTTACAACTTTACAACATTTACATTTCTTCATAAAAATAATTTAATGAAAATTAAATTTGATGAACTTAAGCCTAATTATAAAAATTTGGATTAAAAATTTACAACTTCTTTTGAAATTTCTTAGCACTTTTATATCGAAATATCAAATGGCAAATACTTTTTAAAATCAACATGATGAAGGCATTAATAATATTCCCTGAATATTCAATTTTTTTTTTTTTTTTTTTAATTAAGGTAAGGTGTTTCTTAAGGCATGAATTGTCCATTTTCATGCGAAATCAGTGATGGGAAATTTACAAATTTAGATGGTATTGACCACCAAGCAAAAGAGTACTTTTTTTTAACATTTTGGTACTATTTTCCATAATTTTTTTTGTTTGGAAAATAAGCTTAACATAAAAAGCTAATATACATAATTTGTTTTGCTCCCATCTCAGCCATTTATGAACCGAGCTGGCAAAATTTCAAAAGCAAAATTCTGATGAGAATATCTGACATTTAAAGATACAAACAAGCATATATCGTTACTACTATTTTGAGTCAAAATTTATTATAACTTCTAAGAAACATTTAAGTAAAATCAATAAAACTATTTGTCAAAATTTTAAAAATAATAATAAAAAAAAAGCTAAAAACATTTAAAAAAATTGGTAAAAAAAAATGCACCCATTTAACAGCTGTGAGTTGCTTTTTGTTTAGTTTGCTTTAAATTTGTCGAAACACCATTCCATCCACAGAAAATAACTGTTTGGGACGCTTTATGGGCTGGCAGAGTCATTGGCCCATACATTCAAAAACCGATGATGGTCAGAATGTAACAGTCAATGGTAAACGGTATAATGACGTATCTCAATTTCGTGGCATTATTCTTGCTGATATGGGGTTCAAACAGGACGGAGCCACATGCCACACAGCGGGCGCTTTAATTGATTTACTCAAAGAAACTTTGATGAAAATATTATTTCACGTAATGACCCAATTAATTGGCCACCAAGATCGTGGATTTAATCCCATTGTTCTATTTTCTTTGTTTGGGGTTATGTTAAGTCACTTCTCTACGTCGATAAACGACAAACAATTGAACAAATGGAAATCAATATTCCAAGAGTTATCGGCTGAATACGGCCGCAAATGCTGCGAAAAGTTGTTGAAAATTAGTGTTGCAGATTGCGCCTTCTACGCGCTAGCCGTGGATGTCACATGGCAGAAATCATATTTAAACATTAATTTCATAAAATTTTCTTTCCAATAAAGACCGTTTCATTGAAATTAAAAATATATTTCCTTGTTTTATTATGATTTAAACTTGTGTCACTCTATAAAAAAACAACCTTTATATAGTTGCAGTTATATTATATAACTGAAATGCTTTTTTTTGGAATACATGGAAATTGAATTTATTCAACATATCTTCCGAAGGTACAAAAGAAGTGCAACATGTGCTATTTACATTCATATAATTTGGTTCTCGTTTTAATGTGTCAAGAAGTTTGTATTGCATTTCGAAGGCAAGTTTTAGTGGTGTTCATTATTGGCAATTCACTTTCAACCAGTGTTCGAAAATAAACAGTACATTATTTAACGTTCGGCTCACACACCCAAGAACGATATCTATTTTTTTAGTGATTGTGTAGACATACACAACCCTTAATACCGTTCTTAACTATTTTCAAGAAAGAACCGAACATTATATAATGTTCTGTTCTTCGTTAAAAAACAGAACAATTGTAGTGATACCGTAGACAAACATTATATTTTAATGTTCTTTAACGTTTTTTTCGTGTGTGTATTTTGTTTTTGTACAAAATGTTTGGTTTTTTTTTACCAGCCAAAAGGGACGACCATTAACGAGCCGAACCGAACACATTGAAGTTTGTGGATTTAAAAAAAAAACCGAACGGAATTAAATGTTCACATCTTTTGTTGAGTTTGATAAAAACAGTAATATTTTTGTGTTCGAAAGATGACTAACAGGGAAACGTTATATTTTTGATGATTTTCTACACAAACACTATTAGCGTTTGTGTTTTCCATAAATCTACCGAGCCGAACATAAAGAAACGATATTTAGTGTTTATTTTCGAACACTGCTTTCAACATATGCATTATTAGTTGGAATTATCAGCATAAAAGCCGAATACATGTCCATAAACTTTTTGTTAAAACTGATTTCATTTAACAAACTGTAATTTTGTTCATTGTGTTTAACAAACACCCACCGGTTTGTAAGGATTCACAAAAATCTTTAAAATATCTTTAACAACAACAAATTGTGTTTGTTATAATAAATTGCCATGTTTGATAATGGAAAAACTTTAAAAAAATTTATGTTTATTTAATTATTTTTCTTTTAAAAGAATCTTTTAATATGAAAAACAATTTCTCGAAGATTTTCAATTTCTTCATCAGCCATTTCCACATTACCTAATTCTATATGTTTATATATGAATGCCCGAAACATTATACTTAAAAATACAAAAATAAAAATAATATAATAATATAATATATAAATAATATAAAAGTCTTCAAATTGCCACTTTTGGCGAGAAATCATCACATCTGACAACTTTGCTTATTAGGAACAAATAAGCTAGATACAATATTCTGTTTTTAAACAGACCTTAAGTAAACTTTCGATATATTTAGAGACTTCAAAAATCTTTCTGTTGCATAATGTGCTTATTAAAAAAATCGATCTTTATATAGTAATATATCTATTTTTTTATCATAATATTTCCGGATATTCTTGAACATTAATATCACCATCTTTTTATAAAAAATGCATGATTTTTTAACTTATTGAACATAAGAATACTGTATATTTAAAAGCATAACGCGCATATTTATCAATAATTCATGCATTAATTTTTTGCCTCTTATAATTACTTATGTATTTATTTTTATATTATCACTATAAGGTGTATAAATAAATTGTATAAATATACACAAAAAAAAAATCTTTGTTGTGGTCATTTTACGTACTACTCATAAATACAATATAAACTAAACCTTAAAACAACAGACAAAGAAACAATGTGCAGGGGATCCCACATATCAATTCCGCTTTTTTGAATTGCACACATGCAAATAAAAAAAATTGATTGGAGTTAAACTAATTCTAAGGGCCACTATTACAACTTGCCGTTAGTTAAAGGTAGGATTTTGTCTCACGTATAAAAAGTTTTCACTAGTACAACTTTGCTTTAAACTTAAGTAAGCGATATGTCAAAGGCAAGTTCATCCTCCCAGGTAGGTTAAAGTCAAGTTGAAATAATAAATAACTTGTTTTACGTCCGACAAAACATATCTTTAACTAACATAGCGTCTTCACCTGACAATTTTTAGTCATACCAAACGTCAAACTTCATATTAAAAAAACGCTGACAAAAATTTTCGAGTTTTTTTTTATATAGACTTTGACGTTTGGTATGACAAAAAATTGTCAGGTGAAAACGCTATGTAACGGCAAGTTGTAAAAAAGGCCCTGATGGCCGATTTCACCAATTTATTTAAATATCAATTTAAAATTAAAAATAAAATCTGTATAAACATAGGCTAAGGCGAAACAGTTAAAACACTTTCCTCCTCTGTATGTCAACCGATTTGAACAAAATATACACCATTTGAAAGGTATTTACTCACAGAAGTGAACAATATAAATTTTATTAAAATCTTTTCAATAATTTCAGAGTTATAAGCAGAACACGTATGTATGTAAATAAAAAATTTGTTTTTTACAATTATCAAATGATAAAAAATAGGGTGGTCGATTATTCGACATTTTTCTGAAACCGGTTTTCGAATATTTCGACTTTATAAATCTTATGTATAAATCGGCACTGGCAAAGCAATTAAGAACGCTTTCTTCCTTTGTTTGTCAATCGAACCACTATTGGGAGAAAAAAGTGCTGCATGTGATAATTTTTAAATTTTCTATAATATTAAAACTAGAAACATAATATTATAGGTGCAGGGTCGAAAACCTATAAGATGAAAAATGTTTGTACTTTTTATTTTTCATCTGGAACTTTTTGAATTTTCGTTAATATTCGACCTACATTAAGATAAAAGTATATATGTATATTAAACTGGGTGAATAAGAACATGTAAGGAGAGATTTTTGGTGCTTTTTCGTTCAATATCTGGTACTTTAATTTTCGTTAATATTAGACATAGAAATATAACATTAAACATGCAATGTCCTGAGTGGATGACAATCTATAAAGGAGACTTTGTGATACTTTTTGTTTTTTTTTAATTGATATTTTTTTATTGAACTTACAAAATTAAATTAACTCACATAGAAGATAAAATATGAACCGGATGTTGTTCCCACGCCAAATCGATGTAAATTCTTAGTTAGATACTTAGTTAGATGTGCTATGTTTTCTTCATATGAACATAAAAATTTATGGTCGAATTTTGACCTTTAGGCAAACACTAGTTATATGAAAACTATATTGATTTTGTGCCTTACTTCTTACTTTATGTAGTTTGTCAAAATTGATCATTTTTATTCCACCTCGTTCAATATATAACATCGGGCGTGTTGGCGAGTTACAAATACATAATTTAAAACTATGTATAATTTATTTAAATAGGACCATAATATGGTTAAAATAAACCATAGTTTGGCCGAAATTAACCATAATTTGGTCAAAATTAACCATAAAGTGGTCTAAACTAACCGTATTATGGTCAAAATGAACACATAATATTGTCAATATTAACCACGTTGTGGTTATTCACTTCAGACATTTTTTCAATGTGTTTGTTTTAACCTATCATTTACACGTGAAATTAAATTTCTTGAAAATCGCAATACACGCACACTTTTTTACTAACACACACATAATTTTGGTACTTTCAGCCAATCGGCTGTTTCTTCGATTTTTCGTTGATAATACGTATACTCTACTTGCAAGAAAGTACTTGCACGTGAAAAGCCCAAGTAAATCATGTTGTAATAAAGTTGATTTAATGCTGTTTGTCCCTGTCCATATGTGTAACCGAATCTTAAAAGTTTATTTCAGTTTTCTCTGTATAAGATTTATAGATTTTTGTATATCTGCTGAACGGCGAAAGCCAAAGTTTCTTCATTAGGTGGTACAAGCATCATGGTTATCAATTAGGGATGCCAAACGGAAAATCCCGAAATCCCGGGGTTTTTCGGGATTGACAAATCCGAATCCCGGGATTTATTTTTTTTTAATCCCGGGATTTTTAATATATCAACTTTTATGTACAAAAATGTTCGTTTTTATTGAATTTTTATACTCTACACAAAAAAAAATTATTAAAAATTATCAAAAAGTAATTTCAATTTTTGTGAATAAAAAATTTTAATTTCAAAAGATTTTGTTATTAGTGCTTAATTCCCAGTTTTTATTCTTGATAAAAACACTTGAAATTTATTGTTGATGGAATAAGCTATTCCTATGCGCATTTCACTTGTTGCTTAGGCCAGATCATCAGGAAACTTCATCCATAAAGATTTTAGAAAAACTAAAGATATTAAACCAAATAAAACTGTTAAACGTATAAGAGTTATAAGCAACAGTTCTACTTGTAACAATATCAAAGTTTAAACAAAGCACATCAACAATAAACAGTGGGTTTATCTCATTTTACATTCCCTACTACAATTAGTTGAAATTCTCTCAACATTAATTGTAGTTGTAAGTAGGTTAAGAAAAACAAAATAAAAACAACAACAACTTACAAAAGCATGTTGTCAATTAAGTGTTTTTTTATTTTATTTCAGTTGTATTTTTATTTTTATAATTCTTATTTTTCTTTTTTTTAAATACTACGTTTATAACTAAAGAACGGCTGGACCGATTTCGAAGATTCGTACCAATTCGGAATGGTCTCTGACCAAGTAAGAAGAATAGCAACAAAAAAAATCTAAAATAGGTGGCGCCATTGAAAATTACTCAGTATGAATTAAATCGTAAACTCTGCATTTGACGATGCTATGATCTTTAGCAAAGTTGTTGAGCGGAGGTTTATAAGTTGATACATATGACCAATTTCAGACAGGTGGCGCCACTGAAAATGACTCGAAATGAGTTAAATCATAAACTGTGCATTTGATCATGCTATGATCTTTAGCACAGCTGGTGAGCATTACCATACAAAGGTTTCTAGGTTGGTATGACCAATTTCCGATAGGCGGCACCATTGAAAATTGCTCAAAATAAATTTTATCATCTGATCATGCTATGGTCTTTAGTAAAGTTGTTGCGCACGAGCCGGCAAAGGTTTCTATGTTGGTATGAACATTTTCCGACAAGAAGTTTCATTGAAAATGAATCAAATTGTTAGCTATGCAATTGATCATGCTTTGATCTGTTAGCAAAAAAATGTCTAAAATATTCCAGAAAAAAGAAATTATAAACAAAATTCATTTTCTCATACATTTTGTATGGAGTGCTAAAAGGAAAGTTTAAAAGAGAGGAAGTTCTCATTCCGAGAATTCCAATGATCCTAACCGATATGCCATTCGAGTTTAAACGAATCCAATTTTAAATTCGTCTCGCATTCGCCATGACAATCAACAAATCCCAAGGGCAATCATTGAGTGTTTGTGGCCTAAATTTGGAGAACGACTGTTTTTCACACGATCAACTCTATGTCGCATGTTCCCGTGTCGGAAAGCCATCCTCTTTGTTCATTTTTGCACCTGACAACAAAACGAAAAATATTGTTTATCACAAAGTGCTTCAATGATATTCTCTTAACTTATTCAATAGTTTACTTATAATTCACATTTTCATATTCTTTTTTTTTTTTTTTTTTTTGTAAATAAAGATAAATTATCCGCACCGAATATTACCTGTACCTGATTCTGTATCTGTATTTTAAATATACACAAAAACAATACTTTTCTATACCTTTTGAAAGTTCATAAATAAATAAAAAAAAAATGTTGTTTATTTAAAAAATCTAGAAATCCCGCATCCCGGGATTTTCTAAAATCAATCCCGATTGGCATCCCTATTATCAATACTCTACATCCGACCAAACGTGAGCGGGATTGAAGAAGTGGGCGTAGCACAAAAAATATCTATTTATATCTTTAGAACGGTATTTATATAACTTTCTGTTCTAATCGCAATATGGTGAAGGGGTTTAAGATTTAGCATAGCCTTGTATAACACTCTTAATTGTTTTTATTTGAAACATTAAGTTTTGCATTTTATAGGTCAACATTTAAGGACAAAAGATTCGAAAACAGTTATATTGCGGTTAATTAGGCTAAAGAACTAAATTTGTTTCAATAAATTTTTAGTTTCCCTATGCTGTTATTTGAACAGTGGACCATTGTGTTCTTAATTTGATTCAAAAGCTACCTAAGTAAGTTTTTCAAAACACCTTAGTATGTACATATATAAGAAATTTACAAGTTATTTTTTACGACGGGAAACATAATTATTACCCCTACACATACAAACTTCTTTTTGGTTGTATGAAAAACAAACAAAATCTAACAAATAAAAAAGCTATACGTGTTATTACAAAACGTATCACAACTGATTCAGTTGTTATCCGATTTTTATGTATTTAGGTGTTTTAAAAGCTAACGGTTGAATTAATAAAACTTGATGAATATGAACATTTTCTAAAAAAAAAAGTATGTAAGATGCAGTCATTTTCTAGACGACTTTTTATTTTCTTTCACCTCTGAAAAAAACTAATATTCTCCAAATGAAAATTTACAGTTTTTAATTTGTTACTTTTTGACTGCCAATTTTTCACTAAAAAAAAAAAAAAAAAAAAAAAAGAATTGACCAACAAAAATTATTGGTATTCCCGTAGTCTGTGTACTTCACCAGTCAGAAATGGTGCATAAAACCGCTGTATATCTCTTGTATATCACGGTTTTATTTACAATATATTAAAACAATTCTTTACCACAAGTAAATTTTTTAATGTCAGAACTATGAATTCTCGAAAAGTGATAATTTCTTACCACAAATATTTTAATTATAATTAGATACTTAATGGAAAACTTTGAATATTTAATACGTAAAATTTATTTCAGTCGTATTATGTACATATAATTTATAAAGCAAAAAAAAAAACTGGGTACTTAAAGTTATGAATATTAAATAGATTTTTGTTCTTGGTCGCTTCACGTAGTCGTTATCACGGGTCATTATTCTGTCCAGTAAGTTAATAAATTTAAATATTTTTATACCCGCCACCAATAATGGTTTCAACTATTTTTTATTTTTCATCTGGTTCCTTGAGTCATTTTTAGTCGATTTAGCCATGTCTGTCTGTTCAAATCACGCTTATTTTTAAACGACTTGAAAGAAAATAACAATTTTTAAGTCTAATTGTTTATAGTTATCCTAAGCCATTTAGGACAATCGGCTCGGCAGAAAGAGAGTTTGGAGCCAAACAACTACCTCAAAAAATTATATTTTATAATTGATGAAAGAATCCACTGATTGTTATTAATTTTTGCAGAACTCGTTATATATAACTAGAAATCATACTATTAAGTTTTGTAAAGACCGGTCCATAATTCACCACAGGCCGCATACTAAAACACCTAAACAGTAACGAATAATGCTATTGTTGTATAATTTAATGCTATTGTTGTACAATTTATTCCATTTGACTGAAAATAACACTGCCGAATTTCGTGAAAATCGATTCATAATTTACCGTAGGCTCCATTTAAAATTTATTATTAACTAGCTTAACCCGGTGCGCTACACTTCTTTAACCACTTCTTCAGTTGAGAGATATTTAAAATATGCATCCTATGGAATGTTTTTTACCCCTGCGCCTTCCCGCTTAATTTTTATTTTCAAAAGTGTAGTATACCATAGGAGTGACTTCTACTAAGTTTGAACATTCTTACTTGAGATATGCGATATTAAACATTGGCGTCCTATGGTGGGTAACACTTCCCCCGCTGCTATTTTGTTTCAATTTTGGGGCTCAGAAGATCCTACTACCAAAAGTTCAACAAATTGCTTGCAGCGGCTCTTATTAATATTGCTATCTATGAGGGGTATTGCTCCTCCTCTGGCTGCTCCGCCCATTTCTATATTGAAATTTATAGTTTACCATAATAGTAGCTTTAACCACGTTTGAAGACTCTCCCTTTAATAGTTCTGCATTTGAGCTATATTTAATATATGCATCCTATGGGAGGTATTTCCCCCCTGCGCCTACCCGCTTTATTTTTATTATCAAAAGTGTAGTATACCATAAGTGTGACTTCTACAAAGTTTGAACATTCTCACTATAACAAATTTTAAAATATCCGATATTAAACATTGACGTCTTATGGGGGGTAACACTTCCCCCGCTGCTATTTTGTTTCGATTTTGGGGCTCAGAAGATCCTACTACCAAAAGTTCAACAAAATGCGTGCAGGGGCTCTTATTAATATTTCTATCTATGAGGGGAACTGCTCCTCCTCTGTCCACCCCGCCCATTACTATATTGAAATTTAAAGTTAGCTATAATAGTAGCTTTAACCACGTTTGAAAATTCTCCCTTTAATAGTTCTTCAGTTGAGCGATATTTAATATATGCATCCTATGAGAGGTATTTCCCACCTGCGCCTACCCGCTTTATTTTTATTTTCAATAGTGTAGTATACCATAAGAGTGACTTCTACAAAGTTTAGACATTCTCACTATAACAGTTCTTAAAATATGCGATATTAAACATTGGCGTCCTATGGGGGAAACCACTTCCCCCGCTGCTACTTTATTTCAATTTTGGGGCTCAGATATGCGATATTTAATTCCCCTGCCCCTTATGAAAAAATAAGTAGCCTATTTTATTTTTAGGGCTTACGTGATGCTACTGTAAAACTTTCAGGAAAATCGGTTCAGTAGTTTAGGAGTCTATAAGCCAACATACAAACAAACATACAAACATTTTTCATTTTTATATATATAGAAGAAGAAGATAAGATTTCCGTATGACGTGCTAAATTCCCAATTTTTCATATTCGATAAATATGTACACTGAAATTTATTGTTGAGGGAAAGCTAGCTAGTTTAATATGACTAGAAATAAAATCGTAAAACTTTGTGATAATCGGTTCATAATTCAAAATAAGTCACATATAAAGGCCCAACTATAATATGCTTAAGTTGGCTTAAGCAATTGTACGAATACATGTGATTCCTATGTGTCGAACCATATTGAACTTAAGAAAAATTTTTGTTAAATTTTATGAAACTGTCATTTGCTTAAGCAAAGTGCACTTTCCGTACGGAATCAAATGTTTTTGATTTTGTTTTGTGTTTTAAAATGCATTTGATAGGTTTTTGTTAATTTTTGACAGTAGCTTAAGCAAGCTTATTCATATTATATGTTCAAAATTAACTTTTATATAATCAAGCGATATGTGCAATTTAATTTAATTACAAACTGCAAAAATTAAAAGTTTAATTTTTAGCTACATTTTTAAAATTTTACATTCTAGCGCGATTGTAAATTTTGTTGCATTTGGCGCAAGGACATGCCTACCTGCCAAATATCCTTTTTTTAAATTATGCACTTTAAATAATTAAGTGTTACGAAAGTAATGCACTTAAACTCTGTTGTAAATTTAATTTGATTCGGTGCATACATTTCTATAAAAATGCGAAAATATGATGGAGGTACTAAGTATAAACTAAGTTAAATGTAATTTTTTTTCTTTTGTAATAAAGAATTTTTAGTTTTTATCCGATTTCGGTTCATTATAGCTGAAACTTTTTGGCTATCGAATGGACAATACTGTAAACTATAAAACTCACAAAGTTCTTACTAATTGTGGTACAAAAGGGCGGCATGAAATAACCCCCCACGAAATAAGTCCCCAATACGGAAAGGAAATAACTCCCCCAAAAAATATATGAGAGGCAACAACAACGTTTTTTGGGGTTTTATTTAATTTTTTTGATGTTTCAATGAGTGGTCAAGACCGATTATTACAAATAATAGTCACTACGCAGTAAGTTTGAGAAATAATTTTGCGGTAAGGAATGAAATAAAGCCATTATGGTGTTATTGCTCATTTAATTTATTTTTGCTGGATACTAGAGTTGTCAATTATTCGCCTTTCAGCTTTGTTTGAATAATTCAAATAATTGTTTTTGTTCGTTCGATCAAACGATTAAATCTGAAAAATTATTCGATTAATCGATGAGAATAAAGATATAAAAAAATTTAAAAAAAAATTAAATTTTTTAAATAAGATACACCCGTCCGTTTACAACTATGGAAAATCTTCCATTTTCTTCTTTGTTTTTTCTTAAATCCACTATGACTTCTTATATTTTTGATGCGTACAACTTTTCATCTTAACTCCATAAAGGGGTTGCAGACCTGCCATCTTCAGCCAAACTTCTGCGTACAATTTTTTCTATATAACAACCGCTGTCTGTCTTAATGTATTTTTACATTGGAACAAGTTCGGCACTTTTTGATGTCGTTGGATTATCTTATACTACATCGTTTTCAATGGTAATATTGAATCACTTATACCATGTTCACACTTGGGTTCTTAAACGCGTTTAAGCAACTCGAACGTGATTAAGTTCTTATCACATCAAAATCGAGATGATTCACCATATATTGAAGTGCTTTGTTAATCACTTCAAATTGACATGATTACAACTTAGGCCCCTATTACGGTTTGAGTTGTAATAAAGACAACTGGTTGTGATCAGTTGTAATTTTTGTTATGTTTTTGTTCACCGCAATTTAGCAACAAAGTTGTAAACCATAGTACAAAAATTAAGAAATTACAACTCAACTGAGTTGAGTTGTAAACCGTAATAGGGGCCTTAATCACTTCATAAATCACATCGAATCAATCGGTCACCATGAACGTACCCCTCACGTGTACAACTGACCACTAGGGATGAAACGATACAAGTAAATACAAGTACATATTCGATACTTTTATATAAGTACCAAGTATTTTTGTAATCGATACTTAGCAACCAAGTATTTTTGTAATCGATACTTAGCAACCGAGAACCAAGTAGTATCGGTAAAAAAATACTCGGTATCGGTCAAGAGTAATCGTTTAACTTTGGTATTGAAATTAATCTTAAATTTTTGATTATTTTCCAAAGCTGGAGCAGCAGTACAGTATCAAGAAACCGTTTGACCACTAAACACTAGGGATGCCAATCCCGAAAACCCGGGATTATTCTAAAAATTTAAGTCCCGAATCCCGGGGTTTGATATAAAAATCCCGAGATTTTGGACTTAGTAAAAATTCAATATTAAATCATACTGGCCATTAATCTAATTTTTAACTGGTTACAAAAAAAGTCACAAGTGAATGAATGTTACATGCTATGCATTATGTACCACGAAAACAAAATCAGATGGTGGGTTTTTTTTCTAAGTGGATGAAAATAGAACTGCGCATGCAAAATGCAAGTTGTGCAAAAAGGTGTTAACAACTTAAGGGGGGTTCTACCAAAGGTCTTTTGACACATATAAGTTTATTTTATTAGATTACTGCTTGCATATATATAATTGAGATAAAATAAATAAAATATTGTCATAATGCATATATCGTCATCTTAAAAACCTAATAACCTATCTGCAATAATTTCAAAATTGAGTTTTTTATGGATTTTTTTCTCGATATCATAACGCATATGTGTGCAAAATTTTGAACATGTAATATTACAAATAACAAAGTTTTTGTACCTAGAGGACCGTTACGGATAAAAAAAGAGAAAAATAAATCATCAAAAATCACGATAAAAGTTTAATTTTGTTGCATTCATACTAATTAGTATTGCAGATAGGTTATTTGGTTTCAGATTTTTACAATTCCAAAAAACCCAAGTTTCATAACATAAGCTGTGATTAGAAAAACTAAATTTTCTCAACCGATATATATAACTGGTTTCATTTTATTCAAAATGTGTAATTTTCGTTTCAATATCGTTAATAGTTCCAATTTTACAACTTTTTTTCCCTCTCCTGTAAACTTTTGAAAACTGCAGATAGGTTATTTCGTCTTTTAGGTGACGATATGTAGTTATTTATTTACGATACCACCCAGAAGTATTGAATGCGAATATTGGTTTCGTCGGCAGCATATGTTTGCGACAAAATAAGGTATCAATTGAAGCACAGCCGCGAATAACGTTGTAAACGCCACATTTTGCAAAAACTGTTTTTTTGCAGATAACCGTTAACCTTACTCTCTTACACAGTTTAAACATCAAATCAACCAAAACTATGCACCTTAACCCCTTCAAAATGGCGTACAAAGTGTCAGCCAGTGGAAGAACATTGCAAGTTACTAACAAAATGATGAAACCGAAATGGTTTTGCAGTGTGGAATAATGTTTTAAAAGCCTTTTGCATTAAAGTTTTTATTATCATTATTTTTATTAATAGAAAAAAAAAAAATTTTTAACACAAATAATGCTGCCTGTCAAAAAACGATTTTTTGCCCTCCTGAAAAATTATTATTTTGTAACTTAAAACGTTATTCGCGGCTGTGCTTCAATTATCTGACGTCATTAATTTGCTTAAGAATCTTTTTAAAATATAAGTTTTAATACATAATACTTCCATATTTCTTTAAAAAAATACATTAAAAAGTTTTATTTTGTAATGAGTTTAATTTTCTTCATGAATTAATTTGTTTTAATTCTTATACATAAACATTTAATTATAAGTATACGAATTTTAAAATTGGCTTTTATATATGAAATCCCGAAAAATCCCGATCCGTTCCGGGATCCCTTTTTTTAATTAAAAATCCCGAATCCCGGGTTTCAAAAAACTTGGTCCCGTTTGGCATCCCTAGTCAACACCTAAAACCACATATCGTCTTGGTCCATTTCCTCAATTTCTGGCTGTAGGAAGTCCGTTATCATCCCGCGATAGCGAACACAATTCACGATAATTGCTTGGCCGACCTCATTTTCGAAAACGCCGCCAGCCGCAGAACTAACTGGGGAGCATGCAGATATATTTTCCCATTTCCTACAGACCCGGTTTGCTGAAATTTACGCGCAATTCTCCCGATTGTGGAAACATTTGGTCGATTATACTGACCAAAAAAATCACGATGTGCATTAAATGCATTTTGATTGAACGCCCATTTTCGTAAAAGGCTTTATTAATCTTAACGCGCTGCTTATTGTGTACCTCTCAATGGTCGAAGTTGTCAAATACTGAAACAAAGATAGGTCAATTTAAGTGGCGCAAAAAACTTGACGTTAAGGTGTGACTCACAATTAACATCATGGATTATGGTTTTACCACCCTTTATTATATATTTATCAATTTAAAAATTAAATACATAAATTATTTAGCTTAATTTCTTCGACCTTCTTAATATTATTTCCTTTTTTTAAAAAGATTTGTTTAAAATATAAAAAAACCAAAAATCCCTGAAGAAGCTATCCATTGAGATAGCGAAATATTGGATAAATTTTAAATAAATATTCTTTATATAAAACGGACCTTGAGAAATTATTGAAAGGACATAAAATACATATTTACATTTAAGATAAATTCATAGTGACATTGTTGATTTCTGGAATAAAAGGTGAATGAAGGTTGTTATCCTGAACGTTCTATAAAATTTTGTTTCCTAAGATAAAAAAGATTTTTCGAAAGGAAATTGGTACTAGGTGGTAACTAAAAGTGGTCTCAATCTTTACACCTATCGTTTTGCACAAAAATTCTAATTGGTCGTAGTTCTTATTTCATTGTGTAGTAATAAAACACTAATTAGAACGTTTTTAAATGCTGCTTTTTATTCTTTTATCATACAAACCGATACAAGTACCCATACAAGTAACTAAGTATCGATACTTTTTTTCGATTCTAAGTAGGTATCGATTAGGGTATTCATTTAATCGACCTTTTGCTTTAATCGGTTAATCGCTCGATTAATTAACCGAGGTTTTGGTTTAATCGGTTAATAATTGGTTAATTTTGCTTTTGATCGGTTAACCGATTAATAACGTTTTTTATAAATAAAGTAATTTCAATATATAAAAATGCATTAATTGTTTATTATTTGGAATTTATTAGGAAAAAAAAAACAATATACCAAACAAAGCAGTTCTTGAACTAAAACGAGCAAACAAACAAAAAACATAAATATGTAATATGCATTTTTCAATTAATACACAAGGTGTGCAATCAAGTCATATCCTCATAATATCCCAAATAATATTTTGCAATTGCTTAAAATAAATGTTGTTGTGTTTCAAACAAAATAAAAATGTTAATGCTGTGTTCATTAATTCGTCATAACTGTACAGTTGAAATCTAAATTATAAGCGGTAGCCCACAACAGTCATATTCATATCGGTTTCATTTCAGTTTCTTTTTTTATAAACACATATTTGGGGGATTTACCAAGTTAGTCATAAAGTCTAATGTCATAAAATAATTACAAGAAGTAGATATCGTCGGCTTAATATGAAAACCTGCTAACTCACTTTCAGCATCTTTTACAGGAGAGACAAAAAGCTTTTTATTTTTCCTTTTTGCTTGATAGAAAATTAAAAATATGTAGTTAGTTTTGCACACTTCAAGACTAAAATAGAAGATAAACTAACTACATGCTGGTCGACGAGGCGTATATTTCTCTACCACACGTTATCAAAATCTCAATTTACATAAAAAAAGGATTTAGCCGGTTTGCATATTAAGCCGACGATATCTACTTCTTGTAATTATTTTATGACATTAGACTTTATGACTACCTTGGTAAATCCCCCAAATATGTGTTTATAAAAAAAGAAACTGAGATAACTTAATTAGTTATTTCAATTATTAAAGGAGATCTTATAAAATAATCTTTTAGAAAAGTAATTTGGTTTAAATGTTTTGGATCAAAGCGATTCTTTTCCTTAGTTTTGACAAAACTTGTCTCATTTTCTAGAAATTCTCTAAAATTTTTAACACTTCTAATTGTTTCGGTTTATTCTGTTAAAAGACTGATATGAGAAGAAACAAATAACTAAACACCTACATTACAAAAGGACGTGAAAAAAAGGTGTTGGCAATTAAACATTTAACCCATTTTTCGCAACATTCCTGTTGATCGATGAGAAAAGATAAAAAACATTGTAATTTATGTCACCGGTCGGTGGAAAATTTTTTGTTTGTTTGAAAAAAATATTTTCTTAACACATACATATATTTTGTATATGAGACGAAACAAATAATTAAAAACACAAAAAAATACTACAAAATATTGAAAATTTTCTTCCATCGGTTAATCGGTTAATCGACTGAAATTAACCGGTTTAATCGTTAATCGAAAAAAGCCAATTTGAAATTAACCGATCAGTTAATCGGGAAGTAATAAATCGGTTAACCGATGAATACCCTAGTATCGATACTTTACGAGCGATACCACATCGAGTAAAAGTATCGATACCTTAGAGGTATCGTTTCATCCCTACTGACCACGATCTCTTTTTAATGTTTTTATTTTTCCTTAAATAATTCATAAATTTTCACAATTGTAATATGTTTAAAATAATCTTCTGATAACTTTGTAAAAGTATTTGTATCCATTTTTAAAACTTTAAAGAAATATAAATTAGTTTGTTGTGTTTTTTTTTTATAATCAACTGTCATCTTTATCATCTCAAATGTAATGTGAGAGCCTGTGATTAACTTAATCAATATTTTGCTCAAACGCGTTTAAAAACTCAAGTGTGAACATGGCATTACGCAAATGGCAAAGTTATATATAATTTACAAAATATATATGTATAATACAATAACAGCTCTGTATTTTTTTATTTCTAAGTTTTTCACCCGAGAGTGAAAGATCCCATTTCTTGAAAATTTTTTGATTTAAAAAGAAAACAGATGTTACAATTGTTGGTCAAAGATTTGTTTTATAAGAGCATAAAATAAATTTTTGAAATACTATGAATACTCAAACTCAACACGGGTTTTGCTTACTAAACATTGAGATTTATTACAATCAGGACTATATCAACAATATTTTTTACCTTTCCTACATTTTGTAAAAAATCGCTAAAAACGTATGAGCATAAATTAAATTCTAATCTATTATTTCTTATATCTTTTATTAAAAATTTATGTTATAATAAAAAAAAATTTTTCGATTAATCGACATAATTTAATCGATTTATTCGTTATTCGAAAATCGGCATTTTAAAATTATTCCAACAAGAGCTTGTTTTTGTTTGATCGATTAATCGAATTATTCTTAATCGGTTGACAACTCTACTGGATACCCTTAATCCAGGTATTGACTCATATTCGTATATTTGGTGCTCTTCCATTTTATTATTTGATTTAATTTGTTGTAATAATAAAGAAAACGTGCTGATATAAACTTACATTTCTTTATACATGGTCAGTACCGTTACATTCTCTTTTGATAAGTTCTAAGTACAGTATCACAGAAAACTTGAAATGTTGGTTATAGCAACAGACAAAAATTCATTTGCACCAAACACTGAACTCCGCTAATATATTAAAGAACGGCGGTTGAAATGCAATATAAGGCGCACCTGTCGCGTATGTCGCGGGCCCACCGCACACGCCACGATAACCCGCCGGACGCGCTCCCTCCTTCCACCTCCTGTACCATATTTTTTCAACACTTGACAATGGCAACTCATTATTTTGCCAATATGTAACCATAACAATTACACTGTTATGGCGTTATTTCCACTTTGGTTACTAAACGAATATGGTGATATTGCACTTGGGTGTAGGCAATAAAGCCATATGATTTCATTTCTCATTCCATTGAGAAATATGGCCACATGGCTTTATTGCCTATGGCTTTATAACACTGCATCCAAAGAAATCTTTATTTTGTATTTTTAGGGATGTATTTCATTTTGATTTGGGGAGTTATTTCATTTCGTTGGGGTTTCATTTCACTTTAAAATTGCGGGTTTATTTCATATGAAATAAGACCCCAAACATTGGGGATTTATTTCATAATTTTTTTGGGGGTTATTTCATGCCGCCGTGCAAAAGGTGTTCCAAAGTGATAATAATTTGTTAAAAGTTAAAAGCTTCATAAAATTTTAGGTTTGATCCACTATAACACAGGCACTTTTTATCTGACTAACTGAGCAACCTAAATAAGAGCGGAAGCGTTTTTTGTATGTCAAAACTTCTCATTTGCATACAATTTATACGAAACAAACCATTAGAATGCGAATTAGAAACCACCCGGCTGATAAATCTTATTTGACAGATCGCTATGTCGGTTTGTTTTATTGAAATTGTATTTATATAAAATTTTCATGTTTAAAAAAACGCTTGCCGCTTTTGTTTAGGTTGTTCAGTAAGGAAAATTCGCCACTATTCGACGCTTAATTTAGTAGTCATTGAAACAAGATAGAACGCATTTTAATCGAGCCAGCATTTGACTGTGGATGAAGGCTGAAAAGGAAGTACTAAAAAATTGGATTTTTGCAATAATTTATATCAGAATGTGGCAAAAAGTAGTGTCTTTCTTTAAAATTCCAAATGCTAGGCGTTGTTATTTATATATTTTTTAGTTTTGCATAGATATATAAGTTTTCTCAAAACCTAACTTTTACCTGCATTTAAGACTTTAACTATTTAATAAATAATTCCTTCTTGGCTCCGTTGTAATTTTTGGTTCATTGAGAGTAATAAAATGACTACCTTCCATATGTTCTTTTTCTCAAGGACCAAATTTTATAAATATTTATGTATAATCAAAACTAAAAAATCGTTGTTAAAATTTTTTTACATTTTAAAATTTATCTTTTTTTTGAGTGTCTGCAAAATCAAAAATAAAAAACAACTCATATATATATAAGAATATATAGTATCGTCAAACTTTGTAAAATATTAGGGCGGACCCAAAAATAAATAATATATTACTTAAAATTTTTTTTCATGTTTTTCTTGTAAAAAAAATACTTAGTACATAAAAATTCAGTTCATTTTTGTAGTGATGATGAAACAAAAGATTTATAACGTAATATTTTCCAATTTTGTCAGTAACATAAACATACCTCTGTAATTTTCTTTATAACTTAGAAAATATGACCCAAGAAATAAAGGCAATTGTTCGATTTCCGACAGAAAATTCTAGGACTTCTTTGCAGATTCTGTAAAATCACTTGAAGAAGTACTAAAATCTTAAATAAAAAATTAGGTACTCTGCAAAATAAGTTAATAATAGTCAACAAAACTTAGACAATTTCGTGGAGTTTCAATAAAAAATCTGAAAGTAAACGATAATAAAAAAACTTTTCTCAGCAATATTATTTACCAACAATATTTTCCCTTTTTTGTACGTTTGGTAGTAAACTAAAGTACAAAGATTGAGAAGAATATATAAAAAAATTAAGTTTTGGTAATTTTTTTGGTGCCCTCCACTGTAAACAAAAAGTTAAAATTTAAATTCTACCTACAAATCTATTTAAGGTACTTTGTTAGCTTTACAGAAATGTATATGTATTACATAATTATTCTAATCTCTTTATTAAACTTAGTTTGGCTATGAGACAGAGCACTGTGCGACATACCAAAATCTTGGACTTTTTAACGATAACCTGGGGGTCTACTCTCTATTGCGATGCGAAAACAATTTCGATGCGAAAGCTAAATGCCAACTTGGTACTCTCTATCACTTTCGCAAAATTTTCTGAAAATGAAGCGATAGTGGCAATAAAAATTAAAGATGGCGCGGATTTACAGTAATGAAATGCCAAAGTGTGTTAAAAATATTTAAAATTTGAAAATTTAAATAAATTGAAGTGATGATTTACGAAAAGAAAAAAAATTAAAAGATGCGAAAGGCACATGCGCAAACGTATTAAAGAGTACCGATCGCTAGATTTGCTACAATTTTCTTTCGCATCGCAATAGAGAGTAGCCCCCCTGCTAATGGATTATTAATTATTTTGTTAAATAAAATTGTTTCCTTTAGTATTTTTAAATGGTTTTTTTTCTTGATTTTTGCGCGTATTTTTTTTTTTTTTGTTCAAATGTCCACAAATATTGTCATGGGTATCCCTCACATACATTAGGGTGTGCACTAATTTTGCAGTTTCAACTCACACTTAACGATAGTGCAATATTATTGCAACCATTTTGTTGATGTCGAGTGATGAATTGAAAATTAGCAGCCTCACTAAACAAGAGTGATAGTAAGGTAAAAAATTTTGCATTAAATAAATAGTTTGAAACAAGCTGTACACTTTATTATGACGCTCACAATATATACATATCTTTATTAAGGGTTTTCAAAATTTTTTTTGTTGTTTTCTAAAACAAACTAACACAAAAAAAAAAGATTTAATTAGAAAAACAAAACATTCAAAATGGAATATGTAAATACAGTATATAACGGATATAAGGACATCTCATATAAGAAAAAAACGCTTATAAGGAAGTATGGCAGAAACACCATGTCTTTTTCAGTATCAATATACAAAGTATTCTTTTGTATTAAGCCGATTGTAAATTTAATTATAATAAATTTCTAAATAAATAAAGTATTCTTTATAATAAAAACGCTTATAAGACAAATATTAATAAATTTAATCAATTGTACTATGAAACACAAAAAATATTTTATAAAATATGTAATATACTCTAGGGATGGGCAAATTGAAAAAATATTTCGATATACATATATCGAATCGATATTTTTAAGAGTATCGATATTTATTATTTCAAAAATATCGATATATCGAACGTATTTTGCTGAAACTATTACCAAATTAAAAAATTTAATAATTCAATATTCCAAATATAGCCGCATATATTGTTCCAAAACCGCATAAAATAAATCTTTTCAAGTTCGTTTGACTTTTCTGTTTTAATTAGAAATCTGTAATGTGAATAACCCGCTTTTTTCTTAATTCTTATCTTATAAATGCCAATCATTTTAGATCTGAGTTTTTAATGAAGACTTACTTTAAAAAATATCGAATTCGATAGTCGTATTTCAGTATCGATATATCGGTTTTTTAAAAATCGGCGATATATATCGATTTTTTTTAATATCGATATTTTTTGCCCATTCCTAGTATACTCTGTATTTATGTACATCTGCCTGATGAATACATCGCTGATTGGCTGCAACAACGTCATATTTAAAAAAATCTCAAATGTTGACCTTTATTTACGATAATCGACTACTATTGACAGTCGCTTGATATTTTTAAGGCGCTTTTAAGTTGACGTCGCGTAAAATTGACTCGGTTTTAGTCGACAGAAAATTATGCGACGACTCAAATGTTTTAAGTGCCGGTTCACACACGTCAAGTTTTACTCGTCAAGTCTTAAGCTTTTAGGAGAGAAGGGAAAAGAGTATGCCATTTCTTGTCCCCTCTCTACTAAAAACTCAAGACTTGACGAGTCAAACTTGACGTGTGTGAACCGGCACTAAGCATTAAATTTTAACAATCCAATCTACCAAAGGTTTGAAAGCACATGTGTGCATAATATTCATTTAGACTTCGGCAAATGTGCACTATGGTGTTACCCTTAAATACATAAAGCCTGTATATGGTGAATACAATCCCTAAAACTATAAGGAATGACAAAAAAATTATTTGAAATCTTTAAATAACTCTGTGATAGTTTTTGACCCGAAAAAAATTAACTTCGATGAATCATTTTCGAACTATTAGGGGGGAGTGCCCTGAGTGCGGAACAGGCGCGGATCCAGCTTGAGCCTTAGGGGGGGGGGGGAGGAGGAGTTTTTTATGATACAAAAAAAATTTTTTTTGAAAAGTTTATTAAAAGCAATATGTGTATATTAGAGTGGTTCGAAAAAAAATTTTTTTGTCAGTCCCCCCCCCTAGAATTAAAGATAATGTAAAAACAATTCCAAAACTTATTTTTTTATTTTTTACCACGCCTAGAAATACCGCCCTTTTAGTTTTTTGTTCACTGTGTCGCCATTTTTAGTCCGATCATAACATTTTGTATATCGGTGTTCATGGCTTTGTAAGGGCTACATTTCTGTTTAACAATAGTTTTTTTATACAGAAGTTGTATCAAAATAACACAGCTTCATTTTAGTTCAAAAATATTTAGCGTTTAGGAGGGTATAAACCGTGCTTTTGAAAGACATGGCTAGAATTTGCGTGGTATAAAAAAACTATTAAAGACAAAACTGTAGCCCTTACAGAGCCATTAAAACCGATATACAAAATTTTATAATCGGACTAAAAATGGCGACGGTATTTCTGGGCGTGGCAAAAAAAAAAGTTTTGGAATTGTTTTTACATTATCTT
The DNA here is from genome assembly GCA_930367215.1 of Pollenia angustigena. NCBI lineage: Eukaryota > Metazoa > Arthropoda > Insecta > Diptera > Polleniidae > Pollenia > Pollenia angustigena. The sequence goes on from OV884059.1 coordinate 156,222,341, forward strand.
TAATCCTAGAGGAGGACTGACAAAAAAATTTTTTTTCGAACCACTCTAGTGTATATTAAAAAAAACTCAACAAAAAGGTTTAATAAAATATTCAATATAAATTAAAATAAACTAGTCTTTTTAAATAAGCAATTTATGATTTCCTTGTGATGAAAATTAAGATAGTACAGTCTATGTTCAGTTGTCATTGTTGATCTGAGCCATATTTTTATTCGACGAAGTGTAGGAAATGACCTCTCGCTCGTGGCATTACTGACGAGGAGTGAAACGAAAATTTTAAATATTTTTCTTCGATTTGGGTAGATATCTTCATCACAGTTTATTAAAGCAAATTCAACTTTATCTGATAGATTTTCAGATATTTTCCATGTTTGTTCAGGCTCAAGTTTAGATCTTAGTAGGTGTTTATCTCGAGTTGTGGTTTTAAAAGTTTTGTATGTATCTGTATATGACTTGATTACACTTTGAGGTAGAAGTTTTGGTATGTTCAATACATTAAGGATATCTATTGGAAAGGTGTTTTGAGATCTTCAAAAATAAATTCAATAAGAGGAATGAAACCTACAACTCGGTAGAAATCTTCAACATTTTGGATGTGATTATTTCGTTCAAATCTTGTCTTTTAGATTAGAACCTCGCGTTTAAATAAACGCAAATAACTTAAACTTTTTCAAAAATCACTTTAAATTGTTCTTCGGCTTTATTTCTTTTTTCTTCAAGGCACATGATTAAAGTTTTTATAAGGCTTGATCCTTTTTGAAGATTTATATAGTTAAGGCGTGTCGATTTTGGGAGAAAAAATATTTTTCCCGATTTTGGCAAATGAGGGGGTCCAAAAATATGCCTTCTGATGTGTTTTATCCTAATTAGAAAGGTTTTTGCGTATTGATAAACATTTAGCTTGGTAAATTTGCGTTTGATAAAAATGTATATTGAAATTTCTGAAAAAAGTGATTACTTGTTATAAACTTCAAAAAAATGTTGCTTAAATGAACTTAAACCATTTTATTTATACATATATTTTCTTTATTAAAAAACAGTAAAAAACATTAAAAAACATTTAAAGAGATTAAACCAACAATATTCATTAAATCTTGCTTCGATTCATTCCTAGACATCATTGTTCTGCTTGCTTCCTGACCTCTAGTGAATCCATCCCGTTTTACATGAGTGTACACTTTGGCAGAAGCCTCTGTTGCTTGTTTCACACACCTCTCTATGGACTGTCCATGACATGGCCACTTTGGAACTTGCATTGGCTCTTCAACAAACTTTCTTATTTCGGATATTTTAAGTTTACACGTAAGCGGAGGTTCATAAACTTTTTCTTTATCTGACCAGTCTATAAGTTCTAACAGGGATGTTGCATTTAAATTTATTGCAGCTGTTATCCTGGGCCGAACAGATAGATCCCCTAGTGTATCATCATCGCCATTCCTTATCTCAATTATTTTCTGAACCCCTGCCATCCTTTCTTCTTGATCCTCCGAGCATAAAAGTGTCTGAAGCACCATTTCACTAAATGCAAACCACGATGAACGTTTGATTGTTGGAAAAATAATATCGGCTACTGCCTTCTCCTGAGATCTTAGGAGCTTCAATTGAAGAAGAATGTGACGAGGTCCTTACACCCAAGAGAATTTCGATTTAATTGTAAACCAGCAGGGATAGTAAACACCGACAATGAATTCCACAAGAAGTTGTAACGTCTTCAAGTTACTGCCTTTAAGGCCATGTTTTGAAACCCATATGCGACAAATCCTATTTGCAGTTGTTAACCACCGAGAGTGGCTTACTGGGCCAATTTCTAAGAGTGCCAGATCGGTTGGAAGTGTACCATTTATTATGGCCTGGGTTATCCTGTACCCATAAGCCTGATCTGTAGAGAGATCTCTGACAATATCATCATTCAATGAAGCCAAAGGCTCTGGAAAGGATAATCTGACAAATGAGGGATTGATTTCAAGTTCAGTTGCAGTATCAAGCATGTTGCCAATCGTTCCACTCCACTTGTTGTTGGATAAAGTTTTTCCATCCAACTGTGTGATCAAGTGCCGCAGAGGTAACTCATTAGTATGAAGAGCACAAACCAGCCAGATGAGTTTACGATTCCGTTTTGCCTCAACCCAATGCATGACTCCTCCTTGCCAACCAGTGTTTACATTGGTTGAGTCACCACCAATAGCCTGTAAACTTGTATCAATGCTGTGTTTCTTAAGGAATTCGACAAGATGGTTAGCAATAACTTCAGCCGATTTTCATTTTGTTACGTCTTTCTTTGGAGTAAAATGGCAAAGATACCTTCCGCCCACTGCAAACAGTGTAATGCTCTTCTTTCACAATGCTTGGAAATTGATGACTTGAGTTATCTGCTTTTAACAGAACTTTAGTTGAATCTTTGCGTCGATCAAAGAAAATACATTTAATACTGCCTGTTTGGCATCGATCATGAAATTCTTCATCAAGCAATTTTATAACTTTTTCTTGTGCCCTTTTTACTTTACTGTGATCAACCACAAGTCTCCTATCACCTTCTGTTATTAAGCCAGCATCTAAAAAAGCAGCTGTTGTAATGGCAGCTGTAGCACGTAGGCCGACACCATACCTAATACTTTGCAATGCAACATTGCGCAATTGTAATGTATTATAATCACTTGTTCTTGAAGTAGAAGGGACATCAAAATCATCACATGAAATATGAAAATGTTCTTCAGATTCTTCACGCCAAGCACCAGTTGACTCATCACCATCTTCGGAGGAAATAAATTCAGTTGTTTGTACTGTTAACTCTTTTTTCTTTTTCTGCTGATATTCCGAAATTCTTCGTAAATCATCTTCTTGCCTCTTCTGTTTCTTAATTTGTATTCTGTGATCACATAAATCCGGTAATCCAATTTGATGCTGTCCGACAGATCCAATCTTCTCTCTTTGACCCTTAATAAACACTAGTTCTTTGATAGGAATCTTCATACTCTTAGAACAAGAGCAGGAGATGTGGACTTCATATTTACAGCCAGCTCCCCCTGGACATTTACCCTCGAATTCTGAACATAGCTTAATCTGACACTTGCAATTAAGTATGTCAAATAGCTTGTCTAATGTTGCTATGAAAGCCTCTTTCACTTCCAGTTTTCCTCTGCCAAGTGATATGTTTTTGGCCTTTTCCCAGTTTTCCTCTATCTTCTTCAGAACTGTGACTCTCGAATTTAAAATTGGTACCACAAAACAACTGTTTGCTAGCTCCCACTTTTCGAGAACTTTAAAATAAGTATCCTTGGCAACAGTAGCTGCTGGGTAATTTCTGACATTCTCTCCACTTTGCTCTCTTAGCAGAAGTCCATATCTTAGAACATCACGAAGGGTTGGGAGTTCTGACGGCAGCATTTCTCGACCAGTTCCAATAAAGTTACTCATGTGAGTGGAAGTTGCCAGTCTTGTCTTTCTTTTACTAGTTATGGTCATCACAGTTTAAAGAAAAGAAAAAACACTTTATGTACACACGTTTCAAATTTCACTTAAACACTGCCGAAATATGACTACGCGTTTCAAATTTAACACACTAATAAACAATAAAAATTACATAAGTAACATGGGATTCCCCTTTTTGACTATGTGGAAGCCAAATAATAGCTACAAAGAAAATTTTTCAGTGTTAAAGCAAGCAAAAAATAAAAACGCCATGCAATGTATTAAAAACGCTGTATTTCCTTGAATGAGCTTTTTTTGCTAAAGTTGTTCCGTACTCATATACATAAATTTCGAAAGAAAAACAAATAAAATTTTTGTCAAAAGACAAATAAATAAAAGTTTGATTTAATATTTCATACAAATAATAAGTACTTAAGACAATTATAGTAAGTACGATATGATTCAATTTTAAGGACACTTAAAGGGGAAGACATACATATATAGAATTCGGACACTTAAAACAGGTGACATTTATTTTTTTTACTGTAATTAAAACTTTTTGGCTGATTTTATTATGCCAATTTATGTCTATCCGGTGCTAAATCTGAAAGATATTATATGTTACTGCACTGGTATCCAAATTTTAATAAATACAAATAGTTTAGTTTATATATATATATATTCTTAACATTAGAGCAGTAAAATAGATAGAAATAATGATAGACAGAAAGAGAGTTTGCTGAGAATTTTAAATGAAACGTGAAAATATCTCGAATTTGAAGTAGCTATTTACCGAGCAAACCAATAAAATTGCTTGTTCTTGTAAATATAATTGTGAATAACTTACCAAAACACAACTTTTTGACACCCCTCATTTTTGGATATAGAAAGTAAAAAAGATCGACACGCCTTATTATATAGTGCTTTTGTAAAATGATACTACGCGGCTGTGTTACAATAAGTATCATACTTAATATGTTTATTTCGCAAATAAATTCTAAAGTTCTAAGTGAGTTCCTTAATATAAGGCTTTTGATGAAGTATCTCTACCTTTCCACTCAGATATTTTTTCCAAAGCTTCTACTATATGATGTACACTTGTTGCAAAGTGCAAAGCTGAGTCGTGACGGTCCATCCATCTTGTCTCGCATAATGTAGAGAGTTTTGCTCCCAAATACTTAACTAAAACTGTGTTTTTCCTGGGATAATTACATATGTATATTAAAAAAAAATTTGTCGTTTCTTTAACAAATGATACAACTCTTGTATTAGTGGCACTTTATTGCTTTTAGAAATTGGGTTGTTTGATTTATGGGAATAGCAAGGCGTTTGTTTCGCATTTGTCGTGGTTTCCAGAATTTTTTAACAGCTCCATTTTCCGCTGACATCAAAGGACACCCATCAGTTCCAACTCCTACACAATGTTTTAGGTCAAGACCAAAATTTGTCAAAGTCTTAAGAGCTATGGATGATAGTGCCTTCGCATCAATTGACACATCAGCGTCATTATCAATATCCTGTAAAGGCTCTTCAAATGCGTTTACAACAAAGCCTAAAATTCTTCCCTAACAACTTTTTGTTGTAAGTTGAAATATTTTAAAGATAAGGAAATCTGGCTTTTCCCCATACAAATCCGTGCTTTCGTCAAAAATTATCGAATATAATTTTGATTCATATAACACATATACATAAATATTGCATATGGGCATTTCCATGTCATCATACGTGACATTTGTACGCCTTCAGAGAGATAGAAATTTTGCAAAAATAGTATTAACTGGAAAATTTTTTGTATCATTATGTTTCATTTAGAGGGAACTATATATGAAAAAAAAATTTTCAAATTCGGAACCTTGTTGTCCAAAATATCGGGCAAAATAAGGGCATATCGTACGTGACATAAAACGGAAGTGATATTTGGGTGAATGTAAAAAAAATACGAAAATCTGCGAATTGTGGGAGGTTTTTCTCCTTTTTTTAATTTCATACATTAAACCACATATTTTTTCTTTATAATCCGTAATTGGAAAAAAATTATTTTTTTGGATGGTTTTATAATGAGCAAAATGTAATATCGTTCGTGACATACCGTACGTGACAGATTTTTTTTATAAAATATAAATATATGTATATAAAAACTTAAAGCAAACAAGTAAGAAAGTATAGTCAGTCAAGCCAGTCCATATGATACCCTACACTATAATATTAAAAAAAAAAATTTTTTTAAAATGTGTACCCTACTTGGAGCCCGTGGCCAATCAAGAGCGCCAGAACAGAATTATGCTATGAGGTTAATAATTATATAAAAGTTATTTGTGCCGAATATTAGAAAGTTAAGAAGGTAAAAAAAAAACTAATACAGTCAAATAAATTTTTTTTAAATAGCGCAGACTTAGCTATATCCATGAAAAATGGATATATACCGATTTCTTAAAAACTTGAGCCAATCTGACACTTCCAAATGTACTTTCGCACTCAGGGGACTCCCCCCTAATAGGTAGTTTGAAAAGTATTCATCGAAGTTCATTTTTTCGAATATCACAGTTTAATTAGAGATGGGACTTTTGTTTTTGTCAGATTTTCGATAGCTAGTAGACGTCGACACAAAGTTCTTATAAAAATCAACGCATGTTTATAAGAAAAAGTATTGTATTTAATGATTATCTTATTTTCGTTAAGTATTGTAGGGTACTAGAAGTAAATTTAAGAAAATTTTAATTTACGGAATACATATAAGGGAAGTTTGGATACTTTATAAATACATACATACCTTTATAAGCAAATAAAGTTTTTATTTTGATTGGAAACAGTTTCATTTTAATTTCCTACAAATGTTGTCCATCCTAATATACATAAGTATATCCTACCTATATGAATCTTATAATGTCTTTGACCGCAGTTAATTTCCGTCTTTTTTTATTGCATTGAACGTGTCATTATGTCTGTCTATACACACTTTTTGTTGTATAGGATACACAAAGTATCCTATGTACATATTTATGTATAATTTAAAACAAATCAACTGAAAAACAATTTAAAAAAATATGCAAACATAATTACATAAAAAAACAAACTATAAAAATAAAAGTGAAAAACAAAACATTTCTTTGCATTTAAGTTTTAATTTCACTTGAAAAAAATTCTTTGCATTTTTATTTTTATTTTATATTAGCTCTTTGCTTTGTGCCTACATATAAATAAAGAAGAAAAAAAAAATCGAATTTTCATGACCCTGAAACGCAGTGATGTCAGATTAGGGGATTTATCCCCAAATTGGGGATTTAATTTTGAAAAAGGGGATAAAAACTTTGATTTGGGGATTTTGTTGGGATTTTTCCCTTATTTTTATTTTTTTATTTAGCAACAAAAAGAACTTTTGAAATAAAAATTTATGACTGGTAAGTCTATTAATTAGTATATCATAATATTTTTCATGTTGAGTAGGTGCAGTAGGGTGGCTACAAGAAATCAATGTTGGCGCAACTCCCTTATATGTGCCAATAGCATAGAAAATGCGATTGACAAAGTTTTAGCCCAATCAGATAACGCTAACATGTGCCTCATTGAGAATAAATTAAGGAAAAACAGCGAACCGAAACCGTTCATTCTAGGAACCTGAGTCGAGTCTTGTTTTATAGGAAATTGTATTCTTGTTAATTTTGATATTGATAGTTTTGTTCCTTATACCAATAGATAAAGTGATATTTAGCATTAATTAAGGACAAAGAAATACGAATTTTAGTGAAAAATCAGTGTTTTCCCCTAATTTATGCTCAATGAGGCACGTGTTGGCGTTATCCTATTGGGCTTAAACTTTGTCAATCGGATTTTCTTGGCTATTGGCACATTTAAGAGGGTAGCACCAACAGATAGCCACCCTAATAGGGTGGTTACCAGAAATCAGTGCTGGATTTTCCGTCGGGCCAACCACATAATATGTGCCAATAGGATAGAAAATGAGATTGATGAAGTTTCAACCCAATCGGATAACGCTAACATGTGTCTCATAGCCCATTAATTAAGAAAACAGCGATTTTTCAATAAAATTCGTATTTCTTTATCTTTATAACCGAAACCATTCATTCTAGGGTCTTGTTTGATAGGAAATTTTATTCTTATTAATTTTGACTTTGATAGTTTTGTTTCTTTTACCAATAGATAAAGAGATATTTAGCATTAAATAAGGACAAAGAAATACGATTGACAAAGTTTAAGCCCAATCGGATAACGCCAACACGTGCCTCATTGAGCATAAATTAGGGAAAAACAGTGATTTTTCACTAAAATTCGTATTTCTTTGTCCTTAATTAATGCTAAATATCACTTTATCTATTGGTATAAATAACAAAACTATCAATCACCCCCAGGGTTGTCAGATTTTTTTTGAGCTCCATCGCCAAACCGGATGCCAGAAATCGCCAAACCTCGATTTTGTTCAGTTTTTGTGAAATTTTCTTTTTTTTTTAATTAAATTTTGCATACAAAAAACGCTAGTATAATTTTTCAGTCAAAAATCGCCAAAAACTTAGAAAAAATACAAAAATATCGCCGAAGTAAATTTTGTTTTGTTTCTGTAATTTTTTTTAAATAACATAAAATGGAGATCATATAGGTATTCAGTTAAAAACTTAAATTAAGTACACAAGTCTATAAGATCGTACACTTCAGCCTCACCGATTTCATTACTGGAGTTTTGACCTTCATACTATTCAAATTACATACATACTATTAGAATTAAATAGTGACTGAATATAAAATTCACTTAATATGTTTTTTAAAATAGTAATGATAACAAAAAAATGACAAGTTATTAAACAAAATTGCCGAAATAATATAAATGGTAATAATAGCCAAGTTAATCGCCAGTTATATCAGAAATCGCCATAAAAGTCGCCAGTCGCCAAATGGGAAATCCCACCGCCAAACACGTTTCAAAATCGCCACGTTTGGCGAGAAATCGCCATATCTGACAGCCCTGATCACCCCTATCGCAAACAACTACTCCCATGAAAATATTCCCATATTTTTTTATTTCGTATTGTGAATGATTCCCATAACAAATTTTTTGGGAATGAATTCCCAAACTTAAAAAATTTGGCATTGCCAATGTTTACTCCCGCGAATTTTTTTACTAAATAAATTCCCAACAAGTGTTGATGTGAACGAGAAGGGAACATATAAATTTTAATTTGTATTCTTAAGTAGGACTAAATGAAACTACTTCTTCCTTTTATTGAAGGAGTGTACATAAAGAAAATGAAGATAAACACTATTCATTATTTATTTTATTATATTTTTATTAGTATTTTATTTTGTATCTTTTTCTTTCACAATACAAGCACTGACAAGTGACTCACAATAGAGACTTTTGTTTACAAACCACTGACAAATAATTCACAATAGAAATTTTTACTCCCAAAATATTTGCGATACCGATTTGTTGGGGATGGGAGCTTAGGTTTGATCCCATATATCATATTCCCATAACATTCGCGATAAGGGTGAATATCAAAATTAATAAGAAGAAAATTTTCTATAAAACAAGACTCGACTCAGGTTCCTCGAATGAACGGTTTCGGTTATAAAGACAAAGAAATACGTAAAAGTAAAGGTATGTTTTTATATCTAAAAAGTTTTTGCAACAAATGTTAAAGGGTTTCCCAACAAATCTAAAAGTGCTTAAGACTTGCAATCATTTTGCTCCAAATATATGCTGTAACCCATTAGGACAGCCCAATTAAACTCAAATATAAAAAAATTTCGACCAGTTATGAATATCAATCTTTCAACAGATATTAAATCATACTGGAGAAAACCGGCGTTTGTTAAGTAGAAGGATTTTTTTGCTCAAAAATAAAATACGTTGAGCTCATGTTAGGCAGAAGTTTATTAATATCAAGATGCCGCAGGATAACGGACATTTGAAGATTTAGCCAAGCTGTAAATCTTTTTTCTGTACAGCAAGTAATGCTTGTCTTGAATCGGTTTTTTCACAAGTGAATCAAATTAAAACCAAAATACGAATAAATACACATATAAAAGTAATTACACGATTGAACCATCCCCAGAAATGAAAAAAAAAATGAGCAGTATGATAAATTTTATTGTGATTTTTTTGACTGTTTTAATCAACATTTTACATTTGATGTATTTGAAGTAAAAAAAAAAAAAAAAAAAAAAAATAAATGTACAAACGAAATGCAATACAATTTAAATATTTTATGACAAAATTTAGTGGGAATTTTTGGGGAAACAAATTTACAATTTGGGGATAAAATTTTAATAACATCTGACAACACTGCTAAAATAAAACAAAATATGTAAACACAACTAGACAGACAGACATGCTGTTCAATTCAGAGATGGAAAATCAAGATTTTATAATAATACTGAATTTCAAAACAGTACCTACTTAGAAGAGGAAAAAATTCCTTTAGAAATTACTTAAACGCTAAAAAATTCTCTCCTGAGAAAAATTTTACTGAATTAAAAAAACTTCCAATTTAGGAACATACTATTATAACAAATTTAATACAGCAGTTGACTGTTAAAGTAAATGGAAATATATATTTACGAAAGATTGGCATTAATGAGTCAGTTGACCGTTCACTCGAAATTGATGTTAACTTGCTTAATGAAAATTTTATTAAAATTGCTTATCCGACTGTTCAGTCCAGTTTTTGTGATGAAAGTTTACCTTTATTTTCATGCAATGAACTTAATTTGCGCACAACTAATTGCCTGTGTGGTTGTTGTTATTTTTTTTGCAAGAGTGCAACTTATGACGTGAATACCCTTATTAATATTGTTGGAGTAACAAAAACAGGAAATGAATATCCTCCGATTGCGATTCTCCCCTATTTTTCCAAAGTTTTTGAAAAGTTGTTGCACAAACAAATCTATAACCATGTTAATTAATTCAGACCTCAACGTAGCTGTACTTTAGCTCTTACCGAAGTGATGGAGGAAATTCGTAGTAACCAAGATGAGAAAAAATAACGTTTTTGATATAATTGGACCACTCATAGGCTTTTGGTGCTGTTCACCCACCATTCAATCTTGCGCATGAAATTGTCAAAGTTATTTAAATTTTCTATGTTTGCTGTGGAACTGATGTCGTCGTTCCTTTCAAGTAGATGCCAATTAGTTGCAAATGCCGAATCTATATCGTATCCATCCTTGGACCCCTGCTATACTAGTTATATGCGAACGATCTTCCTTTAAATTTAACTTGGCTGAATTACATTACACAAGTTTGTGGTAAAGTATATGACATGTTGCGAAGTTAATGGGCTACTCAGCACTTTACTCCTCTGCAAGTAAGAATATTACTTGCAAAAACATATCTATTGCCGACTCTTTTGTACTCATCTGAAATTTTTACTGGTTGTAACACAGATATGAGAAATCTTACCGTAACGTACAACTATATAAACTGTTACATTTTTTTTAAAAAGATTTGATCATATAACGCAGCATTCTTGTCGCTTTTGCAATATGTCATTTTAAATTGCATTCACTTCAAAAACTTTAATACAATTACTTCATCTTAACCATGCTTCTGAATTTCAATACTTTATAATAAGCATACGTCTCTGGAATCATATTCCAAATGATTTGCAAATCACTAGCAACGATATAGGCTTAAGAAAATTACTGAGGGAATATTTTTTGGAAATTTTTTAATGTTTTAAATGTAAAATGCCAAATAAAAAATAGGGTTTTGACTTAGTCCGTTTTTAATATTAGTAGCCCCAAGTATGCTCTTTAAAATGACATTAAAATCATCTTCGTATGTAAAGTAGTTTTCGAGATATTAAAGAAATAAACTCAGCACACTCGGCTAATTCGCCTAAATTATGACATTTTGAATATGACATAACTTTCGAAAAAAAAAATTTTTTAATTTTTTTTCGTTCATATATGTTCCTTAAAAGATAAAAGGAACCTTCTCACCAAATTTCATTCAAATCGGAAGGGGTCGTGTCCCACTCTTGGTCGATTTGACATGGAATTACCTATAGTATATTTATAGGCCTCTTTACTCATTTTAGTTACCGCTGGGAAACAAAACCAACACACACATTATCGCATTAAAAAATTTTCCTTTTTGGCAATACCTGAAAAAAAAAAATTTTGATTTTATCCAATATACTGTTCGAAAGATCTCAGTTTCTTCTTTCCAAATCTAGTAAGAAATTAAAAATCGGATCATTATCAACAAAATTACAGGCTTATAAGTGCGCAAAGGTACAAAAACCGGTTTTTTACCCGTAAATCCGGATTTTGGAGGTGTCCGGTATGTTTCACTATTGGAATCTTGTTTTGGTCGACAAGCCCTACAAGAAAAATAATATCCGGTCCCAGGTTTTTCTATTTCATTCAATTTTGTAACACTGTGTAATCACAATAAACTAATGACGGCAGGAATTCATAATGAAAAAACAACCAGCTGATAAATCAGCCAAAGCATATTCATATGTACAAAAGTTACTTTTGATGTCATGGTACTTTTTTATCAAACTGAAAAAATTATAATAGTACTTAATTTTCCATGGCTGGTACAAATTATATGTAGGTACATATCTATAGGTATGCTTTTAACCAAGGCCTATCCAATAGGTCTGCTTACTACTACAACAATACAAAAAACAACAGGCATTTTGTTTGTGTAAAATTCCTCGCCGTTGTCAAAATCTTACTACAACATAGGTAAAACAAAAGGAAAGATGTGTTTTGTGTGCATGTATGTGTGGCAAAAAACCAAAACAGTAAACAAAAATATACACGTATAAGGAAAATGTAAACAACTCTTGATATCGTTGAGGAAAAAACCAAATAAACATCTGGCTTCTTAAGCAGACCTATTGGATAGACCTTGCTTTTAACCAATATATTGGTTATAAAGGGTGGTTAAATTTCAAGGGCCGATGTTGATTTTGAATAAAACACAAACTATCTAGGATATTATTGTAATTTTATTTTATTATGATATATTGGTATTACTCAATTATGTATGGAACAAAATATCGGCCAAATGGGCGCCGCGACCACGGCGGCACACCTCCATCCGATGGTCCAAATTTTCGATGACCCTGAGGCATAATGGAGGTTCTATGCCGTTAATGTGCCGAATTATCTCATCCTTTAGCTCTTGAATTGTTGCTGGCTTATCGACGTACACCTTTTCTTTCAAATAACCCCAAAGAAAAAAGTCCAACGGTGTCAAATCACATGATCTTGGCGGCCAATTGACACCGCCATTACGTGAGATAACAAGGCCATTGAATTTGTTGCGCAAAAGAGCCATTGTTTCGTTAGCTGTGTGGCAAGTGGCACCGTCCTGCTGAAACCACATATCGTCCACATCCATATCTTCCAATTCGGGCCATAAAAAGTTCGTTATCATCTCACGATAGCGAACACCATTCACAGTAACTGCCTGACCGGCCTCATTTTGGAAAAAATACGGCCCGATGATGCCGCCAGCCCATAAACCGCACCAAACAGTCACTCTTTGTGGGTGCATTGGTTTTTCGACAATCACTCTTGGATTCTCATTCGCCCAAATGCGGCAATTCTGTTTATTGACGAATCCACTGAGGTGAAAATGTGCCTCATCACTGAATCACGAATTGCACGATATGCATTTTTATTTGAACGCCCATTTTCATAATAAGTCTGGATAACTTTAACAAGTTGTTGGATTGTGTATCTCTCCATGGTTCAAATTGAGTAAGTCTGAAATAGAGAAATGTCAAATAAAATTCGGAAAAAAACTTGGCGTTTAGGTGTGGTTCACATTCAACATCGGCCCTTACAATTTAGCCACCCAATTTTCGATGACCCTGAGGCATAATGGAGGTTCTATGCCGTTAATGTGCCGAATTATCTCATCCTTTAGCTCTTGAATTGTTGCTGGCTTATCGACGTACACCTTTTCTTTCAAAAAACCCCAAAGAAAAAAGTCCAACGGTGTCAAATCACATGATCTTGGCGGCCAATTGACATCGCCATTACGTGAGATAACACGGCCATTGAATTTGTTGCGCAAAAGAGCCGTTTCGTTAGCTGTGTGGCAAGTGGCACCGTCCTGCTGAAACCACATATCGTCCACATCCATATCTTCCAATTCGGGCCATAAAAAGTTCGTTATCATCTCACGATAGCGAACACCATTCACAGTAACTGCCTGACCGGCCTCATTTTTGGAAAAAATACGGCCCGATGATGCCGCCAGCCCATAAACCGCACCAAACAGTCACTCTTTCTGGGTGCATTGGTTTTTCGACAATCACTCTTGGATTCTCATTCGCCCAAATGCGGCAATTCTGTTTATTGACGAATCCACTGAGGTAAAAATGTGCCTCACGAAGTGCACGATATGCATTTTGATTTGAACGCCCATTTTCATAATAAGTCTGGATAACTTTAACACGTTGTTGGATTGTGTATCTCTCCATGGTTCAAATTGAGTAAGTCTGAAATAGAGAAATGGGAACATAGGGCTTCTACAAGAGACTTATATTTAATTTTGTCATAACATATTGTTTTAATTTCATCAAAGGTTTTGTTGTGTTTGCTAAGTTCACTCAAAGCCGTTCTTCCAAGTATTAATAGGGCGTCCGCGACGTCGGCTGCCTTGAGGATTCCATTCTAGCGCTGTCCTTGTAATACTGTTCCTTGGTTTGGTGGATTATACATATAATACGCAGGCAATTGGTTATAAAGACCTGCAGTCTCTGCGCTATATTGTTGGACATCAGCCAGGTTTCGCTTCCGTAAAGAAGAGTAGACTTTACACACGCGTTAAATATTCTTATTTTTGTATTTTGTGAGATCTGCGGAGACCGCCACGTTTTGTTAAGACGTCCAAAGGCAGCTCTAGCTTTTTTTAGCCTGTTTGATACATCTTCGTCGACACCCCCATCGACCGACATCATGGAACCCAGATAACAAAAAGATTTCACAAATTCAATTTTCTGATTTTGTACTGATAAATATGTAACCATTTGAAATCACTGATGCAGCGCAGTGATGCATTTAGGAACGCACCCTGTATGACACTTATTCCTTACAAAAGTTCTCATGAGTTTTGTGAACATGCATTTAAAATTGGTAGCATGTCATAACGTCCAGTGTCATAGCGTCCACGGACACTTTTTACAAACAAACTCAAAATAAAAACTTGTGAGTCCATGCTGTCCTCTCTCAATTTGCTCGAATCGGAGCTGGAAGAAGGAACTCCAAGTGAAGAATTAATTACAAAATATAGAATAAGTACATATGTATTTCTAAAAAGTGATAAACATTATCGAAGGTTTTTGTAAAAGTAACTTCTTTTTTTTTAAGATATGACTTATATTGGAATGTATCTGTGAATTGATTCTTAGTTTTAACAGATTTATAATTCAATATAATTTATAATTCAATGTAATACACTAAAGGGCATAATAACCCTGCAAATAAAATTGGACCACCTGATCCATTTTGATAAAATGGACTACTCCATGGACTGGTCCGATATAATGCAAGCATGGACCATGTCGTTGTTAAAAACTGTTTGTAGTGAGACGACATGTCTTCGTTTTTTAACGACATGCTTTCGTTTTTAAACGACTTCAAAACTAATCCTCTTGAGTATACCGTGGAGTAGTTTTAAAACTACTCCTTAGTAGTCCAAAGGTGGGCTATATGGTACTGCCCTAGGGCATCGTAATGTTAAATACACCATGTTTTTTCCACACATTTGGGGTTATTTTTGGACTAATCCTGGTCCCTTGTGGGCTACTCTTTACACGCGTGTTTGGACTGGTCCTATTATTTGCACGGAAACCACACAAAATGCTTGGCAAACACACACATTGTTTCCGTTTGGCGTTTGCCAATAAACAACACAAATATTCTCCGTACAAACATTAATTTTCATTTTTGTTTTGATTTCAATAAATGCAGACGCCGATAGTGCTACGGCAATTTTGTTGATTTTTGCTTAAAGCGGAGAACAAATATAAAACTTTGATAAAATAAAGGCGGGTGTATTAATTTGCTTTCCGA
The DNA here is from genome assembly GCA_930367215.1 of Pollenia angustigena. Lineage (NCBI taxonomy): Eukaryota > Metazoa > Arthropoda > Insecta > Diptera > Polleniidae > Pollenia > Pollenia angustigena. The sequence continues at coordinate 156,237,806 of OV884059.1, forward strand.
ATTTTCTTATGTTTTTTTCATTATTTTTAGTTCATTTATTTAGATTAAAATTTTTTTTATTATTTATTATACATATCGTCGGTTGATTATTTAATTGTCGTATGTGGATACAAATTACATAAGACATACGACAATTAAATAATCAACCGACGATATGTATCTACTTTGATTGTATTACTACCTAAGTTTTAATTATAAACCCTACAAGAAATGAATGAGCTAGTTGTCACATTTTCCATTTTGGTGTTAAGAAAATGATAGAAAAAATTGACCGAATGTAACCGAAAACTTTATTTCGGTCATTTTTTTTTTCTATCATTTTCTTAGCACCAAAATGAAAAATGTGACTACTCGCTCATTCATTTCTTGTAGGGAAGAAATGATTGTTCATGCTTGGAAGAATAAAGAATTACCCCATTTTCTGACGAGCATAGCTGGTGTTATAGGTAGCATACATTCCGAAGAATATGGAACTCAGGAATCGTTACATAATTAAATGTCTGAATTCATAAAATATTTTTAAATTTAATAAAGGTTTAAAGAACAAATTTACTATGAAAATTGTCCTTAATAAACGTTTGTTAAATTAAATAATCGTTTATGAATACGGGGATTAAAGAGTTTAACCCTTATGTGACTGACAAGGTACCCGGGTACCTTTTGCGTTTTGAAACTATTTTTTTTTTTTTTTGTAGAAATCGTACTTGAAACTTCTTGAGAGCTCCTAACTTACGATATTTTATTTATTATCAGAGTTTTGAAAAAAATTAATAAATTCACATAGGCGTAGCATGCCAACATTCTTCATACACCCTTAACTGTTCGACAAGGTACCCAGGTACCTTTATGTGATTCTTTGAAAAAATGCTCTGCATTTAAGTACAGTTTAACAGTTTGTGCATACTGGACGATTTACCGAATGCGAGCTGCAAATTGGTATAGAGAAATTGCTACAATTTTTGCGTGTTTTCCTTTGCTTCAGACGAAGAATTGAACAGATTTTGCAACTTTCTGCTACAGCGATACGGCCACTTTCATCTCTGCACATTTGAGGTATCTGGATGTACAGATATAATAACTATTGCTGTTCGTGTGGGAGCTTTCGCCATCACCTTAGGATTTAAGCACGCTGCTTTATGTTTTCAATATTGCACACTGAGATCTTTAAAAATTTTCTTCGGCGGTCAGTATAAGTGAAGTGTGTATTGTGTTCCATATAAATCATATATGAAGCCAATGCTGCTATATCTAAAGCATTAAAAAATAAAGCGGCCACCGAATTGTTCTACGCTTGCAAGTATATACGCCCAACAGCTTATCCATGTTATTGACACCTCCTTTATAATTTCGGGCTTAGCAGTCAAAGTGCTTTCGACTGACGAGGTAAAATCCATGGTTGATAAGATTAATACAGCACTTTTTTTTGGCACCTAAGAGTACAAAGTCGCCTATTTGTGAAATACAAAATTTTTAGAAAATAATTGTCTAAAATATAATTATGAACGTGAATAAGTTCTATCATGTGACACTTTGACAAATTAATATGTAATAATAAACTTACCTGTCTTTATATGCCTGCATATGAGCTGGAATAAAAAGTTTATTTTTTTTTCTCACTGTTCCAACGAGTGTGAGATTCCACGAAATCAAGCTTTTGCCAGTTCAAGAGATGTTAAAAAAATTATCTGTTGTGACATTCCTTCCTGAGTTCTTATATGGACTAACAAGATTTACCAGTATACAATTGACCATATAATGGGAAGGAGTTGGAAGCATCATAAGCCCAAATTATATTTATCCCACACTTTTCAGGCATTGTCGGCATATATTGTGTAAAAAGAGTACATCCACGATATTCGTATAACTGCTTATTTACAGTTATACACTCACCGGCCTTGTAACTTTGGCGTAAATAAGCATTTAGCATGATCCAAATATCTCGAAATAGTGCAGCTTTATCGGATTTGGAACGCGATAAACGAGTTCCATCGTTATCAAAGCGTTTGCCTCGTAACAACAACTTAAACCTGGATAAGCTCATTTTATTACTTATTTGAAAACTTTCACAGCAATTATCAAATTGTTTATGCAAAACAAACGTCTCTGTGTGGATACAAAAGTAAAATGGAAATAATGAAGAAATATTCAGCCAATACATATATTTCTGCTGGTATTTTACATTACGCTTTTATGAAGACGCGGCTAAAACATTAAAGAAACCCCTAAAAGTACATAAGTGTGTTTAAACGTTTGCAACATTTCAAATTTTATTGCAAAATGGTTTATTTTTCATAAGTTTTGTATGAAGGTACCCGGGTGCCTTGTCGTACAAAACAAGTAGTTTTTTTGTCAATCACATAAGGGTTAAAGTAAAAAGTGATTAAAACAACAAGCAAGCAATAATGCTAAAAAAAATTGAATTTACTATTTAAAACTATTTTAACGCTTCTTTTTTAACGTCTTCACTCTGCAAAGTTTTCGCTGAAATGAATATCTTTAGCATAAGACGCCACAAAAAGTTTGACAAATATCCAACGTGTCTGCTAAATATTAAAAATTTGAATATTTCTTCAAACATTGCTTCAAATGTTTGCCCAAACCGCAAACACCCCAATTAACAACACAAAATATTTGTACAAACGTAAATTTTTTACATGTTTGCCAAGCCATTTGTGTGGTTTAATATGCCCTTAAGTTACTTATTGTACGATGCCGTTATTTTTCTAAAACAAAATAAAACAAAAAAATTTAGGATGATTCAAATTTTTATTGTATTAAGAAGAGAAAAGTTCGGCAATTATGAATGAGAAATGATATCTGCACGCTGACAGATGTCGATTTTTTCATCAAAGTTTTTAATCACTTTTTGGCAAAATGGCGGGTCTATTTCGTTAATCACATTTTGAGTTTTAAGGCTGCAATCGATTCGATTGGCTCGATTCGTATAGACTCTGTTCTTAACATAGCCCCACAAAAAATAGTCCGATGGTGTTATATCACACGGTCTGGCTGGCCACTTAACGGCTGATGTTCGTGAAATTATGCGATCGAAAAATTAGGTTTGCAATAAATTTATCGTTTCATTGGCTGTCTGACAAGTGGCACCGTTCTGTTGGTGTTGGCGCATTTTGTATAGAGCCTGTCGAATCAAATTTAACGACCAAATTCTTAATAGTGGTCTCAGAAGGACGATTTTGTTGCCCGAAAATATCACGAATTTTACGAAATGTAACTTTAACAGAACCACCATTTTCGTAATGGATTTTAATGCGATTTTCGAGCGAAATTGAATTCATTGTAACAATTAACAATGCATCTACTACGAATACTTCAAAAAACAAAATGTCAAAACTATCATGTTGTTGGTGTTGCCACATTTAAAAAACAAAGTTCATGTTGAAAAACCCCCTTACGAAAGAAACTCATCTAGCACGTTTCTTTTTTATACCCTTCACCTCAGGTGGAAAAGAGTATATATAAGTTTGTCATTCCGTTTGTAATTTCTACAATATTGATCTAAGACCTTATAAAGTATATTTATTCTGGGTCCTTATGAGGAGAGAACTTTATTTAACCATGTGATGTTCCTCTACCCCCCCCCCCCCCCTTTCAATTGTTTACATTTACTGGCATAATGCCCAATATGATTTTCGTTATCACCCTTCTTTATTATTTCATCTATTTAACGAAATAATTTTTACAAATAGAAACTAGGAATTTTTGTGTTTTTTTGCTACTTAAAAACTCACCAAATGATAAAAGAAAACAAACAAACACACATACATACATGGCACAAACTATTTTGGTGAATATATTTCCCAACTTTGCTATTGCGGTGAACAATAACCACAAAAGTAATTTCAACTCAACTGTGTTGAATTTTGTGAACAGTAAACGTGCCATATTTCATTTTAATGATATTCGATTAACGTTCCTTCATGGTTCAGTTGTCTAGGGGGTGTGTTAAGTTAGAAACTGAGAGTTTCCTGGTTCGAATATTGGTTTTTTTTTTAATATTTTTATGTTCTAAAAACGATTTAAAAAAAATATTTACCAGTTTTCGCTTTTTAAATTTTATTTATAATGATTTTTTAAGTATTGTAAATATGTATGTATTTGTAACAATTATTTAGTTTTTGTCTAGTTGCTCTGCATTCTGCTCGCACAATGGTGAAGGGTATTTAAGATTCGGCACAGTCGAATATAGCACTCTTACTTGTCTTTTATTCAATTCTACTATTCATTATCGTTCTTGCAAATACTTTAGCTAAGAAACCATACAATTTTTCATTCTGTTGTTCAAATTTGTCGCAAAGGTGCTTTACTATCTAGAACATGTCAACCAACTATTATTATGGTGTCATTCTACTCTTATTTTTTAATAGATAGGACCGGACCGTTTGTGTTTTGTTAATAAAATCGCTTATTTAGGTCGAAATATTCCAAAATATTTTTGTGAACATTTGTGTTTATTATTTTTAATTTTTGGTTTGTTAGGGCATTTTGCGTTTTAGGTAACGATATGCTTGTTTAGAAATATTTATCACTTTTTTTTAACTTTCTTAACAATTGTATTTCTACCTTTGTAAGTGCATATTTTAAATGCTATAAAACTCAGTACATGTATACCAAGGCGAATTGATTAGAAGGTGAGGTCAACTCTACAACAACACTGCTTCTCTGGTCGGTTTGGCAAAAATATTGCTAGTAAAAAAATGGTTTTGTTGTCGTAAAAAACAAGTTTTTACCTTGATGTATACCTAGTTAAATTCAAAGTCTATACCTTATATGGTTAACAGACTATCAATGTAAAAGTTTAAGCTTCTAAAAAAATAATTTTTAAGTAGCTAAAAAAAAGTTGGTTTTAAATGCACAAGTAAAACACAATTTGAGGGGTCAAAAAAGTAACCAAAATGGAAAAAAGCACACAGGCACATTGGAAGAAAAAGTAATCAATTTTGGTTTAAAGTAACCAAAACGGCAACGCTGCTCATTACCATTAAACTAATACCATGTTCACACGGACAGCAATATTCGTGTTTCGCTCTCTTATTCCTGTTTCGCGCCCCAAACATGATTGAAACGACTTGTTTCCCCATACAAAATTTTGTGAGCGAAACAGGTCGTTTCATTTTGAAACAGGCTGCAAAACAGGAAAAATGTACTATCATCTCCAATTTTGATAACATTTATCGTTAGTTTATCTGAACTAGCTCTCAAAAAAAAGCAAAACAAAGAAAAAAACAAAATAAAATTTGATGTCTAATAAAATAAAGTGATAATTATAACATAATAATATCAATAAGTGTTAAATAATATATGTTTAAGTTTTATTTACTTTTCTTATCTATTTAAAAAAAATCACACTAACAACACAAAAAAAATGTCAAAATGAAACAGGAATGAATCGTATGAACAGCATGTTTAGCAAACTAGTTTCAACGAGCGAAACGAGTGGTTTATAACGTCGTATGAACATAGCATAAATATCTTTTCACATGCAGCCAGGGCTGTTATGCTTTTTTCTTGAAAAATCGTCAAAAGTTTTAACAAATTTCGTCAAAATCGTCACGAACATTTAACAAAATCATCAAAAAATCTTGAAATATTTAAATTTTACAAATCAGCGGCAATTTATTGCACTCAAGGCGAAACAACAAGGTAAACTCGTCGCTACAACTATTACAACTCTAACAAAAATAACAGGCATTTTGTTAGTGTCACATATCCGAGTTGTCAAAATAGTAATTAGTATTGTGGTTATTTTGTTGAACTATTTATGGTTTTTAATCCAAATTTTTTTAATATTTTTAATTAGGCTTAAGTTCATGAAATTTAATTTTTCATTAAATTATTTTTATGAAGAAAGGAATTTTACAACATGAAAATTAATTAAAATTGTTATTGATAATCTTTCATTTTTGACGTGGCTGGGGCTCGAACCCCGGCCGGCAGGTTACCATGACATGTTTCGATTGCAACCACTCAATCTCCTCAGATGGATTTGCCGTCTTACACTCGCAGCCATCGACGACTGCTGACGTCAATAGTCAAACATCAATCCTTAAACCAAATTGTATTCTAACATTTGGTAGATCGAAATTTGCTTTCTTGAATGATTATCCATTTTAATTGATTTTACGTGTTTTTTTTTCCTTACTTCTGTTTTTTCGTACTTTTGTCAAGAATTTTTCTTGAAGTCCAATACATTTTTTGTTTTTTCATTCAGTTTTTACAAAATAGTTGTTTACAAAAAGTGTGAATAAAAAGTAAACAATAAAATTTTTTATTGATTTTTTTATATTTAAAGTTGTGTGTTTATGAACCGATCTAAACAAAATTTAATGTATTCTGTGTTTTTGAAGATTTAATGTTAAGGGTGCATTCTGCCATGCTTTTATATTAGTTTTTTTAAATCAAAGTGTGTATACATTTTTAAGGCACGATGTTTCACATTGGGTTTTTTGACTCGTTTCCAACTAAACCAATTTTGTTGGAGTTCAATTCAGAAATGCTTAGGAGAAGTGGAAAGAATTTTACACCAATATTGTTCTTTTATTTTGAGTTTTTTCGAAAGTGAGAGTGTTTTGAACAGTCGGACATGGCTAAATAGACTAAAAATTGCTCAAGGACCCAGCGTATGTATAAAAATTAGAAACAAATGTAGCTTACCAACGCAGCTCCAACAAAAAAGGACATAGAGGAATAGAAAATTGAAAAATAAGAAGAACAAATTTCATGGTAAAATTCTACAAAACGCATAGTTTCAGAGTAATGGACTTCTGAAGTTTTCATATGAATTTGCGATTTTCCACTACATTTGTAAACGTATGTGGCCATTATTAGTGTCTTTTGAAAGCTTTTTAACAGATCTTTCTGAAAATGTAAAATTTATTGTAAACTTTTTAACTCTTTACCTCCTAATACAGTTTTTACAAAAATGTATATCAAAACGTCACGGAAGTGCACTAGGAATCAAAAATTTAATCAAATAAACCCCAGCTTCGCTTAATAAACCTTATCCACATAGCCGGCCTTCGGTTGGGCGCAAGGATTTTCTCATATATGGTATAACAAACACCGACTTTGCAAAATAAAGGTTCTTCGCATAGCAATTGATATGCTTACTATAATTAATTTTTTTGTCATACAATTTCACAAATTAACACAATCACAATTTTTTTTAAATAAAATACAAAAATAATTAAAAAATACAATTTATTGACAACTCGGATAATACAGCTGACGAACAGATGTTCTTAAGAGTTTACCTTGTTGAATTCGTCTTGGCTTAGATATTATAAAAAATAGGTAAAAACATATTTATCATTTAAAAAGAAATACATACAAATATATTTTCATAAAAACAAAACATTAAATAAAAACTAGAATCTCATTACTACGTTTTGGACTGTTTCCAATATAATTGTAAATACCTATTTCTTGTTAGTGTTTTATTGATGCCAGAAAATCGTCATAATACTATTATGTACTTTAATAAAAAAAATCGTCTTTTTACTGTATTTTCCCAAAAAAAATCGTCAAAATGACGAAAAATCGTCACATCTAACAACCCTGCATGCAGCATTTGAATGTGGTATAGAAATCTTCTATATATATAAAATTGGATGTGTGTGTGTATGTGTGTATGTATGTAACGTATGGACTCCAAAACGGCTGGGCCGATTTTAATGAAATTTTCAGGGAATCTTCAGAATATTCAGGCGGGTGACACTGTGAAGTCTGATTTTTGATTTTCGGTCTGGGGGCGGAGGGGCGTGGCAAAAACCATAACTTGAGAACGGCTTGACCGATTTGAACGATTTTTTCTTTAAAATGATCGCCATGGTCCACCTTAGGTTTTTACGGAAAAAAATTTTCCCCGCCCACTTTTACGCCCACTTTTTTCGATTTACCTAAAATCAGAAAACGGCTCCATCGAGTTGACTAATTTTTCTTTCAAATGTTCGTATTAATCAACTTTAAGTTTTCATCGAAAGAAAAATTTACCACGCCTACTTTTACGCCCACTTTTTCTATTAAGCGCATAACTGAAGAACGGCTTGACCGATTTGGACGATTTTTTCTTTAAAATGATCGCCATGGGCTAACTTAGGTTTTGCGGAAAGAAAATGTTGCCCCGCCAACTTTTACGCCCATTTTTTTCGAATTACCTAAAATCAGAAAACGGCTCCATCGATTTAACAAATTTTTCTTTCAAATGTTTGTACTAATCCATTTTAAGTTTTCATCGAAAGAAAAATTTACCACGCCTACTTTTACGCCCATTTTTTCTATTAAGCGCATAAGTTGAGAACGGCTTGACCGATTCAAACGATTTTTTCTTTAAAATGATTGCCATGGTCAAACTTAGGTTTTTACGGAAAGAAAATTTTGCCCCGCCCACTTTTTTCGATTTACCTAAAATCAAAAAACGGCTCCTTCGATTTGACTAATTTTTCTTTTAAATGTTCGTATTATTCCATTTTACGTTTTCATCGAAAGAAAAATGTATCACGCCTACTTCTACGCCCACTTTTTCTATTAAGCGCATAACTTGAGAACGGCTTGACCGATTTAGGTTTTTACGGAAGGAAAATTTTAAAGGCTGTAAGTTTCGTTTAAAGCTCAACTTAAATCGTCTGGTAATACAACACTAATGTTTGCTTGGGGCCAGCAACGCGGACCGGGTCAGCTAGTATTCTATAAAAGTAATAATTGAAGATAAAACAGTTTTAGCTCTTTCTTTTAAATATCCTCAAAGAAAGAAGTCCAACGGTGTCAAATCACATAATCGCGACGGCCAATTCACATCGCCACGACGTGAGCTATCACGGCCATTAAGTTTTCCGCGCAAAAGAGCCAATGTGGGTCCTGTGGGAACCACATATCGTCCAGGTCCATATCCTCAATTTCTGGTCACAAAAAGTCCGTTACTTCTCGCGATAGCGAATACCATTCACGGTAACTGCTTGGCAGACCTCAAACCGCACTAAACAGGTCGATTATATGCATTTTCGAGCACGTAGTGTTGGTGGAATTCGGCAATATGGAACCTTAACAACAGCCACATGTTCAATAAATATCGCGGTCAATATAAATTGAACGTGTAGCAGTGCCCTAATAGGTATACCAACACTTAATCTGGATTTATTTTTTAAACAAAAGTTTGAATAAGAACATTTTGATGTGTGAAGAACCCTAAGAATGATGATGAAAACCCCCGTTTATGAAAACTTACTCTAAATAGCTTTTTGTTTTAATTTTGACAACTTTATTTAAAATTATATGCAAAAAAGAGACAGACTCTGATTGTTTGCGTTCAATAAATTTTTAAGTGAATTGCTTTGCATTGCCTATTAATTTTCATTAGAGTTGATTTAAATTTGACATCATCAACATACAAAAAAAAATGTAAGTTAAATTCTTGGTAGGTATTATTCAAAAAAATAATATAAAATAAATACCTACATAAAAAATAAATGTTTTAATTAGATACAAACAATATTAAAATTAAATACGTTTATTTTGTAATTATTTACAATTATTCTTTATTTGAAAAAAAAAGATAACTCAGCTGTTTGCAAATATTTAAATAAAAATAAACAAAGCAACAATTGAAAAATATAACAAAACAAAATAGGTATATAAAAGAGAGTTATTTGTTAGTGTGAGTGCAATTGTACTCTGTGAGCAGGGTTGTCAGACTTGGGGATTTATCCCCAAAGTTGGGGGTTTTATGCGAGCAAAAAGGACAAAGAAAGTCATTTGGGGATTGGGGATTAAAAAAAAAAATTCAGGGATTTTTTGGGGATCTTACACTCTTTTAATATGTTTTCCCTTTTATTATTTATGCTTAGTTTTCTTTGTCTCGTATTAAAAATATGAAAAAAAGTAGCAAAACTTTTATCTTGCTCTTATCAACAACTTATACGGTGTAAAAGGTCCTTATTAAGATTACCATTTTAGTTAAAAAGTAGTGTTAAAGGTACTTTATAAATTTATGTTATTTTTCATTCAGAGTACAAACAAAATAAAATAATTTTTTTTACAAAAAAACTTTTATTTGGGGATTTCTAATTAAAATTTTTCTTACTATTTTTACTTTAAAAAAAAAAAATTTAAATTTGGTCAGAAAAAAAAACAAACAGAAAAATATTTACTTATTAAGGTTTTTTTTCTTAATTTGGGGATTTTTTTTTAATTTTTTGGGGACAAGGATAAAAAGTACCTGGCAGCCCTGTCTGTGAGTGCAATTCAATGAGCAAGTTTTTTTTAAAGAAGAAGTGAAAATATTTTCGTGATAGTTAATAAAAAAAAGTTTTTATTAAAAAAACAAAATTACAAATGTTTTTATTTTGTAGTTTTAAATATGCATAAATACATGTTCTTTAAATAAAATTTTTCATTTTACCAAAACAAAACTACAATCAAGTTCAAGCTTAAAAAACCAACAACAACTGGTATTTGATTGAGTAAGTTTTCTTTATTCTTTATACTGTTTTTGTTGTTTTGGCGTGGTGTATGAGCAGCGTTGCCACGATAAACAAAATGTAATAAAAAAGTAACCAAGAGCGAATAAAAGTAACCAAACTTATTACATTCTAAAATACTTTTCAATTTGTACTTCAGTTGAAAAATATAGTATGTATCCTAACATTTACACATGGAAGTAATTTCTTGAAAGCCGCCATAACTTACACTTTTTCACTAGCGTTCACACAATTTTTGCACTTTCAGCCAATCGGCTGCTTCTTTGATTTTTCGTTGATAATACGTATACTCTACTTGCAAGAAAGTACTTTCATGTGTAAACTACAGGTATCTTACTCCCCGTCTACAACTTAAATGATATGCTGTTATAACATGATGTTATAAAAGCGTTGTTAAAACATTTGCATTAACAACCGTGTTATAAAATGAGAAACCCTCTAACGAGTCTATAATTAACTGCCCGTCTTCAACTGACATGATTTGCTGTTATAACTTGAAGTTATAAAAGCGTTGTTGAAACATTTGCATTATGAACCATGTTATAACATGAGAAAACTGCTAACATGATGAGTCTATACTTAACACTAGCATTATATTAGTGTTAAAGTTAAGCATTTCATGTCAGTTGTAGACTGCATGTAACACTTACATCATATTAGTATTAATGTTAAGCATTTAATGTCAGTTGTAGACTGCATGTTAAAAAGAAACCGTGGTTGTTTGTACCTTACCTAGCATTAACACATGAAAGTCGCAATATACTCACACTTTTTCACCAACACGCACACAATTTTTGCACTTCCAGACACGTACTTTCACGTGTAAACCCCAGGTTATTGCCGCCTAAGCTGCTAGACCGATTTTTAAAAAATGTAATTTTTAAATATTGCTATGTTATTATGATATGAACGTGCAAATTTGTGTTGAAATATGCGGTAAATAATTCATAAATACATAGGCTGACAATTTTAGTTAATAATATCTTGTAATTTTATTACCTAGCTAAATACATACATAAACATACATATATCTTTTTATTTAATGGTTGTAGGAAAATATATTTTTAACAGGAATTTTGTATCAATCAATATAGTTAGTCCTAGGCCCAGAACAGACGGTGAAACGCAACTGCAACTTCTAGTTATTTTCGAGTTTCATTTGAGTTTATGCCATAGACTCCTTTGAGGGACCACACACGACGCGACCATTTGGATACCGGTTTGAAATGCATTGGAAATCAGTTGCATTGAAACCGGCGTGCAGGAAACTCGTGTTTGCGTTTCATCTGTTCTCAAAGAACATTGAAATGATTGTGATAATTTCATTACATTCTGGTACAATTTATGTGTGGTAGGTAGGTAGAAAGGCCGGTGTGAAGTTTCCTTCACACCTTCACCCAGAGACCAATATGGTCCATTGTGACGCCTTAATTAGAGATAGCTAAGAAGGTATAAAGTAGGTGAAATAAGCAGCAAAAGCATAAGACAGATCCGAAAGATAGGTAGAAAAGAAAGAAAAGAAGGTAAAGGACCAACCCCGAGAGAAATCCCACTTAAACCAAATCCGCCCTACGTGCGGTTAGCACCCAGTCTCCCCTCACGCAGCCAGGCCATCCCCATTACGAATCCTATCAGATTCTCGAGTCCGCAACCCGAGACATCCCCTAATTCGCCCAGGAATCTACTGCCCAGCCACCTCAACCTGCTACCCTGCAACCTGGGACAGTGGCACAGAAAGTGCTCAACTGACTCCAACTCCTCAGGGTCCTCGGGTGTGTGGAAAACGATTGAAACTGGTTTCAAAACAATAATTTCTAAAGGGTTTCGTTGCAGTTGCGTTTTACCGTCTCTTCTTGGCCTTAGTCATCCTGCAGACTTGCAATATTTTTTGCTACAATTTAAATTTAAAATTCTGCTTTGAAATTGCTAGTGTCCAGATTATGAAATCATAACTTTGCAATTTGTGTTTTTATTTTGATTTTCTCTTCTTTTTTTTATATTTTATATAAAAATACAAATACACCTACACCTACAGCCAACTTCAAGTTATAGAATGTTAGAATAACAAAAGAGAATTGCAGAGTACATGAAAGCGAGTACCCCTTCCCAACCTTCTCACCCCTCTCACTAATAAACTCAAGAATTGCTGCAACAATTGCTGCAAGTCTGGACGATGACTTAGCGAATTTAATTCCCAATTTTGATAATAACAATAAATTTCAGTGTTTTAATCAAGAATAAAAATTGGGAGTTAAGCACGAATAACAAAACCTTTTAAATTAAAATGCTGTATTATAGTTGATAATATTTTGCAGTTTGAGCTTCTAGAACAAACGTATTGATGCTGGATGCACCAATATCATGTCCAATTTTCAAGGTTCAAAGAAAAAAAAAATGGTTATTTTTGTGTTGAAAAAAAGTAACCAAAAGTGTAGATGAGTACACCTAAAAAAAATTTAACTAAACGGCAACGCTATATATGAGCCGTGTAGGTGCCGTTGTTTTTTTTCTTTATACGTTTTAGTGGATTTTCTTATTGGTTTGTTTGTTTGTATTTTTAAGCGCTTATTCTTTTTGTAGCTTTGTTTTATATACATATTTGCATTTTTCACTCTGTGTAATTGAGTTGTGTATTGTTGTACACGTAGCGCATTCACTAAATAACAATAATTAAAGACCATAGAACAAGGAAACAAAAGTGCACTTAATAAGTTAAAGTTATAATAAATAAAAAAATCTTTAAACAATCAGGTTATTTTAAAGATTTTATAAATTGTTATCTATAAGTGTTGTGGGAAAGAAAAGTTGTGTGTTTTTGTTGATAAAATGAAAAAAGGATAAAAAGTAATGTGTAGGTATAAATGAAAATGTCTGCATAATCAGTCTAAAATTTAAATATTGTAGGTATATAGTATAGTTTAAGATGGTGTTAATTGTAAATTAGTTTAAAATATGTAGGTATATTATTTTTGATAAATAAAATTTCTTTTATAAAAGAGAGAGTGATCCGATCCCATTTATTTGTATGCAATTATTGTATTTCATTTTCATATACTGTGTATTTTTTGTTTTCTGCTTTTACCTGCAAATTCTTTGCTCAATTCTAAAAAAGTTTTTTTTTAATATTTTTGTTTATCTTCTACTCATGGATGCATGAGTGTTAAAATGTGGTGTATGCGTGTATTTTGTTTTGTAAACAATTTTTTGTAATAAAGCTTTTAAATAAAAAAGTTTACCTTATCAAGAAACAAAAATACTGAAAGAAACTGAAAAAGCAATTGTTTTTTAGCGACTTTTTTACAAAGGTTTAATTCTGAGGGCTTAAATTTGAATTTTTTTTTGACGCACGCTGTCAAGGAATCGAAATAAAATTCGTAGTTTCAGTTTACAATGTGGCCATTTCTCGCCGGATAGAAGTAGTTCGTATACCTACAGCGTCGCCCCTATCAACAAACTTCGTCTGTCTGGCAAGAAATTTCCACATTGTAAATTGTCGCGAACGAGCGATTTTTAAATTCTCACGGTTACGCTCGCTAACTAGCAAATTTTTTGCCATCACGCACCTTCACTTAAGAATAATTTCACAATACCACAAAGCTTAAATTATTTTAAATCAAGGTACATTTACACAAGGTAGACTCGTTAAGCCTAGATTACACTATCTCACAAGTCTTACGTATTCCATAATACTTTGTGAGATAGAAATCTAATGAGTTTTGCTGCGACTGTCAAAAAATCTAATGTAACATGACAGTTTGTGTTCACACCATCACACAAAGTATAAACACTTACACATGAAATAAAATGCAACCCTGATCCAATGAAAAGTATTATTGTTTAGAAATTTTTCAAAAAACGATGAAGTCGTGTGGGATGTCAAACTTTTCTTAATACTTGTCATTTTCGTGACACATTGCATTCACACTATCACATTTTGTCATATTACTTGAGTTTTTGACATGTATTAATACAAAGTATAATAGTGTAATCTAGGCTTTAACGGACAGACATAAACCCCAATTGTCAAATTCTTATGTATGTATGAGCCAGAATTTGTACATGTGTGCGTTAAATTTTCTGATTCTGATATTTTTATAGATCAGCATGTCTACACTCCAATTTTGCCGGCCCTATGTTCCACAGGGAATAAAAGGATTACATATAGGTATATGTCTACACTCCCAAATGAGTCTACCTTTGTAAATGTACCTTGTTTTAAACTAAGAGCTCTAAATTAAGATAAATTTATAAATATTTTTGAATTTGTATGTACATATTCAATAGTTTCATAAAATGTGTTCGTGATTACCAGGGAAACCAGAAATATGCTCTAAAAAACACTTTTTATGCTCATTAAATATGCAGTAAAAACTGGAAAATATGCCCTGAAAAATGTTAAAAATATGCCCTAAAATTTAAAATTGCTCATTTGAAGACACAATATTCAACAATTTAATAACAAAATCTAAAAAAACCTAAAAAAAGTTTAAAATCCATATAAGAGATGTTTGCGCCGAATATTATCTAGATATTAACGTCCATATGGGTTTTTGTCTTAAAGGGATTTTAGGTACGGTCGCTAAACTGTTAACAATTGTTAACATTTAAAAGGAATTTAAAGCTAGGTAAGAACGGGAACTTTGAGCAAATGTGAACCGATTCGAAATGATTTAATTTGAAGTAAAATATTTGTGGCACGAATTTAATTTAAATACCATCCTAATTAGATAGCTTGCGGACACAAAGAGTCTAATTTGGATGTGAAATTATAGACCGATTCTCACCATTTGCATAGACTTCGTCCATATTTGATCAAATTATCTACAAAATTGGAACTTGTACTCTGCGCACAAGGCAAACATGGACAGACAACCAGCCAGGCGGATGGATGGACATTGTTAGATCACTTTAAAAAGTGATTCGGAGTCAATAGGAATACTAAAAGATTGGTCTAGATACAAATCGCATAACATTTATTCTTAACTAGCATTAAACCCGCTACTTCGTTAGCGTCTCCTTTTTCTTCGTAGACATATTTTTATGCCAAAGTTTATTTTCAAAAAAGTACCAGGCACCTGTCCCCTAATTTTTTTAACGAACAACAATAAGTGTTAAATTTTTTGGATCTCTTTAATTTTGGATTTTTAAGGTTAGCGGAATCGATTTGGCGAGAGGCCAACCTTCGGTCCAAAAGTCAGCTTTTTAGCTTCAAGAGCTTAGGATGTGCGATGATGAATCCGTCAGTTACTTTACAAATTTATATTATATAGAGATGGAGAAAAATGTTGAGAAAACAGTAACAAAATTAGGAACGATTTTCACACCTTAAACGTTTGAATTTACAAAAGGTCCACACCAGTTTTGTATTTTTTAGATAAGCTAAAAATGTGAAACAATATTTATTTACCCTTTTACACCCCAAAAAGGCCTTCCTTCAAAAAAGTACCAGACACCTCTACGTTTATTTTTTTTAATGAACAATAATTAGTATTCCATTTTTTGTATCTCTTTTTGTTTAGGAAATATACGGTTAGCGAATTTTTCTAATAAACAAGAATAAGTGCTGATGTTTTTTATCTCTTTTAGTTTAGGAGGTATGAGGTTCGCGGGATCGATGTACATAGGTACAATTTTCACCCCTGAAACGTTCGAATTTCGAAAAAGTACCAAATTCGCATTTGTATTTTTAGATAAGTAACAAATGTTATTTAATTTTTATTTCTATGCGTATTGGCTTAAAAGCTAGATTTACTACCTAAAACGACCGAATTTCGTTAAAGTACCAGACACCAATATGCTTTTTTATTTAATGCACAAAAATAAATATTAAATTAAAAAAATTACCAGTTTATTTAAAAAAAATACCAGTTAGAGAACGAAAAAGTAGCAAAAAATCCCTCTTACAGATTATCATTCACTCAGGAGCTTGCATGTTTAATTTTATGTTTCTAGATCCAATAAATACGGATATATAAAAGGTACCAGTTAAAGAACAAAGAAGTACCAAAAACTTCCCTCTTATATATTCTTATCCACTTAGGGCATTGCATCTTGAATTTAATGTTTCTAAGTCCAATAATAACGGATATTCAAAAAGTACCAGTTAAATAAACAAAAAGTACCTACATGTAAGCGCTTTTAGAGATTCTCATTCACTCAGGACCATGCAGGTTTAATTTTATTTTCATTAGACCAACATTAGCGAAAATTTAAAAAAAGGACCAGTTAAAAAACGAAAAAGTACCAAAAAGATCTCTCTAACAGATTGTCATTCACTCAAGACCTTCCATGTTTAATTGCATGTTTCTGGGTCCAATACTAACGGAAATTCAAAAAGTACCAGCTAACGAATAAAAAAGTATCAATAAGATCCCACTTAAAGATTCTCATTTGCACATGATCGTGCATGTTTAATTTTATGTTTCTAGGTCCAATACTGACGGAAATTCAAAAAGTACCAGTTAATGAACAAAAAAAGTACCAAAACTTTCCTCTTGTAGATTCTTATCCACCCAGGACCTTGCATGTTTAATTTTATCTTTCTAGGTCCAATACCAACGGAAATTCAAAAAGTACCAGTCAAAGATTAAAAAAGTACCAAAAAGTTCACTCTTATAGATTCTCATCCATCCAGGGCATTGCATATTGAATTGTATGTTTCTAGGGCCAATACTAACAGAAATTCAAATAGTACCAGTTAATGAACAAAAAAGTACCAAAAAGTTCAGTCATAGATTCTTATCCACTCAGGACATTGCATGTTGAATCTTATGTTTTAAGGTCCAACATAAACGATAATTTTAAAAATACCAGTTGTAGGACCCAAAAGCTAAAGAAAAATATAAAATTTCCCGTATTTTTTTGTACTATTTTTTCCCCCCCCATTAAAGTATCAAAAAATTCAGTATTATAGTGGGGGCTCATTATTAAGTACGAGTATGTTAATGAATGGAGAAAAATGTTTTGTAAAAAAAGTACCAAAAATAGCGACGATTTTCACCCCTTAAATGTTCGAATTTCGAAAAAGTACCAAACTCATATTCGTATTTTTTTCATAGGTTTCGAATGTGGTATAAACTTTGTTTCTGTGTTTATTGGTTAAAAAGATAGATAGGGTGTCAAAAAAGTACCAAAATTCAGGTTTTACCCGTTTACTCCCTAATAGGGCCAAATTTCAAAAAAGTACCAGACACCTATCCGCTTATTTTTCTAAAGAACAACGATCAGTATTATATTTTTTTTTGTATCTCTTTTAGTTTTGGAGATATAAGGTCACCGCATTTTCCCGTTTTTACCCCCAAAACATTCGAATTTCCAAAAATCCCGTCAGTCCAAATTTCAAGTGTTTAGCTCCAGGCGTTTAGGCTGTGCGATGATGAATCAGTGAGTCAGTGAGTCAGTCAGTCAGTAACGTTACAATTTTATATACATAGATGACAACCTGCTTTGTCTTACAATTTAAAAGTAAAATTTAAATGTAGATGTCGAAATTAAAGTAACAGATTTTCGAAAAAAAAAAAAAATTTTATTTGCTGCGAAAGCTATTAGGCATCTAAAAAAATTGAATATTTATCAAAATATGCATTAAAAAGGCAAAATATGCGCTATAAACCTAAAAAAATGCTGCAAAAACGCTCTTTTAACTAAAATATGCTGCAAATGGTAAAATATGCAAAAATATGCACTAACAAATCGATGCCAAAATTCATAAAAAGCTCTATTAAAACGGATAAATATATTGTTTCTGCCTTCATTAGTCGCACAAGGAAAAACATGCAATTGCATATTTCTGGTTTCCCTGGTGATTACCCTAAAAATTCTTTCGTTATTGCGCAAATTTATACCTATTGCAGTCACACTCACTTTATCACGCGTGACACAACTCCAACCTAAATCAAGATTATGAACTTGGCTGAATACCAAATTAATATTCACCTCTATCGTGAATAAACTTTCCCTCGAAATACCTGTTTTCTTTTCAATAAAAAAATAGGGAATAAAAATTTTAATAATATTTTTCACGACCAATGCTTCTTCGAAACATTTTTGTCTACCGAATACGGGCTGGGCTTTCTATTTCTTACTACATACTTTTTTCTATTTATTTTCATGTTTTAGAAACCAACTTATTATAGGTATATTTTTTGCAAAATTTGTTCATTGTAAAGAAAAATTTACTGTAATTAAATTTATTTTAAGGATATCAAAAACATTTAACATAAAAATAAATTTTTATTTCTCTGTTTTAGTTTGTAATGTTTTACGATTTAAAATAAAACAAAATAAAAAATATGATCAATAGTGTAAATGCTTTGGAATTTCTAAAACCAAAATTAATAACCATGGATAAATTTAATTCAACAACAACCACAAAATTACTTCCACCTTCTTCGCTCACACAAGCAAGATCATTTAATACAATCGATTTTCTTCAAGAAAAGCAAACACAATTTTTATTAAATGATAAAGTACAGGACCGTGTAAAAGTACAACATTTAGAAAATCACAAAAATTTACAAAATAATAAATGTTGGAGTAATTTTCGTACCTTATATAATATAAGTGCCTCCTCTTCAGATGTTAAGGATAGAGAAATTTGCAAAATAAGCCAAACAAAAGACGATAATGAAATAGACGTTGTAAATGCTGCAACTACAACACCACTTCATATACAAAATAAAAGTGCCTTTAATTTAGATTTAAATAATATGAAATATCATTACAGCAACAATAGTATTGGTGGCATTAATACTAAAAATTATAATAATATAAAAATTGATTCAACAAAAAACGTGGAAACCAATAATAACTATAATTTTTATTGCAAAAAATATGATAATTATGGTCTTATAAATAAACAATCGCCAACAACTACAATGCTTGCAATGTCTTCGGCTTCACCTCAAAATCAAACGCAAACCCAACGCACTGAAGATCAAAATAATGCTTATCGTCATATTGAAAGTGTCCACAATTACGCAAAATCAAAATCATACGAAGGCGATGACGATGACAATTCATCTACTAATGACAGCCGTCAAAGCAGTTATTTAGACGATGATGACGACGAAGATGATGACGAAGAGGAAGATAATCTTGACGATGATATTGGTACAGTTTATGATAATGATGATATTGACTATAAGAAATCGAATGTTGATGACTTAGATGCTGATTATGAAGATATTTTAAGTAGACAAAGACTCAAAAGATTTCCAAAACTCTGCGCTTCTTCTGATGGTGCTCTTTCAATTAGAACGAAGAGTAGTAGAGGGGCTATTATTGAAAACATAGAAAAACCAGCTCAATTTGTTAATATTTTAAAAGGCCATAAACTAACAGCTTTAAAAATAGATAACAGCAATAAAGTCAAAGATAGTAAACACGATGAAGATGAAGGTCACATAGATGTTGATGTTGAAACAGTAGAATCGCAATTATCGCCCACTTCCGCTTTAGATGCAAATTCTTGTGTCGCAAATAATAGCATTGGGGACAAATCTACTGCCTATGTTAAGCCTGACCATCATGCTCGTCGACCTATGAATGCTTTCTTAATATTTTGCAAACGACATCGGGCTATTGTGAAGGAACGTTATAAAAACTTGGAAAATAGGTAAGTTGTGCATAATTTTAATTGTAAAATGTTTTTATTGGTTTTAAAGTTCGTCTGCATTCATTAAGCGAAAGTTAAAAAAAAATGTTAAGTTTTTTAATATTACATAATCTTAATTAAAATCATCTTTAAATAGTTAAAATTATGAAATTTATTTTAATGCTTTACATTTTATTTATCTCTTAGGGCAATAACAAAAATATTAGGAGACTGGTGGGCCTCACTAGATACGAACGATAAAAAATGTTTTACCAATTTAGCTCAACAGGTCAGTATTATTTCATTAACACACTTTTTCTCATTCCTGAACATAAAAACAAATACATATGTACATATATTTTTTTGACATTTGTTCTGTTTACAGAACAAAGATGCTTTCTTTTCAGCAAATCCTAATTTTAAGTGGTATAAACTACCAGCTCCGCCGCTACGAACTCTTACTACACGTCCAGCCAATGCTTTTGGTCAAGAGCTTCAGGAAGCTTATGAAAGCAATACAATGGAAATGATAAGCAATACTACACGTAGTAATAATAGTAACTATTTTAAACTAGCCGACGAAGCACAAATGGGTGATTTAAGTCAATTAATGCAAGAGAAATCAAAGACCACAAAACAATGCACTGACTTGCAGCAGGCTCTAGGCGAAACATCGCAATTTATGAGTGCCCACATTACCGGTAATGTTGAATCAATAGAAGAAAATCCTTTAAAAAGACGTTTCTACAATGAAAATAGTTTTTCGAGTAATAGCAGCGAAGAAGATAACTTAGAATCAAAAAAAAAAAGTACAAGATCTTGCAAAGGAAAAATATATCAAGAGTTAATAAATTCTGGTCAAATAGCCACAGCTGTGAAGAAATCGAAATCCTCAACACGTTTTGCAGGTGGTAACAATGGTACTGACAATTCAGCTGAAACGAATAATAAGCAAAACTTGTTAAATGTAAATAACTTTATTAACAACAATAATCCAAATTATAGTATTTGCCAAAAGCTTTCGGTATCTGAATCAGAAAATATGATGTCCTATGATTTGAATGGATTTGATTTAGAGGAAAGAATTAAAGAATTACCAGCTTTAAATTTAGATGATTATTTACAACGCAAACGTAATACAAAAAAGAAAAAGAAATTCTCTTCAAGTGGCAAAAAGAAAGGACAGCGTTATAACACACAAAGTAATAATAACAAACATTATAATGGAAATCAAAATTTGCAACAAGTAGATGTTACAGCTGAATCTAACAAACGCTTGCAGCAGCAACAACACAAAGCCGTCATTGCTGCTGTGGGTAGTCAAAAACGTAAAGCTCGTAAGGAAAGCATTACTCGCCGTGATGTTTCTGCTATAGAACAGGAAGTTGCCTCTTTGTTGCCTTTAACAATTAATGGCTGTTGTTATTTTCAAGAAGCTCCCACAACCTCGAAATTGATTAAAACAATTGAAAAAGACACTATAACGACACAATCATCTAATGGTACATCAACATCACCAATCATTCCTTTACAACAAAACTCTTCGTCATCAGTATCAATTGATATTTTAAATAATACAAATATTAGTAACAACAAGAATACAATTTTAAATGACAATATATCGTCGTCTACCTCAGATTTACTCATACTGGCCGAAGTAGCTGCCAATCGCACTGAACTAAAGCATTAATTTGTTTAACAGTTGAAATACATATTAACATGTATTTACTGTTTTTTTATAATAATATTTATTTAATTCTAGTTAAAAATGTGTTAATTTTACTTCACAATTTTTACATTTATAAAATGTGCAATATTTGTTAATTTCTCCTTTTTTCCTTTTATTTTTTAAGTTTTTAAGATTCTAGTTTTCATGTGCTATTGTTTGCCCTAAGACACGTAAAAAAAATTTGAAATAATTAATACATAATTACAATTATGAACGATTTCACAATAGAAATCTTACATTATTATGTCGATTAGAAAGAATAAAATTTCTAAATGCAAAATTGTACACTGTAAAAGTCATACAAGTTCAAACTTTTTTCATTTCAAATCAAAATACACAAAAATATCGAAAATAAGAATTTAATATATAATTAAACAAATTTGAGACAGTAAATTTTTTCTAAAAATTTTAATTTTAACTTAAAAAAATGGTCCTAACAAATTCAATTAAAAGTGAAATTTATTATGTAGTTTGTTTCTTTAAAAGACGTAAATTTCTTCGCAAGTGAAATTAATTTAATTAATCTACGATAAACTTATATTTGCGTTTCAAAATAAATTTAAACAAAAAATGTTAAAAATGATGGATGGATTGTTTTGGTATTTGAAATTTCAAAATAATTTACTCTTAATTACTATTTTAAACCAGTTTATTTCTTTAAGAGTTAAAATGTATTTAAAAAAGCATTTTAATTTTGTAAGTCTCAATAAAATACTAGTTGGTTTAAGTATTTCATATTTTTTTATTTCAAATTGCATGGTTAAAAGTTTTCGTATTAGGAAACTTAAGTTTTTGAAAAATTGCACTGAAAACTGTTTCTTTAACATTTATAATTGCATCCAAAGGATAAATAATTTTTTTTTAACAAATATTTCTTAATTTGTGTGTAGAAAAAGTCAATTGATTTATTTATTACTAAGGCATTTGTTTTAAAATCATTTTAGTTGGTTCTCTCATGCTGCCTAAGTTTGAAAAAACATGTTAAATTTGTTGTATTAGTCAAGATTAAGTTATTTGGTTTCTAGCAGTCGTTAACAAAATAAAAATTTATATGCTTAATACAGTAAAATGTAGTAAAAAGTATGTAAATTATTATTTACAATTACATAAATATAAAATTTTCTTAAAATGAATTTTTATTTTAAACAAATATTTTTAAAGCCAAGAAACATTGTGAAAATTTTACATGTTTTTGGAAGTTTCTTTAAAAGAGAACTACAAAAAAGACATGTCTTTTAAATCATCGTGAAAATTAGGTGTTATTGTCATATTATTGTTATAAACAAATATTGTTGTAGGATAAGTAACTCCATTTGATTATCTCTTTTTGTTATATGTATATACATACACACACACAGCGTCAAAAGTCAGTTAACATGGGCGATAACTCTATATTTCTTTACACTACAGTAAATCTGGGGGTCTACTCTCTATTGCGATGCGAAAACAATTTCGATGCGAAAGCTAAATGTCAACTTGGTACTCTCTATCACTTTCGCAAAATTTTCTAAAAATGAAGCGATAGTGGCCATAAAAATTAAAGATGGCGCGGATTTACAGTAATGAAATGCCAAAGTGTGTTAAAAATATTTAAAATTGGAAAATTTAAATAAAATAAAGAAAAGAAAAGCAATTAAAAGATGCGAAAGTCACATGCGCAAACGTATTGAAGAGTACCAATCGATAGATTTGCTACAATTTTCTTTCGCATCTTAAATAGAGAGTAGGCCCCCTGTTATTACAAGAATAATTTTAACTTTTAGCGCCCACAATAACAGTTCAATGGGTATAAAATACACTTTTGCCTTAAATTTTAAGAAATTTTTAATGCTAGTTAAAATTATACTAATAAAAAATAGTTTTTGCCAATGTTGACTCACTTTTGAAGCTGGTAGTATATCTTTAAATAGTAATATGTTATTAATATATTTAACAACAAAAAGTTTACAGCAAATAGAAAAAGAAGTTTAAATTAATGTAGTTTGTTAAGTTTTATCTTTTTGAGGCAATCATATAAATACAAAAACTGAAATATTGTTAAGAAAGTATTTGGATTTGTTTTAATTATTGGAATATAACGGCTTTTCACCGTCTTTGGTCTGGCAATACTTAACTTTTTGTTAAGGTTGGCAATGCTTTTTAATGTTATAACAGCGCCATCTATTGAGGGAGCACTTTTTATTTTAAATGACTGAATTTAAGCGAAACGATAGATGGCTATCATTATACAGGGTTGCTTCTTTTCGGAAATAACGCCATTTCCGAGATTAATTTAAAATCATGTGTCTCGAAAGCTAGACAACAAATTAAACAATCACCCTAATCGCGAATGTTATGGGAATGTGTAATATGGGAGCAAACCTATATTTCCATTCCCACCAAATCGGTATCGCAAATATTTTGGGAGTAAAAATTTCTATTCTGAATTATTTTTCAGTGCTTTATAAACAAAAGTCTCTATTGTGAATAACTTGTCAGTGCTTGTATGTGAAAGAAAAATATACAATATAAAATATGTACTAATAAAACTTTAATAAAAATAATAATGTTTATCTTATATATATATAAACATATTATCAAATAACTAATGAATAGTGTTTATCTTAATTTTCTTTATTTACACTCCTTCAATAAAAGGAATAAGTGTTTTAATTTAGTCCTAATTTGGCATAAAAATTAAAATTTACATGTTCCCTTCTCGTTCACATTAACACTTGTTGGGAATTTATTTAGTAAAAAATACTCGCGGGAGTAAAAATTGGCGATGCCAAATTTTTCAAGTTTGGAAATTCATACCCAAAAAATTTGTTATGGGAATCATTCACAATACAAAATAAAAAAAATATGGGAATTTTTTCATGGGAGAAGTTGTTCGCGATAGGGGTGAATGAATAACTCATACGAAAGCTAACAAAAAAAGTTTGAAATAAAAATAATTTTAGAAGAAATAAATATTTTCTATTGTCTATATATATTTTATTTCTAACACCTAATTTTCACGATGATTTAAAAGACATGTCTTTTTTGTAGTTCTTTTTTAAAGAAACTTCCAAAAACATGTTAAATTTTCACTATGTTTCTTATTTTGTTTGATTTTTTTTTATTTTCCTTATATATGTATGTATGCATTGAATTGTTTTTAATTAAATTTGTTTATTTTTTTTATATTTTAATAAGCAATTGTAATTTTGAAATAAAAATACAATATAAATTAAAAAACAAAATTAAATGCAAAGAGGAATGTCAAAAAAAAAACACAGAAAATACGATTCATGTCTTTTTTTCTACCCTGCTTACTTCTCTCCCCCGCTCGCTTTCAAACTAAAAAAGACATGTTTCAAAAATAGGGGAAAAAATCATCATGAAAATTGGGTGTAATAGTAATGAGGTTACCATTTAATTATACCCACACCACAATAGTGGATGTGTGTAACGCCTTAAAATATTGGTTCTAGACCCACCTTAAAGTATACCGATCGACTTAGAATCACTTTCTGAGTCTAACTAACGATGTCCGTCCGGCTGGCTGGCAAGCTGTCCATGTAACCTTGTGCGCAAAGTACAGGTCGCAATTTTGGAGATATGTAATTTGATAAAATTTGGGACATAGGTTCTTATTGGCATAAGGACCAAGCATATTGAAAATGGGCGGAATCGTAGGAAAGATAGGGGGGAATTTCTTCCTCTCAGAAACTATCAAACCGATTTTAATGAAGTTTATAAACATATATAAATCCATATTTATATGGACACATAAGCATGAAGTGTTTTAAAATAATGTGGTGTAGGGAATCATATGGTCGGGCTTGACCGACTATACTTTCTTACTTGTTTTAATATTTCTTTAACCTACGACCATTTTCACCAAGTTCGGTTACAATTAACCATCGGTTATAGCTGTCAAAACGTATTGGTAACCGGAACTTTAATTGAAAGTTAGTTTTAACCGAACTTGGTGAAAATGGCCGTTAAAAGCATTATAAAGGATTGATATGTAAAGTGTAAGTAAAAATGTAAAGTGTGTTTTTGCTTAGTTGTTTTTGATGCTATGCTTAGCCACAGCATGTTTTACTTCTTCTGAGCACTGTTTAAGGTGCCTGGCTAGAAGGTGAGAACAAGTTTGATTTCCAAAAGTATTCTGAATTTTTATTTAAAAATCTTTCTTATTTATACTATTTACAATTCTTAATTCTACGTTCTCTACTCTTTCTAACCTATGAAGAGATTTATTGAGTTAAAACATTCCATTTTGATTGGTCAGTGTTTTAACCCAATTTCCACTCAATTTTTTTACTCTAAATTTTATTCATTCAATCTTTTTTTACTGGACTTATTACTCTTTGAACTATTTCAAGTGCTTTGCCTTACTTTCTTACTTTTCATTTACACATTGTGTTTTGAAACATTATCTCTCATAATATTTCGAATGCCATGTGTTTAGTAAATTCGCTTGCACTGACGAATTCCTTGAGTGCAATGCCTTTAGCTTGTATTCAAACATTGTCGTTTGGGTCACAAAGCATACAGAGATGAAAAAAGTTACGTTTGAAAAATACCCAAATCATTTGCGAGGGCAGCTTTCGAAGAAAGAGAAAGAAAATGTTTTTGGTAGTGAAGCGGCAATGTGTAAAAACAGGCCGGTACTATCAACACGAATTGCGTAATCAAAACAAAAAATGCAAAAAGAGCAGCTTTCGAAGAAAAATACAGAAAAAATATAATATTTTTTGTCTCGTGGCGCCTTTGTGTGCTCTGTGGTTTGAGTGGTCTCACTAAAAGTGTGCCAAGTGGCTTTAGTTTACAACAATTTTTATAAAGAACTTTGTTGTTGTGTTATAATAAATTTTAGGTAAGTGTGATGTGGTTTGACAAACACACTACAGCATGTTTGCAGTTGAATTTTAAAACGAAAATGCTTCTTATAATTGGGTTTCTTTTGAAACTACATACTTCCTTTTTTCACTTAAATATTTGAAACAAAAATTCTTTTCATTCTTAAACTTGCACTTGCAGAGTTAAGTTGTGTTTACAAATTTACAAAGTTTTTTTTTTATTTGCAAAATTACAAAGAGTTTAACTTCTTTTAAAATAAACAGTTAAGTTAGCATTGTTTCAAACGTTGTGATGATGATGATGTTGCGTTCGCGTACTTTTTGTGAGAGCAAATTTTTCAGTTTACTCATTTACTGCATTTTACTGTAAAAGTACTCAAACGCACCTATTGTGGGCCTGGCTGTAAAATTTTTTTTTAAATTTAGCACATTTTAGTATAAAAGTCGATTTGTTTTACTTTTACCAACCACTTACTACTCTAATTGGAAATGAATAAAAACATGTGGATGTGAAATGCTGAAGTAATACACTTTCGAGTGGATTCGGATTCTAGAACACAACCGTATGTCACTTCTTTAAACATTTTTACACAGATAACTAACTTTTTTTTTACTTTGGAAATTCCCATAAATTCCTAAATTCGACGCTAACTTTTTGTTCTTATTCTGAAAAACATCATAATTTGGGTATTTTGTTTTCCCGGTTTTTAAATTCCCAAATTCGACGCTATTTCGTCGACGCTATCTTGGCCCACGTTAAAAATTCGTAAAATAAAGGCAACAGCTGATGGAAAATAATTGAAGTGTTGTAAAATATTGACACTTTTGACTACTTAACTTGTTTTCTTATCGATACTCGATTAAATACTTTTTATAACACGAAAATTTTTGGAAAATACAAACAAACTATTGTATGTAATCTTTCATATTTGTTTGTTTTTTATTTTATATGGTTTTACTAATTTGTAGCGGGTTAATTTTTTTAAAAGAACATGACTAATTTTTTTGCTATTGATTACTTAAGTACCCAAATACTTCAAACTTTTACAACTCTAAAAAATTAACATAACAAAAAAAAATTTCAAAAGTTTGTTTTTAGCCAAACACAAACAAGTTTAATTATTTATTAGTTATTCACTTTTTGTTTTGGTTTAATATTTATTTCAACTTTTCTTTTATTTTACAATTTTTTCACAATTTGTATGCATTTTATTTGTTAATTTTGTTTGTTTACCTTTTGAAACATGTTTTTTGATTTACTAAATTTTACTGCAAAAATTTCTACTCAGACAAGAACTGTCACTTTTCGCTCTCAATTTATGTTCTCATTAATTTACTGCATTTTGTGTACTCAAACGCAATTTCGAAAAATACAGTAAAGTTTAGTAAAAAATAGTAAAAACTTTTGTGTTCTCGATCGCAACTAACATTATAAATTTTACAACACAAAATGTCAAAGAAGAAAAGGAATATAGTTTGCTAACCTTTTTAAAATAAAATAATTTAAAATGTTAACAAATTAATATTAAAGAATTACGAATAAAAGAAAAAAATTCTTTTTAATTTGAGGTTTTATAACATATTTAAGTAAAATAAAAGAATTTTTGAACAAATAATAGTTTCAAATTTTGATTGTACTGTAAAATTTAGTAAAAATCATTAAAATCTGGAATAAATTACAAAGTTATAGATATCCTTCAAAGAAATATTGGAATCAATAATTAAACAATGTTTTGGTTAAGCCAAACACAATTTAAATAATTTAAACTATCATCTTTGCTATTGGTGTTTTCCATTTTAATTTTCGAATTTCTGCCATGTTGCTTCTTTGCCAATGTAATCATAAGAACCGAACGGAGTGTTTAAGTGCCGTTGAACGCTACTTGAACGGTGCATGTGTGACGGTGAAAGTTTAGCTCGACGACGACTAGGTAGTAATAAATTTGACGTTGAGGCTGCAGCAGTTAAACGACGAGTATAGGCAGAAAGCGGCACATGAGAATGATGATTTTTTGGCGTATAATCACCATCGTCCTGTTCATCATTAGAGAATACAGGCATAGAGCGATGATTTATGGGTGAAGCATGACGTGGCGTTATTATAATGGGTGGCTTCTCGCTTAATATAAATGAGCCACCAGGTAGTGGATAAAGCTTTTGTTTTGATAAGTCGTGTTCACCTAAACTAACATCAGATTCTGAAGCAAAATCTTCAACATAGTGTTTAGTGATAGTATTATTTATCTGTGATTTCGCAGCTGTTTGTTCTTTGGGTATAAGACGTTGCTCTGGAACAGTGTTGCTTTGCAACAAAGAACGTGATTTTGTTTTAATCTAATATTGAAGGATAAAGCAATGAAATAATCTACATTTAATTAAATTATTATTACAAATAACTAAAAAAAATTTATTTGTCAACATTTCTATAAAACAAGTGATTTTATTCCTGGGATTAACATACTGTGGGTATTACAGTATCGAAGGTATAAAATGCTAGTTTGGTATGTTACATACCCTCGGAAAGGTAAATTTGTCTAGTTTCTTAGCATAAGTTCTATTTTAAAGGTTTTAACAAACAAAACAAAAAAATATGGTAAAAATTGAAAAACCCTCGTCTTGAGTTAGAAATTATTTTTTTTTATACATATGCCATTCGCTGCCCAATAAGCGACCAAAACTACCTTTAAGGAAAATACATAAGATTTCTCTTGAGCAAAAGAAAAAATATCCGCATAAAAAAAAATAAAAAAATTTTCGGAAGATTGATAAAATAGCTATCTAAGCAACTTGGGACAAATTTTGGTAACACCAATAGGTAATAAGTTACATGGATGAGAAAGAACAACTGTTTGCCCAAAATGTAAAATTTTTACCGCTTCTAACTCAGAAACTTTTAGACAGATCTTATTGAAAATTGGTGTCGAAACTTCTATCCAATTGGACTAACCTTAGTGCAAATTTCATCCAAATCGAAAGACATTGATTTCAAAAGTTATATGGTCACTTGACATGAAATCCCCCATATGTATATGGGTAACTCCAAAGCAAGGCGAATTCATAAAGGTGATATTTTCGAGTCATCTGTTTATTGTTTTTTTCTTTGTTAAAATTTAAAATCTAAATCAAGAAAAAAAAACTTATTTAAATGTAATAAAACAAAAAAAAGTGCACAAAAATATAAACAAGAGGATTTTAAAAGGCGTAAGGAATACGTGGAGCCACAATAAATTTGCAATACAAGAAAAAGATTTACCTTTTAAAGCAATTTTGTATAAGTATTTCATAAACATACAAATTCCTTTTATATTTTCAACCAATAATTTTGACATTCACTCTAATTTTTTCCAAAAACAAAATACATAGTATTTTTTAAAAGAAACGGATAGCTAGCAGAATGATATCTCATGATGCGGTCACCTTTATGAATTCGCCTTGCTCCAAAGTGTTGAACGTGACAGTCGTACGCATAAAAAATGCAATAAAATTTTAAACAAAAAATATTTTACGTTCTCTAATCCCTTAAATTTTGGCAATAAGAAAGCACTGTATTCTATGCTAAAATTTATGGAGGGCGCTATTCTAAGTCAAAGATAATGGCAAAAGAAGTAGCGTTTCGAACGTGAAAAAACAGAAGTAGTTTTTGTGGCCATGTATAAAAAGGCGTAATTCAGCGAAACCTGGCACAATTTTTTAGTCAAACTACTTTCAGAATTTTACGTAGCAAAGTAAGATTAAAATGTCTTGGTTTGATTCCAAAATCTTCTGTATTTTCTTTTTTTTTACGACAAAAAAAAGTGAAATTTTTTCCGTAATATTTTAACTGAATAATGATTAAAATAAAATAAAAATTTACCGTTAATCCGAATAACATATTTCTCTTTGAACTCTTCCTTAGATTGCAGACCATGTAAGAAAATTTTTTTGGAATAATTTTAATCAAATATCACCTCTTTTAAGGAAGTTAATATTAAAGAAAACATACAATAAAACATTCTCAAAAATAAAAAATTACGTTTGCACAACTTTGCAGTCTGATTGTTGATCTAAGTGAACAAATTTATGAGTAAATTTATAAAATTAGTAAAATCTAAATATTTCTCTATAATAATATTGTAAAATAATTAGCTTTTAATAACTTTTAAATTTTCGACCACGGTGGACCTTTTGACGGAAATGCCCATATGTTCAATATTAATAATAAAAGAAAATTAACAAAAAGAACTGTTTAAAAAAAGAGAACTAACAGGCCTGGGGGAAAATACGGCATTCGATATCAATCGAAATTACAATACAATTTAAATGAAAATTTCGTTCGAAACCCAATGCCATAATTTTCCATCTGATCTAAACACACGATGGTTTAGAAATCACGCAGGTGATTTTGTGTTGTTCCTTGCCAATCTAAAAGTGTTCAGTTTACTTTTTTTCTAAACTTCAAGTAAATATTGTGCTGTTTCCACAATTCAAATGATTGAACCTGTAGAATAATTTATATGAAAAGTACTCAAAAAAAACTGAATACTTTCATGTAAATTTTACTACACGTTCAATCACTTGAATTGTGGAAACCGCACATATGTAAGTATATGATTTACGTTGTTTAAATTTATACAACGAGGCAGAAATTGCTGACCGTACAATAATTGAAGCAATGGGAAGAAACCAAAACGGTTTGCCAACGCTACGGTTTACAATCTGAAAAATGGTTAGTTAATACTTTTTTCCTATGCCTTTAATGTAAAGTTACAAATTGTTGTGCTTCTACTGAAAATTTTTTAATTTTGAGTTAATACCCTCTTGTTGATTAAGTGCGATATATTTCATTAAAATCGGTGAACAATAAGATACTTCAAATCCAACAATAAAAAAACGCTTGGAAAACATATTAAACTTGCTGCTGAATGTAATATTGAAATGTTTTGTGCTGAACTAGAAAATCTTAATCGAAAATTGTAGAAGATTTGCAAATATCAAATTCGGTTAAAGAGATTTTTAATTTATTTCACTTCCTTTTTAGTACAGTCATTTGGTAGGAAACATATAGGTTACCTGGAAAGTTTTCCGGGAGTTTTGAAAATTGGCAATTTTATAGATTTTGACGTGCTCTTTCCGAATTTCAACTTTGCCACCTCGTATCTTTGCCGCTCGCACCGCCATATTGGAAAATGGCGCCTAAAAGCAGTTTTTTGATATTAACTCCTTACGTTACAGCTATTACACACCAAAAATGTTACAGTAACAGTTTAGTGAGAAAAACATGTTTGTTTCAATTTATGGTATTTTTGCTTCAGTTCTCACATTTCAATCGAAGAGTTACAGAACATGGGCACAAAATAACAAAGTTGCCAAAAACGGAGACATTTTCTCTTAAACTCTTATTTGCTTTTGGTCTAACCCATTTTTTAAAGTCGATTATTATGTAATACGATTCGAAAGAAAAGATTTACGAGTTCGTTCAAATTGTATTATGTAATACGTTTTTCGAAAATTTATTTTCGAACGTTCGGAAATATTTAATTTTTGTTAAAATTTTGTTTACCCCTTTTCGTAAATTAAAAATTACCCTTTTACAATTGCAACTATGTAATACGAAAGCAAATGTCAGTTCATTTAAATTGTTCGTAAATTATTCGAAAGTGGCTGTGCTTGCGAAAACGATAAAAAATGTAAAAATGTAAGTAAGTAAATAAAACATTTTACAAACCACGTATTGAAAATTAGTTTTAAAATAAATTTTTCGAAATTGAATAAGGATGTGAAACCTTTACAAAAATTATGAAAACTATTCTTACCTTTCCGCCAATATATTGTGGAGTATTTTCACACCATTGTTGGTAATCATTTCTTAGCTGTTTAACTCTGGTACTGCTACCAACATCAATTTTCTGATTTAAATATTTTTTAGAAGTCCTTCCTCGCAAACACATGATATTTTTTATAACACTTGGAAAATAATACAATGTTGCGGTCATGATTACAATCGCAATGCTGGCTTCTTTAAAATTGCTGGAAAAAAAAATTAGAGCCGACGACATTAGCTGTAATAGCCACTTGATAATATTTTTTGAACGTGTGTTTTTTGGTGGTCCCCAGTGATAACAGAAAAAGAAAGAAATTATACCGGTTATTATAATATACCAGCACACATAGTTACGATATGTTATCATTATCATTTGAATATTATCCCATAGCAAACGTACGATATAAAAACCAACGGTCCAGCCGCCTATTACAACGCCATACATCATTGTACGCCTAAAATTAAATTAAACAAAGGACAATTTTAAATCGAACTAGTAAAAAATAATAGTAATCACAAGTTATAAAAAAAATATCGTTAACATTTTAATTGATTCACTTCCATTTTGATTTAGCCGTGTCCGTCTGAGAAATCTTAAAAGGAAAGAATAATATTGGTGTCAAATTGTTTCTAGTTCTGGGATTGAAATCCAGCATAAGAATTTATAAGCTCAAGTGTGGAAGAACCACCCTAAAAATTTAAAATTCTGTTCAGGAACTGCAAATGCTTATTTTTCAAACTTAAACAAATTTAATCCTTGTTACATACATACTGCATTAATTTTTATTTTTTTAAGTTTTTGATATTTCTTGATTTTTATTTATCCCTCCGAAACAAAAATTAGTTTTCTATTTTAATTTTTTTTGCTTAGAAAAAAGTCATCATAAAATTTAATAAACTATAAAAAATCAATTTAATTTAACAAATTAGAGTTGTTGCAAGGACTCAAAGGATAAATTCGCTCTTGAGTCGGTTAATATTAATTAAAGAGCAGAAAATTACGTTTGTTTTTGTTAGCAAAAAAAAATAATATTCAAAAAGTAACTGTTATTTTAAAAGATAAATTAACTCAAAAAATAAATTTTTTATTTTCTAAGGAAAAAATAAAACTAAAAAATAATTTTTATTTCCTGAGGCATAAATAAAACTCAAAAATAATTTTTATTTTTTGAGGAATATATAAAAATCAAGAAATATCGTTATTTCTGAGGAATAAATAAAACTCAAGAAATAACTATTATTTCTGGGGAATAAATAAACCTCGAAAAATAACTTTTATTTCCTAAGCGATAAATAAATTCAAGAAATATGTCATTTTTAAAATAAAACATATAACCGTTACGTTCCCTGATTTTGTTACTAAATCTGACATAAATATAGGTAGGTAGGTAGAAAGGCCGGTGTGAAGTCTCCTTCACACCTTCACCCAGAGACCAATATGGTCCATTGTGACGCCTTAATTAGAGAAAGCTATAAGAAGGTAGAAAGTAGGTAAAGTAAACAGCGAAAGCACAAGACATATCCGAAAGATAGGTAGAAAAGAAAGGAAAGAAAAGAAGGTAAAGGACCAACCCCGAGAGAAATCCCACTCAAACAAAACCTGGGACAGTGGCACAGAAAGTGCTCCACTGTCTCCAACTCCTCAGGGTCCTCGCACAACCTGCATATATCCGACAAGTCGGATCCCATCCTCACCGCCATCCTGCCTATCATACAGTGGCCCGTGATCATTCCTATCATGGTCCTAACGCAGACCCTGCTCCAGCCCAGCAGCGACACCGAATCGGACTTCCTGAGCTCCGGTCATAGTGTCCGCGATACCCGATATTCCGTTCGGCCCCTCCAGGCCCGATTGGTCTCGCCCAGTATCCACACCTTAATTCTACCAAAATAGAATCCCAATGGAGGCCTAACCGCCTCCACACAGTCAGAATCCTCCATCTCCGACATAAATATAAGATTTTGCATAAATTCTTTTTATATGACTAGAAACATACTACTAATTTAGAGAACGTTCATAATTTACCATAGGCCCCATAGAAATACTACACTGGGAAAACAGTTTAGTACGCCTAAAACTGTAACGAATAATGCTGTTCAAAACAAAATTGATTCACAATTGATCACTCCGCGAAGGTCGGTCCACAATTAACCTAGGCCCCATATAAAATCCCTTATCGCAAAAGACTTTAGTACGTCTAAAACTGTAACTAATAATGCTATTGTAGTAAAATTTGGTCTATCAAAGTTTTATAAGATAAAAAATCACAAAAATTTCATGAAGATCGGTCCATAATTTACTATAGGTCCAATATAAAGCTCACTCTGGAAATCTCTAAAAATATGGACGGGATAGAACTGGGCGTGGAATAAAATAGAATTCTGTATTTCAAGAGAACAGCAATGGCTACTGTTTAAGAGAAGCTTTGTAGAAAAAATTGGCGCGGTCCGCACACTTTTATTGGTAGCCCCCATATATTTTGAAAAAAGTAGTCTTTAAGTTTGACCAGATCCACCTAGCTATATGTATTTTGACGCGGTTAATCCGAATGTGAGGTCCGTGTGGCTCGTTTTGTTTTGGAGTAAATCGCGAAAACCCGTTAAAAATTGAGAAAAACTGCAATTTTTTGCAATTTACTCCAAATTGTGTGGCTGTTCAAGCCAAACGCACCTCAGATTCGGATAAATCGCTAGTTAAAAAACAAATGAGTGTGTTGAAATTGGTTTTTATTTATTCTTGCAGACCTCTAGTTGGTAGTGAGCTAGTCTATCAGCGCCGGGGTTGCTGGTTCGATTCCCGCCAAAGGCTCTGGTTTCTTTCCTGCGGACACGCGTAGAGCTTCACGGGATTAGCTTAGGGAAGAGATTTAGAGGTCGATCAAGTCGAATTTTTGGCAAAAAAAAAACGGGTTTGCCAGTATTTTTTTGAATTTTCTTCACTTTTAAGGAAATAATTCAAAAGAAAAATGTCCAAATTTTTGTGTGCAGAAACAATAAGTTTTTGCAATGCGTTTGCTCATTTAGGTACCCTTACATTAAAATTTTTCGTAATTTTTTTATAAATTTTGTAAATAACGCTTTATAACTTTTAAAATATTGATGAAAATTAAGATAATTAACAACGCAGTTTGAAAGATCAATTTGAATCAATTGAAACATCGTACTGGCTTAAATTAATTTTTTTGTTCATTGATCCCAAAATTGTAAAAGTGGAATTGATCCGTTTTGTTACGGAGCTCCCAATGTTTGCTAATGTGTAGGACTAGAATATAGTTGTTCGATTATTGCATATTTGTAACCTCTCTTAGATTTAAAAGCATTATTTTAATAAATTACCTATGAGCAACTAAAAACTGACAAAAAGATGTAAAAATACTTTTACTTACTTGGGCATTAATTTTCCCGACAACCATATCAGTAATAAAAATGATGAAAATATGCCAAGTAATATGCCAGTAATATAATAAAACAAGGAATTTGTACTCAAAATTCCAGCAAACAGGAACATTGCGATCCCAACTAGTAATTGAATATACCGATAATGGTCGATCCTTTTTTGATGCAAAGTAACATTATAAGGCACTACAGTCTCAATTCCAATACACTGTTGCTTAAAAGGCGACAGTGACAGCCGTGAACGTTTTTGAGAAAATAAATTAAAACTGAAGATAGAACGGTGTTCCGAATAGTGTTCTTCAACCTCGGCCGGTGTAGAACCTTCGTATTGTGTATAATCATCGCCTTCAATTTCAAACTGTAATTCAATAGTTTCCAAAAGGCGTCCCAACGTTTTGGTTTCACCACTATAGCAATAGGTATTTAAATGTTTCTCAAAGAAGCTACGCTTTGAAGGTTTAAAGTTAAAGATGGTATTTGCTTCCAAAAAAAGCACTAGAAATAAAAATAGTTATTTGCTAAATAAATTGTTTCAATTAAAATGCAATACCTATTTACCTACCTTTAAATTTTTTAACAGTTTGTACTTTCGGTTTTAAATTTTTAGTATTTATTTCATCGCTTAATGATTTTGGTTTAATTAGAAATCCGTATAAAATCAACATAAAAATTATTGCTTTCATTTTATTTTTCAATATTAGTTAGTTACATATTTTTTAAGAAAAAAACGAATGGCAACAAAATAAAAACATAACTGTTAATTTCCCGTTTTTTAGCTTAGTAGACACCGTTACCAGATTTTACGTTTTTTTCTGAAGAGAAATTTATCGAAATGGTCGTCAACAGCGTGACCATTTTACATTTATTTATTTATTCATTCATTTATAATATATATAACCTTAGGCCAATTTAATTCGTATTACATGTTGTATACCTACTTAGGTATATATTTACTATGAAAATTAAACAATTCACCTTCAAGCATCCCAACGACTCCCTCATCACCGAAAAAAGAATATTTAAAATTACTATAAGAGGTAAAATATGAACCCAGTCGATAAGTATCTAAGTATGTAGTTTGCGTGTTATAAAAAGCTTCAAGTTTTCTTTTAAAAGTTGAAGTTGTCAATGAGAAGATACGTAACTCTGTAGGCAAAAAATTCCATAATCTAGCAGTCTGAACAACCAAAGATCGTTCATACGTAGAGTTATTGCTACGTGAAATCAACATTTGAGGATTTCTTATAGTTCCAGTAAAGGATTTAGTGCAATAGTTATAGGATTCTGATATTAAATAATAACTATAAATATATAAATTAAGAGACACGGTGTGATACATGTGCCCTTGGTCTCAGTCTATACACGAATCTAACAATCCTATTCACCACACCATTAATCCTATTCCTACTACCAATGTTACATCTTGAGTAAACTTTGACACAATAATTAACCTGAGACATTAAAGCCGACGATACACTATCCTATTCAGTCGTACGATTTGTCAAAAAAATCGTGTGTCGATAGTAAATTCAAAACAGCTCGTGGTTTAAACCACTATTCACTCAAATTTTTTTTTTTAGTTTATATTTCTCCTCCGTTTTAAACAAATAGCGAGCAACATTGCAGTAGCATTATGGTCGTCTGCATTCATAAAATACATACTTATTAATATTGGTGGCTATTCTCGAATACGCGCCGAATTGTAAAAGTAACATGAAAATTGATATCCTTATTTTAGAAATCTTATTTTTTCGTAAAGTTTTGTTTTGTTTTGCAAAATAACCTTTAATAAAACAACATTGCCTAATTCGCGGTTCTATGCGAAAAATTTGGTAATAGATATACATACATATAAAAACATATAAATCCATCCTACGCTGAGGTTCAGCTAAAGAAGAAGTCTAAATATACCTTAGATTTTCTTATTTTTCTAGAGAGCCATATTCGCTTGTTTGCTGACGGAACGAAATGTTATACCTAAAATTTAAAAAAATGGCGCTGAAATGAGTTCTGTCGCATCTGAGAGACTATTTTGCACTGCAGGTCTGCTTCGAACAGATTTGCGAAATACAAAAATCTTATTAATATAATAATCCTTAAACTTTTTGGTTTAAACGTAAGTGATTTGTAAGAAAAATTTACTTAAAAAGAAGTAAAATTAAATTTTAGCACTTTATTTAATTTTTAGCATTTTCAGCTTTTTTTTGAAGCCAATTTAGCTCCAAAATTTTTTAGGATCTGGTCACACTGATCGTCAACCTTCAAAAATAAAACAGATTTTGTTCTTAGTGCCGCTTCACACAAGAGAAGGGAAAAGAGAATGCCACTTCTTTTCCTCTCTCTCCTAAAAACTCAAGACTTGACGTGTGTGAACCGGCACTTACTTGGCGGCCACACGATCAAGTTTTACCCTTCAATTCCTTTCAATTTGTGCCGGTTCACACACGTCAAGTTTGACTCAAGTCTTGAGTTTTTAGGAGAGAGGGGAAATGAAATGGCATTCTCTTTTCCCTTCTCTCCTAAAAGCAGAAGACTTGACGAGTCAAACTTGACGTGTGTAAACCGGCACTTTGCAATACACTCTCACTTTTTTAATAACACTTTAAAACTTTTTAAATTGACAACGAGGTTGCTTTCAATTTCACCCTTCCATTTGTTTGGCAATTTTACTTTCAATTTAACAGCTTGGTCTAGCGAGGTTTCCAACTAGCTATTTAGCATGACTGACCTCAGGAAGGTCCCAACCCTCCTCACCAGCCTCGTATTCGAAGATTAAAAAGAAATGAAACATAAAATACAACTCAAAACTATCAACACAACTCTACCACACGAAGAATATGGAAGACAGCTTTTTGTCTCTTTTGCCCCTCCCAACCATGTCATAGAAGCATCCGCTTATCTTCTTCCTATGACCCATCTCCCCACTTAACCTTTCTCTCCACTTACCACTCCATCATTACCTGTACCTTGCTAAATCAAAAACCTAGCTTTTACATATTTACATTTTATTTTTTGAATTTTTGTTAAATTTTTATTTGTTGCGGCTGCTCTTTGCTTATGCTTAGCAAAAAAAATTGCTACGTTGAGACCCAGCGTTACATAAAAAACTAGTTTGTATACAAACTTTGATAAGTCGCCTTGATTAATTCCATGGTCCAACTCAAGGCGAATTTATTACAGGTGGTCTTAAAAGCCCTGCTGATAACTTTTTTTTTTTAGCTAAAATCACTGTTGGATGTTTATTCTCTTTTATTACCTTTATTTTGTTTTATTTCTGTTTTTGACATTGTACAATGATTTTACAAAAGCAAATTGCTTGTGGTTTTTGTACTAGTCGTAGTACCGAGATTACCTGGGATGAATTCGCCTTGGTCCAACTAGTAGATCTGCTCGAA
This sequence comes from Pollenia angustigena, assembly GCA_930367215.1. Taxonomy (NCBI): domain Eukaryota; kingdom Metazoa; phylum Arthropoda; class Insecta; order Diptera; family Polleniidae; genus Pollenia; species Pollenia angustigena. The sequence continues at coordinate 156,277,046 of OV884059.1, forward strand.
ACACCTGCTGATTTTTTGCAGAGTTGTGTATTTTACGTGCAACTGTTTTTGTAGCAATTGCGTTTGACATTTATAACATTTTTTACACAAACAATTGCTTTTTTATATATGTAGCCAAAATTATGGCGTTTTCTTTTCTAAAAAAAAAGTGTTGCATATGACTTGGCAACATTTTTAAATGCTCCCCTGATTTTTAAGAAGTGTTTCATATTTTACGTTTACAAAAGAACACAAATTTAAAGCCAACAGAAACAACAGATGTTTTTTGTATTGCATTGTTAGTTTTTACGGCTCGAAACTTGCCACCACCTTGTACTGAATTCACTTGATCTAGTGCTGCACTCATGCCCCTTTAATTAAAATGCGTATTGAACATGTAGCATTTTTTTAATTTTAAAGGGAACATCATCAGAAAAAGAACGCCTTTTTAAACTTTTAAAATAACACATGTTTTTCAGAAAAGAACATAAAAAAATGTTAAAGGCAGAATAAATGCAGAATTTTACTTATAAAAGAAAACGCCATTAGTTATTCAATTAATTTTTGGTTATTTTTTAATATTATTTATGTAAAGGCCCAACCATATAATGCATAGCCTTGCTTAACCTACTGTCAAAAATTAACAAAAAATCTCTCAAATGTATTTAAAAAATAAAAATAATATCAACAAACATTTGATTCCGTACGGAATGTGCGATCAGTTTTGCCCTTTGCTTAAGCAAATGACAGTTTCCTTAAGTTCATTATGGCCTTCCTCATATGATTTACATGTATTCGTAAATTTGCTTAAGCCAACTTAAGCACATTATGGTTGGGCCTAAAGTTAGTGAATACTTGCGAAAGTCGGTATTTAATAATATAAGTGGCTGTGTTACCATATACGATTGTTTATCTTACTGTAAAAATTTTGTTGTGAAAAGATTTGAAGAGTTTTAACAAAACTTTTTTGTATTAAATTCATCAATTATTGTCATAGAAAAAAAAATCATTTTTTGGTTTCTATTTTGCCAATAAAATGTGAAAAAAAATGTTTTAAAAAGGTACAAACACCAGTTTGTTTAATATTAAATTTTTTTAGTTTTTATTTTTATGAAAAATTAAACGATTGAAAATTATTTACATTTTATTTTATTTTTTGAATTTTTGTTTAATTTTCATTTGTTGCGGCCGCTGTTGTTGATTCTTAGTAAATTTTTGCTTTTGGGTATTGTCAAATTTTTGTTTCTTTTCATCTTTGCGCATTACAATTTGTAATTTATGTTTACGTGATTTTGGTAAACGTATTGCTGGTTCAGGATCGCTATCCTCTTCATTGCTATCTTCTTCAAGACTTTCGTCTTCATCATCATCTTCTATGCCATCATCTTTGATAAGCTCATCCTCATTGTCCACTTTTTCTACACTGTCGTCTTCTTTTTCTGTATCCTCTCCTTCACTATTGGCACTTTCCTCGTCTTCTTTTGCATCACTTTTTTCTTTATCATCAGCGTCATTATTATCATATTCAATTGTAACTACTCCACGTTGTGGTGTCTTTGTCTTTGAATTGGTTGGTTTAGTATCGTTTTCTTTTGCTTCCAATGTACTGCTTATTACGTAATTATTTCCGAATTGTTCCAAATCTAGAATACTTACACAGGTAGGACGACATCCAATATTTGTTGTTGCAAGTTCTTTAAGTTTTTGTATATTTTCAACTAATTGCCATAGTTTAATTTCCCCCGAACTAAAATATTAAATAATTATAATAATAATAATATATGTCTTATTCAAATATGTAAAAAAAATTATAATTATGGTTTAAAAATAACGCAATTTGAAACGCTGTAACTTACAAAAAATCGAAAATACGTTTTTTTGCATTATTTTTATCAGAAAAATATACTGCGTCGATTGGTCCCGGTCCCATATTTGTATTATGAAAAAGAATTCACTTACGCAAAAAAAAAAAATCGTTTGCTGTAAGCTGCAGAATCACTGGTAATACTAGACTTGAGAGGAAATGTTTACAGCCAGTATATAAAGCGAGAAATAATAAAAATAAGTTTTTAAAATCATGTTCCTAAATTGTATAGTTTTTGTGATATGAACTTTTTTCTACTTTCTTTCAAACAGGTTTTTTGGTTCTGGTGAACATTTTATGTTTTGTCAGTTACATCGTTCTTTAATTTCTACGACGATATGTACAGATGTATATATGTTTCTTTTTTTCAAACTTTAAAACTGACAAGTGTAAATTAGACCGGGTTGGGTGGTTGCATGAAAACTAAACGGAAACCGCTTCTTTTCCTATTAAAGTAATTTTTGGTTTTTGTTGTTTTTAAAATTCTTCTTTCAGATTTTAGCGTTTTGATTAGTTTTTACGTAATTGAATGATCTTATAGTTTAATAATATAAAAAACACAAGCCGAAAATCCGTTTCGTATTATACAGAACAGTACTGTATTTTATAGCTTTGTTGTGTGTGAATTATTTTTTTTTATTTAAACACCTTTAATTGTTATGTATTTCATTAATACATTCTCAGTTTATCTGGCTTATCTCATTACTAAAAACTCTACCAATTTTGCATGTTTTTTTTTAAATTTTAAGAAAAAATTACTTTAAAAGGTGTAAAATATCTAACTTTATGCCTTATTTATTCTAAATAGAAATGAAATAAAAATAATATATTTAATATTAAAAAAATATGAATAGATTTTTAATTTCTAATCGCGTTTTGAACATAATTTCGAAATAATACCCCTGGAACATTCAGCCCAATTATGAATAAAAATTCCCCGGGAGTTTTCTCACTTCTCCCATTTTTGCTATGTAAATTTAATTGTAAAAAATGGGAAAAGGGAAAAAGGACCCGGGGAATTTGTATACATAATTTGGCTGATTATGTAAATTAATTGCTAAGTATTCTATTTTCAATAATTATCTTGTTCTAAGATCGTTAATATTCCTTTTCGATTATCGACAAATTTATCGTAACTTTAAGTCCATATGGTTTTTTTTTTTGCTTGAAATTCGTATTATTGAAAAATAAGAAAATAGATTGACATTTTTGTAAGTTTTCAACAATAATTTTTTAAAATTACTTTTCATTTTTTAAAAACGTCATTAAATATTAAAAAGCTGGTACAATTGCACTAAAACCACAATTAATCGAAGTATATTGATTTAAAATTGCGAAGAAGGTATATGTTTATTAGTGAAGCTAATATTGATTAAATTAAGCAATAAATTATCAAATTTTGTACAAAACGTTTATACCCACCCTTTGGGTAAATACCCAATTTTCCTTATTTACCAATTGGATATTTACCCTTTTCCCATCATAAAATCAAATTTTAATGTTCCGTATTTTGATTTTAAGTATATTATCACCGTACATTTGCATTATTAGAATAAAACTGGAAATAAACTTACCTTGATGCACTGACCACATTCTGCTTGAAAACACACAAAGCCTTAACTCTAGCGTTATGGGCAACAATCTCCTAAAACAACGTAAATATAAAATAGTAAATTGCCTCCAAAACATAAAACCAACAATTTGTTTTACCTTTTCTTCCTCGTTGTTAATTGAAAGCCACAATATTTTACCATCCTCTAAACCAACAAGACATGCATCATTTGTTATCCATGTCAGGCACACAGGTTTTGATTTTGTCTTATGAGAACGTACCACCTCGGCCGTTTTTATTGACCAAAATTCTATAACACGTTGACCAGTTATGGTAAAATAATCACCGGTAGGAGACCAGGCTAAACAGTCTGGTAAAGGGCCGAGAGTGTTTCGACTTTTTAAATTTGTTTTATATGCCACACGACCTTTTACTAAATTCCAGGTTCTTAGGACAAGATCCAAGCCTAACGATAAAGCCAGCTTTCCACTAGGATGACAAGTAATATGTGTTACATGTGAACCGTTGTGAGCTTTTTTCCATGTTGCGTCGGTGATCCAAGTTTTTAAGCGTGTAGCAATCATGCGTCCGTCTACGCCTCCTGATAGTAAATGTGTTCCGTCTGGAGTAAAAGCCAGAGTATTTATTGTGCCCTCATGTGGCAATAAAATCTAGAAAATTCAAGTTTATTATAAACTTTACTATGTAGTTCATTCAATTGAGACCATTATAATAAATTACTTGTGACTGTTTTCTATTACTCATATCGTAAATAAAAATACGATCATCTGTACCACCGCTGGCCACCCATCGTTCCTTCACAGCCACACATCTTATTGAGCCAGAATGGGATTTATCCGCGAACGACTGCGTTAATGTATATTTTTTATTCTGCATTCGAAAATTTTAATTAATCTTTTATTACCGTATATTAATTTCTTACTTACTTTTATATCGAATTTATAGCCCAATAAAAACTCTTCATAAGTACCAATAATTATTTCTATATTGGCAGACATCTTATATATTAAATTTCTTGGATTAATCTATGATATAATATAATTTAAAGTTTGATTTACGAATTTAATATTACAAATTGTGAATTCCAATAGACACACGTGCATTTGTTTTGTTTTTTTTTACATATTTTCAAACAATGTTGAAGTTTGGCGATTTTACATAAAATTTTTAACCATGTTTTTAGTTTTTCGCTGAAATCGTTTACTCTACGTCTACACAAGGGAAGGACAATAGCTTATTTAATTTTGTACAAACTATGAAAACAAAATGCTCTTATGAGGCCATGACGATACCATTTTTTAATATTTATTAAAAAAAACAAGCTTTAAGGCCCAAATACATCCCTCCAAGCAATTGGCAGAGTAATGTTCGATTATCAACGAAATTTGAACTACTTCGTCACATTTGGTAGTTAAACAGTAGATTTTGCGGAATTAAGCAACTACAAAATACGTAAGAATCGAATAATGAGTACTAAAATTATACTTTTTCGTTACTTTAAAAAGTTGTTCAGATAATTGTAATTGTATGTGAACAGAACCCGTGATGAAGAACATTTTTGTCTGGCACTGGCAGGACATAAAATAAAGCATTAGGTTAAGATTTGATTAATTATTGTTAGTTCATATTTAATATATGAAGATTCAATAAATAAATAATGAAAAAAAAAATAATTGTAACAGTTATTAAATTGCAACAACAGCAAAAATTAACATGGCCATGAAATTTTGACTTCTTCGCAACGATTTGCAGTTAAAAAGTGAATACCAAGTACAAAAGCAATTTGCCTAAGTTATGGCAGTTTTTACTTAAATTGCATTATGATAGGTGGTGCGTGAGTGTAAAATAGTATCAAGCTGTAAAATAAAGTAAAATTTTAAATATTTAAAAATTAAATAGTTATATTGTTCTGAAAGTAAAGACCCCGCTGGATCCAAAAGTTACCGTTACCGCGTTCTAGTACACAAAATTATTAAATGAGTGCACAAGACAGCCCAAACTCACTCTTCGGGTAGATCGAAGTGATATTTTGCAGTTTGTTTATTCAATATGACTTTAATAATTTTTGTTGAAAATTAGTGTTTATATTTTTCTATTGAAAATTAGTGAAAACAACATTTATAAAATAATTTTTGCAAAGCTTTAAAAATAAATGCTAGTTATTATATGATAAAACTTTTATAAGGTTAGTGTTTGAACAAGTTTGCGACTTTCTGTAAATTTCTTTAAAAAAAAATTTGTTAACATTAGGTTTTTAACTTTAAAACATTAATGGTCAATTTCACCAATTTATTTACATATCAATTTATGTTTTTCAAATCAAATTAAACAAAATTTTATGAAAAACTATGTACATACATATGTATATTTACAAATGAATTTATATTTAAAAAGAATTGGTGAAATTGGCCATAACAATCGTTATACAAGTTTCAGCTCAGTTGTTTTTTATTTTACTCAGACTCGTCTAACAAAAACAAAGAAAGATAAACAGTAAAATGGCCCACTCTTTATTATTAAGAACAATAAGAAAAAATTTACTTCAAAAGAGTACTTTTTAGAGCCAAAGCGATACTACTAAATTCACTTGATATTCAACCACCAAACCTAAGTAGATTCTTAATGGAAATATTACCATAGTGGGACACTTCTTCCCGAACGATGTCACTACATCAATAAGAATTTAATAGCAGAAGCAATAGATTTTTGCTAACATAGCGTTTACATTTGCCAGTACTGGCAAGACAGTAGCAAATCATTCAAACTTTTTCACTAATACATAAACACTTTTACAGCTATTTTGTTTTTGCATTGTTTTGCCAACTAATATGTATATGCTTACTGTCTTGCCAGTACTGGCAAATGTAAACGCTGTGTAAATGGGGAAACTATTATTTATTATTTTTCGATCGAAATTGTTTGCAGGGATTGATCAAAATACTCATCAAGCATTGTGGTAGTATTAGTGGAAATGTGTTTGTATGTGTCACACCGACGATACTGGATGGAAAAACAAAAAAAAATTTAGATATGACGTCAAGCACACGTACACGATGAATTCGCCGGTCGGACAAGTGTATTTGGGCCTTAATAAAAATGGGTATTACCCCTCCAAGCAATTGACATTGTAATTTTCGATTATCAACGAAATTTGGACTACTTCGTCACATTTGGTAGTTAAACAGTAGATTTTGCGGAATTTACCAACAACAAAATACGTTAGAATCAAATAATGAGTTCTAAAATTATACTTTTTCGTCACTTTAAAAAGTTGTTCAGATAATTGTAACAGTTATTAAATTGCAACAACAGCAAAATTTAACATTGCCCATGAAATGTTGACTTCTTCGCAACGATTTGCAGTTAAAAAGTGAATACCAAGTACAAAAGCAATTTGCCTAAGTTATGGCAGTTTTTACTTAAATTGCATTATGATAGGTGGTGCGTGAGTGTGAAATAGTATAAACTTGTAAAATAAAGTTAAATTTTAAATATTTAAAAATTAAATTGTTATATTGTTCTGAAAGTTAAAAAACCGCACGTTGTAGTACACAAAATTATTAAATGAGTGCACAAGCAGCCTAAACTCAATATTTCGCACTCTTTGTTTATTCAATTTCACACCTTAAACGTTTGAATTTCAAAAAAGGTCCAAACCTGTTTTGTATTTTTTAGATAAGCTAAAAATGTGATACAATATTTATTTACCCTTTTACACCCCAAAAAGGCCTTCCTTAAAAAAAGTACCAGACACCTCTCCGTTTATTTTTTTTTAATGAACAATAATTAGTATTCAATTTTTTGTATCTCTTTTTGTTTAGGAAATATATGGTTAGCGAATTTTTCTAATAAACAAGAATAAGTGCTGATGTTTTTTATCTCTTTTAGCTTAGGAGGTATGAGGTTCGCGGGATCGATATACATAGGTACAATTTTCACCCCTGAAACGTTCGAAAAAGTACCAAATTCGCATTTGTATTTTTTAGATAAGTAACAAATGTTATTTAATTTTTATTTCTATACGTATTGGCTTAAAAGCTAGATTTACTACCTAAAACGACCGAATTTCGTTTAAGTACCAGACACCAATTTGCTTTTTTATTTAATGCACAAAAATAAATATTAAATTAAAAAAATTACCAGTTTATTAAAAAAAAATACCAGTTAGAGAACGAAAAAGTAGCAAAAAATCCCTCTTACAATTCTCATTCGCTCAGGAGCTTGCATGTTTAATTTTATGTTTCTAGATCCAATAAATACGGATATATAAAAGGTACCAGTTAAAGAACAAAATAGTACCAAAAGCCCTCTTACAGATTTTCATTCACTCAGGACCTTGCATGTTTAATTTTATGTTTCTAGGTCCAATACTAACGGAAATTCAAAAAGTACCAGTTAAAGAACAAAGAAGTACCAAAAACTTCCCTCTTATATATTCTTATCCACTTAGGGCATTGCATCTTGAATTTAATGTTTCTAAGTCCAATAATAACGGATATTCAAAAAGTACCAGTTTAATAACTAAAAAGTACCAATAAGCGCTTTTAGAGATTCTCATTCACTCAGGACCATGCAGGTTTAATTTTATTTTCATTAGACCAACATTAGCAAAAATTTAAAAAAAGGACCAGTTAAAAAACGAAAAAGTACCAAAAAGATCTCTCTAACAGATTGTCATTCACTCAAGACCTTCCATGTTTAATTGCATGTTTCTGGGTCCAATACTAACGGAAATTCAAAAAGTACCAGCTAACGAATAAAAAATTACCAATAAGATCCCACTTAAAGACTCTCATTAACACAGGATCGTGCATGTTTAATTTTATGTTTCTAGGTCCAATACTAACGGAAATTCAAAAAGTACCAGTTAATGAACAAAAAAAGTACCAAACACTTTCCTCTTATAGATTCTTATCCACCCAGGACCTTGCATGTTTAATTTTATCTTTCTAGGTCCAATACCAACGGAAATTCAAAAAGTACCAGTCAAAGATTAAAAAAGTACCAAAAAGATCACTCTTATAGATTCTCATCCATCCAGGGCATTGCATATTGAATTGTATGTTTCTAGGTCCAATACTAACAGAAATTCAAAAAGTACCAGTTAATGAACAAAAAAGTACCAAAAAGTTCCGTCATAGATTCTTATCCACTCAGGACATTGCATGTTGAATCTTACGTTTTAAGGTCCAACATAAACGATAATTTTAAAAATACCAGTTGTAGGACCCAAAAACTAAAGAAAAATATAAAATTTCCCGTATTTTTTTTTTTTTACTATTTTTCCCCCCCATTAAAGTATCAAAAAATTCAGTATTATAGTGGGGGCTCATTACTAAGTACGAGTATGTTAATGAATGGAGAAAAATGTTTTGTAAAAAAAAGTACCAAAAATAGCGACGATTTTCACCCCTTAAATGTTAGAATTTCGAAAAAGTACCAAACTCATATTCGTATTTTTTTCATAGGTTTCGAATGTGGCAAGGTATATTTACACAAGGTAAACTCGTTGGCCCATATGTTTGTCAGCTGATTACCCCTAGTTGGAACCTTAACGTCAAATTTCGTGTATATGAGAAAAAATTTGTACAATTGTGCGTTAAATTGTTTTTGTTTTATATGAAGACAATTTTGACAATTCGGTTCCTTTTATAGAGCAGCATGTATACACTCCCAAATGAGTCTACCTTGTGTAAATATACCTTGGAATGTGGTATAAACTTTGTTTCTATGTTTATTGGTTCAAAAGATAGATAGGGTGTCAAAAAAGTACTAAAATTCAGGTTTTACCCGTTTACTCCCTAATAGGGCCAAATTTCAAAAAAGTACCAGACACCTATCCGCTTATTTTTCTAAAGAACAACGATCAGTATTATATTTTTTTTTGTATCTCTTTTAGTTTTGGAGATATAAGGTCACCGCATTTTCCCGTTTTTACCCTTTTTTACCCCCTAAACATTCGAGTTTCCAAAAATTCCGTCTTAGTGGATCGATTTGGGGAGTGACCAATCTCTGGTCCAAATTTCAAGTGTTTAGCTCCAGGCGTTTAGGCTGTGCGATGATGAATCAGTGAGTCAGTCAGTCAGTAACGTTACAATTTTATATATATAGATACTCTACCGCACAGCAATCTTTATCAGATCCCGAAACGTCCTAACACCGGTGACGACGAAGATGAAATCACGGGCGATTCACCCTCAATTTCGTCAATGTCAGAATACCAGGTACCTAGTGCATCATCACAGCCACACATGATAACGCAAGCTGAATTAAATGGTTTTGTAAGGGACTTAGAATTGCCAAAGAATAAAGCAGAACTTTTAGGTTCGCGATTACAACAATGGAACCTTTTAGAAAGTGGTGTGGTTATAACATGTTTCCGTACCAAACAAAAACCGTTGATGGAATTTTTTGAAATGGCTGAAAGTTTAGTTTTTTGTAAAGATGACCAGGGTTTGATGGAATCTCTTAACATTACATATAAACGGGACGAATGGAGACTTTTTATATATGGCTCTAAATTAAGTTTAAAAGCTGTGTTGTTACATTACCATAATATCTTACCATCGATTCCTATTGGTTATGCAGTCCATATGAAAAAATCTTATGGTAATATGAAAGCCCTCTTGCTGGAGATAAAATATGATGAACACCAATGGCAAATTTGCGGAGATTTAAAAGTCATAGCTATTCTACTTGGACTACAATTAGGCTACACAAAATTTTGTTGCTTTCTTTGCGAATGGGATAGTCGTGACAGGAAGTAGCATTATACAAAAAAGGTGTGGCCTCATCGTCAGTCATTGCAGCCTGGTAAAATTTTCAAAATAACCCTTTAGTTGACCGACAAAAAGTGTTACTTCCACCACTGCACATAAAACTAGGGCTTATGAAAAATTTCGTAAAAGCAATGAACAAAAATGGAACTGCTTTTCAATACCTTCGCCAGAAAATTCCAAGATTAAGTGAGGCTAAGATTAAAGAGGGTATATTCGTTGGTCCCCAAATAAAAAATTTATTTAAAGATAAACACTTCGACTCTATTTTGGAAGGTAAAGAATAAAAAGCCTGGCACAATTTTCGCCTTGTGACAAAAAACTTTTTGGGAAATAAGAGGAGTGACAACTACGCGGAACTTATTGAAAATATGTTATTATCTTACCAAGAACTGGGTTGTAACATGTCCCTGAAAATCCACTTTTTACAATCTCATTTGGACTTTTTTCCAGGACATCGCTAATATGGAAAAACGATATCAGGGCAAGCGGAACGTTTCAATGTTAGCGGATTATTGCTAGACTATTTATCGAGATGCTCCAGAAGCACACTACAATAGGGCAGCGAAGAAACCACGTCGCAATTCTACCAACGAATAGAAGAACGGTGTAATTTCTGTTATTTTTTCAAAAAACTTGAACATTTTTTTCTAAGATATGGTTAGGTTAGGTTAAATGGGTAGCCGTCACGAAGACGACTCACTTGGGTCCTTATAGCGGTCCCTTTGTGATACCCCTAGCCAGTGACAAGGGTCAGCCAGTATCCACCAGACTATTCCCCAGAGGTCACCGCAGTCTCGAACCACCCCGATTCCCTGCAGAACACGGAGATCGATTTCAGTCCCGCATTAGACAAATCGTCCAGTCCTTATCCGGTCCCTGCCGAGACCGAGTAGTACGCGCGTTCTCGCCGCGTCGTAGCCAGGCCATAGAGTCCTGGCCACCAAACGGGTATGCTCGCCCTGCCATCTCCCCTGAGCCCTTCTGTACGACTCCCGTCTGATGAGAGTCCTGCAGCGGGCCATTGAAGTGCCAATCAGGCCGTCGACGAACATGTCGTCCAAGAGACAGCCTTGTTTGGCTAGACTGTCCGCAGTATGGTTGCCCAGGAGCCCACTGTGTCCTGGTACCCATTTCAGCGTCACACTGGAATGTTTCGCGATCTCATTTAGAGACATCCGGCATTCCACTGTTAACATAGATGTCGTAAAGACACCAGCCAGAGCCGCAATGGCAGCCTTGCTGTCCGCAAATATACATATAACCCTCGATATACGATAGTACTTCAGCCAGTTTGCCGCCCGCTTTATGGCAGAGATTTCCGCCTGCAGCACACTACTGCCATCTGGCAGCCTAAAAGAGACCCTGATGTCCAATTCCTCGATGAAGAAACCTCCACCCACTCTGTCGCCCATCCTGGAACCATCGGTGTAGACCCGCAGGGTCGGCTCCAGAGATCGCGTATTATCGAGCAGCTCATCATAGTAACCATGATGAACCGCAGCCAACCTATATACTTTCTCAAGCATCCTGCAGTACCGTCCCCTCTCCATGGCAGGCCACCACATTATGACCCCATAGAAGAGAATCGGTTTTACCACCGCTTCAAAGATCCATTCGACACCCCTGGGGCCCAGGCCCCAGCTCCTGCCCAAGGATCTCTTGCAGGTGTATAAGGCCACAATAGCCCTATCAACCCTCGTCCGAACGTTGAGTTCCCATGATAGTTTGCTATCGAGAATTACGCCCAAATATTTGGCACTGTTCGAGAGCCTCAGCTCCGTGCCGTTTAGCCTAGGAAGCCTAAAGTTGCCAACCTTGTACTTCCTGGTAAAGAGTACCAACTCAGTTTTCTGTGGATTGACACCAAGTCCACAGGAAATGCTCCAAGAGCTTAGAATCTGCAATGCAGATTCCATACAATGGGACAGTGTGTCCAGGTGTTTACCCGCGACCGCCACCGCCACGTCATCCGCATACGCGACGGTTCTTATCCCTAATCTGTCGAACCGGCCCAGCAAAGTGTTCACCGTCAGGTCCCATAGTATAGGGGACAGAACCCCACCTTGGGGGGTGCCCCTGTGCACAAATCTGCAAACATTAGTAGCACCCATCGTGGATACAATGATCCTATTATCGAGTAGATTACCAATAAATCTACAAATTACATCGTCAACCCCAACCTCCCTCATCGACTCCAAGATGGAGTTGGGTTTGACATTATTGAAAGCTCCCTCAATGTCCAGAAAGGCCACAAGTGAGTATTCCCGAAATTCAAGGGATCTCTCAATGTAGCCGACCAGTGAGATGAATATCAATGACCCTTTCAAGGGTCTTGAGAAGAAATGACGACAGGCTGATTGGACTGTAGCCCTTAGGTCTGGTGTGGGATGCTTTACCTCCCTTTGGAATGAAAACAACCCTACATCTAGTCCATCGGATGGGAACGTACGAGAATCTAATACATTCCGTATAAATAGCGGACAGCCAAGGAATCAGAAGCCCCGCGTACTTTTGAAGGTCGGCCGGAATAATACGGTCCGGACCAGGAGCCTTAAAGGAGTCGAAGCTCCTTATCGCCCAATTGAGCCTATCATAGCACTGAGAAATGGACACAGGTCCAGGCTCTGATAAGCAATTGATCTTCCGTGGTGTTGGAAGGGAATTGCCAGGAAAGTGCGTGTCAATTAACACCTCCAGCGTCTCCTGACTATTCGTAGTCCAGCTACCATCAGCTTCCTGAATGTAGCTAGGGACAGCCGGGCAAGAAGCCATTATTTTGCGCAACCGGTTTGTCTCAGAGGAGCCTTCCACGCCGCTGCAGAAGTTCCTCCAGGCATTCCGTTTCGCCGATCTAACCAAATTCTTGAACCTATTCAATGCCGACTTATAATCCGCCCAGTTTCCCAGTCGTTTAGCCATATTGAATAACCTACGACAGTCTCTGCGAGACTGTGCTATCTCAGGGCTCCACCATGGTGGCTTGCCCCCCTTCTTCCTAACCACTGGCCTACAGGCCAGTGCCGTTGCCTGACGCAGTGCTCCCGATAGGAATTCCACTGCCATTTCAGTCTCCGTAATGCCACTAATGACAGGGACTGAGCCCAGAGAATCAGCGAGTAGACTAGCCTGATAGTCCCACCTCGTTCTCCTCCTATTCTTAAAAGTACACACACCCAAGGGGGGTGGACCTAATTGAAACTCAACGTACCTGTGGTCCGAAAAAGAACAGTCATTTGAGACCGCCCAGTTACTTATTAAGTCGGAGTGTTCCGAGCTGACCAATGTCACATCAAGAACCTCCTGCCTATTAGCTACAATGAACGTAGGTTCCGCGCCTATGTTTGCTATTTCCAAATTACTGCTACAGATAAAAGAAAATAGCGACTCACCTCTAGTGTTGGTGTTGGAGCTGCCCCACGTGATGTGGTGCGCATTAGCGTCGGCAAAGATAACCACCGGGGTACCCATGGAGCCGGCTTTGGCTACCAAGCCACGAACAAGCCTATTAGGTGGCTCATTGTCCTGGTCATGCGCCATATAGCCCGAGACGATCCAGATCGACATGTCGCCCATCTCTAGGGCCGCTGAAGTTGTGTCTTCATCACTGAAATCAGAAAGAATGAAGATATCCAGCGTGTTTTTAGTCAAAATACAAGATCTAATTTTACCTGTTGCTTTGGCATATAGGAGCTTATAGCCCTTGAGGTTTAATCCGCAAACCCGATCCTTGTGGATCCATGGCTCTTGGATCATTATTAGCTCCTCCTCTCTCTCTACCACCCGGAGGAGCAGTGCAGCGGATGCTGCCTTAGAGTGGTGAAGGTTTATCTGCGTCACCTTCACCATGTCCAGTATTAACGACCGTGACATTGGCGTCCTCCTGATCTGATTCCAGGAGGGCGTCCTCATCAGTCAATTCACCCATGCGTTCAAAGAGGTCACCCAGCATGTCAGAGATGGACGGGGTGTCTTTATTGTCACATGAATGAACGGAAGCGTCATTCGTGCAGTCCGCAGACTGCGTAGGCTCCACAACCTTCGGAGCGGGATCGCCCTTGTCATCACCTCGGTAGACACGGAGCAAGATGGTACTGAAACCATAGTAAATCTTGCCCTGTTTCTCCCTCAGTGGCTTCAAGGAGTCCTGATTCAGGACTACGATCGCCGTTCTTGAGGATCCTTCAGCTGCTGAAACCTTGACAACTTTCCATCTATGAGTGGGAAGTTTGGGGTTGCAGCACTGAATAATCTTCAAGATTTCCTCCGGTGCAGAGGGTTCCGCTGGGATGGTGACGATGGATCTAGGTCTCCGTGATATCTCACTCACCGAGCCTAGCACCTTCCCATATTTCGTCAATCGCTCCAATGGCAAGCTTCAGCAGAAGTGCAGAGCGCTCGTCCACACACGCCATCAGCTTAACGTGACCCTGGTACCAGCCAGCATCGTCGCATTGCGGGGGTGCTCCTGGATTCTCACTAAGGATCTTCCAAAAGACACCCATAATTTGCTGCTTCACCAAGTCCCACCTAGAGTGGGAGATGGATCCATCAGCAGCACTTCTGTCTATAATAGCCCTAACAAGATGGTCTTTCGCCACCTCGCTGTAGGACCTATTAGTCGACTTTGGTGCGTACTTGGGACGTTTTGTCCCTGGTTGCTGTCTAACGGCTGTCGCTTCTTCCTCCGAACGTTGCCATTTAGGCATTGCCTTTGCAGGGGCAGGAGGTGAAACGCTTTGAAGCCCAGCAGTAAGGGCCTTAGCCCATGCCAATGAAGCTTCCTGTTCTGCAGAAAGCTCATTGGCATCTTTGGAGCCGAATAGCTCGATAACACGCAAGGCAGCACGCCTTGAGTTAGATGCCCTCTTGGAAGGATTCTTATGCCGAGGTGTCTTCTTAGTGACGCCGGAGTTGGCGGGGGGAGGTACAGAAGTGGTACAGGATGTAATCATCTCCGTCCCTCTTTGCACAATAGGCAAATGGGAGGCTGCTTTGTTGGACGACTTTGTCATTTCCAACTTTGCAGTACCCGAAGCATGGGCTTTATCCGCTCTGGCGGAAAGGGCTGATACGGCTTTTGATGTACTTGGCGCGAAAGACAGAGGTACATCGCCGCTGTTAGGTGTCGAGACTGATACAGCCACCGACGGGATCGTCTTCTTCTCATTGTCCTTATCATTGGTCCTTTTCGTGTCTTGTTCCGTGCCATTGTTAGATTGTTGTTTGTTTCGTTTTTGATTTTTGTTGTTTTTTAAAGGAGAATTCATTTTTGCTGTCTGGTCCCACGAGTGTAGGGGATCTGGAGGTCCGCCACGTCATAGCCCCCGATAACGCGGTAAGGGCGTAGTCTATTTGCTGAGGTGCCCAGGTATCAGCAAAGCTCCGTGATAATACAGTCGGTAACCCCCAGGCGCGGATTCATGGGGGGGTGAAATAAGGAAATTTCCCCCCCGTAAATCATAAAAATATGTTTTGTTTATTTCGATAATACAAGAATACCCATTAATATTATCTTTTTTTAATGTACAAAATTTTTGGAAATCCCAGCAAGGTTTTTTTTTTTTTTGTTTTTTTTATTGAATCTCTAACCAAATTTTCAATAAGTATCCAAATCTTCATCCTAATAGTTATTTATTAGATATTTTCAATGAAACATCTAGTTTACTGTATGCAAATACTTATTATTCTACATTCAATCCCAGCAGGTGCCATCTATGTATAACCAAAGAGTACAGGTTTAACTTGATAATGCGTGCGGTTGAATTATTAAAAAGCCTTAAGGCCGCTTTAGCCGACCGTAAATGTAATTAAATGCAATGTAAAGTACCGTAACGTACTGTAAGCTCGTTTGTGAACTTATAGAACATGTAAGAACGTGTCAGCTGTTTTTAACAACCAAAAAAAAAAAAGCATTAGTTTACATAAAACAACACACACAGTGATGAGAATTAAAAATGTTGAAATGGTGACCGCTTTGCAGAAAAAGTACCAAGTGATTTAAATAGTATTAAAACTGTATTTCTTGCATGTATAAATAAATAAATAATTTAATATTTGACAATAATATTACAGATTTACAAAAAACAAATATGTATCATATCGAGGGTTATTTTTCAAATAGTGCTATCTGAAATTTTTCAAAAATTTTTTTTTTACAGAAACGTGTTCACTTACGGAAGGGTCATCTGTCATTTAAATTTGAAAAAAAAAAAAATTTCCCAAAACGTTTTTTTTCATAAATATTTTTTGTGCTATCTAACACACACGTTTTTTTTTTGGTAAAAAAGTGCTATCTACATAAAAAATATTACTTCATATAATAAAATGATAAAAAGTGTTATTACAAAGTAGACATATTATACATCAAATGGTTAGGAATTGTGTCTAGATTTAATAAACTAATATAATTTTAAAATTCGTTGTAGAAATTTTGCAAAAAAAAAACTGCAAAAAATTTGTCGATGAGTTTTTGTCTATAGTAAATATTTTTTTATTTATGGAGTTTTTATAGCAACGTGTTCACTGACTGAATAAAAAATCGTGGAACTTAATTAATTAAAGTCTAAAAAGTATTCATTGCAGCTCATTTTATTTTTGTTCAAATAGTGCTATCTGCTTATTTCAATGTTCAAGTCGATAAAATTTTAATTTGTAAATAGTGCTATCAGACACATAAGCGCGAATATCATGAATTAAAAAAACATTAATATATGTATGATTTAGACGTTCATTTTTAATAACATTGTAAAATAAAGTTTAGTTATTACTCCTAGAGTTATCGAATAAATCAGTTTTTTCGCTCTCCTGTAAAGTTGTGATTTTTCAGATAGCACTATTTGAAAAATAACCCTCGATATATATTATTTCTAAAGCACTTTTTTTTGTCGGTTGCAAATATCTCCCATACCACCGCATCAAATTAAATGAATGATATCTCATTTTAAAGCTTATTTCTAACACTAATGACGAAAAATAATTAGAAATTGAAAAATTAATATTTTCATTGATAAAAATTATATTTTAAAATGTATTGAAGTTACTAAAATTTCTATTAATTATTTTCATTTTATGTTACAAAAATGACAACTAACGGTGGGAAATATTCGCACGGGTCATCTAGTTCTATCATATTCGTACACATGTTCTTACATTAATTTCAAAATGTGCATACACCTAAACAAGGTTTTGATACCACTAAAAACCAGACTTTGTTTGTTTGTGGATATGTATACATTTGTTAATTTTATACATCTAAACATATATTTGTATAAATGAAAATATGTATGGATTGTAACTTATTTTGTCAAAAGTCCACAGATATTATAACTGAAAAAGTACCAAACAAAAAGAGTGATTTTACCCGCATTGCATTTAAAATATAAGCAGCCCATCACTATCTACAACTGTCACGTAACCTCGTAATGAAATTCTATTTTCTACAGGTTGGCACGTTACGGTTAAGTGACATTACAGTTAGTTAAGCATTTGCATTGCTTTCCATATAACAGAAACGATCAGCTGTTTACATTACATTTATATTTCTACATTTACGGTCGGCTAATGGGACCTTTAGTATTTTTAATATTTATGAACATACATATACATATATGAGTTATATGAAAAAAATCCTATTCGATAATTTTTGACGAACGCAAGGTTTTGTCGGGGAAAAGCCAGATTTCCTTATCTTTAAAATATTTCAACATACAACAAAAAGTTGTTAGGGAAGAATTGTTTTGGCTTTATTGTAAAAGCATTTGAAGAGCCTTCACAGGATATTGATAATGACGCTGATGTGTCAATTGATGCGATGGCACTATCATCAACAGTTCTTAAAACTTTGACAAATTTTAGTCTTGACCTAAAAAACTGTATAGGAGTTGGAACTGATGGGTGTCGTTTGATGTCAGCAGAAAATGGAGCTGTTAAAAAATTCTGGAAACCGCGACAAATGCGAAACAAACGCCTTGCTATGGCTCAGATCAACAATGACAAACTGAACATAGACTGCACTATCTAAATTTGCCTCACAAGGAAATCATAAATTGCTTATTTAAAAAGATTAGTTTATTTTAATTTATATTGAATATTTTATTTAACCTTATTGTTGAGTTTTTTTAATATAATATACACAAATTGCTTTTAATAAACTTTTAAAAACAAATTTTTTTTTTGTATAAAAATTCCCCCCCCCCCTAAGGCTCAAGCTGGATCCGCGCCTGGTAACCCCTGACTGCAAACCAACCGATAGGCACGGGTCGCATAACACCTCGGTTTAGGGGATGGATAACCTTTCGTTGCCAAGGCCTTTAAGTTCACTGCCCTCATCTCGGGAATCACCAGATGCTGGCAAAATGCCCGGATCAAGACACGAACCACAGCCAAGACGTAAGCCACCACATCGCTTCAAGATTGTTATCCATAATAGTGGTGGTAAGATATGGTAACTAATTTTAAAATATAATTGATATTTTTGTATGCAGTGTGTTAATATTGTTACGTTTTTCCTTTAATAAACGCGTTTGAGTTCTTTTGATTGCAAATCCGAATAAAAAAACACACACTTATTCAACTTAACAAACTTTATTGAAATTAATTATTTTGTTCACAATTGTTAGTTACGAACAGAACCGTTTTTCAAAACAGACTAAACTTATTTTACATGAGTCACCCCTTTTTATATTTCATAATTATTTCTAGATTTTTCCTGAACCTTCCTGTAAAAACTATTTATTATGTTCTATAACCATTTCTAGAAATTACTGGGAAATTTATATAGGAATTATTTTTAAAATAACAGTTGTGTTGAAAATTATACATGACAATTTTAAGTAACATAAAACTATGACTTACAAGATAACTTATAACTATAAATAATTCTTAGATAATTTAACTTTCGTAACACTGCCCTCCACTTAAGCCTGTTCGTCCCGAATAGGCTCAGATTCTCCTTTTCCATAATGGGCTAGTCGTTCTAGATGTACCACTTTCATTTTTGATCTTGGGCTCTTATATTTCTGGATCCGATACACCACGTCATTCAATTTCTTTATAACTTTGTATGGGCCATCCCAATGAGTCTGCAGCTTTGGAGATAGTCCTTTCTTTCGTTGCGGATTAAAAAAGTAAAACCAACTGGCCTTCTTTGAAGCTTTCCGAATTTGCCACTCCATTGTTTCTGGCTTTCATCTGGTCATTTGTTGAATTAACACGCCTTCGTCTTAACTCGTTTTTCTGCTCTTGGGTAGAGTCATTATTTGCTGGTACGGATAGTTCACCAAAGTTGTACTGCTGGACCGGATTTCTACTTTCTCCAATAAGACCACTGTCTGCAACGCACTGTGGGCATGTAATTACGCAATCAATCACGGCTTGCTTGCAACCGACCCAATAGTAACTTGCTTTTAACTTCTTTATGGTTTTTGTAACGCTAAGATGCCCACCACCAGTACCTTCGTGGAATTTCTTCACAACTTCACATACTTTAGAAGTCGGTACTACAATAAGGTTTTTAACCGTTTTGCCATCAGTACTTTCCCATGTACGGTATAGGCAACCATTTACCATCCGCAGACCACTCCACTGCGCCCAATACGCTTTCATTAGTGGATCGTTCAATTTAATTTCTTCACAAGTCGGCCTTTCACCTTCTTTCTTAGCCATCATAATTTGCGCTAATAAGGGGTCACTTTTCTGCGCCGTTGACCAGTCTTCGCTGGGTTCCACATCTAATAAGCGAATCTCATTTATGCGTTTCTTGTTTTTAGACTCTATACCGTGCTTGCTTTTATGTTTACTGGGCCGTCTTGAATATGTGGTCGCTTTCCCACGTTTTTCATCGTTTCTTTGGGAGGACAATTTCTTATGATCACTAGTGACTAGTTGTCTTACAAGGGCTTCACTTCCATTCCCAACGTTAAGGGGTACTTCTAGACCATGCCAATTCATAATTTGTCGTCCCATGTCTAGACTAATGCCTTGACGAATCATAAAATCTGCTCCAATTATGACCTCGTCCATAATTTCAGCCACAATAAACTCATCAAAAACGATCATATCAGCCATTCTTATTTCCACTCTTGCTTTACCATAGACAATAACAGGCTCTCCCGTAGCTGTTCGCAAGTTTACACCACTTAGCGGCTCGACAGCTCCCTTTATCAAATCAGCTCTTATAATGGAATGTCCTGCACCAGTGTCGATAGTCAAAATGCGGATTTCACCATTTATGTAACCACAGGTCGTAATATTTCTGTTACTCGTTTTCACTACTAAATTTATTGTGGGACCTTCCGTTTCCTCTGCCCTGCTAGCTCTTCTCAGCTTAAGCGGTGGCTCCCGCGATGATTGTTGACATGCTCTTCGTTTGTTCCTTTGCGGCGAAGCAGATCTTGATCGTTGTTTGGGTGCTTTGCAGTTTCGCTGAATATGGCCAATCTTACCACAATTATAGCATTTCGCTTTGTTTTTACCTTGCTTCTCGCTTAAAGCTTGCATCACTGCCTTTTTTATGTCCTTTACAATATCTCTTTCTTCTTCAGCGGCAAAATCAAGTTTTCGCACCTTATACGCTTGCGGCCTTGAAATTATTCTTGCGGTTTCTTGGGCTAGGGCAAATGATACCGTTTCGGCAAATGATGGCTTCTGTGATGCACATACCGCTAGTTTCACATCAGCATCCCGTATACCGTTTACAAATGCCTCGGTCTTAAAATGATCTAGCAATGGATGACTTTCACCTGGATAGGTAAGCTGCACCAAGCGCTCAATCTCTAATGCGAAATCCTGTAGCGTCTCGTTTGCCTTTTGTACTCTTCCCCGTAATTCCATTCTGAATATTTCTTTTCTGTGTTCACCACCATACTTTCGTTGCAGTGCTACCATAATGTCATCGTAATTGTTTCTGCAACTTACTGGTACACTTTCTAGAATTTCAGCCGCAGATCCTTTTAAAGCCAGAATCAGCTCTATGGCTTTTTCTTCATTGTTCCATGCATTTTTGTTGGCAACTGTGTCAAACTGGAACTTAAAAACACTAAATGGTAAACTGCCGTCAAAACTCGGGGCCTTAATTCTACTAGAGACTTCTGGTGAAACTCGAACCGCTCCCTCTTGGCACTGAAGACTATTAACTTTAACTTCCAGATGATGTAGTTTTTCATCAAACACCGTGACTTGTGTTTTTACATCAGACAATTCCATTTCCATATCGTCCACTCTGTCGTTTATAACAGTAGAAATCTCTTGAAGCTTCTCAAGTTTTTCATTAGTAGCCTGAAGTTTCTCGTTTGTCACTCTAGAATTTTCTTGAATTTCGGCTAAGATGGTGCTTGCATTTTCCTTTACCATCTTCTCTATATTTTTAGAATTTTCTGCCATGAAAGCTTTTGAATTTTCTTCCATTTTTCTAGAGGTTACAGCCGAATTTTCTTTTACCATTTCCTCCATTTTTCTAGAATTTTCTTCCATTTTTCTAGAATTTTCTTCCATTTTTCTAGAGGTTACAGCCGAATTTTCTTTTACCATTTCCTCCATTTTTCTAGAATTTTCTTCCATTTTTCTAGAAGTTACAGCCGAATTTTCTTTTACCATTTCCTCCATTTTTCTAGAATTTTCTTCCATTTTCTCCATCATAGCAGCAAACATTGTACCAAGATCCATGTTGCTTGTAACTGCACGGGTAGCAACTTCTATTTCTTCAAATTCATAAGTTGCGATGTCAATATTGCGTCGCTTAAATTCATCGATTAATCTTTTCTGCAGCTCAGCTTTATTTCCAGCAGTAGGCAGATCCAACTTGCCCAACTCTTTCTTGAGCTGTTCAACTTTTAGCTCCTCGAATTTCATTGTTGTTTGTATAGTTTTTTTTTTTTTTTTTTTATACTTTTTTTTTATTTGTTTATTTATTTTATTTTTATTTATTTTTTTTTTTAATTTTTTTTTCTTTCTTTTTTTTTTTTTTTATTGCAATTTCACTTCTGACACCAATTGTTACGTTTTTCCTTTAATAAACGCGTTTGAGTTCTTTTGATTGCAAATCCGAATAAAAAAACACACACTTATTCAACTTAACAAACTTTATTGAAATTAATTATTTTGTTCACAATTGTTAGTTACGAACAGAACCGTTTTTCAAAACAGACTAAACTAATTTTACATGAGTCACCCCTTTTTATATTTCATAATTATTTCTAGATTTTTCCTGAACCTTCCCGTAAAAACTATTTATTATGTTCTATAACCATTTCTAGAAATTACTGGGAAATTTATATAGGAATTATTTTTAAAATAACAGTTGTGTTGAAAATTATACATGACAATTTTAAGTTACATAAAACTATGACTTACAAGATAACTTATAACTATAACTATAAATAATTCTTAGATAATTTAACTTTCGTAACAATATAAATAAAAAAATATACTTACCCTAAAAAATACTTTTTGAAAATCAAAATTTGTATACTAGTGTAATTTTTGTTGAAAATTAGTGTCAATATTTTTCTAGTGAAAATTAGTGAAAAAAAAAATTTATTAAATAATTTTTGCAAAGCTTTAAAAATAAAAGCTAGTTATTATATGATAAAACTTTTATAAGGTTAGTGTTTGAACAAATTTGCGACTTTCTGTAAATTTCTTTAAAAATAATTTGTCCACATTAGGTTTTCAACTTTAAAACATTAATGGCCAATTTCACCAATTTATTTACATATCAATTTAGAATAAAATATGTTTTTCAAATCAAATTATATAATTATATAAAATTATTTAAAAATTAATTTATATATAAAAAGAATTGGTGAAATTAGCCATAACAATTGTTGTCCTAATGTAATGTAGATTTTTAATTATTTATAAAAGTTTCAGCTCAGTTGTTTTTTATTTTACTCAGACTCGTCTTACAAAAACAAGGAAAGATAAACAGTAAAATGGCCAACTCTTTTTTTAAGAACAATTAGAAAAAATTAAGTACTTTTTAGAGCCAAAAGCGATTCTACTAAATTCAATTGATATTCAACTACCAAAGCGCTCTAATTCGTCATAAAATAAAGTCACTAAGTAGATTCTTAATGGAAATATTACCATAGTGGGACACTTCTTCCCGAACGATGTCACTACATCAATAAGAATTGAATAGCAGAAGCGATAGATTTTTGCTAAATGGGGAAACTATTTAGATTATTTTTCGATCGAAATTGTTTGCAGGGACCTAGCATTTACACATGCCACTGCCAGTTCGACAAACTCAATACACTCACACTTTTTTAAGAATACACTCACATTTTTCGCAATGCCCAACAAACACGAAGTCAAACCTTTGATATGAAATGACTTTATCATTTGACATCAAACACAATTCTCAAACGTTTTTCAAATGTTTGATGTAACATTTGAATTCAAATTGATAATGATTTGAAAATAAACATTTGAAATCAAATGTTTTATCAATTTGATGTCAAATGTTAAATTCAAATCAAAAATAAACTTGGCAATACTAAAGCGAAAAAAATGTAATCATTAAAAATGGCGATTAAAGTTAAATTTTTTTCTTTGTGGTTACATGTGTTTTACTATTAAAAACAAATTTTAATATAAAGTGAACAGCTTATTTCTTGTGAAAAATAAAAATTATTTGTGAGTAATTACAATGATTAAAAAAACGAAAAAAGGAAAATAAAACGGGAAAGTGAAGAAAGTTTGTTGAACGATCGCGGTGCTACAATCCTCAAAATAAAAGAGAGCCAAGTAGTTTGTCTTTCCAAGAATTAGAGGACGGAAAGAACATTATTTCATCTTTTAGCTATGGTGCCGAATGTTTATCTCACAGTTTATTTAAATAAATACTAAATTTAAAGTAAAAAAAATAAAATATTTTTATTTATATTCCACATTGTATTATAATCCACATTTGAAAAACATTTGAGAATTACGTTTGAAAGCAAGTTGAAAATAAAGGCATTTTTCAATATGAAAATAATTTCCCCTTTTTGTTGAGAACGCTATGATTTTCAAATCATTATCAAACGTTTGTCGATTGAGAAAACCTTTGATTTCAAATCATTTTCAATTTGAAATCAAACCTCCGTGTTTGTTGGGTGCGAGTGGAAATTTGGCACTTGCATGCCACTAAATGTCAAAACGATAAGCAATGTTACCCTGTTAAAAATTTAATGCAAATTTACTGGATTGTTGTAAAGTTGTAAATTATGTTTTAACTTGTGAAATGTATTATTATAAAATATTTATCAAATTAAAATCAATAGGATCGTGAAGTCCATTTCGTTCCATTCCTTTAATTTGGTCTTGAAAGAAAAAATATGTTTGACGTTGGCCGACGAATGTGGAATAGATATAAATTCCATTTTAGAATTCTTAAATTACCTGGGAAAAATTAGTATTGTGGTTATTGTGTTGAACTATTTATGGTTTTTAATCCAAATTTTTATATTTTAATAAGTCCCAATTTACACTAGGGACATTTCTTGCCGGACAGACGAAGTTTGACGGCGAGGGGTCGAAAAGGTAGAGTGTGTAGTACATGACTATCTGTACTGGACATTTTTTCATTTCAATTTCTTACTTTTCGTAGTTTACATACAAGTATTAATTTCTGTCTGACTTCTAATGTTTCATATGTAAACGCTTCAGGTAAGATTAAAAGAGAATTCAAAAAATGTCCGGCAAGAAATGTCCCTAGTGTAAATTGGGACTAAGGCTAAAGTTCATCAAATTTAATTTTCATTAAATTATTTTTATAAAGAAAGGAATTTCACAACATGAAAATTAATTAAAATTGTTATTGATAATTTTTCATTCTTGACTGCAGCTGGGCTTGAACTAGGGCTTCCAAAAGGGGAAAACATCAATCTTTAAACCAAATTTTATTTAACCTTTGGTAGATCGAAATTTGCTTTAATTAATTATAATATAATTATCTAGTTTAATTGATTTTACATGTTTTTCCTTATTTCAATTTTTCCGTACTTTTGTCCAGAATTCTTCTTGAAGTCCAAAGTACATTTTTTGTTTTTGTTTTAATTTTTTTGTCTTTCTTTTTCTTGTTGACCATTTTCAGCACAACTTGAGGGATAAATGTAAACATAGAGCTCGTGCCTTAGCTTTAACAATAACACTATGCTAGCTGCAAAATTAGATTAGCCGGCCACATGGAGATTAAGCATAATTCGGGTACGCTGAATCCAATGGTGCCCACCGTTTTTTTTTTTAGGTTAGCTCTTGTTTTCGAGATGTACCGTTATTTTGAAAATGGAGGAGGTTGCTCAACATATATTCGCGCAACTCAAAAACGGTTTAGTTGGATTCAGCGTACCCGAATTATGCTAAGTCGCCATGTGGCCGGCTTGTCTAAAAAAGGTGTCAATTTCGAGCACAGTGTAATTAGTATTGTGGTTATTTTGTTGAACTACATATTTTAATATTTAATTCAGGCTAAAGGTGATCAAATTTAATTATAGATACAGTGAACTCACGATAACGTGAACTAATTTTTACCACGGCGTTTCACGTTTTCGAGTTTGTTCACGTTATCGAATGCCAAAATTTAAAAAAAATAATACCCCTATTTTAAAATAAATAGATAAACGAATATTGTATTAATTTTTAATAACAAAAAATATATGTATGTATGTGCAATAATTCATTTGATACATTAAAAATATATTTCTTATGAATATCATAATAAATACACATAAAAGTAACAAAAACAAATAGAAATATTTTTTAGTTTGATGAATGTTTATAAGTGGGGGGGGGAACGGTCATCTTTTTTTTTATAAGTTTTTTGTTGGATCATCTTTAACAAAGCTTTTTCTTTAAGTTTTCTCAACACACTGATTTCAATTTATTTATTTATTTATTTCATTCACAGTAATATTTGGTCGGCCATCTCATTTTAAGCCCATATTAATAAAGCCTTATAAGAGCTTCTATATCCTATTTTTGCCTCTTAATGGAACAAACTGTTGATTTTGCAACACCATATTTTCTAACCAAGCCACTGACACTATAACCCTTTTGCAATAATTCAAGAATATTTACTTTATCCTTCAAAGATAGCACTTTCGGGGTTTTTAATGACATTTTTCACTTTCACGAATAACGAATATCGTAGCGATGTTAAAAAACAGCTAACATGTCAGCGTATACATACGGGTGCGTTCGTAAATGCATCACTGCGCTGCATCAGAGAAGCAAACCTTTTTTAAAATTTGTGTGGAGTATTTCCCAATTTTTGGTCCACATTTACTTCACTGATAAAAATATAACGATTTGAAATAACTGATGCAGCGCAGTGATGCATTTACGAACGCACCCTACATGGATGCAATTAAGAAAAAAGAACGCTGTAACATCAACCAATAAATGAACTCAATTCGTGGATTTCCCAATTCAAGAAACATTTTAAAAAGTAAACAAAAATGTGTTCACGTTTAGAGCTTCCAGGTTTTAGAATAGCCTGTGTAAAAATAAAGTGGTTCACGTTTCTGAGTCGTTCACCCTTTTGAGTGTTCACGTTTTCGCGAGTTCACTGTAATTTGATTATGGATCGACTTACACCAGAGCAACGCGTGCAAATTGTGGAAATCTTGGCTTAAAAGAAAAAAGTGATGCAAGGAAGATGAAGAAAGTGCCAATAGTGAAGGAAAGGATACAGAAAATGAAGACAGTGTACAAAAAGTGGACAATGAGGATGATAAAGTTGAAAAAGAAAGCAAAGAAGAGGATAGCTTTCCTGAGCCAGCATTACGTTTACGAAAATCACGTAAACATAAATTACAAATTGTAAAGCGCAAATATGAAAGGAACAAAAATTTGACAAAAAATAAAATAAAATGTAAATAATTTTCAATTTTTCATAAAAATAAAAACTAATAAGTTTAAAATTAAACAAATTGTTTCGCCCCATACACGTTGATGCCAGAAGTGCAGATTTATTTGTATTTTGCCGATTTTATACCCAAAAATTTCCAAAATGCAGATTTAAAGATTTTTGGTTATATAATAAACGAAATATATCAATCATTCATGAAAAATCCGTGTGGAAATAGATTCATTAGTATGAATTTAATTCACAAAGATTACTTAAAAATTCGCATTGTCTTGACAAATTAATATCGCCGGACTTATGTCATCTGATTTTACACGAAATAATATGTTTGGGTGCATATAGGGTTACCTGGTTCTGGATGAATGAACTGGGTAGACCAAGGCGAATTTAACAAGGTAAGTGCAACTCTACAGCTACAAAAAGCCCCATGTATTTTTTGCAATTTAATAGGCAGCTGTCAAAAATGCTGACAAGGCAAAAATTGATTGAAAAACAAAATAAAAGTTTTGTTTGGGTTATAAAAGAGATTATTAAATTCACTTAAATTATTCGCAGTTTTTCGGTTATTTTGGCGCAAAACATAACAAAATTATATTTTGACGTTTGCCTATTTTTTGTTTATTCGCCGTGGAAACAGCTGATGAACGGCTGACGAGTTGAGCTTACCTTCTTAAATTCGCCTTGGGGTAGATTGTGGCACAATTGCGCAAGGTATATTTATAGCAGGTAGTCTCGGAAAGCCAGCTGGTTATTTTTTATTTGCTTGTTTTGTGATACAAACTGTCAAATGTTGTATAGTAAACAAGTAAACAAGTTTTTTGTCTTTATCTTTTGTCTTTTTTGTCTATTTTCAACCCCTTTGCTGTTTGACAGTTCGTATCACAAAACAACAATAAAAAGCAATGTTGTTTGTTTTATTGTACAATTGTTGTAATCTCGCGGCTACCTGCTATAAATATACCTTGGGATTGCGCCTCATTGCCATCATTTAATAAAGCAATCAAATTTGACGTTTG
Source organism: Pollenia angustigena (assembly GCA_930367215.1). Lineage (NCBI taxonomy): Eukaryota > Metazoa > Arthropoda > Insecta > Diptera > Polleniidae > Pollenia > Pollenia angustigena. Next base: position 156,305,106 of record OV884059.1, read on the forward strand.
CCGTAATAAATATTGCTACGTGGAGACCCGGAGTAACGTACTTGTTGCCATAAGTAGGGTTTCCATTACTATATTTAACATCCAGGACATGAAATCTCATGAAAAAAACAAAGAATTTGGTGTTTTGTATTTTAAATTTTTTATTGAATTTAATTTTATATATTTTATTTTTTGTTCTTTTTGTCATTATCTCTTATTCACTTGGCTTTTGAAATGAATTTTCCATAAACATTTGAATTTGTTTTTTTTTTTTTTCATTATTATTATTTATGTTTTTGTATTTTGTTTACTATTTAATTCTCCATTAATAAGTTTTGGGTTTGTTTTTAAATATATTTTTATTTATGTTTTAAATATTTATGTATAATTAAATTCATAAAATTGAATAATATTAAGTTTTGTTTAAAAAATATAAATGTATAAGTAAAAAAATGTGTTCCACAATAGCAATTTTAGATTTTTATTTTCTTTCATTTAGTATAGTATATTTTTGTGTTTTTTTTTAATTTTTTTTTTTTAAATTTTCTTTAAGTAGAAATGTAGCTTAGTTAGGTTCATTTTGTTTAAAGTTATAGTATGTTTATTATATTATTTTTTTATACTTATATGTTTTTTGTAAATTGCTAACATGTTTTTATTTGTGAAGTTTGTTATATTCTTTATTGTTTTTAATCATTTAAAAAAAGAGTATTTTAATCTGTTTTAGTAATCAATACTCCTCACACCTATCATATGTTTTAAAATATATGTTACGTTATTGAAATATTTTGAAAAAAATTATTTTTTAAAATGTTTGCTAGCACATATATAGTTGCCGAAGAATAATATTTCATATCGTCATCCTAAAGACCTAATAACCTATCTGCAAAAATTTCAAAATTGAGTTTTTTATGGATTTTTATTCCCTATATCGTAACGCATAAGTGTGCAAAATTTTGAACATGTAACATTAAAAATGACAAAGTTTTTGTACCTAGAGGACCGTTACCCACAAAAAAAAAAGAAAAATTAACCATCAAAAATCACGATAAAAGTTTAAATTTGTTGCATAGTGTCATTTAAACAAACATTGAGTCCTTTTTTTTTTTTTTTTTGCTTAAACCAGTAAAAGAAACTATGTATAACTTTTATTATTTAATGTATGTTATATTCATATGTATAAAGAAATTGTAATTTATTCATGCTGATAGGTTATTTGGTTTCAGATTTTTACAATTCCAAATAACCTAAGTGCCATAACACAAGCTGTATTTAGAAAAACATAATTTTCTTAACCGATATATATTTCTGGTTTCATTTTAATCAAAATATGTAATTGTAAATAGCTCCAATTTTATAACGTTTTTCCCCTCTCCTGTAAACTTTTGAAAATGCAGATAGGTTATTTCGTCCTTAAGTTTACGATATATTTGTGATATTTTATATGTACATATTCAAGTTTTTAAAAGCAATTGCAATTTTATACTGTAACTTTAATAAGTAATAACAATTTTGTTAAATAATCATTTGTAAAGTTTGAATTTTGTCTGCTAACTGTATTTAATTTTTTTTTTATTAATAAGAGAGCAATGTCAAATTGCTACAAATATTGCTAGTTTTTATCCAGTTCGAATATTTGAAGATTTTTCTACTTTTTATCCAGTTCGCATACAGCAAGTTTTTTTCTTCATGAGTTTATGGAAAATGAAAAGAATCTTCTCAGGAAGACTTGCTGTGTATATTGAAAATTGATTTTTAATTTTCAATTGTCTAGATAACCTGATTTATAATCCATAATATTTTTTTATGATTTTTCTTCTTGTATTTTAAACCTGAAAGCAATCTAAAGATACAACTTCATAAAGAAATAAATTTTACTATGTTACTTCTCAAGAAATGTGTATGCTGAAATCATTTTTGTAGTTTATAAAGATACACATAGTAAAATGACGAATATAGATTTTGTGGACTTTTTTATTTATTAATAAATATTGCATTCAGAACCTTTTTATAAAAATTTAAATAGGGTTTTGCCAAATATTTCCTTTTAAATTATTTTTATTAAGTGTTATATTTTATTTATAGGAATGATCATTTCTATTATAAAGATCTTGGAAATTTTAGAAATATTAGGATTTTATTAAAATTTTAGCAAAAGTTAAAAAAGTTCTATCAATAAAAAATGATTTCATGTTTATAAAAGTTCTATTAAGAGATTTTTCTAAAAAAAACTTGTTTTATAAAACTGAAATATTTTTTATGAATAATGTGTTAGATGTTTAGGCAAGGGGACGAACCTTAGAGAGGTCAAATACTAATAAAATGAAAAACATTTATTATTGTTTAATTGCTTTGACTTTTTTAATGCAAACAAATATTAATTTTATAACTAATTTACACAAAGCAAGTTTTCTTGCTAAAGTATTACCGGCTGTTTAACAATTTCGAACGAAATGTTTAAATTTTTATAGAATTGAATATGGAAAATATTTTAAGACCAGGCGGCTGTTTCTTTTTCGATTCGAAAGCAATTTTGTTTCAGTCAATACTAAACGAATCGTATTTATTTTTCAGGTGTTTGAAAACTCAAATAAATGCTTTATAACACTAAAAAAAATAATTTCGATCCGTTCAGTATGGACAGAAAGAATTAGAAATTAAATTGCTTTCGAATCGAAAAAGTATTCGATCACGACTGCCATAATTTGCTCCCTGATCAATTACTTATTCGTTTCGAAAGCAATTATATTTCCTATTCATTTAGACGATATTTAACGAATCGTAATTATTTTTTCAGTGTTGTAAAAATTACAATAAAACCTTGACAACACTGAACAAATTATTTCGATTCGTTCAGCATCGGCTGAAAGAATTAGATACAAAATAGGTTACGAATCGAAAAAGTATTCGATAACGATTGCCAGAATTAACCCCCAGAATGTTTATCAAAGAAATCTTTTTACGCGATCGTTGACGTGAGAAATAGGCTTTTAAAATTATGTGTTTTCTCTCTCTCTCTCTCTCTCTCTTTTACATACTTATTAATTAAGCAATAAAGCTTGCCTTGAATTGGTTATTATTGAACAATTTTCATTAGAATTTAAAACTTTTTTAATTTAAAAATATATATATATATATATTTTTTTTTTTGTTTAATTTTAAATATTTTCCATTTCTTTTTAAGTTATTACAATGAGCCTAATTAGGGTGTTTGTTTTATGTTTATTTTACTTAGATTTAATATTAATTTAAATTTTGTTTTTTTTTTAGAATTGCTTGAAAAGGCTAAATTTGTTGTAAGTTGCTTTGTTTTTAATTATTTCTTTCTTTCTTGTAATTCAATTGTAAGTACATTATATATTATTTATTTTATATGTGAAGAAGTTTTAATAAATATTTTTCTTTTTTTTTGTTATTAAAGATGTGAGGCAAAAAATTTTGTATGGTATTTTCAGAATTTTTTTTTACATAACAAATAATTCATTTTTAGGTTTTAGCTTAAGATTTTACAAATATTTTTTTTAAAATATTAATATTAAAAATAAAAAAAAAATAGTTTTAGTTTTACTTTTCAAAACCTTTTTTCCTTTGATTAAACATTCATTATATTAGCTTTTCATTTTTATTTTATAATGGTAATTATTTTATAATTTTTCAATATGATTTAAAGCATTTCTTGTGAAATTTCTTTTGCTAAACAGTATTTTTTTTATATTTTTCTGGTTGAGTTTAATTATTTTAAATTTACTTAATTAATATTATATTAAATTTGATTGGGAAAAAAAGATTTTTGTTTATTTGTTTGTATATTTATAATAATTTAATGATTTTTCGAGTTTTGGATTTGAATTTCAACTACTTTTTTTATAATTTATTTTTTTATATATAATTATAAGTACGTGCATTAAAAACTAGAGCGTGTTTTATATTTTTTGTTTGTATTGTAATTATTATTTCAATAATTTTTTTTTTATTTAATTTTAATTGTTAAATTTACGTAGGACTTAAAAAATGATTTAAACTTATACAAAATATTGACTAGTTTCTAATGTTAATTAATTATAATTAATTTAAAAAATTTTAATTTTAATTAAATTTAAAAAAAAAAGGAAAAAAAACTTAATTTTTTATATGACACTTTAAATCATTTCGTTATAAACAAATAAATGTGTACATTTTTTGACTGTTATAATTTATTATTTTTTTTTTACCATATTCAGGCAAAAGTTCTATTTTTAGGGCTTGAGCCAGAGAATTGCGATTGAGTTACATTCATATTAAATTTGAAATTAAAACAATACTTCCGAATGAAATAGTTTAACATTTATTTTCCAAATAGTTAAATAAATTAGTTACTTGCATTTCAAAAGTGGATGCAATATTTGGATTTTTTTTTTATAAATTGAGAGTCATTTAAAAACTATTATTCTTAAATCGAGATTTATTAAAAGTGCAAATCAGAAATTTTTTGAAAGGTTTAAAGAAATGTTTTTGAATTCATTTTACCCCTACATTTTCTAAAATACTTCATCTCACTTCAAACATATGTATGTTCATTAGGCTGGGTCACTGATGTATGAGCAAAAATAAAAGTTCTCGAATCATGTTCTAATAGCAATATATTTTTGTCTTACGTCAAAACAAATAAAAACTGCAAAAAAAAGTTAAAAAAAAGTCACATCTTCAGCCCGCGCAAGAGCTCCTAAACTTTAAGTATATGTAAGAAAAGTAAATTTTTTAAATTTAAATTTTTTATTTACTATCAATTATTATGATTTAAAACTGAAAATATTTTGAATTTAACTTGAAAAAAAAAATAAAACTTTGGTTCTTATACAACAGAAAACAATAAAATGATTTTTTGATCACAAAATCTTGTTTACTGTAAAATCTAGGCATCTATCGTCTTGATTTAAGTTTCGTCTATGTTAAACCTTCTCTTAATTTTTTATTGCAAAGAGTTATGGATGCTTCTGATACTATTTTCACGAACTTACAAGTCGATGAAATACAGTAATATGCTTTTCTGCAATACAATGCTATTGTTGTTATATTCAAAATTTAACAAATTTGAAGGTCAATGCGCGGGCTGTTATACTAAAAATAAATTAATATTTTACAGGGGCCTAGTGCAGACAAAAATACAACATATTTACGCTATAAGAAGTCGATAAGAGAAAAAAAATATTTTCGACCCACCCTAATGTTCATACAGATTTTTCAAAATTTAATAAATTTTATATTAGAGATTTCTCGACGCAGGGTACAAATAAAGCCTTCTTTATTTCAAATTAAAAAATCATTTTTTCCCAAAGTTTGAATATATTTTTTGACATGAAGTTTACGGTTTATAATTTCCTGGACTCCTTCTGTTTTTGGGAACGTAAACAATATTTTTTTACAAATCCAATTATGAATTAAAATTCCCAGGGTTTTCTCCTTTCTCCAATGTAAATTCAATTGTAATAATGGAAAAAGAGAAAAAAACTCCCGAGGAATTTGTATTCATAATTGGGCTGGTAATTTCTCGCATTAACGATTTGTTTTAATAAAATGATTTTACACGGTTAAAAAATGGCACTAAATGGCATTCTGTTGGAAAGCACGTTTTTATAAACATGCCATTTAATTGGGCCCACAGTAAAAGTTTGTAAATCACATAGTATAAAAAGCACAAGGTAGGTTTATTTGGGAGAGTTGTCATTATTTTTTATATTTACCCTTGTAATGTCAAATTAATTAATTTGATTTTTATTGCTTGTTTAAATTTTTTTTCCTTATTTTCTTTTTTTTATGACGTTATAAATTGAGAACAAAATGTCTTATGACATGGGAAACCAGAAATATGCTCTAAGAAACGCGTTTTATGCGCATTAAATATGCAGTAAAAACTGGAAAATATGCTCTGAAAAATGTATAAAATATGCCCTAAAAAATCACAAATTTTAAATTGGGAAAAAAATATTGAACAATTTAATAACAAAATTTAAAAAAAAAAACCTAAAAATATTATCGCTTAAGCCCATATTAGGTTAAAGTTCATATAAGAGATGTTTGCGCCGAATATTATCTAGATATTAACATCCATATGGGTTTGTGTCTTTTAGGGATCTTAGGTACGGCCGCTAAATTGTTAACAAATGGTAACATTTGGAACGATTCGCAAATAATTTAATTTGCAGTAAAATATTTTTGGGGCGAATTTAATTTAAATGCCATCATAAAACACAAAGAGTCTTATTTGGAAAGAAGTTTTTATGGGGAATATGTAAAATTATAGACCGATTCTCACCATTTACACCGACCTCGTACATATTTGATCAAATTATCTACAAAATTGGAACTTGTACTTTGAGCCCAGGGTTAACGTGGGTAGACAAACAGCCAGACGAACGGATGGACATCGTTAGCTCACTTTAAAAAGTGATTTTAAGTCTGTCGGTATACTAAAAGATTGGTCTACATTTCTATGTTAAATACACATCGCATCACATTTATCCTTAATGACACCCTGCATTATCTCACAATTTGAGAGTAAAAATTAAATGTAGATGGCGTAATAGAATTTCGAAAAAAAAAATTATTTTCTGCGAAAGCTCCTTTAAGCATCTAAAAAATTTATCATGTATCAAAATATGCCTTAAAAAGGCAAAATATGCGCTATAAACTTAAAATATGCTGCAAAAAAGCTCGTTTAACTTAAGTATGCACAAAAATGGTGCGAACGGTAAAATATGCAAAAATATGCACTAAAAAATCGATGCCAAAATGCACAAAAGGCTCTAAAACGGATGAATATATTATTTGTGCCTTCATTGGTCGCACGAGAAAATACATGCAATTGCATATTTTTGGTTTCCCTGCTTATGACTATACCTTGTACTTATTCTACCATGGTAAATCGGAAATGAAGAATTTCGCGACTCCGTGTTTTTTGTTTCCTTTAGGACCTTTTATCTCATAAGAGTCAAACTCTATTGAAATAAAAAATAATACGAAGGATTTTCTTAATTCTACTTGTTATTTTTCAGTTTTTGCAAAATTTGTGTGTTGCTAAACTACTTACTCTTCACCTGAACGCTAAAAGTTTCAAGAAAAGTTGGTACCAAAAATTTAAAACGATGTTCAAAACTAAAACCACGGTTATAAAAGATGTGCTTAAATTAAAATTTAGGACAATTCAAAGCAAGCTTTCGATTAATTTTAATATTTATAGTTGTTTTTTTTTTAACTACCAAAAAATTAAAATAATGCTTAATACAAAAAACCCAACGGATATGACACTGGTTTGAATTGGCCTTATATATTTTAAAACTTCTTTAATAAAACATCAATACAAAAAATTTAAATTTTCATAAAATTATGGTACATTGTAGCTTTAATTTAATACTGAATCTTAAAATTGAATACCCGGGAATCCTAAAAATATTTTTCCTACAATTTGACTATTTGTTGTGTATGAAGTTAGGTTTTAAAGTTTATTAAGTTTTGTCTATTTTCAAAGTTTTCATTTGGGTATTTTTTTTGAAAATTTGGATTTATCGATTTTGAAAGCTGAACTAAAGAATTTTATTTAAATTTGTTTTTTTTTTTAGTTCTATTTTATATCAATTTAAATGGAAACCCAGTCGATTTAAGAAAATCTATGTGAATTGAATTGTAGAGTTTTATAACAAATTTGTATAAAGTTTTACTTATGTATGAGTCATAAGTTAAAAATAACATTATGATGTATCTGAATTAATGTTGTGTTGTAATAAACATGTAATTTTACAATATAAAATGAACTTGAAAGACACAATAACCACCTTATGTTCATTTAATGTTTAGAAAAGTAGTTTCTGGATTTACAAAATAAATCCCTTAATAAAATAGTACGGTAAAAACTTCGCTGAACACCGAACTTTAACCAAACATAATTTTTTGCCGAACTCCGTAACCGAACCCAAACGTTCGGTCGAACACCAATGAACTTTAATACACAAATAAACGAATTAAAACTTTTTTAACAAATAACTAAAATTTGTGTCGTATCTTTGTTATGTTTGTTTGAATTTGCAATTTGAAAGGGCCATTTCGAGTTAAAACTAATTTTCTGTGTATTTTTTAAAACTTGAATTTTTACGTATAAAATTATTATTGCAGGTAATAAATTTGTAACAAAATAATAAAAAAAAAAAAAAAAAATAGAAAATTTTAACAAAATACATAATAAATATGTATATACTTTTGTTTAAGGCATTATGTTGTTTGTTGGCTTTTCTTTCAACCCAATTGGGAAATTCCCCCGGAGTTTTTTCATTTTCCATATTTTAACCATTGAATTCAAATAGGAAAAATGGGAGAAGGGAAAATACTCCTGAGAATTTTTATTCATATTTGGGTTGTTTATATTTTTATTTTTTGATTTAAGATGTCATATCTAAACAGCGTGCAATGATAACATAATTTTTTGTTTATATATTATTTCAGTTTCATTATTTTCAGGTTGTGGTTATTACTTATAGAATTTATGATGATCAAGTAAAATCGTTAATATGATATACTTATATTTATTATTTTGTTTAATATTTATTTTGGAAAAATTGCTTTAAAAAGTTATGTTTTTTTTCTTAACTACTTTGGATTTTTATTTAGTTCGAAAAAGTGTTTTTTAATATGCAATATGTTATGTTTATTTCAAATTTGTATATTTTTTGATTTTTTCATTGTTGTGTTAGCACGTCGTGTGTGTCTGTGTTTTTTTTTTATGTAAATTTTAGTGAGCGCATTTAAGAGTGTGTGAAAAGAAAGATCAAAAAGAATGTGAAGAAATTTGAGTTAAAATAAAAAAAAATTTTGAAGCGACATTTTTTTAGATAACTTTAAAACTGGTTCAACTATTTTTAACTGCATTATTGATTTAACTGCTGTCGGTGTTTTGTTTAATTTTATTAAAATGCCTAAACTTTTTTAAAGAAAAATTAAATATACATACATATATATTAGAGCGATTCAAAAAAAAAGGGATTTTGTTTCCCCTCTGAAAATAAAGCTTGATATGTTTTATGATGATTTCAAAAATATTTTGGCTCTAGCGTTGACCATCCGTGTGCTGGACCATATTTAAAAAAGGTCTTTTTCAGTTTTTCGAAGCAGAACATTATTTCCACAAACATACGTATAATTTGTATGAAAACCCGAAACGAAAATATGTATTTACTTTAATATCTCAATTAGTAGGTCGCAAGTGGTCAAGTTTTATATACTATTGGATGCTGCTTCAAAAACTCTTTTCGATGATACCAAAATTTATTTATGTCGTCTTGGAGTAAAGTACAATCGAAAAACTGAAAAAATACCTTTTTTAAGAACCAAAATATTTTTGGAATCATCATAAAACATATCAAGCTTTATTTTCAGAGGGGTAACAAAATCACTTTTTTCAACTCCATACAAGTTGAGTCGGTCAAATATATATACATAATTTATAAATTATTTATATATACATACATATGTATATATCTATGTAACATATATGTATGTATGTATAGTATATAATATTCATATTGCAAGCACTCTACTTCAATTTTTCGAACAAATTTCAACATTTTTATGTAATACATTCATATTAAAATAAAACCTCGCCCATTTTAAATTGGCTTGTCATACAATTTTTTGAAACAAATCATTGTTTCCAACCGATACAGTTTTACGAAAGTTGCGACTGTTCATAAAAGCAATCCTAAGTGATTCTTCATATTTCTTTGTTAAATCTAACAAGTAAGAAAGTATAGTCGGTCAAGCCCGCCCATATGATACCCTACACCACAGTATACAAAACACATCATGCTTATATGTCATATAAATATGGCTTTATCTATGTTTATAAAAGTCATTAAAACCGGTTTACAAATTTGTGAGAGGCAGAACTTGCCCCCTACCACCCCTTGTGGTCCTATTTTTGAAAAACTGTATAGCTTATGTGTCCATATAGATGTGGATCTATCTATGTTTTAAATTTCATTAAAATCGGTTTGAGAAGCAAAAATTGCACCTATCTCTCCTCGTGGTCCTATTTTTTAAAAAATGCATCTCTTTTGTGTCCATAAATATATGGTTCTATCTATGTTTCAAAATTCATTAAAATCGGTTTGATAGTTTCTGAGAGGAAGAAATTTCCCCCTATCTTCCCTTGTGGTCCCACGATTTGGCCCATTTTCAATAGGCTAGGCCCTTGTGCCAATAAGAACCTATGTCCCAAATTTTATCAAATTATCTCCAAAATTGCGACCTGTACTTTGCGCACAAGGTTACATGGACAGCCAGCGAGCCAGCCTGCCAGCCAGACGGACATCGTTAGTTCGACTCAGAAAGTGATTCTGAGTCGATCGGTACACTTAAAGGTGGGTCTAGGACCAATATTTTAAGGCGTTACACACATCAGAACAAATGCATACTACCCTCTCCACTATTGTGGTGTGGGTATAAAAATTCAGTAAAAATTGGGTATATTTCTACTTCAACAACAGTTTGTATGAAATTGTAAATAACGTTTGTTTATAACATGAATTATAAGCTTTGAATGAAAATTTTTCCAAATAGTTTTTGAAAATAATTAATGTAAATTATACGTTATATTGTTTAGGGGTTGTAAAAAATATTTTCTTTCATTGTAAATACCCAAAATGTTGTTAGGGTTTAAAAAAATACCTTTAAAGGTATAGATTCTGTTAAGGTTTTCCACACCAAGTCGGTATTGGGAGTCGATTTTTTGAATTTTGATTCCGAAATTTCGTTATTCGTCGGTATTGGGAGTCGATTTTTTGAATTTTGATTCCGAAATTTCGTTATTTGTTTAAACACATATTGATATGCAAATGGGCATTTCCGTCAAAAGTGACCACCGTGACCGAAAATTTTAAAGTTATTAAAAGCTGATTATTTTACGATATTGTTATAGTGAAATATTTAGATTTTACTAATTTTATAATTTTACCCAAAAATTTGTTCACTTAGATGAACAATCAGACTGCAAAATTGTGCAAACGTAATTTCTTTAATTTTCTTACAAGGAAGAGTTCGAAGAGAAATATGTCATTGGGATTAACGGTAAATTTTTATTTTGTTTTAATCATGATTAAGATAAATTATTATGGAAAAAATTTCACGTTCGAAATGTCACGTATCGACTCAGATTTTGGAATCAAACCAAAGACATTTTAATGTTACATTGCTACGTAAAATTCTCAAAGTAGTTTGACGCAAAAATTGTGCCAGTTTTCGCTGTATTACGCCTTTTTATACATGGCCACAAAAACTACTTCTATTTTTTCACGTTCGAAACGCTACTTCTATTGCCATAATCTTTGACCTAGAATCGCGCCCTCCATAAACTTTAGCATAGATAACAGTGTTTTCTTAGTGCTATAAATTAAGGGTTAAAAGAACGTACATATATTAAAATGTTATTGCATTTTTGATTTACCCATATAACTATATTATCTGTATCTCAAAAAAAAAAAAAAAAAAAATTTATTCCCGCAAAGTATTTTTTTCACAGCACTGTATCTTTGAATACTGTTTTTGACAGAATTAAAATCGTTAGAAATTTTAAATATTTTTGATTTGTGTTTATGCCTTCCAAAATGGTTACTTATCCTAATGTAAAATACAAAAAGGTATAATTTTTAAAAAGTTTCCTGGAGATAAAAATCTTAGTTAATGATTTTTTTTTTTTTGTATTAAGGATAAATTAGTGATACTATCCTGAAAAAAGTTTTTGTAATCACATTAGTTTGCTTTTTATAAAATTTTTCATCGCTACTTAAAAATTTTTAAAAATTATTATATATAGACTCATTTGCATTTTATATAACGGATTTACATGTTTTGGAATCTATTCGACATTTAAACAGTAAAAGTATTATTAATAAAAATAAAGAGTTTCTATCGGATATGTTCTATAAATCGAATTTCGATATTTAAAATGAATATAATACAAAAAAATTTGTTTTGAAATTTGTCGCAAAAATGTCGATAAAATGTTAAAAACAATAAAAACTTTTTTTTTTTTTTTCGAATTATGTATAGCATTCTGTTCAGTAAACCCATTTGCAGATTTCAGCACAATTTATAAGTATTATTAATATAATTAAAAATTTCTAATACAAAATTATTAAAATTTTTTTAAACTTGTTTTTAATGAAAATAATTTCTTTAAATCGTATTAAAGATGTATTTTTTTAATTTAATAAATGCTCAGATTTTTTTTTTGCTTTTCTTCAATTTTTGTTATAAAAAAATTAAAATAAAAATAATATTTTTAAGGAAAATTTTAAAAAATATAACATTATACAATATATAATTAACTTAATAAATAATTATATTTATATATACACTATACAATAGTAAAAATTAATAGTTTACGTTTTTTTTAATAATTAAGTTTTTTCTTTTTTACTGTAAGTTAATAAGGAACACAATAAACTACCAAATTACACTTTATTATTATGTATATATGAAACTATACATCTATCCATCGATATCCAGCCATCTTTATTTACTATGTGGATACAAATAGATTTCAAACGACATATGCATACATTCATAATTATTTTTAATATTATAAATTTAATAATTTTAATAATAAATCCACAATAACCTTAAATTTTCATACACATAATTCAATAATAATAATTAATAACCATTATACATAATAATATTTTATAAAGAATTGTTAAACAATTTAAGAGTAAAGCAAATGCATGATAGATTCGTTTAGAACGAAAAATTATTTTATGTTGTAGGAAAAATAATATAAAATAAAAGTTATTTTACATATTATTTTATTACTTTAATTTATATCTGTTAAATATTAAATAACCCCATCAAAATAAAAATCCAAATAAAATGTTTCATATGCTACACATGGGAGTTGTAAAAATATTAAAATAATTTTACATTAAGAATCACTTTAACACAGAATGAAATTGTGGTTAACGCAATCAAAAGTTGGAAAATTGAGTACTATCCTAATTGTTACAATTTAAAGGAATACATTTTGTAAAAATATTGTGATAAGAACGTTTAGAAATAGTAAACTAAAGTTTAATGGTTAATTATTATTGTAACTTTATTATTACCAATCTGACACCACTAAAATTTGCCAAATGTTATTAGGTTTGTAAGCTTTACTTGTAATAGAATTAATATGGGAAAATGAATTGATAGAAGACACAGCAACACGCGTTTCAATTATCTAAAGTAGCAAGAACTCTTTATTAAAAATATTCAATAACTTGGCGACGAGGCTAAAAAAGAAAGAAAAAGGAAAATGTTAAAAATTATAAAAAGTATTAAATTGTTGCGGAAGTGTTAAATCAAAAAGAAAAAAAACAAAATTCAATACATATCAAATTGCATCATGGACATTCAGAAAAAAGTCTTAGAAACAGTTGGCGGCATTACCTCAACTACAGTGAGTGCACAATGTCAAGTAAACGTAGGTTCTAATGTTGCATTAGTGTCAAACTTTGAAATGCTGGACATTTCAGGAGAACCATTTGATATGTACAAACGAAGGTTTGAAAATGAAAAACGTTTACTCCGATAGAGTATTGTACAAAATTGCATCTAAATTCAATTGGAGCTAAAAAATTTAATACTGTAACCGCTTTAGCGGCACCCACAAATTTAAACGAATTAAAATACAATAAACTGATGAAAACTTTACAAACTCATTTATCACCTGAATGAAATGTTTAGTTGCACAACATACATTTTTGTCATGTTATCAAATGGATAATGACTCAATTGCTGAATATATTGCAAATCTAAGGTTAAACAAAAGCTATTGCGAATTTGTCTGCCAGTGTAAAAAATCAATAGCTGTAATTTTTCTACGTGCACAATTTATACGGGGCATACGAGAAAACAGCATTCGTGATTATTTAAGTAATAAAAAGTTACAGAGTTTGATTACAGAATCGATATTCAGTTTTCTCAGGAAATTGAGAATAAAATCAAAAGTTGTGCACCGATTTCAATTAAACAACCCTCATTTCACTTGAAAACTGTGATTTTTGTCGCTGCTTTATTTTTTATGAATTTTTAAAGAACAAAAAATTGGTTTATTTTCAAAATTTTCCTCTTTTTTTTCCTAAAAAATTTAATAATATCTCTAAAACTACAGGGCATATTTAAAAACAATTTAAGCACGGGTTAAAGATAATAATGTCGCCGAGTTTCGGAGTTATTCCAATATATGTAGAGAAAGTGCCTAAATTTTGGACATAACGGTATATCTCGCTAACTAGAGCTGATAGAGAAAAATGGAGATTAGATTTGAAATCAGCGACTTCAAATTATTAAAAATTTGCAATCAAATTTCAGAGCGCAAACTTATTGTTCCGCAGTGTTATTGAAACAAATATAGTTCTTACCATAAAGGAACAACAGCTTAAGAATAATTTTAATAATTCAAATAATAATGCGAGCCAAGAAACAAACATAAAATCGATTATATAGCATGGGGTTTAGAAGAAATCATCAATAGGCCATTAACGGTAAAAGAAATAAAAACAATCTACCATGTTGTAAAAGTATGTTGTTGTTGTTGTTGTAACAGCTCGACTTGTGTTGATGGTGTTGCTAAGTTGACTATCTTTGGTCGGGGAAATTGATGCTCCGAGTCGTTCCGGTACGTAGACCCAATTGTCGAGGTAAAAGTATGTATAAAAGCTTGAATATAAGATTCAAAACCAACCCATGAAGTTTCAAATCAAGTTTTGGAAACACATTTCTATGGAGTATTGGACGTGGTAGAGATTAATCAAAACAATTGAAAAAACGTAGAACAATTCTGTGTAGAAATCAAAATTCAAGGTAAACTTCAAGTTGATACGAGATCGGGTCACATTCTCGAAACTTTAACCTACAGTTCCATTACTACCAATAAACATGCCATTCCGGTCGTATACAAAAGATTTGAATTGAATACGAGAATTAAACGATAGTAGATGAAATCTTTATTGTAACAGAGCAATATACAGCTCTACTTGGTCGCAATTGGATACAAAAAATTCAAATTAATTAAAACGCAATTAGCTACATAAAAAAATTAAGCAACAGTACGGATGAAGAAATAGATTGTTTATTTAACGACATTTTCCAGCCAAAAAACGGATGATAAAACAGTACCTAAATATAGGCGTTATCTACATTAAATTTCGAGACTCTTTAAGCTGAGATGAAAAAAGATATTTCAATAATTTTACGAAATCTTCAAAACAATCGCATGGAAGATACAATATTTACAATTAACAATGGAGTTATATTTAGAGGCCAACGTGTACTATTACCGCAAACCCTTAAACATGCAGTATTAAATAAACTTCACCAAACATTGGGAGTCCAAAAATGAAGCAATTAGTTCGCAGGTACGTGAATTGGAAGAATATTGATCAAGATAACGAATGTTTGCTTGTAATTCTGCACAATGTAGTGATATATAATCAAGTTCCCCAAAAGATGAGCTTCTTTCTTGGGAGGAACCAGAAAGTAATTTTCAGAATCATTAATACCTTATCGTAATGAACGCAAAGTCAAAGTGGACCGAAATCGCTATAACGCGGGCTGCTCCAACATCGACTATCTTGAACTATCCAGATGTAATCGTGTCCGATAATGCAACAATATTTTGATCGTTGTGTGCAAAGGCGAGCAATTTCAAAAATGTATCGACATATGTAAGCGTCAAATGGCCATGGCAGACGACCCTCGTAACATTCACGAAAAAGTAAGGGAAATAATGTTCCGGTATCGGGCAACACCACTTAAGAAGGGGCAAACTCCATCCGAGCAGTATCTTAACAGGCAAATTCGTATTCAATTAGGTGCTTTAAGAAAACCTTAAGTCTTCAGTCTTACTTCTATGGATCAATGTAAAGCACGTCAATTGAATGCAGTTGATCGGGTATACTCTCGATATTATTTATATAACAAACATTTTTGGAAGCTCATAAAATTAGATGATGGCTTTATGCTTAAACTACGCTTAAATCAATTGAAAGAAACAAGTATGTATTCTAGATCCGTTAGACTTGCAATATTTGGTTTAGGTATATCTCAGGGAATTGTTTTCATCTGAATACAGTAAGACAACCTGCAGCTGTGGGTCACGCACCAACAGAAGCAACGGTACGTAGGTCTTCGCGCAGACGTCGTCAACCGACATACATACTTCGAAGATTATGCAGCAGATCCTGTCCTATAAACGGGGAAGAGCTATTGTAACTTTATTATTAATAATCTGGCATTACTTTAACAAATTAAATTTTATAAGATTTGTAAGCTTTAATTGTAATAGAATTTATAAAAGAAAATGAATTAATAGAAGACACAGCCTCACGCGTTGCAATTAGCTAAAGTATAATATCAAGAATTATTTAAAAATAATCCATAATTATAAAATTAATACATATATGGTTGCAGAAATTCTATTACAAATGCTTGCACTTGTAGAAAAGTAATCAAATTTCAAAAAATTATTAAGTATTAACGATATCAAGAAATAAACACTTTAACCAACTTTAGTTTAAAAATTTCTTATTGTTTCAAAAAATCGCAATACAAAAAATATTTCTGCGGGGGCTTTCTAAAAAAAACTATAAAATAAAAATCGTAGAAAAAATGGAGAACAAATTATGTGTTATCGAGAAATTTGAATGAATGTTTGTAAACTTTTGTAAATAAATATGTAAAAGATTTTATTTTCATTAAAAGTTTTTTTCACATGACTGTGTTATACCTAGTATAATGTTATTTGTTTTGCTGTTTCTTGTATGTGTTTAACATAATATTTATGAATGGTTTATTCCTCAATGGCTTATTAGTTTACCCACTATGAGTGACATTATTAGTACTACCTGATGCTGTGCTTCCATTGCCTCCAATATCACGCCCAGTAGCTGGACTTTGATGATGATCGTCTGTAGTAGGCGTTGGTGGCTGATCACGCCTGGGTGGCATACGTTCATTGACAGCATCGAGACCCTTAGCTTCAGCAAATGAGGTGATTTTGTGATTGGGAGAGAAGCCTTGCATGGCATTTTTTAAAGACTGCTTGCCACCCGATAAAGCGCCCAAAGGCAGGGCTCCA
Source organism: Pollenia angustigena (assembly GCA_930367215.1). Taxonomy (NCBI): domain Eukaryota; kingdom Metazoa; phylum Arthropoda; class Insecta; order Diptera; family Polleniidae; genus Pollenia; species Pollenia angustigena. Next base: position 156,322,225 of record OV884059.1, read on the forward strand.
GTTGGTGTAAGACCCTTAAGTTGTAACACAGACTCTGACTCTTCTCGCAATACCGAGAAAACACGTGCCATTTTGCCAATAGCTCGAATTTTGTTGCGTATAACTTCTTTTCGTAGTGCAGCCTCGTCGTCCGACAGAGGTTCTTCACTCTCTTCGGTCATGAGTTCGTCATCAGAACATATATTGAGAACATTGACCAGCATTTCGGTTACCTTTTCGCCCACAAAAGGCAAGGACCAAGTGAATACGTCCATGAAGTTGGGAAGCCAATAGGGATGGGGCGAACAGTTAAACTGACGTATATTCATAACATTGTTTTCATATTTTAAGACAGCCGCTTTGTTGTTATATACATCGAGATAATTGGGAGCCGAGAATATGGTTATAAGAGAGGGAAAACCCGTGGTTTGACTTTTACGGTACATACGATATCCAGCATCTTGTGCCTCATGTGCGCGTATTATCGACAGTAGATTGTTATTTTGCAGGAAGTCACAACAGGCCACATAGCTGTAAAAGTACGAACAACCACGAACAGAGTTGTGCGTATAGAATTCGGAATTCTTTTCATTGCCAAAATCTTCAAGAGGATCGGACCAAAGTAAATCGCACATCGGTCCAAATGCTGGAGGTTCTTTAAAACGATCAAGTCGCCTAATATCATCCAAATCGTGTATTTCAGGTGATAAGCCTCCATGAACACACAGGAACTGTTGGTTCATTAGAGCAGCCAATGGCAAACAATCGAATGCTTCCATACAAGCATCATAAACGCGTTCTGAGTACTTAATCTTACATTCCTGCTTGAAGGTGAAGTACTCTGTTAAATGACGACACTCATGGTTGCCACGCAATAAGAATAGAGTGTTGGGGTAAGTTATCTTTAACGACCATAGATAAAGTACACATTCAATACTGAAGTAGCCTCGATCGACATAGTCTCCCAAAAAGAGGTATTTTGTAGTAGCTGGCGAACCACCAACTTCAAATAGTTTCATTAGATCATAAAACTGGCCATGGATATCGCCACACACTGTAACGGGCGCCTCTATATCAATCATGGTCTTTTCCTGGCGCAATAAGGCGGCGCCCTCTTGAATAATGCGCAGGGCGGGTGGTTCTTCTATGCGACCTTCGAGAATAAAATGCTGCTTGAGTAATTCATGATTCGGTTTTCCTGATCGGAGATCTGGAAATACTTCAGACATAGTAAGCTTATGGCTAGGAGGAAATGGCACACTGTCTACTACACGATCCGTTGTATTTACTACAGGTCTTAAGCTACTGCGAGTGGGGCTGTCCTGATTAGATTGGCTACCAGCCGAGGATGGCTGTTGTTCGGCGGATCCAGACGCTGTTCCTGAAGTTGCACCAGATGCTGCAGTTGATTGTTGATTGCCGGTAGCGGCTGTTGCTTGACTATTCGAAGACATGTTTCTGGTTTTTATTTCTATTTAATTTTTCCTCAAAACAAGTACAAAAATTAAACAACTTTAACTACTACACCTCCTTTTTTCCTTTCTCTTTATTCTCCTTTTTAAACTCCACCTTTCTTTCCTTTAAAATTTTATTTTTCTATACTTTTGTCTTTCACTCTCACCTTTTTTCTGCTACTGGTTTAACAATAGATTTGTGTATTCAAAGTTTAATAAATATTTATTTTTTTTAGCTCATAAACTTTAGAGAACTTTTAATTTCTAAAAAAATTAGTTCAACTATTAAAACTTTACAAACTTTGAGTGATTTGTTTGAAAGTTAAAATTTTTCTTTTTATTAAAATCCAATAAGAAAAAACGGTATTCTCTGCAAATCTTTTTTACTTGGTCTTCTTTTCACTCTCTTTGCAGACTTTTTACAAATTTGCGAAAAAATTTCACTTTTTCTAATCAGTTACTATGTTTGTTAAATTAAATTCCCTAATCTTGTCGTTATTCACCAAATTTCCATTAGCAATTCCTTTTGTAACACTTTTTTTACTTAATAGTTTTTACTAAATTTTCAGGAAAAAAGTATACAAATTTTTTTGCAATAAATCGACAAAAATTTTATTTTTCGTGTAATGTTCGTTTCAGTGTTGCATTGTGGAATTCCTCTACATTTATTTTTACTCCCTTAAAAAATGTCAAGTTGAAAGTTTCGTTAAGTTTGCAAAACGTTTTACAGCACTGCGACGAAAATTCAGGGCTGCCAGTCCAAATAAATTGGTCGAAGACATGAGAAACTAATTGTTGACATATATGTTAACATACTATGTTACACCTAATTTTCACGATGATTTAAAAGATGTCTTTTTTGTAGTTCTTTTTTAAAGAAACTTCCAAAGACATGTTCAATTTTCACAATGTTTCTTATTTTGTTTGATTTTTTTTATTTTCCTTATAAATGTATGTATGTATTGAATTTTTTTGACTTAAATTTGTTTATTTTTTTATATTTTAATAAGCAATTGTAATTTCGAAATAAAAATACAACATAAATTAAAAAACAAAATTAAATGCAAAGAGGAATGTCAGAAAAAACACAGAAAATACGATTCATGTCTTTTTTTCTACCCTGCTTACTTCTCTCCCCCGCTCGCTTTCAAGCTAAAAAAGACATGTTTCAAAAATAGGGGAAAAATCATCATGAAAATTGGGTGTTACATATAATTATTTTAGCTGTTGTTATTTTATGGACCTAGGTTTTAATTTACAAAATCCATGTTTAACATCATAACTTTAATAATCCACAAGCAACATAAATATGCAGTTGCATGTTTTTCTTTGTGCAACCAATTAAGGCAGAAGCAATATGCATACATAGTTACCCGTTTTTATGAATTTTGGAGTTGGTAGCATTTTTTTGCATAATTTATTTATTTTCAAATTTTTAGCGCATATTTTGATACATGTTAAATTTTTTTTGCTTATTAAATATCTATCTGTATACCGTGTATAACGTGTTTCTTCAATTTCGCCATCTACATTTAATTTTTACTCAAACATTGTAAGACAAAAAGGTTGTCAGTAATGATAAATTATATTTTAAACTTTAAAATTTTATATACATATGATTAATCAAAAATTAAGGAAAAATATTTTATATGCGTTTTTGGCGATGTGTGCAATACATAGAAATCTCGAACAATCATTTAATCATCTTCACGATAACCATTCGTCCGTCTGGCTGGTTGCCTGTCCATGTTAATTTTGTGCGCAAAGTACAAGTTATAATCTTGTAGACAATTTGATCAAATTTGGTAACACATTTTAATTGTACTAAGGACGAATTCTTCGTAAATGGTGAGAATCGGTCTTTAATTTAACATATTTCCCATAAAGACTTGTTTCCAAATTAGACTCTTGTATCTGTTAACCATCTTATTATGTTGGTATTTTTAGATTAAATGCATCTCAAAAATATTTTACGGCAAATTAAATTCTTGTCGAATCAGTTCACATTTGTCCAAAGCTTCCATCTATAAATAGCTTTAACTTCCTTTTAAATGTTAACATTAATAAACCATTTAGCGACCGTCGCTAAAATCTCTTTAAGACAAAAAATCTCATATAGATTTTAATATCCAGATTTTTGGTTTTGTGAGCCGATGACTGCCCATCGTTTCCAAATAGGGTAAAATCACGAAAAATCGTCTGTATATACTATGGTGTATAGGCTTTACCGAATATAATTTTAGGATTGTTTTTATTAAATGGAACTGTTATTAAATTGTTGAGTATTTTGTTTTCAAATTAGCAATTTTTTAATTTTTTTGGGGCATATTTTTTTTTAACAATTTTCAGATTTTTATGGCATATTAAATGCGCATAAAACGTGATTTTAGAGTATATTTCTGGTTTCCCTGGTGATAACAAATTAAAGAATGAAAAATTACATATAAAGAAATAATATATTTTCAAAAAAAATTAAAATTTTTATAAGCTAAATGAATTGTTAACAATAACAATTTTAAATACAAAATGTGATATTTTACATAATGTTATAAAATTAAATAATGAAAAATTACCAATGAAGAAATATGGTATTTGTATACACAGAGCGAAAAAAAACGTTAAAAAACTGTCAACCAGTGGTAATAAATTGATAACAAACTGTTGTCAATATTTCGACAACATTTGTTGTTAAATTTTAAACAAAATGTTGTCAAATTGGGCCGTTAGATAAAAAACGTACCATTGTTGTCAAATTGATAACACCCTGTTGTCAAATAGGTATCGCCCAAGGTATATTTACACAGGTTTACAAGGTTTCTGACGAACATCTCTCAGTGAAAGGTCTAGGTAGGTCTTTGTTTAACTTAAAAACAATATATGTATGTACATTTTAAGAGCTTCTTCAAGAACAATGTACTTACTCACAATTTCTATTTTTCACTGTTTAAATAACATGCTTATCATGCGGTTTTGTCTACTTCTAGGAAGACAAAAAGTTAAATTAGCAGCGCAACTCTTTTCAAACACAACGGCGCATGCTATCAGAAGATGCTACTCCCATGGCATGGAACTGTACAACCCGACCAAAACGGCAGATTTCGTGCAGCTCGTAAATGATTGGTTCGACATATTGAATTCAACTATGACCACCTTTAGATACCCAGGCAAGGTTAGTTAATAACTTTTATTTATCTAATATGTTATAATCAAAAATAGAAACATTTTAACTAATATCAGGAACCGTACGGCCTTGCATTGGAATGCCAAAACAACGTTTTACTGAAAATGGTTAATCTAATGTCGTCACCAATTGTGCCTGGCAGAAAAAGTATAGAACCTTTTCAAAAAGGCATACTAATAACCAACAATGCCTTGATGATGCTACACAAATATGTTGAGAGGTACAACATGACATATCTCGTGGCGAACCGGCTTAACCAAGATGTGTTAGAGCATTTCTTTGGTGCAATAAGAAGTAAAGGTGGTTTGAACGACCATCCGTCGCCTCGAGATTTTAAATACAGGCTGCGAAAGTACATATTGGGTAAGTTTTAAAAACAAGTATTTATTTCCTCAAATAATTACAGTTTTATATTTTCAGCGAAAAACACAGAACATTTGAATGGTCTAGGGAACGTCGAAGATGACCGTACTGACTGGCTAAACAATTCCCTCGACTTTAAGATACCAGAAAATACAGAGGAAGGCCAAGCGGATATATTAAATGACCCTGAAGACTCTTTTGCTGATCCAAGCAAAGAAGAAGAACTTCACGACCTAGGGGAAACGAATTTTGATGATATTGGTATTCTTCAAGAGGATGCTCTAGAATACATATCAGGATATGTAATCAAAAAGCTCCATCTTGAGGAATACGAGTGTCATAACAATTCATTTTCATGGGTCGATGAAGTATCGAAGGGTTATTTAAAAAAGCCAACTCAACACTTCCTTGAGGATTTTAAAAAAATGGAAGTGATATTTGAAAATGTGAATGGCAATCAAATATCTCATCGTCGAAACCTCCAAAAGCATCTTTTGGAGCGAAGTTCCGGCATCAATGTGCCAGAGAACGTAAAGCGATTATTTTATAAATGTCGCATTTACTTTCGCGTACGAAATTTGAACAAGAGGTTGAGACTTCAAAAGGCCAGGCAAAAAATAATGGGGTCCAAAAAAATGATTAAAATAAATCTTTAAGAATCCCGCCTATTACAAATGTAAGTATTATCAAAATTGTCTGCAAACTTACACAAATAAACTGTACTTTATAACTTGTTATACCCCCTTTTTCTTAGATTTCAATATATCTTATTTTACCACATCACGTCTTTCCACTGAAAAGACTACAACACCGATTAGTCTTAGGATGGGATGGGTAAAGGGGTAGTGAAGCGTAGCGATTATAGCCTATCCTATCCCATGGCAACCTCACCTGCACGTGGCGCATCCTGCCGATAACAAACGAGGCTCTGCCGACTTCTTCTAGAGCATTAAACAAATAACACAAAAAGGATAGTATTTTAGAACACGTATTATGTATTTAAGTTTTACATAATTTGTTTTTCTTTTCTTTCAGCTTTGTCAAGATAAAAAATAAGGAAACAACGGACCTTCAACAAAATAAAAAAAAGGGGGAATTTAATTGATTGATATTTACATATTGTTAGCTTAAATGCAAAAAAGGCGTAACTATCAAATTATTAATTTTACAGAAGCAAAAACACTTTGTAAAATCAAATCGAAAATAAATAAAAAATTTTGAAAACATTTACATTTTTTTATTTAAATGGAACTGATCAGTTAGCAATGGTATACATGCAGAAAAATAGCTTTTATTTATTATTACACACGCATTTCTTTATTTATTATTATTTTTGTTCAAAAAAATAAAAATCAAAAAGTAACTGTTAATTTTGACCGAAAAAATAAAAATCAAAATTTTAAAAATCAATACATTTTACCATAGACCACTTTATTAGGATCAATGTGGTATACATGAATCAGTTTGTAGATGTAGAAATGAACTGTAATAATGCTGCTATAACGCATTCAACCAAATCGAACCAATCCGTACTTAAGCATTGACATAACAGCGCATTCCGGCTTCATTGTTACCAATAGCTGAAAATAATAAACAATATACATGTTGGATAAGAAACATGAAAAACAAAAAATTAAAAACGTTTTTGAACTTTAAGCTTGAACTAGAACTAAACATAATGTGAACTAAATTATTGAAATTCAAAATTTTAAAGAAACTTACCTAATTCAAGACCTCCCTTCATTTTTAGCCATGGTGTAGTTAGATGATAATATGTATTTTAAAGCTTCGGCAAGTAGCCAATGTAATGTCACGCAAGCTGATCTTAAGATATAGCTTATAGGACTAAAATAATTAAGAAAAAAAATTAGAAAAATTCAGTTTAAACAAAGTAGGGTAAAATCATACATACTGGTAGGCCATAATTGCATATATTCTCAATTTAAATCATGATTGGCTCCACCTTTAAAAATATTCAGCCCAATTATGAATAAAAATTCCCCGGGAGTTTTTTCCCTTTTCCCATTTTTACAATTGAATTAACATATGAAAAATGGTAAAAGGGAGAAAACTCCCGGGGGATTTTTATTCATAATTGGGCTGATTATGTATTTTACCTAACATGCAAATGGCCAAATTAAATAACATTTGAACATAATGAACTTCCGCCACCACCGCTAACACTGCCACCTCTTTTAGATGTATTATGAAACGTTGACACAACCCAGGCATCACGGCAAATTTTCTTGGGTTCTTTTATTTTTTCCATATCCAAAAATTTAGCAGCAAAAGCTATAGGTAATCCGAGTTGGGGCAAGCGTTTGTCCAATAATATTATAGCATTCCAATCACTTAAATAAAGTAGAATTAAAGAATAACTTTCACAAATCTAAAAAAAGGAAACCCACATTAAGTATGAATTTACAATATAATTAGCGAAATACTTGCTTCCATGCGGGGTATAATATTGTCATTAGTTTGCAAAGACTGCAAACATTGCTTGCAACGATTGCCCAACGACCATAAATCTAGTTTTATTATTCCACTCATCCAAACATTGAGGAATTTGTATCAGCAATATTTCACAATTTTTTAGCTGGTTTTACCAGCATTTGCAATGAGGTAATTCTTCATCTTGTATTTGTTGTAATAAATCTTAGAGCTCTATCGGTGAAAATATATTTAAATGCATTATTTCCTGCAAGCATACTTTATTTTTATGCTTTAAAATGCACAATCTATTAAAAATTTTTTCAGCTTATTATTTTTAACTGCACGTGTTGTTTTTTTCAATTTGTGTTTTTTTTTTGAAGGCACAGTGTTGCTTTTTTTTGACGCAAACCGTCCAAATACAAAAACAATTTGGCCTGTTGTTTTTGTCTTGTTGTACTTGTTGTAGCAACGAGTTTACCTTGTGTAAATATACCTTGGTATCGCCCTGTTGTCATTATTAACAGCGTATACAAGTTATCCCACAATCATCTTTGGTATTCGAAAGTAAAAAGTGAAAAGTTTCAGTGCTGTGATTAAATTAATAAATAAAAATTTAATAAATAAAATAAAAAAAATTTCTAAAATTTGTTTTTGTTTTCAATTTAATTTTCTATGCGAACGTTAACGTGTGACATCGTGGGCCTGGCTGTAAAAGTGTGAATTTTTTATGTATTTTTTTATAAGTATATTATTTAATGTGAAATAAATTAATAAATTTACATTATTCCATTTTTTTACTTGGGTTCAGAATGGGTTATTAAGTACATACTACAATCAGAACAATGTGTTATCGAAAGGACAACCGAATGTTGTCAATATATTAACGGTGTGTTGTCAAAAATGACAACAGCATGTTGTCGGTATGGTACCATTATGGTGATAATATATAACCAATTTGATGTCATATTGAGAACAAATGGTGACAAACTGACAACGAGGTGGTTAAAAAACATTGATACCATCCGTTATCAAATTGAACACAAACGTAGTTGGCTCACTTTTGACAACGGATGGTGTCAATTTTGGTATTTTTATACCGGATTTTTCCCTCTGTGTAGTTGGCTCACTTTTGACAACGGATGGTGTCAATTTTGGTATTTTTATACCGGATTTTTCCCTCTGTGTATGTTCATTTTTCTATTACAAAAAAGTTTGTGTATTAAGATAAAATTTATCTATATATATATAAGAGTTGAGTGAGTGACTGACTCATTCATCATTGCCCAGTCCAAACCGCTGACCCTAGAAACTTGATATTAGGGCTAGCGATTGGTCACTAACCAAATCGATCTACTAAGAAGGGATTTTTCAAAATTCGAATGTTTAGGAGGTAAAAAAGGTAAAAACGGAAAAATTCGTTAATACTTATCGTTGTTCTTTAGAAAAATAAGCGGGTAGGTGTCTGGAACTTTTTTGAAATTCGACCCTATTAGGGAGTAAACGGGTAAAATCTGAATTTTAGTACTTTTTTGCCACTCCATCTATCTTTTGAACCAATAAACATAGAAATAAAATTAATACCACATACGAAACTTTGGTACTTTTTCGAAATTCGAACATTTAAGGGGTGAAAATCGTAATTCCTCCATTCATTGACATATTCGTAAATTATGGGCTACCACTACATTACTGAAATTTTTTATATTTTAATAGGGGAAAATATAGTACCCAGAAAAGAAAATACGGGAAATTTTATTATTTTCTTTAGCTTTTTGGCATAAAAATATGTCCACGAAGAAAAAGGAGACGCTAGCGAAGTAGCGGGTATATGCTAGTCGCTAATTTTAGCGAGTTGCTACAGACTTTCATATAAAAAACAAGAATTTCCGAATTCCACAAAATGCTAATATATAATTTTTGTGATGCAGTTTTTCCAATTATATATATAGTCATAATTGGTTTATTCTTAAATATATAACAAATGTTTGAAAACAATTGCCATTGGTAAACACTTTTATACCTACATTTCTAAACAATTTTCTCTTCAGTTATTTCGAATTTAATTTAGTCTTTATGATTAATTGCTTTTTATGTTAAACTAAATTAAAAAATCAATGAGTAATAATTCTTCGATTGTGTCATTTGAGACACAGTCATGTGTAATATATGCATTTTTCATTTGCTGCACTAATGCAATTAAAACTGTAATGACAGCCAAGACTTCCAATTTAGCCATTTTCCGGCGAGATCTGGCGGTTTATTTTTGATCTAGCCATCAAAAAAGGCTATATTTGATCTTGCCGGAAGATCTAGCAATATTTTTTTTTCTTAAAAGCAATTTTTTATTTACATTTTTGTAATATTTTTCAAGCTAATTTTTTTTTTGGTATTTTTTTATGAAATTTGCTGTTATTACTTTGATGTTGATTTACTTTTAATACTTTTAAATGTAACAATGCCATTTACCTCAAATCAAAGGCATACTTTGATTTTTAACATTTGTGTAGTCTTGAAAACATTAAAAAGTGAATTGATTCAGTGGGCGAAGGATGATTATGTATGGTGTCAGCGGATATTGCCATCTTAGAAATTCGATGGTTTCGGATTCTATTCGTAGAAATTGTTTTGATATGATATTTCGTCATATTAATTTCTATTGATAACTTAAAACAACAAGATGATGATAAAATCTGCAAACTTCTTTATTTTTCAGTTGCATTAAATTAAAAAAATAGTTTCTGTGACCTTTTATGTAATAAATTTGAGTTTTTGCTAAGTTTTGATTAACAAAAATTTTATGTACTGCCCACTGTTACAGCCCCCAAAATCGATTCCAGAAAGAATTTTTATTTTATTAAAATAGGTTCTTTAATTAAGGCAAATTGCTCTTCGAAATGTAATCCAGATCGCTTTGGGCATAAATAGGTTAAATTGGAAAAAAAATAATTAAATTTTTGATGCCTGAGTTAAATTATGCAGTTTTTAATCTTTTTTAATATATAACTATTTAAAGATATTATTAGATTCAATTCAAGCCTTTTTTTTGAACTGTCGAGTTGGCAACCTTGGTGCCAGCACTGTTTACGATTACACTAAAACCGCTCAATTCATTGAAAATATTTCTAAATTGACAATACTAACTGTCAACCGCAAAGGTTTGACATTATTCGTCATCCGCAGCAGTGGAAAAAATTAAAAGCCAATTAGTTTTAATATTGTGTAAAAATTTAACAATTAATTTCATTTATTAAATGTTATAAATAAGTTAATACAAAATAAATCTTTCAAAAGAAAAAAATACTTAACAATTTAAAAAACGCACCGTAACAAATTGTTTTTAAAAGTCAAGGCACCTTAAATACCAGCAGCGACAGACACAAAAACAAAGCAAGAAAACATGGATAGCAAAGGACGCAATGTTATAGTTTGCGATAATGGTACCGGTGTAAGTTAAAAAAGAAAAAATACAAAAAGAAAGAAAGCAAATTTACCTAATTCCCTTTGCCTTAAGGCAATTTTTCTATAATGGGGATGTCTGCTGGCAGATAAGAGATTACAAAAGGCAGTGTAAAATAATACCAGTGACATACATTTGGGATTGTGGGTCATTTTAAGTACATGTTAAAAATGTTTATTTAAAGTTTATGAGTGGAAAACTGTAATACACACATATTTAAGTTACATTGTTTTTAGTTTGAAGACCCTCCCTTTAAAGTTGAAACAACTGATTACTCATTCTCTTAATATAGTACCTTGTAGAAGAAGCGAGTTGTATTGTGTATTTGTTGTTTTGTTATCTGCACTGTTTTTTTATTTGGAATGTTTATTACTTTACACTTTTTCGTAGAACATGCACATTGAAATTTTGGATTTCAAATCCATAATATTGAGGGCCTAAATTCCAAACCCTCTATCTTTGATTTTCGCAAAAATTAATTTTTTATGGTAAAATGTTCATTAAAACAGTCCTCATCTATGGTGTTTAATATCATTTTTTGCTGATTTATTTGAATTATTGTTATTTCTCTATCTTACACAATTAATTTTTCTGTGGAAGAATTTGCTAGATTTGAAGAGCTTAACCCTAGGTCTACACTAAAGATTAATATCTCAGCAAGTTGGCAATAACGTCGGCAGAATAACAGAGCCAGCGTTACCGTTCAAAATTTTCAAAAAGGGGCACAAAAAGGGGATTTTCAAAATAAAATTGGCACAAAAAGGGGAATTCTGAGAAAAAAAAGGGGCAACTTTAAAAATAAGACCATTCATTTTTACTTTCACTGAAAACATAAACGTTACAAAAAATAAGCCTCTTATGTATAAATAAAAGGCATAACTCCACTTTTCGAAAATTTCTAAATTTTGTTATTTTTATTCTATTTATTTATTTCTTTCATTGATTTTCTAATACAATAAGACAAACATATCTTATAATTTACAGTATTAGAATAAGACAAGTAACATATACAAAAGATAACTATCTAATTAGCTGTAAACTCTTTGAAAATGATTTTGTTCTTTTATAATTTAAATATTTTCCATTAAAAAATATGAAAAATTGGTATAGGGCTTAAATCTTATTTGATTTTTTCAGAAGCTACCAGCCAGATAAAAGGAGAATATATGTACATAAAAAAATTAGGCCAGTATATATTGCTTTGGCAAATTTCTTTTTGTAGCATTTTAAATTTTGAAAATCCATTTTTCAAACAATACTAATTTTCTCTACTTTTTATTTTGTGGAGTAAGGCTTTTTAACTTTTGACACATCCATATATAGTCGAACTTCACTATATTATACAGAACTAACATTCTTCTACTTTTGTTTATAAAAACTGGTATTTTAGTTCGATTATCGATTTAAAATTGGCTTCAATAATATCCTTATAAGGAAAAGTTTGAAGACTTTTGCGTTAAGTGTTTAATTGCTTGTAAAAAATAAAGTGCTGGGAAATAATCTGCTAGGCTACAAAACCTTTTGTGCTGCTTATTTAACTTTTAATGATCAAATTTATTTTAAAAGAAATACTGCTACATTTTTGTCCACTAAAACGAGCGACTGTTGTTAAAATCGTTATCAAGAAACTAAGGAGATCAAATTATAATAATTTTTGAAATTTGTTTATTATATAGAAAGCTTCATTTTATAGAACTTCACTATAGAGATGTTCGAATGTATATATACACAGTTAAAACGCACGTCTTGTTTGCAAGTTAACGTTTATGAACTGTTGCATATAATTTTACCCTTCACCGCAGCTGAAAATATATAAGTTCGTTATTATATAAGTTTGTCATTCCATTTTTAATTTAACAAAATCGGTTACTAATTGACTTACTAATAGACTTATAACCACGTTATTATTCCCAAAATAAGGCTTTGGCACAATAGCGCCTTTATTATGAGTGATAGGTGTACCAAATTTAGTTCTGATATTTCTTATTAGGAGAAGTTAGTAGTGGTACGATTTTTATTAATGCATTACAGTGCTATGCTGTTTCTTTAGTTGTTGTATAAGTATCTAATTTTCGAAAATATGCATCATGTATATTTACTAATAAGTTCAACATGAACTGCCAGGTATCTACTTTCAGTCTATTGGACCACTTATTGTTTTATAATGCTAATTTAAAAAACAATCCGTGTAGCGGATGCACTTCTATGCGGTAAAGTAAAAACATACAATCATATAACAGCTGGAAGTTCAAAAAGGGGCAAAAGGAGCACAAAAACATACAAAATGATACAAAAGGGGATTTAAAATAAAGGGGCAAAGAAAGTGGCAAGGCATTAAAAAAGGGGCAAAAATGAGACTAGTCGCATAACGGTAACGCTGAACAGAGCAATATTTCTTATTGCTCAGCTTATGTTAAAGGCATGGGAAAACGTATTTATGTTAACTCATAATTTGAAAAAAATCAAGGAAGAAGGTGCCGTGTAAAAACTGGCGCTATCTTGAAAAAACTATTTGTATTAATATATATTCTTTCTTATTCGACTTTATTATTTAAATGTAAATTAATTTGATTAAGCTTGAGATCTTTTTTTATATAAAAATATTAATTTTATTAAATTTTTTCTTTTGTTAAAGTAAAATTAATATTTTTATATAAAAACTTAAACAAAAATAATATAAATTTAAATAATAAAGATCGAATAAGAAAATATTATTTTAATAAAAATAATTTTTGGTATTTTATTTTAGTGTTTAATTAATTCTTTTATTTAATTCTTTTACTAATAATAATTTGCTTCCATTTCACAAATTCAATTTCTTTCTCCCACAATTTGCTTAGTCTGGGTTCACACTATGAAAGTTTTCTTTCAGAAAGTCTGAGTTTATGGATGAGAGAGGAGAGAAAAAAGCATGTTCTCCTCCCCTCTCACCAATAAACTCAGACTTTCTGAAAGAAAACTTTCATAGTGTGAACCAAGGCGAATTTATAAAGGTGACCGCATCATGAGATAGAGTTATGCTAGCTGTCTCTTTTTATTGAAAAATACTATGTATTTTGTTTTTGTAAAAAGTTAGAGTGAATGCCAAAAATATTTGTTGGAAATATAAAAAAGGAAATTTTTTTGTTAATAAAATATACACAACTGCTTTAGAAAGTCCACAATTGCAAATTAATTGTGGCTCCACTTATTCCTTACGCATTTGTAATTTCTTGTGTTTTTATTTTATATTCACTTTTTTTATTTTGTAAAATTAAAATAAGTTTTTTTTCAACTATTTAAATTTTTATTGATTTTAAATTTGAATTAATTTTTTCACAAAATGTAAACAAACTTGACATTCAGTATACACACAAAAAAATAAACAATAAACAGATGAGTCGAAAATGTCACCTTTATGAATTCGCCTTGGTGTGAACCTAGACTTATATTTTTTTTCCTTTTGACTGCTTTTTTCAATTGACAACCAAATTTGACGTTTTACGTTAGCAATAATTGTCAACGAAAATGGAATAACAATTATTGCAACATAAATTACCGGCAATAAATATGTACAAAAAATTGCAGTCTACATTAGAGATAACATAATTTTGACATTTACTGCAATATATGTCGCAATAATTATCTCTGGTATAGACGGGCAGTAATTACCACCGGAATTTCATTATTTTTGCGATAATTTACACCAATCTAAACACAAAACAACTTAAAAAGGCAAATCCTAGGTACAATTATTTGTTCAATATTGCTTATTGTTAATTTTAAATAAATCACGTTAAATACTGACAAATGGCATAAATAAAATCAAAATAATTTATTTTTATTAAAATGCGAAACCCTTTATCTGATCTATCATAAAGTCTCCAATAATGCAAAATTTTAAGAACCAATTATCAGTGAGATGCAGTTGTTGCTTTAAAAAATGATGTAAAAAAACCCAAGTTGTACGCGAAAAAACAGTTTTTTGGCTCTCCTTAAAAGTTGCGTTTTTTTGAAGATAGAGGGTTTTGAATATATATCCTCGTTATTTATTATATTTAATATATATTTGAATCTTGATAAAAACATGACATTTGTTTCCTTATGACGCCCCTTCTTCCGTCTATTCAGCGTTGTGCGTTCAGTTGCAACAGTCCATATTTATCTCCTCTAATAATGTGTCCGAGATACGCAGTTTCAAGAATTTTTTTTTATGGTTTTTAAGACTTCGCGGTCTTTTTATATCCTATTTAAAACTTTGTCGTTCGAATTCGATCAGCCAAAGGGGCTTTTAATGTACGACGATAGCACCACAAATAACCCCATACAACAGAACTGACCAATCATAAACCTTCAAAAATCTATTTTGAGATGAGAATATTAATATCATGTTTTGTTAATATCTTTTTTAATTTACCAAATAAACTTCAAGCCATTACTATAGGTGCATTAATTTTCTTATTTCACTCCAAAGTTTCTTATAATTAACATCCATACTTGACTTTCGAACCCATTCAATAGCTTTGGTATATTGATTTATTTAAAAAACTTCACAGTAATAAATAAAAGCTTTCATACGCCAAAACTTATTCTATATTACAAAGCTATAATCCTGAATATTTTTTAAAAAACACAGCTTGTGCCTTACACAATAAGTCCGATTAACTAATACTCCAGATAGTTGGCTCCCCAACCAATATATTGAAGTAGAAAAAAGAGAACAAGTTTCAAAACCCCAAAGAAGAAAAATACTATTTTATTCATTGTAAATATAAGGAATTAACTAAGAAATATTTAAATAAAGATCCATATAAAAATAAATCAAAAAGCAAGCAGTATTATAGATCTCTTCATTAATTAAGGATCAAAAATTGCAAAAACGTCTCAAAAGTTAAATGCGAAAAACATTGTCGGATCCAGTAAATGTCTACTCTAACAACAAAAGACATTGAATTTATTATCAGAATGTGAAAAAATAAACTTAGATTGAAGTTGTGTCGGCAACCCAGTTTTGATAACCTTGAATAACATTAACAAATTAGTGTAAATAATAAAGCTTTTAAAAGAATAATTTAAAAAATATGTATTGCACATATTAAAAATATGCATTTGAGTACGAATACTGTAAACAGATCGCACTATCATATTAACTATTATATTTAATTTGGAAATGTTATATGATAAAGTACCTGTGACAACTTCTTAGCCATAAAGAACCAGGGACATCAAAAGCGTGTGTGCCATAATGGATTAAGCATAGTGAGGAAAATAAATATCAACAGACTTAACAGCCATTGTAAGGAGTTTTGTTTTGGCTTATCATTTATTTGGCATTTTCTTTGCTTATATTGAGACCGAAATTGTTGCTTTGGTTATTTACGGCGTATAAAAGCATTTGTAGTTCATTTATATTGTCGGCCAACGGCATTGTATCATCTGCGAAGCGTATAATAATTATATATTGAACATTGACTCTTACTCCAATATTTAAATCATATATGGCTTATTGAAATATTCACTCCTAATAATAATGGTTTCTGTCACAAGATCTCCAAGTCGTATTTCAGAATTTTTATTCCAGTATATGATTTAATACAATAGATTTCTTAAATGAAAAAAGAAAAAGAATTTTTGTGATTTGCTTTGTTCTCACCACAGAATTATGATTGGTCCAAACCATTTAGCTTCTGACCGGTTTCATCCCACTTTTTTATAGACTGAACTTTAAAGCATCCATCAGTAAAAAGGCTTTCTAATAGCTATTTACGGCCTTAGACTTGCATTGAACTAACAAAAGTAATAAAGAATTTGGTGAACGAAAACAAAAAATTTACAAATATGTACTTACATTTTCGACAAGTTTTTTAAATTAATTTGCAGCATCAAATGCAAAATTGTTTGCGTTAAAAAATTTGACCCACAGCGAAATTTTTGACTGTGCGGTCAACTTATAATAAAAAATTTACATTCGATAGACGATGGTCGATAGCCAGCGAAAATCATTTGTCGAATGCAACTCATAATAGGGGTTATAGTTGAAACATATCCTGTTTAATATAATATTCGAAATTGAGTCAAATCTCGAATATATAAACAAGTTTAAACTTTTTTCTCACGAATAGTAAAAGTAAGAAATGTGCAATGCTTTGAATATTATTATCCAGGGTTTAAAAAACTGCAGTCGAAACCAAAAACTGTCGAACAAAAAACGAAAATGTGTGTAAAACTTTTCCCTTTTTGAGTTGGTGTGACAGCGATTGTTTAAATTTAATAAATCAGAAGTAAAAGCAACAGCTTTTTTTTTTGGCCAATGACAAAAGTAGAAGTGGACGAAATTTAAGTTTTTCTATTTTGACTGCAGTTTTTTAAACGTTGGTATTATCAATTTCTAACAAAAGTTATTAGAAAATAAGGGAGTTAAAGTGATTTTGGAAAAAAGTAAGTCTCTTTAATTTTTTAATAACCTAAGGGTTTGTTCTACTATCGTAGTTATTTTATTATTTAGTTTAACGTAGTTTAATTTGAAAATATCGAAATCGATAGTGTAAAATTTTGAAAAGTACGTTACACCATAGATATACATATATACACAGCTAGATATCTATTTGTAGAAATTACGATCATAAAAAGATAATTTGCTACAAAATTTTTCTAAATTACATACATTTTTTCTTTCCAGTTCGTTAAATGTGGCTATGCCGGTAGCAATTTCCCCGCCCATATATTTCCCTCTATGGTTGGCAGGCCAATCATTCGTGCTGTTAATAAAATTGGCGATATTGAAGTCAAGGTAAGTTTATTAAATTCAATAATTTTCTAATAAATTTTAATTAAAATAGTTTAGTTAATTTTGATTATTATACATTTTTAAATACAAATCTCTTTTTTTTGTTTCTTTATTTATATGTAATAAAATAATATTTTTTTTCGAAAAATATCTTTTTTGAATATTTTTACAGGATTTACACGTTGATGTAAGTCTATAGTTTATTTTCATTGACTACAAAATTTGCGTTTTTCGTTTGCCTTTTTTAAAGTTGAAACAGTAGTTGTCAGTTTTACTAAAACTTGTTTTTTTGTTAGCTAAACTAGACGTTGTTTTTGTTGTTGTAAAGAAAATTTTACATTAACAAAAAGTTTTTAGAATGCTTCAAAATGCATTAGTTTTTTGTTTCTTTTTCAAAATGATTTTTTTTTTTTTAATGAATGTTTATTGTTTTTTTTTTTTTATTTATATCTTACTAACATTTTTACTTTGTTATTTTTAAAGCATGCTTAAATTTTAATTTAATTTAATTTAACGTTTTGGTGGCGAAATTTAGGCGACAACAAATACGACACAGCCCAGGCAGAAAAAGACAATCGCCACGACGCTGTGCGAACGTTGCAGGGGGTACATCAACGTCAATACAACGTACTGTTAACCAAATTTACAATGTTGTCACAATATTAAAATGATAACGCCAAATATGCGTCTTCCGACTCTTCTTTTTAGTGTTGTCACAGTACTGTTAATTTAAATTTACAATGTTGGATTCACGAATTTACAACGCAGTCACAACCGTCTTCCGACTCTTATTTTCAATGTTGTTACAAATATAAATTCGCTATATAAACAAGCAAAAATTCGTATATTTTCTAACCTAAAATAGTTTTTGTGTTTTCATTTTAATACGACACTATTAAATTAATAAGACGAAATTTTGTATATACAGCGTTGTAGCGGTATAGAATTATTATAAAACACGGTATTAGGAAATAAAGGTTTAATTCTTGTATATACAGTAGACTGGTCGCAATTTTTGTTTTTTTAAATTTAATTGTTTGCGCTGCTTAAAATATGAGGTTTGGTGTAAGAAATCATGATCTAATTTTTCAGGTCAATCCGACGGTGCCTAGCCGTGCCGGGTGGGGCCCAAAGTTCCCCATATTATAAAAAAAAACATATTTTCTATCAGATCTTTATAGTTATACTAGTTGAAAAGCCGAAAATCAAAAATATGGCTTCGTTACGATCTTCCGCAGAGAAAGTACTTCAAGTGTGCCAAATTTCAGCTTCCTGTCATCAGATGGCTTCAGAAAGTTGCGGAAAAATAGGACATACATGCGAACATCCTGACATACTAAGAAATTATATATTGTACAGATAGATTAACATATGTTCGCGCAACTCAAAAACGCTTTAGCTTATTGAAAAACTAAAAAAAACCGAAATTCCGCGATAAAATTTACTTTAAGAAAGTTAAAACTTTTTTCTTTATGTTGGCTTTGGTTTTCGAGATATGCCGTTATTTCGAAAATTAAGGAGGTTGCACAACATATGTTCGCGTAACTCAAAAACGCTTTAGTTTATTGAAAAACTAAATAAAAACCGGAATTCCGCAATAAAAATTTATTTTAAGAAAGTTAAAACTTTTTTCTTTATGTTGGCTTTGGTTTTCGAGATATACCGTTATTTCGAAAATTAAGGAGGTTGCACAACATATGTTCGCGTAACTCAAAAACGCTTTAGTTTAATGAAAAACTAAAAAAAACCGAAATTCCGCAATAAAATTTACTTTAAGAAAGTTAAAACTTTTTTCTTTATGTTGGCTTTGGTTTTCGAGATATACCGTTATTTCGAAAATTAAGGAGGTTACACAACATATGTTCGCGTAACTCAAAAACGCTTAAGTTTATTGAAAAACTAAAAAAAACCGAAATTCCGCAATAAAATTTACTTTAAGAAAGGTAAAACGTTTTTCTTATATGCGCAGTCGTTTTAGAAACATAATTTTTTTTCTGGAAAAAAAATATTTTTTTTATTAAAATTTCGGAATTTTTGTTTTTAAAAATTCATAAAAAATTGAAAAATGCAGCTATGCTTCTAATTTTATGCAGACATATAAAAAACAACATTGCAAACAAAACAAGATATAAATGATTAAAATCTGTAAACAACTTTTGATTTTATGTATTCACAAAAGACGAAAAATTTTAATTAATTTAAGAATTTTATTAAACCGCCACATCTTTTGTGAATACATAAAATCAAAAGTTGTTTACAGATTTTAATCATTTATAGCTTGTGTTGTTTGCAATGTTGTTTTTTATATGTCTGCATAAAATTAGGAGCATAGCTGCGTTTTTCAATTTTTTATGAATTTTTAAAAACAAAAATTCCGAAATTTTAATAAAAAAATTATTTTTTCCAGAAAAAAATTATTAAAAAATTTTTATTAATATATAATTTCTTAGTATGTCAGGATGTTTGCATGTTTGTCCTATTCTTTCCGCAACTTTCTGAAGCCATCTGATAACATAGGAAGCTGAAATTTGGCACCCTTGAAGTACTTTCTCTGCGGAAGATCGTAACGAAGACATATTTTTGATTTTCGGCTTTTCAACTAGAATAACTATAAAGATCTGATAGAAAATATGTTTTTTTATAATATGGGGAACTTTGGGCCCCACCCGGAACGGCTAGGCACCGTCGGATTGACCTGAAAAATTAGATCATGATTTCTTACACCAAACCTCATATTTTAAGCAGCGCAAACAATTAAATTAAAAAAAAAATCCCATACAAGATGCGACCAGTCTAATATACAGTGTTGTAGCGGTATAGTTTTATGGTAAATACGACTTTAAAAAAACTAAAGTCGTATATTTGTATTTAGAGTGTTGTACCGGTGTTGAATCTTATTTAAAAACGGTATTAAAAAACTAAGGTTGTACTTTTGTATCTACAGTGTTGTGATGGTACCATATTTTTGGTATGGTCACAATTTTGTATTTACAGGGTTGTGGCGGTACATAATATTTAGAAGAGTCGTATTTTCTGCCTGGGCTTTGGTAGATCAAAATTTGCTTTGAATGATTATCTACTTTCTTACTTTCAGTCAAGAATTTTTCTTGAAGTCCAAAGTACATTTTTCTGTTTTTCTTGTTTTTGTCTTTCTTTTTTCTTGTAAGAATCGCACAATGTAAACAGGCACTAAGTTATATACCCAATAAGCAATTTTGCTGGAAATCAAGTGCAAAACAATTGGTATTCAAGTTCGAATTTCAAGTTTCAAGGCTTGAGATATACTTTTGTTACATTTTATTTCAATAGCATTCTCTAGTAAAATGGACTTGAAATTTAATTTTTGAGTTCTTATTGGGTTCACTACAGCGTATATGTACAAATTTTCGTCGTAATACGCCTACAAGAAACAACGGTAAGGGTGATTATTTTTGAAATTTGTTATGATGTGTTAATTTTGAATTTTGACCAGCTTTTTTTTTCTCTTTAAACTCACTATGAATGAATGTATTTTTATAGAGCAATAAATTTTGTTGGAAAGTTTTTTAATGAAAAGTTGGTTTAAAGATGTGGGATTATTGGGTCACCAAAATTTTGAGTAATTATGTATTTAGCCTTATTGTGGTTGTCGTTGTCGTATACGACTGTTTTTTTTTTTGTAATAGATTAAAGTAACACACAACAATAAGGCTAATTAATTTCTGATTAATCAGAATTCTAATAAATTGTTTAAAATTTGTTAAGGGTTCTCATGAAATCGCTTAAAAGTCTAGCAATCTGTGCAAACTGCGACTTTTTAAACCTCGCATATGAACTGTCAAATGTTGTATGTCAATTCATTTACACAAACTTGTTTAATCGGCCTAACCTGGCTCCTTAATTAAAAAATCAAGTGTTGACATATCACAAACAACAACATCTTCGAACAGTTTAGTCTTCTAGCTTTCTTTCGGCATTTTTAAAAACAAGTTTCAATTTTTAGAAACAAATTTTAACTTGTCGTGTTTTATTTTTATTTAATTTATTTTTCGTTTCGCGTTTCTCACAAACTGCCATTAATTGTTTAAAATTGCACAAAAGTTTTAAAGAGGGCATCATGAAACAAGACTCGCAAGTTTGCCCATTTGCACAAATGGCAATTTTAAGCTATTTAATAAGGTCCTTTGTGATATTTCTTATTAATTAATTAATTAATCATAATGTTCTGCCTGTTTTTGAACGCGAGTGCAAAAGTGACTCGTCCAACTAACATTTAAAACAAAATTTCAAGATTTGTTTTTGTTTTGAATGTTAGTTGGACGAGTCACTTTTGCACTCGCGTTCTAAAAACAGGCAGTTTGATTAATAAAAAAAGTAATTAATAGATTTAATAAGAATATGATAAATTAAATGTCTGATTAAACGAAAAATTATTGTTTTTCATACGGTTAAGATCTGAATTTTAAAATAATATATGAAAGAGAAACGACTACTTCATTTAGTTATATTTCCCATCGAACTACAAAACTGTAAAATCGTTCTTAGTGTTAAGATCTGGCTTTTTTAACTGACTCGTTTTAGAGTATTTTAAGAGATTTTTTTCTTTTTTGTTAAGTATTTCATCCCCAGTCCCATATGTTTAACTTCTTTCTGAACTGTGGCCGAACCAAAAGACTAATGAAACATTCTCTTGATTCTGATTGTCAGCAAAACTTATTGTTAGTTTATTCTCGTTATCAGAGGCAAGAAGCTGGTTGCCCACCACTTTCGTCATCCCCGGTCCCTCTTGCCAATCCCCGGGCAAGTTCCTATCTTATCAGAAACAAGCATTAATTGTTTTCAGTTCTTCGTTATCCATTTGCTATTAAAAATTATACAAAAAAGGACTATGGCTAAAAATACAATTGATCTTTGCAATTTGTTGTTAGAAGGGCAACTGTCACCAACGAAAAGAACTTCCTAACAGCAGATCTTATATCCTGTACTGACAACCAAAACGTATAATTGTATACAATTTTTCTTATTTTAATGACATAAATAAAATAAGTATACAAATTAAATAAGAGCTTTAATTTCTTCACAAACAATGTTGTTGTAGGTTTTAAGTTAGGTTGTTAAGCTTGAAATCCAAAGTTATTTCAACAATAGTCATGAATACATTGCAGTCTTTTCTTATAACATAATTGAGAGACATTTTCCTCTAACTTTCACCTTTATGCTGACATCGTTATGAATTATTTGTTTAGTATTTGCTTTGTTTTTCTTAATAGTGTTTGCTTTTATTTCTTTTTAAACCTATTTTATTATTTTACTCAATATATTAAATTTTTTGCATAAAATTAGTGTCTTCAATATTTTTATTTAACATTTTAACTAACAATATATTTTAGGATTTAATGGTTGGCGATGAAGCATCACAATTACGTTCATTACTCGAAGTTTCCTACCCCATGGAAAATGGTGTTGTACGAAACTGGGAGGATATGTGTCATGTTTGGGATTATACGTTTGGACCCAAAAAAATGAATATTGATCCAACAAATACGAAAATTTTACTAACCGAACCTCCAATGAATCCATTGAAAAATCGTGAAAAAATGATAGAGGTATATTAAAATAAATAAATTTATATTCAAAAGTTATTTTCAAGTAATTTCTTTTAATATTTTAGGTTATGTTTGAAAAATATGGGTTTGACTCAACTTATATAGCAATACAAGCGGTCCTAACTTTATATGCTCAAGGTTTGATTTCTGGTGTTGTCATAGATTCGGGTGATGGTGTTACCCATATTTGTCCGGTATATGAAGAATTTGCACTGCCACATTTAACAAGACGTTTAGATATTGCTGGACGTGATATAACACGTTACTTAATTAAGGTAACATAAAATGTATTGATTTAATTAACAAAAATCGCTTTAAAAAGTTGTCCATCCAACTTTTCACAAAAGCGGTCTTTCCTAATTATCTAAAACAAGTTTATTTGTCAAAAAGTTTTTGGCTACAAATCAAATTTATGTATTTATGTTTTGTTAATATTTTCTTGTACTTAGAAGAGCTATACACCAAATTTATACCATCAAACTTCTTTTAAAAGCTGGTGTGATATTTCTTAAAATTGCTTTGGGCTTTGTTACTTTGATTTTCT
Organism: Pollenia angustigena; assembly: GCA_930367215.1. Lineage (NCBI taxonomy): Eukaryota > Metazoa > Arthropoda > Insecta > Diptera > Polleniidae > Pollenia > Pollenia angustigena. Next base: position 156,345,987 of record OV884059.1, read on the forward strand.
CGGAGATTAAAAAACATTTGCATATACATATAAACACTATTAACGTTTAATTATATTTTTATATTCCAGTTGCTTTTATTACGAGGTTATGCATTTAATCATTCCGCTGATTTCGAAACAGTACGTATGATGAAGGAGAAACTTTGTTACATTGGGTACAACATTGAAATGGAACAAAGATTAGCATTAGAGACTACGGTTCTCGTGGAATCATATACCTTGCCTGATGGACGTGTGATAAAGGTGGGCGGTGAACGTTTTGAAGCACCGGAAGCTCTTTTCCAACCGCATTTAATCAACGTAGAAGGCCAAGGAATTGCTGAATTAGTATTTAATACTATACAAGCAGCCGATATTGATATGAGACCAGAATTATATAAACATATTGTACTATCTGGTGGTTCAACTATGTATCCTGGTCTACCCTCACGTTTGGAACGTGAAATTAAACAATTATATTTGGAAAGAGTTTTGAAAAATGATATAGATAAATTAGCGGTAAGCTTGCAAGCGGAAAAATTTTTGCCAAAACAATATTTAATTAATTTTTATTCTCTTAAAGAAATTCAAAATTCGCATTGAAGATCCACCCAGAAGAAAGGATATGGTATTTATTGGCGGTGCTGTTCTTGCTGAAGTTACTAAAGATCGTGATGCATTTTGGATGTCGAAGCAGGAGTATCAAGAACAGGGTCTTAAAGTATTACAAAAACTACAAAAAGTTGCGGCTTGAAAAAGAATTTAATTCTTTTGTTTAAGTTTTATTTACACAGACAAGTCTTTGGGCATTAAATATGTTAACTATTCTAAATGCCAGTTTTTTATATACTACAAATAAATAAACATCGTCATTAAATTAAACGTAAAGCTTATTGCTAAAGATAACTTTCCAAATCTTCCAATAAACAGAAAAATTAGCTTTTAAAATCTTTACTTCTACTCTTAAGTCATTGTTGTACTTTTATACTTTTTTCCACTGTATTTTTGCTTTAATATATAAATGTTTTATTCCTTCATTAATCTGCATTTATGTTCATTTTCCTTCTATTAGTTTTTATTTTCTGTAACCATATAATTTATGCTTCTACTATTGTTTTTGTTTATTTGCATATATTTTTTAAACTTATTTTTTTATTTAATTTTTATTTTCAAGTATTTTCTAGTATTTAAAATTAAACGTAAATTTTTTAAGTAAATTATCAATTTTCAATAAAAAAATTATTCTATAACAATTTTTTTTTAGAAAATAATTCTAGCTTTAAATTGAGTTTAAAACATTTTTATTTATGTATGTATGTTAAATCACAAAGAGGGTATTAACTCAAAATTTAAAAAATTTCAGTAGGAGCCAATGTGTGGTGGCACCAGTGCCGATTTCCATCTTGGATCCGCCTGTAAATACGTCACACCTCTCTAACAGTCCATTGGATCCACGCCAAACTTCCCTATCCGGAAACTCAACTAATGGTGTTACACCGAAGTCTTGGGTCATAATCCTAAGATCTGAAATTCCCTCGAGAATAATACTCTGGGGCCTAATTACCGCATTCGATATCGAGTAAGCTATCGTATCGAGTAAGCTATCGTATTTTTCTGTATTCGATAGACACTGACGTATCGAATGAAAACTAGAGAGTTGTATTGGCTTTGGTTACTCGATATCGAATGCTATCATCTCAAATTACGATGCATTTCATTCGATATCGAGAGTCATAATACCAAAATAAAAAATTTCGACCAATTTTGCTCGATATCGAATGCGGTAATTAGACCCCTGATTACGCAGATCCCGCCTAGGTCTAACCAAAGAAGACTCGTAAAGTCTAAATAAGTTCCTATTTTTTCGGAGATCATTTTGCAACTCTGTTTGAAGGAGACCTACAGTAAAAAATCGTCCCTCGGATGTGACTAAACTTATTTGGCAACTTAAGTATTTCTGTGTCATGGTATTAAATTTTTAGTATAACATAAAATTACGCCAGTAAACAAGCGGAACTGCATCTCTAGAAAAATTACAATCTCCGTCGATCCTACGCTGTGGCTCAGCTAAAGAAGAAGTCTAGATACACCTTAGATTTTCAGGTGTGTGCCGGAAATCAAAAACGTAAAACTTCTTCTTTAGCTGAGCCACAGCCACGCTCCAAAGGTCAGTTCTTGTAAACTTATCAAAACTATTTCTTGGTGTAGGGTTGACCGTTTCTTCAACACTTTCAGAATGCAGAGTCATCTTATGTAGTTTAATAAAACATTCCCCCTTATTGTGTTTGGCGTATTCAAAATACGCCTACGACGGTTTGGTAATAGATTAAAGAGAACGTGATCTTTTTTCCTTTAATCTATTACCAAACAGTCGTAGGCGTATTTTAAATACGCCAAACACAATAAGGGTGGTTATTTTCGATCTATTGTCTTTGAAGTTTTCTAGCTTTGTATTGAAGGTAAAGAATTGTAGATAAACAATATATTTTATTATTCTCTAAACACTCAAATCTTTCATTCAGAGCTAATGCTACGTAAAACGCCAATTTTTGGAACTCTGAAATATTCTGCATCTCAGTTTATTCATTAATTTTATTATCCAATAATGTTCGAAGACTGACTTTACTTATGGATTTTGTGGTCACTTCGAAGTGATTTTTTTTCACAAAAATCATTAAAAATGAGCAGAAAATTGTGCTGCAGGTCCATACCAAGCGTTCAATGCGTTTTTGCATCTGTCTAAAAAGTAGTAGTATAAAATCTTGTTGACAAGTTACACAGCATACGCGTAGAATGTATATATGAACGTATCGAAAGCATAAAATAGGATTACTTTCTTCTTTAGCATGCGTCTCAAAAAAAGGTCAAAAAGAAACAAGCGCATAAAACGCGTGGTGGGGACCGACCTCCAGCTTAAAAATTAAAAGAAACAATTTATTATTCTGTTTAGTTTAGTTCTTATGCAAAAAATAAGCATTGAAAATTAAATTGTTTGTTTAAAAAAATATAAAAAAGTATCGGAGTATTGACAGTAAAATATCACCGATAGATGTATCGGCAAACCTGAATTATCGCCGATATATCGGTATTCGTTACATCCCTAGTGAACACAGAAAATATACAATGTTTACTTTAAAATAGTTTATAGAAGTCTACTTAAAGCAATACTTAAAAAAAATAATTTTTGTGGCTGGTATCAAACAAATATTGGATAGCATATAGACAGCAAATTCATGGTTCTATAAAATTGCCAACTATTTTATTAATCGGCATGTCGCCAAATCAAAAATTAGGATTTTTTGGGGCAAAGCACTTTTTTTGCTGGGGATTTTTGGGGATAGTTTATTATTATTATTATCATTTTTGCAATGGCAAGACCGATTTGGTCAAGATGTGGGTACAAATTTTAGTGGTTTTTATGATTTTTGTACCAACTAGCGTTACTTCTGTTGAACTAGCTTTTTTCTGTAGTGAATACAACCAAAATCAATATTTGCAACAGAATGCAATATGAGTTATTAGGAGCTCTTCTTAGAATAAATTCACATTTTAAAATAATGAAGCTTGCTGTGACAAATTTATTCAATAATCTCAAATGCACTTTTTAAACAAACAACATTAAAAACAAAATTGCATTGGCGTATGAATTAGAAGATTATGGTTCCCTAGTTTTGGAAATGATAAATATGTATTGACGCATAATTATTTTTCTTTTGCGTTTTTACGTTACCCTTGTAACATACTATACATGTATACATAAATACGTAGAACTTAAAGAAAAAATAACATTAGTTTTAATAATATTACACAAATGGATTTCTTTAAATAAATCGATGTACATATTTGTGCATATTTTCCATTGACATAATATTTTTTTTTTTTTAAGAAAATGTGGGGATTTTTGGGGATAAGAAAATGGTTATTTTGGGGATTTTTGGGGATAAGGCCTAAAATAAAACTGGGAACTCTGCTCGCGAGAGCAAACAATTTATTCAAACTTTTTCTTCGAAATCGAAATAAAAAAAACACCAAATTTTTACTTTTGAAAGATATCGGATATTAAAATCAAACTTATATTTTTTGATTTCAATTCGTAAGCCAAAACAGAATTTCCTACATCTTATAAAATTTACTTATTCTTTTATTCAAACACCTGTTACTTAGCATATTTTTGCACACATCTATATATATAAAAAGAAGTGTACATTTTGATTGTCACTCCATAACTCGAGAACGGCTCGACCGATTGCCATAAAATTTTTAGGGAAGGTACAGGGAGGAGTGATGATGGTTAGTTGATTTTGAAATCCAAAATCGGGGCAGGGTAATTGGTACCCCCCATAGGATGCTAATATTTAATATCGCATATCTTAAGACCCGCTGCACGCATTTTGTTGAACTTTTGGTAGTAGGATCTTCTAAGCCCCAAAATTTAAATAAAATAGTAGCGGGGGAAGTGGTTCCCCCCATAGGACGCCAATGTTTAATATAGCATATCTTAAGAACTGTTACAGTGAGAATGTTCAAACTTTGTAGAAGTCACTCTTATGGTATACTACTCTATTGAGAATAAAAATAAAGCGGTAGGCGCAGGGGGGAAATACCTCCCATAGGATGCATATATTAAATATCGCTCAACTGAAGAACTATTTAAGGGACAGCCTTCAAACGTGGTTAAAGCTACTATTATGGTAAAATGAAAATTTCAATATTAAAATGGGCGGGGTTGACAGGGGAGGAGCAGTACCCCTCATAGATAGAAATATAATTAAGAGCCGCTGCATGCATTTTGTTGAACTTTTGATAGTAGGATCTTCAGAGCCCCAAAACTGAAATAAAATAGCAGCGGGGGAAGTGTTACCCCCAAAAGGACACCAATGTTTAATATCGCATATCTTAAGAACTGTTATAGTGAGAATGTTCAAACTTTGTAGAAGTCACTCTTATGGTATACTACACTATTGAAAATAAAAATAAAGCGGGTAGGCGCATGGGGGGAAATACCTCCCATAGGATGCATATATTAAATATCACTCAACTGAAGAACTATTAAAGGGAGAGTCTTCAAACGTGGTTAAAGCTACTATTATGGTTAACTTTAAATTTCAATATAAAAATGGGCGGGGTTGACAGAGAAGGATCAGTACACCTCATAGATAAAAATATAATTAAGAGCCACTGCACGGATTTTGTTGAACTTTTGATAGTAGGATCTTCAGAGCCCCAAAACTGAAATTAAATAGCAGCGGGGGAAGTGTTACCCCCCATGGGACACCAATGTTTAATATCGCATATCTTAAGAACTGTTAAGTGAGAATGTTCAAACTTTGTAAAAGTCACTCTTATGGTATGCTACACTTTTGAAAATAAAAATAATGCCGGTAGGCACAGGGGGAAATACCTCCCATAGGATGCATATATTAAGTATCTCTCAACTGAAGAAATGGTTAAAGCAGTGTAGCGAAGCGCACTGGGTTAAGCTAGTTGTTTTATATTTTATATTTCAATATCATTCCAAAATCATATTATACATACATACATATGTAGTTAGAAAAACAAAAGGAAAAAAAATTATTAAATTATTCAATAAAAATAAAATAAATAAATATTAAGAAAAACAAATGCACTTTTTTCAAATTATCAAATAAAAAAAAAAAAAAAGTTAATTCTTTTTAACAAAAGTTTTTATGGGATCTTCATCTGTCTCTGAGACCATAACTTCGCAGCCATTATTTAGTATATCTTCCAATTTTGGTTTAAAAGTTTTAAGAAAACCTCTCTCCGAATTACTATGATTACATAGTATAACTGATACATTATTATGATTTGCATCTAGAACTTCATGATGAGACATTTCTCCAGTTATATAAAGATCAGCCTTAAGACCACGCAGCAAAGAACCTCCTGAGCCGGCACATAGAGCAACGTGTTTGATTTTTGTGTTAATCGTATGATCAACTGCCATGGCCACATGAACATCTAAGCCAATGTGGTTTTGAATAGCTGCTATAGCATTATCAAGGGAAATTTTGGTAGTAAAAGTTCTTCCGCAACCAACGTCAGCACAATCGTCAAGTGGCTGAATAAATAAATAAATAAATAAACAAATATTGGAATCAAACATTTTTGATTGTTGATGATGGTATGGGAGTTTTGTTACGTATGTGATAAAATGATAAGATAATTTCTTTGGATTTATTGTAGAGGTGTTATTTTTAAATAATTTACACTTAAACTTTATAAATGAGTATAAAAATATTTCAGAGTTTATTTGAAAAAATTATTTCTATGAATAACATCGTGTGACTTTTTTTTTTGACAGAAACGTGACTTCATCTAGACACAACATAGTCAAAATGGGTAATTGGGTTTTCATTTCCTCATATGAAAGAAAAGTTAAAGAAAATCTAGCCATATTACGGTTGTCGTTGCCTTAAATGACTAACTCGTTTTTGAAAAATGTTATGTTGAGGACAAAAGATAAGGAAATAAAAAACCCGGTACGCAGTTTGACTATATTTTGTCTGTAGATTAATCACCCATATCGTGGTTTGTGTTTTTGTGGCGCGTTAAGTGGTAAAAAAATGGTATCATCGTTAGCAAAAACTTCAGAAAATACGACACTGTTTACACATCTATTACAAAAAAGGTTATCGTAGTTGGCGTATTTGTTGCAAAAACTGTCGCTAAGTTTGTTAATCACGACAGCTTATACGTAAACATTTTCGTCTAAACACACCTACGCCAACCACGAATGTTTATATACAGGCCAGTTCTGAAAATCACTTTTACTCAAATCACGTGTTTTCAAATCACATGTGCCTACTAAAATCACACGGGTGATATTTTAGTGTCCCGTTTTTGTGTGTTTTGGTGAGATCTTCAATTGCCGAAAGCACACCGAGAAACACAAAAACGGTATGACTCTCAGAACACCACAAAATCACAAGTGTGATTTCGCAAGTGATTTTAAATCACGTGATTTTCAGAACAGGCCCGATAGTGGCGTTTCTGCCAAATAATTCACAGTCAATACCAAATCGATTACTGAACGCAGAACACCTTTTGCGTGATATAAAATCACTTTGATAAAAAGTGATGTTTAAAAAACCCCTGATAATTAGTTTTTGGATATATTACATCAGCTCAGAACATTGGCTGCCGATCAGTGTTGCCAATTTAGCCATTTAGTGGCTAGATTTAGCCATTTTTCACCTTGTTTAGCCATTATTAAATTAGTTTAGCCATTTTTCAACTTGTTTAGCCATACAAATTGTATTGCTGTTTTTCTTATAAAATAATAATTTTTATTTTCTTATAAAAATTTATAAAATAAAATAAACATTTTAACAATTAAAATGCGTTTAATTTAAATCACAACTTTTACAAATCGTCAGCTCAGAATTGGTTTGACCTACCGACCATTTTTAAAAAAATAGAGTTAGGTATGGGGTATATATATTTTGAATACCCCCTTTTTGAACCCAAAACCAGTTTAGCGAAATTTTTTGTGGTTTCTCAGATATAAAGCATTCATTTTGCTGCATATCAACTGTTCCAAAATTGTTTAAGTTTTGTTTTGCTCTACAAGCCAATGTTTGGCGATTGCAGCAAATTCTTCATACAAAAACGTACAAAATAAATTTTACTGTTGCTTTGCTGCATTGCCGTAAGAAAAAAAAGTAGTTAAAGCAAAAGCAAAGTAAAATGACAACAAGAAAATAAATTTGTGAAAAATAGTTTTATAATGGACCCAACCAAGTGTACGGTTTGCTATTATTTGTGTTTTTAGCCTACCTAAGGGAAATGCTTCAAAATATTACTACAAACGAAAATTAAATATGTTTAATCTTACAGCAACCATTATTATGTCATATATACCAACTTTTACTTATTGTGCCTTTTTGACGGAAGCTCATAGTGGTCGGAGTGGTAACAATATTGCTAGTGCTTAAATTAAAATTTTAAATGAATTAATAAAAGATTATCCACTTATTAAAACTTTGACATTATGGAGCGATTCTTGCGTACCTCAAAAGAAAAATCAAATTAATGCTTAAAGAATATTCAAATTCATAGTCCTCTTCATTTACTAAATTTGCTTAAAACAATGCCAAATAATAAAACAAAACTTAAAGTTATGAAAATGCTTCCGGAAAATTTTCGCACATATGTATGTACTCGTTGGAAGCAAATAAAATGGACTTTCGAAAAGTCCCTTTTGCTTAAATTAAAGTACTTCTATACAGTTAAAATAATGATTTATGTATATACATATTATAAAACTTCTACCAGAGAGGAAAAATATAAAAATGCAATTTTGGTAAAGTCTGCACCAAAAAATTGTTTGAAAACTCCTGAGAATTTGTTGACGAATGTTTTGAAAATATCAAAACCATCATTTATTTTCAGCGATAAAAATAGAGTCATAAAATACTTACTTATATTTCTTCCACGTGCTGATAAAGCTATCAAACATTTGACGTCCTACTCGTACCCATTAGTTTCAGTAAGAAATTGTTTGCTTTTGCAAAACGTTATCTAGATCAAACATCATTTAACAGTTTTTAAATTACATTATATAATTGAGGCGCTGAGTTCCAAAACACTTTATATGCAATTTTAAATAAGATGCTGGCTAAAGTTTGATCAATTAATACACAAAAAAAAACAAGCAAAATAAAATCCGTTGCTGAAATATTACCACTAGGGTTTCTAATTTCCCGGACTTTTTCTATTCCCGGGAAACGAAACAAAAAAAATCTTATTCCCGGGAATCCCGGGATTCGTTGAGTAAAACAATGATTTCATTAAATGAGTTCAAGACAAAAGTTTTTACTTTTTTAAAAGAATATACAACTATACAACAGTCCAAAAAAAAAATTAGGTTTATTATTTCCACAGAAAACTAAAACAAAACCAAATAAATTGTTACATTCATATGTAAGTTAAAGTTTCCCTCCCTGATTTCTCTAAAAAAATTTAAATTAGGCGCGTCCAACTGCGCCGGAATAAAACACGAACCTTTATTATCAGAACAAACTTTATTAAAGGACGAGTCCTTTTATTCCAATTATGATTTCACAATTTAAAGGCAAGACAATTATCAAATCGCAAGTTAAGGATAATTATTATTTAATAACTTAAATACCGAATTTATTACTTCACTATACGACCGCGCAACCAAGACTAACTTCATGCCACCAAACTGCTGCCCAAGAATGCTTAACTTTCTCGCTGCACCAAGTGCCAGACGCTGAGTCCGCATAAATTCGTTCCCACGTTATTCGCCTCTATCTAGCAGGTATTCGTATTGCAAATGCATTCCCAAGATATATGAAACCGTCAGCCGGTATGCGCGTGTTAAAATTGTGAAATACCTTTTATGCTGACTCTGCCAAATGCATTTCATTGGCAGAGCTGGTAATGTTGTTAACTTGTACATGCATATTATATATTTTTTTTTTTTTTGGGAGATCACGAATTATAAAAACTTATTAACATTTAGTAGTTATTATAAATAGCAACATGGTAAAATTAATTTTCTTTATAGAAAATTTTTTTTAACATTAATTTAAACATTTAAAAGCTTACTGCCTATTTTACGATGTCACTCAAACGTTTACGTTCGCACAAATAACATATAAAACAAAATTAAAAAATTTGTTTTTGTTTACATGTTATTTGTGCGAACGTAAACGTTCGAGTGACATCGGAGACTTATCAGAGATTCAATTTCTAATCCTTGTTGAAATGTATATTGCCTGCTACCGAAAACGTGCTCTCGCTTTCTACAGACGTTGGTTTTATAGTATGAAGCGCATAATACAAAGATTATAAATTTGTTGGCCTGTTACCCGTGACCCAATAGACGTCAAAATCTTTTTTTAAGATATTTTCAGGCTTTTGTATTTTCTTTACATTTATTTTAAAGGAAAGACACGCTAGATCTGGCAACACTATAATAAACAATGCATTACCTCCTCACATCTAATTGGTAACTTGCATTGGCACGTTACCTCATAGAATAATTTAGAATTTTAAGAATTGAAAAACTTATTGTCAATTTCAGTTAAGAAAAGATTCAATAAATAAAATATGAAAAAAAAAAAAAATTATTTTATTAGAATTTGTAGATTGTTTAACATCTGGTGTTGGTGATGGTGTATCGTGTACATTTTCATTTTCTAGTTCAAGAAGCTTTTTAGACCTTTCATAAACAATTAAAAAGACCGTTTATTTATTGGCGTAGGAAAAATAGTTCGATTTGTAGAAAGTTTTTAGTAATTTTAGTAAAGAATATATTTTTATTGATCGTTCTTTAACGATGCTAACAAATTAAAATTTCAAAAAATTTCATTTGAAATACCCGAAAATTCCCGCAAAAAATTTCCCGGGAATAATTTAAAAAATATGTCCCGGGATTCCCGGGAATTCTTTCCCACGTAGAAACTCTAATTACCACCTTAAATAACTAATGGATATTGTTTGATCCGGAAAAATTTTCCGAAATAAATGAATTAATAAATAAAAAATTTTTGACAACTGGGTGAATCTACCTTAAGTCTTACATTTCTTAATTAAAAGATGTTCCTAAACAAATTACAAATAATGATCTCATATCATCGAAAATAAAAGTCATTTTAAACCACTTCTTTTTGTTTGGATTTTATTTTTAATCGCTTTTAACAAAATGTTTATAAACAAAACAACATTTTGATAAGAAAGATTAAAAAAATTTTTTTTCTTGTAAACTTTATATTAAAAATTGAGCGAGGAGCGTGCTTCGCTCTTTGCACGGAGTACTCGACTGATGTTGTTCCATTGTTTCCTTTGTATTGATCAATCGAATTCAATATCGAACTGCTTTCATTTATAAAAGGCAGTTATCAATATATTTAGTTGTCTCGAAGACTTGCAAAGCCATACAACGTTAAATAATGGCCAATACCCGATTTAAACAAATAATTTATTATTTGCTGGTTTTACAAATTTCGAGGGCAGTAGGCGACCAAGAGTTTGGCAGCATAGCTGGTCAATGGAAAATAAAATACGGCATACAAGATGATGTACCACAATTATGGTTGGGTTCAAAGAGTACAGTTTATTTACCTCTGCAAATTTACAACATCGAACGGTATCCAGAACAATCGGTTGAAATATTTTTTGATTTCGCAATCGAAAATACTAAATTGGCCACAGTAGAAAAACGTTTAAATTTGAGTGAAATCGAGCAATCTTCTTGGCAAGGTGTGATTGAGGTCAAAGGTCATTATTTTGGTTATACATACTTATATGTGACCCTCAATGATCCTCAAAACGATAAATTGGAAAGAAGTGACCAAATACTAGATGTTAGAGTGGTGCGTAAAAAAAGAGTGAATGATACAGTTTATACTTATACCGCAGCAGTCATAATGCTGCTAATGTTTGTAAATTTAGGCACAGTATTGGATTTAAAACGTTTGGCATCTATTTTTTTAAGGCCTGTGGGCCCGTTATTGGGATTCTGCTGCAGATATATTGTCATGCCGGCTTTGGCTATTGGTTTAGGTGCTTTAGTATTCCAAGATAACAAAAAATTACAATTGGCTTTACTAATTACAGCCACTGTTCCCAGTGGTGGTATAGCGAATATTTGCAATGTTTTCCTTAAAGGAAATATAAATCTTTCCTTGGCCACTACCACTTTAAATAGTGTTTTGGCTTTGGGTATGCTGCCGCTTTGGATTTTTCTAATGGGACCTGTTCTTTATCAAGAGTCAACATTGGACTTACCATTTGTGAATTTGGCTGTTGGTTGTGTTGGTCTTTTATTGGCCCTCATTGTAGGAGTCCTTTTACGCATTTTCCTACCCAAAACCACACGATTTTTATTTCGATTTTTGAAACCTGTCAGTGTATTATTGAGTTTGTGTTTGGTGGGACTTACAGTGGGCATAAATGCTTTTGCTTTTAAGGAAGTCACTTTAATGGTGTGTTATTTATTATAAATAAATAGGGATGTGCGGTTAATCAAATTTCTGATTAATTAACTAATTGATTAATCAAATTCGTGGCTAACCGAATAATTGAGATATCATAATTTGGTTTAATCGACATCAATGATTAATTGCACGCCCCTTAAAAAAAGAATAACATTTATTAATTTTATTTTATTTTTCAGATATTTTTAGCTGCTTTATTTTTGCCTGCTATCGGTTACGTTGTTTCTTTTACTTTGTCTAAAATATTATGCCGCTCGGTGACAGATGCCATGACTATAGGTCTTGAGACAAGTGTTTTAAATATGTCTTTACCAATTGTATTGCTGGAATACACTATGAAACAACCTATGGCTGATATGTTAATTGTGGTACCCATATTGTCAGCCCTGATGTCTTTATGCTGGGTTGTTATATTCTATATTGTTCGGCGGATATTCGGTTGGAATACGAATCAAGATCATGAAGCTTTTGACGAGCAAATGTTTTTAGTAGAGTAGAGATTTTTTTATTGTTTAAATGTATAAAATATTTTGTTATGGACTGTTAGTAATTTAAGTAAGTTATTATTTTAAGGTAGCTAAAATTGCCGATTAAAAATATCCCATGAAAACAACTTGTGCGGAATATCTATGAAATAATGTTGATAGAGTTGTACTCTGTTCATTTTGTGAAAAAGTTCCGAAATGTTTCTGGCAACATTTTTTTTTACAACTTCGAAATAATTTAAGCTTAGGGTTGCCATACGTACTGTTTTAAGCAGTACATGTACTGAATTTTTTGCAATTGTACTGTTTTATGCACAACTCCTAAAACAGTACGCAAATGTACTGTTTTTTACACTTTGTACTGTTTTTTGTACTGTTTTTTTTTGCTCAATCTATATTTAACAGAACTGGCTTACAAAAAATTATGTTGTGTTAAAAAAAAAGTTCTAAAATAATAAGAGTTTTTACGCTGTGGTCATTGTTTTCTCATAAATACACAGCAGAAATCTAAATTATAATGGGTGGCTCGTAGCAGTGGTATATTTTCGTGTTGTTATGATTTTATGGCTACCTCTTCCAATAGTCTTTCCCTTTCCACACCTGAGAAAGACAAAAATAAAATCTAAATTTTTTTTAAGTACTAAAAAAATACTTATTCCGACACAGTTATCGTTAATTTTTAGAACTTTTTTAATTTTCGGGCATGTTCTGGAAATCGAAATCACGTAAAATTGAAAACAAAAAATTATCCGTGTTCAAAATTTATAAAAATACCTAATACCTTTGAGGACCACTTTTCTTTACCAAAACTACTGAAATAAGAAAAAGATAAGTTAATTTTTACAAAATTTTTTTTTTTAAATATTCGTCGTTTTCAATTGCACTTGATTTTAAATATTTTCAGATTTTGTGAAATAAAAATAAACCAAACTATTTTTTTTGGATTTTATAGATTAATGGCCAATTTCACCAAGTTCAGGTTTAATTAACTTTCTTTATAAAAGTCAAAAAACCTATTGTTTTAGTAATAGTTAATTATAGCTGAACTTGGTAAAATTAGCCGTAAATAATTTAAAAATTATTTAAAATTGGAAAATTAATTTTGGAAACAAACATTTTCTCAAATTCAATATGATTTGTGCAACTATGTGTGTAGTGAAAATTGCTTTAAATACGAATATGTTTAAAGAAAATCGTACTTACAAAATCAATGAGTTGATTGTTTTGAGCTAGGTAAGGCTTTTCTCCTTTCTTATATGGCTTACAGCAATGTTATGGTTTTCCTGGCCAAATGCTTCGTTTGTAGTGTTTGCTTTTTAAACGCAAATGGAGTAATTTCATATGTATATTTATGAAATGCCATAAACTGGAAATAATTCCTTTGACGTTACACATTTTAAGTGTATTTCTTTCTTTATATAATTGTTGTTGCATATTCAATCAAAAGTTTAAAATATTTACCCCAATTTCACCAAGTTCAGTTAAAACTAACTATTACTTTAATAACTTCCAGCTTACAATATGTTTAGACAGCTTGAACTGATAGTTAATTATAGCTGAACTTGGTGAAATTGGGGGTTGCTTATTAAAACAAATGGTAATGTTGTCGTCAAAAAAAATGTACTGTTTTTTTCTTGATTGTACTGTTTTTATGTATTCAATGTACTGTTTTTCCGAATTTAAAATCTGGCTACCCTATTTAAGCTGCAGTTATTTCACGTGGTATTTTAAGCAAAAGCAAAAAAATATGAATGGATTATTTAATAAGAAAAAAAAAAAAAAATAATATAACACAACCGGTAACAGTTTTTTTTATCCATATTTACTTTCTTTTTTATTAACTTTTTTATTAAAAAAAATAAATTTTAGTTAAATACATGTGGGGTTTGTTTACATACGCAAAACAATGTCGCATACTTTACAGGAATTAAAACGTCAAATTGTAGAAACTCGCAAGATAGGTAACATTGATACAAGTCAAAATTTTCGTGTGAAATAATAAATGTTGCTCAACATTTTTCACAAATTTTAACAGAGTACCAGGCTTTACATTTAGAAAATGTTGGCAAATATTACGAATTTAATTTCAAACAAGTAAGAGTGAGTGCTTTATTCGGCATTGCCGAATCTTATTTACTGTTCACCTAGAAGGTATTTAAAAGGCAAATTTTTTAATTTTAAATTTTATTTGTTAAGTCTTTTTTAGAAGAGGTTTGTGTTTCAAAAATGAAAGTTTTAAAAAAATTGGACCATAAAATTTCAATAAAAATTACACCTAAAAACGAATTTTTGAGGCTTTAATAGACGGAAAGAATTATTAACTAAATTTTGAATGATTCTCGTCCAAGCCAAAAATTTCTTGATTTTAACTTATTTTGTTCTTATTTAGTAAAATATTCGTAAATAAAGAAACATTTTGCTTAAACCAAGCCACACATATATTTAGAATAGTATTTTTTGGCTTTGACTAGAATCATGCAAAATTTTCTTGGTTCAAGCCATATTTAGTAAATTATTCTTTCCGTGTATTAAAGCCTCAAAAATTAGATTTTAGGTGTCATTCGTAAAACTGCTTTGGACGGAAAAGCAGCTCGCGCGCCTTTGTCTTTTTCTTTTAAAAGCAAGCAGGTCAATTATATTTGTCTGCATTTCGTGCACTTTGCGATTCTTGTCGCATTGATTGTACCGGGTAACAGTTTTTGGGTTTACAACATAACTAATGAATCAACTTCATTAAATTTTTTTCTTTAATCCAATGAAAAGTTTCATAAAGGGAATGAAATTTTACAAATTTAATGAAGCAATTTCATTAACACTACGAAATTGAGTTTTGTAATTTAATTAACATTTTTCATTGGATTAATGACAACTTAATATCTATTTTTTTAAAGAAAAATCCATTTAATTGGTATGCATTATGTCAAGAGATTTTTTTAACATTAAAATGAACTATGTATTAAGTAATTAAAATATTAAAATACACTGAAAGAAAAATGCTTCATAAATTTAATGAATCATTTTCATAAAAAAATTTTCCTTGGGTAAATAAAAATTTTCACTGTATAAATGGAATTTCATAGTTATAATGAAGTATTTTTGTTAAAATCGCTTCATTGGATTTCGTATTTACGTTAAAAATTTTCATTGGATATATGAAAAGTTTAGTTTGTCCAAGTTAAAAAAAAATTTTAATTGGTAACATAAAAAAACAATATACAAACATAACTATATTCATAAATTAATACAAAATTATAGTTTCCTTAAAAAATGTTTAATTGTTAATCAAAAGATGTAAGATTTAATTATTTCATACTTCTAATGTAATATGGCATTTAATTTATGAAATCAAAATTTTTTTTATAAAAGCAACATATTTCAATAATGCTTTCATAAATTTAAAGTTTCATTATGACAATGAAAAATGTCATTATAGTAATGAAACAAAAACTTTCAATCAACGTTGTTATGGACAATTTAATCTCATATTTACGCTCCTAATTGAGTAAAAAACATAGTTTTTTTTATCCAAAAACTACACTGCCCGGTAGGCTAGCTGGTAGTGAGCTAGTCTATCAGCACCGAGGTTGCGCGATCTATTCCCGACAGAGACAGAAAAAAAAATAAAATAAAAAAAAAAAATTAAAAAAAAACTTTATTGGAAGTAATCATCCAATGAACAGTATTCATATATCTAATGTAATGTTTCATTAAATACATTTTTATGAAACAGGTTTCATTTATCCAAATAAGTGCTGCATAGGTTCCTTTTTAATGCAATTTTTCATGGGATTTTTCACTGAATTATAATAAAGCTAGAAAATATTTTCTTCCTAAAACTGTTGCAAAAACGTATTTTAAAATGATACTAGAATAGGATGTGGTTGAAAAGTATTTTTGTTAATTGTTTTTCGTTTTACAAAAAAATTTCCACAAAAAAATCAAAATTTTAAATATGTTATACATATAATCAAAAAATTTACGTTCCTAAAGAAGTAGAAAAATACTCTACGAAACGTTGGGAAAAACTTTAATAAAATTGATGTTTTATTTACATTGAAGCTCCGGGCCTAACAAGCTTAACAATAAGAAATTGATTTAGTATTTTAAATTAAATTTTTGGCAATAGACATGAACATTTGTGAAACAAAAATTTGTAAATGTTTTATAAATCAATGAAAAAATTCATTACGATAACGAAAAATGATTTTTACTCAATGTACATAATAAGTAATAGGTTAAATAACAAACAACGAGAAAGAAAAGACAAGAGCAAAAAATACTCACATTCTTTGAATTTAAATGTTAATTTAAATACCCAAAATTTACGTAGCAGTACAAGCCAGTTATATGGAAAAAATGTTGATGAAGGTAGTCGCGGGCTGGAAGATTAATTAAATGCAATTTATTTAAAGGTTAGGTTACGAAAGTAGAACAAACCATGATGTAATAGAAATAAAATTCACAAGAACTCAAACCATAACCAAATTTTACCATAATAATCAAGAAACTAATAAATTACTGTCTTGAAACTTAGCAAATTTAGTAATTTATTAAATGAATTAATGTCATTGAACAAATTAAAAGTGTAAATAAAATGTTTCGTTAAGGTAACGACAAATAGTTCAAGTCTAAATAAAATTTCTTGCAAGTTAATGAATTTTTTTGATCGATTTTATGAAACATTTAATTAACTGAGGACTAATGAAACATGCTTCATGAATCCAATAAAGCGTGACATAGGTTGAATTTGAACGTAGTTTTTCATTTGATTAATGACACAATCCATTGACTCTGTGAAGAAAATTTTTCAGTGTATATGCAATCGTTTTAAACCTCAAACTTTTAACGTGTTTGTCTGGTGGGGTACCATAAATAACTTCAGTTATTTATCAATTTTATGGTTATCAGTTGATAACCATATAAAACTCAGACGATGTACTACTGGTGGAAAAACACAAAAAAAAAATCAGATTTATTACTAGTGGAGGCCAAAATACTCTGGAGCGGATTCTAGAAGTAAAAAAAATCAATTCGGCTTTAATTTCTATTTTAAATACTTTCTTTAGGAAATATCTCAGCCAAATATGGTGTAAAGATCATCTAAAGGGTATTTCACCTTTTGGTTTAACGTTCTCTTGGGCAAATAAGGTGTAAGCATACCTTAGATGCGATAAATATCGAAAATGACAGGATTCTTGAGGCTTTCTGTTTTCTTTAGTCTGGACAACTTAACAGAGTACCTTGTTATCTAGTGCTACGGGAGTCAGAAGCCTTCATTAAAAATGCACACCGGACTGACAATTGGCTGAGGTCTCCGTTAAGCTGGGATCACACGATTGCCGCAATGCACCAATTTTCACACTTTTTAATACACCAATCGTGTGACTGCACAACCAATTGGCTCATGTACCAATCGAGGACAATATTGTGCTTACTTTTACCAATCAAATGCAACCCTGGTGCGGCAATCGTGTGACGGTTTGCTATGCAACCGCGCGTCAATAAAAATAACAAAAATGCACCAATATTTATTGCCTTCTTGTGCGGCAATCAAACAACACAATACACGCCAATATTTGCCTTTTTTTAAATAAATTTTACGTTTTTGTGTTTCTTTTAGCAAGTAATGAAGATAAATATGTATTTATTTATTATGCATTTTAATTTTTTTTTTTTAATTTATGTTATTAACAAATATGTATGTACATATGTTCACAAGCATACTATGTATGTAGCTGCTAAGTGCGAATATTTTTATCAAGGATATTTAATAAAATTAACATTTGAAATTGTTAAACTAATTTTTAGAATTTCATAAATTTTTCTTAAAATATTTTAAACAAAACTATTCAACAAAAAATTGTAGAGTACCTATGAAAAAAATTTACGTTTTTAATGAACATACCAACTAGAACTTCCAAACAAATAAAAAAGCTACCACAACAGCTGTTTTCGTAGTTGTCAAGTAATAACAATCGTGTGAATGTGCTGCGGCAATTATTGTACCCATTTCACTTTGTACCAACTAGCGACAATTAAATTTGTATAAAACAGGGCAATCGTGTGATTTCAGAATATTTGATTGGTGCAATTTCTTTATTGTCCGTCAATAAAGCACAATCAAAATTGTGCCATATTGGTGCATTTGCGGCAATCGTGTGATCCCAGCTTTAGTATTCTTCTTGCGGTAACTGCTTCCTGTCTTTCAGGATAATTGTTTTTGCGTAAGCCTTGCTTTTCTGATGGAAGTTAGCTTTTCAGTAAGTTGTTTGCCGTCGGATGGGGGACTGTCTTTTTCAAGGCGTAAGCTTACAAAAGGATTCAACGAAGAGCAGTATCATATTTGAAGTCTTCGGAAACCCCATTTAAAATAACACATGGATATCGTTAAATTAACTTAATTACTCATAAGGATCCAGAATATAAATATATACTTTAAAGGGTCTAAGATCAGCATTGCAAAATTACAAACGGAATGACATATTTATACTAGGGATATAACGAAACGCCTTTTTGCCGATACGATGCCGATACTTAAAAATAATATCGTCGATACCGATACGAATATTGAATTAAAATTAACAAAATTCAAGTAAGTAATTTTCTTTAATGCAAAATATTAAATAATTTTTTAAATTCATATCAATAAGATTAAAAATTACGAATTTAATTTAATTAATTAGTAATATTAAAAAAACCCAGTGTGATGACTAATATTTAATAAATTTTCATATTAATTCGAATGTGTATTCTAAGTCAATTTCTAAATTGTAATTTGATTCGAATTAATATGAAAATTTATGTAACGAAATGTTACTCACCATGAAATAAATTCCCAGATTTTATTTATAAGGGTAATTACGATTGCCATTGTGCAAATTTGCAATTTGTTAATTTGCATATGATTGATCGTGAGCGTACCACTTTTATTTTTTGTGGAAATGTACTATTTTTCTTAAACTTTATTCTTGGAACACAAAAACTTCTGGCAGCACTGTAAAAAATCTGCATTTGTTTACAATAAAAGCACAAGCAAATTAAAATAAATTTTTTCTTTTTAAATTATTTAAATTTAATTCTCCATTTTATATTAAAACCCACGAAAATGTTCAATTTATAAGCTTCCTTTAAAAACAATATGGCGCTTAATATGTCAAATGTTATTGTTTACATTTTTTTGCAACTGAGCAAATACCCTACAAATAATATTGGACAACCTGATCCATTTTGATAACATGGACTACTCCATGGACTGGTCCGATGTAATGCAAGCATGGACAATTTCATTGTTAAAAAGTGTTTGTAGTGAGACGACATGTCTTCGGTTTTTAACGACTGGCTTTCGTTTTCAAACGACTTCAAAACTAATCCTCTTGAGTATACCATGGAGTAGTTTTAAAACTACTCCTTAGTAGTCCAAAGGTGGGCTATATGGTACTGCCCTAGGACATCGTAATGTCAAATAGACCATGTTTTTTTCCATTCGTTTGGTTACTTTTGGACTAGTCCTAGTCCATTGTGGGCTACACTTTACACGCGTGTTTGGACTGATCCTATTATTTGCAGGGTACATACAATTTGTTGTTGTGTTGTGTAAATGTGTGTATTTTTTTACGCATTTGCATCGTTTGCACACTTTGCACTACCCTGCAAATAATAGGACCAGTCCAAACACGCGTGTAAACATTAGTCCACAAGGGACCAGGACTAGTCCAAAACTAACCCAAACGTATGGAAAAAACCTGGTCTATTTAACATTACGATGTCCTAGGAGAGGACCATATAACCCACCTTTGGACCACTAAGGAGTAGTTTTAAAACTACTCCATGGTATACTCAAGAGGATTAGTTTTGAAGTCGTTTAAAAACGAAAGCATGTCGTTAAAAAACGAAGACATGTCGTCTCACTACAAACACTTTGTAACAATGACATGGTCCATGCTTGCATTACATCGGACCAGTCCATGGAGTAGTCCATTTTATCAAAATGGATCAGGTGGTCCAATTTTATTTGCAGGGTACCCATCGTGATTTTCCTTAACATTTAAAATTGATAGTAATAAGATTTTTGCTTAAAAACAAAGTATTCTTAAATTTTTGCGACGACACAAATATATATCTCAAATACGGCAGAAATCCTTTGCTATTTTCTTTAAGTTTAACATGCCATTGTGCCAGTAAACAATTGGATCTGCACCTTTAGAAATATTAGGAGATCCAAGTTTTCTCTAAATTCTTCTTAAAACGTTCAAATACATACACGCTTTAGAAATGGGAGAACATTTCACTACTATGCACAGTTGGAGATTTCGGCCAAAAGCAATAAAACCAGAGATAAAACCAAGTTTTTTTGCATTACTCGTTTCCTAAAGCAATAAAATTTGGAACCTTGTAAGTAACTGAAGGCCGTTGTATTAACGTTTTAAAATTTTTGATACGCCCATAAATAACGTCCATTATGCTGGTGCCCATTAGGCCGCCATATTGTCCAGTATTTAAGTTATGTCATTGCAATTGGTCGGATTATTGATTCTAAAACCTGTTTGTTCAGAAAAAAAAAACATTTACAAAGTATCGTCGTATCGACAGTAAATTATCGCCGATATCGAAACATCGGCAAACCTTCAGTATCGCCCATATATACTGGTATTCGTTACATCCCTTATTTATATATACCCATTACAAATGTTGTAAAATAAAAGATCCCACGAAAAAAATTTTCAAGATTATACAAAATCTTTTTATAAAATTCTTTAAGAATTGTGATTCTTAGGGCCATTATTATAACTTGGCGTTAGCTGTTATCCGACAGTTAACAGACGCTTTTTGACAGATAACACATTATTATTTGTCAATTTAATCTTAACTTTAGCTAACTTCAAGTTGTAATAATGGCCCTTAAAAAGAATTGAGCTTGGTTTTAAGATCGAATTATTCTTAAAAGACCCGAAAAAAATCGTAATAAGAGAATTGTGTGTTGATAATTTTGTTGATGCTTTGTTGACATTTTATTTACAAAGTAAACAAAATAGCGAGTTACTTTGTATCGAAACAGTATCAAACCCGCATCACTGCAATGCGTTTTCGTGTTTGGCAACTCACCCATACTAAATTGCTCAGAACATTTCAAAAAGTCAAAATTAAAATTATAATTTATAACTTAAAAAAACTCTAAAATTTTTCCACTGTGCTCTTTTTATCAGTATGTAATTGTATTTTATATTGTCAGAGGTATTAAACGCATTAAGATTTTTACAATACATATCAAAATCGTTGCAGATATAAAGAACAAGTTGACAATGATTTAATATCTGTAAAAAGGAAAAAACAATTTTGAAATACCAGAAATGAAAGACAAACCTTTGCGTCATATTTAAACAATTTTATTTAATTTAATTGTATTTTCCACCGTTGAACTTCACAATATTAATTTATCTAGGGAATAAAAAGTTTTGGAAGTTGACTTAAGCAATTATGTAAATGCAAACAAACAACAATCGAGGGGTATAGATGCAAAGACTGCAATGTCCACATTTATAGTTTTCGTAAAAAATAGTAAAAACCTCTAGTTCAAAGTATATTCATATTTATGTATTGTATATCATGCTATTCAGTAAATAAGAATATGATGAAGATATGACGCAAGTTTCAACCAAATCGATATAGCGGTTTGCTGGCAATTATAATAATAAAATTGGAGATTGCTGTGTTTGCTTTAATCAAATGGAAATTGTTGTTTTTTTAGCATGGGCAAGTACTTTAAAAAATCAGTAGTTATAAAATTCTTAAACTTAACAAAGGCTTAATTTTTTCTTGATTGATTTGGAGGAACTTCATAACAACTTAGCTCCATAATAACGACTAATGACAAAGTTATAAAACTAACTGTTTCATATAAAAAATAATTTGTTATATTTTTTAATTTCTTTTTAGTTTTGTTTTGCAAAAAAGAAACAAAATAAAAAAATAGCATGTATTTTCGAAAATAGTTTAGAGAAAAAGAGCTTAACAAACTGTGATCATTGCAAAAACGACAATCTCCAATGAATGGACATTGCCGTTTTTGCATTAATTCTTAATTTTTGAACATACTTTTTTATGGGATAAAAGTGTTTCTGGTAATGTAATATTCACTAATTGAAAGCATTCATTAAATACAACTAAGAGGTATTATTAGTTATGTTTGTGAAAAAAGTGGACATTGCAGTCTTTGCATCTATACCCCTCAATCGGCCATTTAACAAAAGATGGCGCTGTAATTCAAAACAGTTATAAAAAGGCAAATATTATTGCACAAAATTTTGAAAAAGTTCATTCAACTTTGGGAAATTTAATATCACCTGTTGGGCGTTATGTTACGAAGCATCTTCAATATCCAACAACATTTAACATCGAAAGATGAAGTAAATTTTTTTGTTAAAACGTTAAAAAATTCAAAGGCACCTGGTACAGATGGTATTAAGGCTATTCTTTAAAAAAATATGACTGACACCTTCTTTGACTTAATAGTAAAAATAAAAACGGTTACTTTCCAAAAATTTTCAAGACTGCGAAAATAATTCAAATCCTTAAGTCTGGTAAAGATCCAAATTCTGTGGAAATTTATCTTCCTACTAGCATGCTTAATATGTTAGATAAAGTATTTGAAAAATAATACTGCAAAGACTAAATGATTTTACCGAAGATAATGGCATCATACAATCGGAGCAAATTGGTTTTCGAAAAAGTCATTCTACAATCCACCAGGTTATGAGAATTGTTAACTTCATACAACATAACAAAAATAATAAATGGATCACTGGGGTGGTATTTTTGGATATCGAAAAAGCATTTGACTGTAAATATTTGGCACAATGGCTTAATGTATAAACTCGGTAAGCTTGGATATCCAATTTATTTGCAGAAATTAATAAAAAGCTTTTTAAATGAAAGATATTTTGTTGTGAATGTTGATAACGTATTTTCAACTAAACGTCAAATTAATAACACTAGGGAAAGTTTCAAATGCAATCGTAAAAAGAATGGAAAAATTTCTTCTACATGCAAAGAATTATTTTATAAAATGGAAAGTTAAGATCAACGACGCAAAGACGCAAGCAATAATATTTCCTTTTAACAAATCGCCAAAGATGATAATACCTAGTATTAATCTCTCAATTCAAGGAGCACACATTCCATTTCAAAACTCTGTTAAAGGCTAGATAACCATATTATACTTTGTATTAATACATGTCAAAAACTCAAGTAATATGACAAAGTGTGATAGTGTGAATGTAATTTGCCACGAAATTGACAAGTATTATGAAAAATGTTTGACATCCCATACGACTTCATCGTTTTTTGAAAAATATCTTAACATTGGATCAGGGTTGCATTTTATTTCATGTGTAAGTGTTTATACTTTGTGTGATGGTGTGAACACAAACTGTCATGTTACATTAGATTTTTTGACAGTCACAACAAAAGTTATTAGATTTCTATCTCACAAAGTATTATGGAATACGTAAGACTTGTGAGATAGTGTAATCTAGGCTTAAGTATTTAGGAGTTACATTAGATAAAAAATTGACTTTCAAATAACACATTGAACAAGCTTGTTCTAAAGCAATAAAGTGCGGAAGAGCGCTTTTTCCTTTATTAAATCGCCGATCTAGTTTAAATTTCAATAATAAGATTTTACTTAACAGAATGTTTATAAGACCGATAATGACTTATGGATGTCAAATTTCTGTCAACAAAATGCGCTGAAACTCACATGAAAAAGTTGCAAATAATACAAAACAAAAATCTCAAAATTACATAAAAACTATAAGGTAGATTTTTTTGCAAAAGTAACTAGTAAAATTACACAAAGCTTCGAACATCGTAATAGAAGTTCAAATTTGAATTAATAAGAAATTTGCAAAGTTAACATCTTTTACGACTTTAGGAATAAAGTTTATAAATGTTAAATTATAAGATATTCTAACGTATCTTATAATTTTTATTTTATCAGTACGTAAGGTATTTTTTTCTATCTGTTTAACTTAACAAGAAAAATTATCCATAATTGTATATTTCTCATTATTCATATGCGGGGCTTAAAGCACAAGGGGTTTAAGTGCCTTTTCCTAAAATTTAGTTTACATATGGAATTATAGGTGAAGTTCGGAGAAGTTGTTCAGAGCACAAGAGGTGAATGTAGGATTCTCATCCGGACGCTAGATATGGTGAACAATTCAAGCACTTGACATTAAAATACCTGCTTCGCTTAAAACACAAGCGAAACAACCGCTTTTGTCTCATTATTTAACATTAGTCACTTGATCCCCTTGTGCTTTAAGCCCCTCATATAATAATTCAATATTTGGTGCAATACTTTTAGTAATACCTCAAACCTTGTAATTTATAATTATTTTAATATTTTATTTTAATGTGTAATGATGATAGTTAAGTAAATAATAAAAAAAAAATATTAATTTATCTAAAGTATTTTTATTTTATTATAAACAAAAAAAAAAAAAAAAATTCTCTAATCATTAAAAAAATCAAAAATATTAAAAAAATTTTCAATATTTTTAATTAGGCTTAAGTTCATCAAATTTAATTTTCATTAAATTATTTTTATGAAGAAAGCAATTTTACAACATGAAAATTAATTAAAATTTGCTGATAATTTTTCATTCTTGACTCAATCTGGGCTCGAACCCAGGCGTTTTTACGGACAGGTTACCCTGACATGTTTCGATTGCAACCACTCAATCTCCTCAGAGGGCTTGCCGTTTAACACTCGCAGCCATCGACGACTGCTGACGTCATTAGTCAAACATCAATCCTTAAACCAAATTGTATTTTACCTTTGGTAGATCGAAATTTGCTTTGAATGATTATCTATTTTAATTTATTTTACATGTTTTTCCTTTACTTCTGTTTTTTCGTACTTTTGTCAAGAATTCTTCTTGTTTTTTAATTTTTTTTTCTTTCTTTTTCTTGCTGACCTTTTCAGCACAACTCGAAGGACAAATGCAAACATAGAGCTCGTGCCTTAGCTTTTAAGTTGTGCTGAAAAGGTCAGCAAGAAAAAGAAAGACAAAAAAATTAAAAAACAAAAAAACAAAATATGTACTTTGAACTTCAAGAAGAATTCTTGACAAAAGTACTTTATATTTATGTTGTATTAAATTTATATTAATATCTTTTATACTTTCCCAGTTTGAAGAGAATGTGTCTTCTTTTTTTCTAAGAAGTTAGAGAAAATCAAAAACTTTAAATGCGTTTATCTCGAAATGGTTTTTTTTGAGTTATGCCGGTCTTGCAGCAAATGAGCGATATGTATATACAGTTACGGACAAAATGGGGTCTTTATTAAATAGGGTATTCCAAGTTTATATTATAAAAAAAAATAAATAAATATGAAACAAACATGTTTTTATTTAAAATTTGTTATTATATTTTTTGCAAAATTCGTTGCTAATATTTAAAACAAAAACTTAAAAAAAAAATTACTAAATTTAATAAAAAAATTATAAGTCCATTTATATCTATGATTTTTAATGGACAACAAAATAGGGTCATTAAGAAAAAATTACAATAACTTTTAAAAACATATAAAACCTAGTATTTTGTCGCATGTCCTTTGTTAGCAAGCACAGCCTTACATCGTTTTGGCATGTTATCCACCAAGCAATGACAAATCTGATTTGGATGTTCTCCCGCAGCTCGTCATTATTTTGGGATTTTATTGCTCCAATCCTTTTTTAACAATTTGCCATAAATTTTCACTAAGAACTTAAACGTTCAAATACTATTCCATGTTGCTTTTTATCCAAAATAATGGCCCAACATCATGCCAGGAAAAACATTCCTACACAACTATATTACCTCCTACATGCTTAAATGTTTTAGTAGTGTCACGTGGGTAAAATTCTGCGCTTCTTAGGAGGTCTTAACCATGTTTTACCATTGTTCAATCAAATTGATTTTAGATTCGTTCGATCAAAACATATTGCGCTACTTTCTTCCATGAACATGGTCATCCCAATCCTTATGAGCTTTTGCGAATATTAGGCGATTTTGACAATGTCTTTTTGTTAGCATTGGCACTTTCCTTGAGGATCTCCCGAATAACAGAGTGGTAATTGTAAACAAGATAAAAGTTCACGTAGACCAAAGGGCATCAACAAATTCTATTCACTTTACTCGATCATTAGCTAGGATCTTTGCTTGGTTCCAAGTCACATTAAGAGATTCATTCATATTTCACCATTCTTATCCATGTGTTTCGGGGATTTCCAGAATTTCTATGGCCCTGTGGGTTCCAGTCCAGTGCTTGCCTTGCGATTTCGTCAGGTGGCCTTCTTAGGATGTAACCTATCTAAGTCCATTAGCCGATTTGACACTACAGTTAAAGATTCTCAGCTTTGTGGTGGTGTTTTATATTGTTTGCCCCCCATATTCTATGCAGGGAATGGAATGCGGTCCTACTAGCAGCCTTCTTACAGTCCTAGCAGAAATTTCGAGTTCTAATTCTGTTTTAATTGCGGCACCGGACGGGAAAGGGTCTCGACTGGATACAAGTTGTATGTGTTTAGCTACTTTTTCAGTAGTCTTTCTTGGTATATCCAGTACCAAGTGTGCGTTGTGTGTGTTTTGGAGCTTACAAAGCATTATAAACAAAATTCGGGGACCTTTCAATAGATTTCGCTATTTGCCGTTGGCTTTGACGGTAATTTGTCAGCTTTTCAATGATCAATCTTTCGTTTTCCGAACAAAACTTACCACGGCCCATACCTATTTTTAAATTTTTTGTTTTTTTCTTAATTAAATTTATAAAGATTATTTAATGAACACAAAAAATATTTTCGCTAATATTGTTTTGTCAGCTCATATTCACAAATTTTTACAATAAAGGAAATGTTCCGAATTCAATATATTTTTAAATTATCTATTTTTAAAACGCGATAAATTAACAATATTTTTCGAGATAAATAAAGTTATGAAAATGTGGATGACCCTATTTTTTTCTCCGTAACTGTATCTCCACTGCTGTACGTCCACAAAAATAAAAATAAAGCTTGTGTGAAATGGCAATATGTATTAGGTTTGCAGCAACTGTTACGCAATAGTTCTCGCAGGTTTTTACCATATCTGCCAATACAATAGCAAAACTTTTTGGGCCTAAAGACTGGAGATATTTGTTTTTGCCGGGAATAAGGAGTGAGTAAAATGATCTAAGAAGAGCTATGGTGAATTCTCTGAAAGCTATTTTCGTCTTACAGATAAAGATAGTGATATTTAAAGTTAAATACATATTGAGGATTAGAACGGCTGTACGTTAGTTAATTCGTGATCTTCTAATTAAGTTTCAGATAAGGTATCTTAGACCAATTCCTTATAGCTCGGTATATGTTTATCAACAAATTTATTTCTCTTCAAGTATTGTTCAGAACATTTAAAAAAAGTTAATCGACTCTCCGCTTTATGGCAGCTGCAATCATTTTAGTTGAAGGTAATTCCTAATCTGCCAGCTTTTTTTAACGATTTTTCAATGATCGTTTAAAAGTGACACCATCTAAGAAATTTAGACAGATCGACGTTCATACGTTGCTACCTCGTAACTGAGTTTAATCACTTTTTAGGAGCAAAAAAAAAAAAACGAAATTTGTCAATAATCAAAACATATGAGATTTAAATTGTGCTTTATTGCGTTAGCTTTTTTAGTTACATTCAACAACTTATAAATAGAATAGTTTGGCCCTAAACAATTTTTCCGAAATGTCTATAATAATTGTTTACCTGTTTCTAGTTAAAAAACGTTGATACTCCAACAAAAAAAAATTTTTAATAAAAATAGTTAGTCATTGCAAAAAAAGTTTTAACAAATGTTCTTGGACTTGAAAACTACTCGTTTACACATTTGGTTTTTGTTTTTAAAAATATGTACATATTAAAAAGCTTTTAATTGATTTGCAAAAAAAAAAAAAAAAAAAAAAAATAGATACAATTAAGCGTTTACAACTGAAATATTAGTAGTTGCAACACAAACGTTTAAAAAAAAAAACATTTTTCAAATAATTAGTAATAAAAATAGCCAGTCAGTCAGTTGAAACTGATTGTTCATAGAGTTTAAAACTTATACTTTGGTTAACAAAACAACAAATAAATAAAGCTTAAAAAATAAAAATAATAATTAATTATTATAAAAAAACAACTTTAAAAACGAAATTCTTTTTTAAGCAAAATAAAATAAGTGAAGATCGGAAAATGAACATAAATTGTCGTAAACAAATTCTTGCCGCTTTTTTTATCCACACCACAATAGTGCAGAGGGTATTATGCATTTGTGCTTATGTTTGTAGCACCTTAAAATATTGGTCCTAAACCTCTTTAAGTATACCGATCGACTCAGAATCACTTTCGATGTCCGTTCGGCAGGCTGGCTGTCCATGTAAACCTTGTGCTCATAGTGCAGCTCGCAATTTTGGAGATAATTTGATGAAATTTGGCACATGGATGGGGCGCATCGGTCCAATATCATCAACTTTTGCGATAGCTACTATGTCAAGACAAAATGTTGTCCCTATCCTAAAATCTCATATGGATGAATTTATCTAAATAATATTCGGCACTTAGAACTTTTACATGAATCTTAACCTCATGACATAATTTTGTTAAGGTGGGTCCGTGATTGCCCATGGGCAGGGTTACCGTTGGAAATTTTCGAAAAGGGACACAAAAAGGGGATTTTCCAAAAAAGGGGTCAAAAAAGGGTATTTCAATAAAAAAAAAGGGTAAAGTTTTTTATAAACAGTATTTCCCATTTTAATGAACATAATAAGACCAAGTTTTTTATAAGCAAACAAAAAATAATATTTCAGGTAGGAAGAGCTCAAAACACTTAATTTTTTTATGGAATGCTCTGTCATGTTTTAAACACCTGACAAAAAGTTTATTCTTTATCATTATAGCTAATTTTTTCATACTTTTTATGTAATTTTCCGATTTGGGGATGTCAAATAAATTTTAGTGTTTGTTTTAAATTTTGCTATCGTTCGCGAATTGTAACCATTTTCTCGATTAAAGCGATTTTTTCCTGTAAGTGTCAGATTTTTTAAAGCTTTTACGATTTTTACCGTTGTTACCAAATATTTGGGAATTTCCGCTAATTGAGCAATTGTTACCTCTTGTTTTCATTCCTGTTAGGACACTCTCAACACTGTCGATTCAAAAGGGGGCGAAAAGTTCAATACCTTTTGCCATTATTAAGGGCGAATTTTTTTGAATAGAACATGCTACTGTTTAAGAGAGCAAAACACCAAAATGCATTTTTTTAATAAAATGTCAAATTTTTGTTTTGAAAGAGCCACCGTAAAAAATAACTAATATTTATATGAGTTATGTTTGCTTTTAGGGAAATTGTACTTTACTATCAAAAATCAAGGAGAACAATGCATGGATTTGTAAGTTTATACTTTGAGTCTATTCCATATCAAGCAATGCTTATTTCGAAAACATTTATTTAGCACTTCTGTTCCGCAGTGTTGACAAAAAACAAAATGTGAGAGCTATTTCCAAAAAATCGTAAAAAAGTGTCACAAAATAGGTGATAATGATTCAACAGTATAATTTAAAAAAAAGGGTCATAAAAGGTATCAACACCGTCGAAAAAGGGTCAAATTGATACTTTAGTATCACAACGGTAACGCTGTCCATGGGTATACCAGCAAAAATTGTACACTGTACAACACAAAAAAAAAAAAAACAACGGGGTTCTGACAAAAGATTCTGGAAGAGGAGACAAAAAATATACATGTGTCGGCGTTTTAATGGTCACATCGGAGTTATAGTTTAGGGTTCCCCCACCGGTGGTGCATTATATCGGTATATGAAACTATGTGTTCTTTACATCTGAGGTGTGTTCAGAAACTAAGACGAACATGTTACGGCAAATATTTTCGTGACTCATATTAACACTCTAACTCCCCTTTATAACGGCAATTTTTGGTTATGTTCTAAGAATTCGTAAAAAAAACCTCTAAGTAAGTGGAGGACGGGGACGAAATGTTTAAGAAAAATGTTTGACAAAAAAATGTTGAAATATTAAACATATCGCTCATTTGGTGCAAGACCGGCATAACTCAAAAAAATCCATTTCGAGATAAACGCGTTTAAAGTTTTTGATTTGCTTCAAACTGGGATAGTATAAAAGATATAAAGATGAATTTAATACACAATATAAAGAAAAACAAAGCGAACAATTCTGCATTTCTAGCTCCAATATTTAATTTTTTGAGTTATGCCGGTCTTGCAGCAAATGAGCGATATATGTATGTATATTATTGTGGCCGCAAGTTATATGAACAATTTTTTTTTCGTATTTTCACTTGGCAAACCCTTTAGATTGTATTTAAATTAGAAAAAAAATATATATACAAAATTTTAGATTGTTTGCATAGTTATTGGCCGTGCCTTGAGCCCACAAAGTTAGCTAAAATTATATTTTTCTCAATATGGGTCGCTTTAATTGTTGATAACTTACGTAATATTTATTTTAGAGAAAAACCTTATTCACAAATATTCTAGGGCTATATCTTATGAACAATGTTGCTATGTATTAGTTTTCTTTAACATGAATATTTAATACAGAAAAAACCAAATTAAAAAATAACACCTTCGCATTCTTTGCGAATATGAAGTCAGAATTTTCAAAAGTATAACAGTTTTTGAGATATTCTAAAATAACCGTTATTTGTGTTTTTAAAAAAGATGATGTGACTGAAATGCAAATATTTTCAACAATTTTAAACGGACTATTTATTTCTTTCTTTTTATTGAGAGGTTTAAAAATTCTTAAACAACCATGGGTCGTTTGAGAAGATGAGTCATTAAATGACAGAGTTATAGTGGACAAAACTTCAAACTTCAATATAAATTTTTTGTTCAATTTTGCTCTTTTCAAGTTGTTTTTTAAACCTAAAAATTATTTTTTTTTTAAGTTTTATAACTTACGACATTAGCCTATCTTAATACGAACATTTTGTGCCCAATAGGATCCAGATCGGTGCAAAAATTACATAGTTACAGAAGATTAATTGAATTAACCCACTTTTCGATTTGTATCAACCCAAAGAAAAACACAACAAATAAATGAGGCTATCAGCCGTTACAACCAAGTACTATAGTGCAAAAGTAGTGTTAACTCCTCATTATCTCATAATAAGTAGTCCATGGTTACTTCTGCGCTGATAGCCTCAAATATACAAAGCTAAATTTTTAGTACAAATAAATATTAAAAATAGCTTAAAACTATTGCATTTCTATGTGGGTACATTTACTTAATCTTCTGTAGCTTTGTCACTTTTGTACCAATCTTTGTCTTGTTGGACGAAAATTGTTCATATTAAAATAATCTAATGTTGCATGCAATAAGACATTGCACTCATTAAATTATTACAGTAACTGATTGTTGGTTATTAAATTCGTTTAAGAATATTTTTATTTTTTAACATTAATGTTTTTCCGTATTTATTTTGTTATGTAGTTTGATATTTGTCGGTTAAAATATAATTTTCAAAAGTAAAAACTATTCAATTTTAACGAATATGCTGTTCAATAAATAAAAATTTTAAAATGAATGTAAAAATCATTTGTTTTAAATGAAATGTAAATGATCTGTTTTCTAAATGAATTTTAGTTTGTTTAAAATGAATTTTCGTTCGAATTTAACTACATAATATTTTGAGTGTAGGATTTTTAAATCATTAGTTTAAAAACAATAACTTGAAAAGAGCAAAATTGAACAATATCATAAAATTTATAATGAAGTTTGAAGTTTTGTCCACTATAACTCTGCCATTTAATGACTCATCTCTTCAAACGACCCATGGTTATTTAAGAAATTTTATAACTTCTCAATGAAAAGAAAGAAATGCATAGTCCGTTCGAAATTGTTGAAGATATTTGCATTTCAGTCACATCATCTTTTTTAAAAACACAAATAACGGTAATTTTACAATATCTCAAACACTGTTATACTTTTGACAATTCTGATTTTATATTCGGATTCAGGGGAAAGTTTTACATAAAGATTAGATGTCAAAATCATTTGGTCACGACTTTGTTGAAAATTTGTCACGTAGTGTAATCACCAGGCAAAAAATGCGAAGATATGTGAAAATTTCGGTGTTATTTTTTAATTTGATTTTTTCTGGATTAAATATGCATGTTAAAGAAAACTAATACAGTACCCATGTTCTGTAACTATAGTGAGAACTTCTCGCGTCGAAAAGATGTGACACAAAATACTCCATCGTTTTTCGAAAAGTGAGAAAAAAGTGTGTCTGTAACTCATGTCGAAAACTATCAAAAGATATTACGTCGTTATGTTATAAATGTCATAACATTGCACTCGAAGCCGATGTGACATGGCAGACATTGAAAACGCCGGTAACAAATAACGTTGACGGCGACCAAAATTTACTAAAATTGAAAATTTTTCAACGACGGCGGCGAAATTAGAACCGTCGGCTTTACCAAATAATGTAAAGTGCGACTTTAATGTTTGTTGTTTGCAAACGATTTAAAAACATTCGTATATTTTATAAGTATAAATATTAAAAGCAAAATAATTAAACAATAAAAAAATGTGCCAAGAACAAAATATTATTATTATTCTTTGTATTTTGCATTTTTAAGTGTTTTTTTGGTGTTACAAGTTTTTCTCGCCCCGTTTTTATACGTGAGTTTATTTGACAGTTCAAAGCGGAAACTTTTCGCACAAAAATGTTACAGACACACTTTTTCTGAAATTTGGCGAGTAATTTCCTTACGTGACAGCTAGTACTCGCCAAAAAAAGTTGCAGATACAGTTTAGTGAGAAAGACAGCTGTTTGTTTCAATTGATGGCATTTCTGTTTCATTTCACACATTTCAATCGAAAAGTTTACTGACGCGAGAGTTACAGAACATGGGCACAGAGCAACAATGTTCATAAGATATAGCCCTAGAATATTTGTGAATAAGGATTTTCTCTAAAGTAAATATTACGGAAGTTATCAACAATTAAGCCGACCCATAGTGAGAAAAATAGCCTTTTAGCAAACTTTGTGGGCTCAAGGCACGGCCAAAAACTATGCAAACGATCTAAAATTTTTAATATATATATTTTTCTTCTAATTTGGAATCAATCTAAGGGGTTTGCCAAGTGAAAATACGAAAAAAATAACGGCCACACTAATATATATGTATGTATATCAGAACTCAACAGAGCCCAAAATTTAACACAAACAGACAAGCTCAAGAATCAATATGATATGCTTATCGGCTGGATTGCCCTGTATGCTCATTTCATTCATTAAGCTTACACATTAAGCACAGTGGGATGTTAACATATTATGTATATACATATATATCACAGTTAAGAGAATTGTGTACAGACTTAAAAAAAATAATATAGTTTTTAACAATTGTAAAATACATTGAAGACATATTTTTGCTCCTATCTCAGCCATTTGCGTGCCAATCTGGCTGAATTTCAAAAGCGAATATTTTCGGACTATGTGCGGAAAAAAACCTAGTCCCCATTATATCTGGGGTCTTCCAGACTACTTTTATACTTTCTAGAGTCTAAGATCAATATTATTGAAATTACAAACAGAATGATAAACTTAATACCCTTTCCACATGTGATGAAAGCTATAATAATTTTGCACCTGAAACGGTTATTCAAATGAAACCGTTATTTGTTTAAAATTATTTAATGCTTCTTTAGCTAAAAGAATTTTAAAAAATCTTCCTATATAATAAAAGTTATTATCAGTAAATTTGTTTATAAACGATTAAATAAAAAATACTGTTAATACTTCTGCCGAACTACCTCAATATTTGATAAAAGCTTTTATTAAATAAAACGATAAATTTTGACAAAATATAATTCATTTGCCGTTGAATGGACGAACGGGCTACGTCCATTACGTATGAAACAGTAAATTTAATTTAAGAAAGTCTCTAACAATATTAACATAATATAAAAAAATCTCACTAAAAAAAAAATAAAATATATTAAAATGTTTTTTAAAAACTCGCTTATATTTATAATACAACTAAGTGCTTTAGTGTTACAAAGCAAAGCTGCTGAAATTTTAAAACAAATTAAAGAAAATCAAACATCCCTGAAAGAACAAGATGATTTTACATACGAACCAGCCAATCTACCAACATGGTCGGCTAGATTTGAGAAGCCAAATTTCAACATGACTATGACTCAAAAACTAACAATGGATTTAACTATAACTTTTATAGATGCTGCCTGGGGTCAAGAATTTGAATTTCATATATTACCCCAAGATAAAGAACTGATAAGTTTGTCTGATAACATAATAACGGCGAAAGATATTAAAAAGGGCCAGTCATCGTGGAATGGCAACTTTACGATAGAAGCTTTGTTTTTGGGCCATTCAGAAATCTATGTTGAACTTCGTAGACCTAACATGATGACGGAAAGGTCTGTGGAAACTTCTGAAGTAATTATAATGCGTAATGTTGGCAAATGGGATTTGTTTTTCAACGTATGCGTTGGCATATTTGTCATGTTGTTGTACATAAATTTTGGTGCCGTATTGGAATTGGATGCTTTAAAAGCTATTCTCGTTAGACCCATTGGACCTGCCATAGGATTTATAGGACAATTTGTATGCATGCCAGTTTTAAGTTTTTTAATTGGTTACTTTTTATTCCACGACTTGATCGAATTAAGATTGGGTTTATTTTTTACGGGTTCTACACCAGGCGGTGGTGCTTCTAACATATTTACCGTTATTTTAAATGGTAATCTTAATTTATCGATTACCATGACGGCCATAAGTAATTTGGCGGCCTTCGGCATGATGCCAATATGGATTTTTACTTTGGGCGCATTAATATTTCACGATGGCAACTTGGTGGTTCCGTACAAGACTATAGCGTTAATGTCTTTTTCATTGGTGGTGCCCCTGTGTATTGGTATTGCTTTGCAGAAATGTGCTCCTTCCGTAGCGAAGAAAATGGCAAAAATGTTAAAACCTGTCGCATTGGCTTTCATAGTGTTTGTAACGGTTTTTGCGTTTACCGTTAATTCATACATGTTTAAATTGTTTTCGTGGAAGGTAAGTAAACAAATATTATTAAATCTTTTTATTTTAATTTTAAATTAAAATTTTTTTACATCTCTATATATAAATCGGCTAAGGCAAAACAGTTAAGAACACTTTCCTCCTCTGTATGTCAACCGATTTGAACAAAATATACACCATTTGAGAGGTTTTTACTCAAAGAAGTGCACAATATATATTTTATTAAAATCTGTTCAATAATTTCAGAGTTATACGCGATGAAAATTGCTACTAACACAAATGCAAAATAAATAAATAAAAATTCCCAGCGGTAACTAGAATGAGTAAAGAGGCCTAATAGAAGGCCTTATTTAGCAGTCACAAGCAGTCAGGAGCCCTTCTCGCCGCCGTCCATACTTATTTATTTTTTACACAGGTTGTCATTGGGCGCAAGGCCTTCCACACTTCCTTTAAAAACAAATTCGATCCCTTCCCAAAGAATGTAGTAAGGAAGGTCACTAAAAATAAAAAGTAAATAAAACTGAACACCTTCCTTTCTCCCTTCTCAAAGAAGGGAGTAGCGAATGTGTACTGAATATTTAAGAAGGTCTTTTAAAAAGAAGTTTATACCTTCTAGAAGGCATGCTTCTGAAGGCAGGATATCATGCGAAGCGAATCTTTTAGAAAGGAGTATAGAGGCCTTCAAAAAGGCCTGCCATTTGCTGTCCTTTCAATATTTACCGCAGGGTTTTTTCCAATTATCAAATAATAAAAAATTAGAGTGATCGATTATTCGACAATTTTCAAAAACCGGGTTTCGAATATTTCGACTATATAACTCTTACATATAGATCTGACCAGGCAAAACAGTGAAGAACGATTTCTTCCTTTGTTTGTCACCCGAACCTCTATAGGGAGAAAAAAGGAGAAATACGGGAAACTAAATTTCTTTTCTTTTACTTTTCTGTGCTTGATGTGATAATTTTTAAATTTTCTATAATATTGAACTTAGAAACATAATATTATAGGTGTTTTTCATCTGGAACTTTTTGAATTTTCGTTTATATTCGACCTATAAAGATAAAAATATACATTAAAGTGGGTGAATAAGAACATGTAAGGGGAGCTTTTTGGTACTTTTTCGTTCAACAGCTGGTGCTGGTACTTTGATTTATTTTCGTTAATATTAGACATATAAAGAAGACTTGTTGATACTTTTTTGTTTTCAATTGTTTTTTTTTTTATATTGAAGATAAAATATCAACCGGTGGTTGGTCCCTCGCCAAATTGTTCCACTTTGAAGGAAAAAATAAATGCCCGAAACAAATAAATTCATATATACTTAGATGAATTATGTTTTCTTCATATTTACATACAAATTTATGGTCGAATTTTGACCATTAGACGAACACTAGTATTCTTAAATTGTTAAAAAGTAATTGAACAATTAATTTTTCGTGAAAGTTTAGAATATTGTTTTTTGTTTTGAAAAAAAAAGGCGAATCATTTTTGTTGAAAATTTTATTTTTAATAAAAAACTTTGATCAAGGCGAATTCATTACAGGTGGTCTTAAAAGCCTTGCTGATAACTTTTTTTTAGCTTTATCATTGTTGGATGTCAAAATTTTGTTTATTATCTTTGTTTCTGTTTTGTTTTGTTTGTACAAAAATTTTACAAAAACAAATTGCTTGTGGTTTTTGTACGAGTTGTAATTGTTGCCGTACCGAGATTACCTGTAATGAATTCGCCTTGATGTTGATCCAAAACACTTCTATAATGTGATAGATTTTTTTTATTATTATTGTCAAATTTACACGATGTCTTTTCAGACATGTCTAACGTTAATGTTGTTTGTAGGCAATCTAATAATTTTTGTTATGGCGGCATCAGTGATGCCAGGAGAAATTTCAAAAAATCCCTACGTGTTTAAAAAAATCCCTTTTCCCTACATTAAAAAAAATAATTCCCTACACTTTTCCCTACGTCGAAAATTTATTGTTTTTAGCAACAGGCAAACAAATACATACATGTTTTATTAACATTTCAAAAATATTATAACAATTAACAACAAGAAAAAAGCCAAACAAATACGTAAATGCCATACGCACACATATAAAAATGAAATTTCAAAAATAAAAATTCCCCGGGAGTTTTCTCCCTTCTCCCACTTTTCCTATGTTAATTCAATTGTAAAAATGGGAAAAGGGAAAAAACTCCCGGGGAATATTTATTCATAATTGGGCTGATAATCACTTCCCCATGTTTTGCCCTTTTTAAAGAGCTTAATACTTTTTACTTATATACTTATTTAAAATAATTTTTTTTTATATATGTAGGTATCTTATAATTTTTAGCAAACTTGGTACCAAACAAAAGGGAATGCCCTGTTAAATTTTAGAAAATATGATCTTCAGTTCCCCTGAACTTATATATAAAAAAATTTCCCTTTATAAATATATCCTTCCTTATCCTCAAAAGTTTTCATTAAAAATTTTTTAAAATTGTATTGTTTAATTTCTCTTAGTTTAGAAGGTGTGATTGTTTTTTTAAAAATTAATTTCTATGTAGAAATTTCAGTCATTAGATATTCCCTTTTAATATTCGCATACATTTTAGCAGATCAAATCGCGAATGTAAATAGCAAAAATAAGAGAATAGTTCGCAAACGCAAAGACGAATACTTGGGTACATGGTTTTGGCAAGTGTTGAAGTTTGCCAGGCTGTAAGAACTCACTGTATATGGTTTCTGTTGAAAATACAACATTTGAACTTAAATACTATTGCAAATATATAAAAAAAAAATTTATCCTTAAATGAAAATAACACGAATATTTACCTATTTTTAGACAACATACTGAAAATCAGATACTATTCTAAAAATTCCCTACTTTGCCTCAGAATAAAAAATCTGTCCTTTTTTCCCTACGCGTGAAATTTTCCAAAAAAAAATCCCTGAAAAAGGGAAAATCCCCTACAATTGGCATCACTGGGAGGCATTTACACGATGTCTTATCGGACATGTCTAACATAGCGTCTTCACCTGACAATTTTTTGTCATACCAAACGTCAAAGTCTATATAAAAAAAACTCGAAAATTTTTGTCAGCGTTTTTTTAATATGAAGTTTGACGTTTGGTATGACAAAAAATTGTCAGGTGAAGACGCTATGTAACACGTTTGTGTTGTCTGTAGGCGATCAGAGAAGAGGGTCAGAGAAGAGAGAGGAGTTGCCAACAGACACGAAATGAGTTTTCATGTTTGTATAAATTTATAAAAAGAAAAATAAACAATAATACTACATTTACACCTATGCAAAATCTAGTACTTACGAGATTTCGAGCCAAATCTAGTTGTTTTTGAATAGATTTCCCATAAAAAACAAAATCTACTTCGTGACTTGATTTCGACGAAATCTACTCAAAATCTAGTAGTACGTAATGATGCAACTATGGTTTTTTCAATAAAGCACTAAAAAATACTTCCCTGCACAAGAAAAAATTACATTAAAAATAAAAAGAAAACAAAAATTGTTAAAAAAAAAATTAAAAAGTTTTATAAAAATTGCAAAAAAAATAAAAAAGATGAGTAATATTGATAAAATAAATATCGTTGATTATTAATAAAAGGCAATGCAAATTTTTTAATGTATATTTCTTTTTGTGTTTGTGTGTGTAACGAAAAAACTTGTAGTCAGTTGTTTTGTTACAAAAACAAAATCTCGCTAATGTCAAAAATGTATAATGTAAACTAGATTTCGAAGAAGATTTTAAATCAAATCTACAAGATTTCGGCCTAATGTAAATGTAGTATAAGACATGAAAACAGAAATGTTTGAAAAGACATCATGAAAATCCAAAAGGTATTTGGTGGCATGCTCAAATAGAATGGAGAAAACAGACGTGTCTGAAAAGACATCGTATAAATGCCGCCTCAAAGTTTGAATATATCATGAAAATAATTTTTTTAGGGTATTTTTGGGCCTCCGAGTTAAAAAAAACAAAATTTAAAGGCCAAACAATTAGCCGTTTACGTTTTAATTAAATTTTTGTTGAATTCTGTTTATTATTATTTTTAATAAAAACTGATGAAACATATTAAAAAAATTTAGTTTTGTAATAAAAAAAAACAAGTTTTATTATTTGAGCAGCACAAATGAAGTTCGCATTTAGACCAGAAGTTCGATAATTTTTATAATGCTTCTAGAGCTTTCGAAGCTTCGGCAAATGGTTGAATTGGACGTCAGTATAAATTTTGTAAAGCATGCCTTGAGGCACTCTTTGCCATTAGAGGGTTAGGATTTTTTATCGTAAAACGAACTTTTATCAATTTGTTTGACTTAAAATTATCGACTAAATTTTATTGACCGTAACACTATAATACAAATTTTTTTGATGGTAAGATTTTAATCAGGTTTATAATACATTCTAATTTTATTTTGGGAAAAATTTTGATACAAAATGGTTTTATGATAAGATTTTGATCAAAAAGCTCAAGTTAAATTTTATTTAAAATTTCAAAATTTGGCGTTAGGCAAAAAGGTCTTAACTCCGAAACTGTAGTTTTTTGTAATGTTTAATTGATAAATTTTTATTTAGTGTATTTCATATAGACTTTTTTCCTAAAGCATCTGCTGACTTAAGTTTCTGATACCAAACGAAAAGGAATTTGAGACAATCAAAAATTCAAAATGTGTGTGTGTTTTTTTAAGTAAAACCTTTTTACCTAACGGCAAAGAATCATAAATTTTAACAAATATCTTAAATTATCTATAAATGTTTTGATTTGTAACCCTCTTGTTGTTCTAGATAATTTTCGCCAGCAGTGCCTTACCCTGGATAGGCTATTTAATTGGTTGGATTTTAGCTTTATTGTGCCGCCAATCACGCAAAGATGCCCTTACAATAGCGATTGAGACTGGTATACAAAATACCGGTATTGCCATATTTATGTTAAATTTTACATTGCCTCAACCTCAAGCCGATATGACAAGTGCGGTACCCGTAGCCAATTCAATGATGACACCCTTGCCACTGCTTTTGATTTATATTCTAAAGAAAATCTTTTGTCGCACCAGCATTG
This sequence comes from Pollenia angustigena, assembly GCA_930367215.1. Classification (NCBI taxonomy): domain Eukaryota; kingdom Metazoa; phylum Arthropoda; class Insecta; order Diptera; family Polleniidae; genus Pollenia; species Pollenia angustigena. Next base: position 156,386,583 of record OV884059.1, read on the forward strand.
AAGAAACAGAAGAGCCTGGTATAAAGGAAAGTAAATTTACCGAGGCAAAAGCAATAGTGGAAAAGGGACACCTGGAGGAGCAAATAGTGTACAACAAAACGTGACTTAATGTGAATTGCAAAACTTTTTTGTTAAGTATGTAGTTTATTTTTAAAAACTTAGTAAAATAGATTAAATTGACTTTAAACTAATTTTATTTTAATAATATGTATCATTAAAACTCTGTGGCAATAAGGAAAAAGTCCTTTAGTCTATTTTTTAGTTTCTTTGGAAAGCAATTTTAAACTTTAAAGGTGATTTTGGAAAATGTAATTATATTCTAATAATTATAATTATCACTTTAATGCGATTTTAGTTTATTTTTAAGTTTTTTGTTTGCCTAAAAATTCCTAATTTCAAATACCGGAAGTAAATTTACATAAGTTTTAATTCCAAATGTTATTGAACATTGAAAACAGATAAGCAAAAAGTGATTTTACTACAAATCAATTGAACCTTTGCCCATGTGTACTTTTGAACGTGAAAATCTCAAAGATGCTATTATTAACTCATATTAAGCTTAATTCAATTTAAGCACTTTTTCCTTTTTTCCACAGAAATGTATACATACTTGCTTTATACTATAGCTTTATTATATAACATTTAATTTAAATAAATTTAATTACCCTTATTTTGTTAAACTTGAGTAAAGACTTCAAAACAATTTATAGCAGACATTTTATTATCATTGCTGTATGTTATTGTTAAGCAATAAAAAAATCAGTCGTAGTTTTCAATAACAATTTTTCTTATCAAAAAAATTTAGAAGTGTTTTACAATCGATTAATTTAGGGCTTTTTAATATCTTATTACGGTGATATTTTTACGATGCGCTTTTAATTATGTATATTAAAAAAAAAAAACTAAAAATTCAAATCTTTAATAAAAATCATTTAATAAAATAATACATAATTGAATTTTAAAATAGTTTTCTTTAGTTTGGTTTTTTACTCAATTCTTATTAATAAAAAAAATTTAATCAAAAGTACCAAGGCCCATTTATCAGGTCTGCTGCTTACTTGAACAAAAACAAAAAACGACATGTATTTTGTTTGTGTAAAATTTCTTTTTAGTTGTCAAAGTCTTACTACCACATATACAAAGTAAACGAAAAAAACGTGTATGTGTGGCATACCATAAACGTATGTGTGGGAAAAAACAATAAACGTAAACAAACATATACATTAGACTGTTTGCGCTGCTTAAAATACAGTTAAACCTCTATTATCCGGCTCTCGTGGGACCGGCACCAGCACGGATAATCGAAATACACGGTTAATAGAGGTTATATTAATATAAACAGAAATTTTTTTTTTTATTTATTTTTATTTCAACATTAAATTTATGGAACTGCAGATTCAAATATACCACATACTATTTTTCTAAAAAACATACAAATTCCCATAGACAATGCAAAATCAAATATTTACTGATTATGCTTTGGTTGATCAAACTATATGAATGCACAAAATTTGTACATTTTACAACGTTTTATGCTTTTTTGTTTTTGCATTTCTTTTGACGAAATGTTAAAATTTCACTTGCTAAATGAATACAAACGCAAATATGTTCTTATGTGTGGGCACATGAACTTAAAAAGGGGAAACACCGGAATTAGATTAACATAACAAAAAACATATGAATACTGCACGGATAATACATGTAAAGCACGGTTAATAAAGGTGTAAGTCTAAAGCACGGATAATAGAGGTGAAGCACGGATAATAGAGGGAAAAAATAAAAAGAACCGCATGCCGGTTAATAGATGTAACCGATTAATAGAGGCCCGGTTAATCGAGGTTTAACTGTAATAGGTTTGGTGTAAGAAATCATGATATGCCGTGCCGGGTGGGGCCCAAAGTTCCCCATATTATAAAAAAAAACATCTTTTCTATCAGATCTTTATAGTTATACTAGTTGAAAAGCCGAAAATCAAAAATATGACTTCGGTACGATCTTCCGCAGAGAAAGTACTTCAAGTGTGCCTATGTCATCAGATGGCTTCAGAAAGTTGCGGAAAGAATAGGACATACATGCAAACAATAATTCCGAAATTTTAATAAAAAAATTATTTTTTTTCCAGAAAAAAAATTACCTTTCTAAACCAACTGCGCATATAAGAAAAACGTTTTACCTTTCTTAAAGTAAATTTTATTGCGTAATTTCGGTTTTTTTTTAGTTTTTCAATAAGCTAAAGCGTTTTTGAGTTACGCGAACATATGTTGTGTAACCTCCTTAATTTTCGAAATAACGGTATATCTCGAAAACCAAAGCCAGCATAAAGAAAAAAGTTTTAACTTTCTTAAAGTAAATTTTATTGCGGAATTTCGGTTTTTTTAGTTTTTCAATAAACTAAAGCGTTTTTGAGTTTCGCGAACATATGTTGTGCAACCTCCTTAATTTTCGAAATAACGGTATATCTCGAAAACAAAAGACAACATAAAGAAAAAAGTTTCAACTTTCTTAAAGTAAATTTTATTTTGGAATTTCGGTTTTTTTTAGTTTTTCAATAAACTAAAGCGTTTTTGAGTTTCGCGAACATATGTTGTACAACATCCTTAATTTTCGAAATAACGGTATATCTCGAAAACCAAAGCTAACCAAAAAAAAACGGCTAGCACCACTGGATTCAGCGACCCCGAATTAGGTTAAAAATCTTTCGTTCGTATCATACTTAAATATTAAACGGCAAATACTTTAATCAATCTATACAATATATAATTTCTTAGTATGTCAGGCTGTTTGCATGTATGTCCTATTCTTTCCGCAACTTTCTGAAGCCATCTGATGACATAGGAAGCTGAAATTTGGCACACTTGAAGTACTTTCTCTGCGGAAGATCGTAACGAAGCCATATTTTTGATTTTCGGCTTTTCAACTAGTATAACTATAAAGATCTGATAGAAAAGATGTTTTTTTTTTATAATATGGGGAACTTTGGGCCACACCCGGCACGGCTAGGTACCGTCGGATTGACCTGAAAAATTAGATCATGGTTTCAGCGCAAACAATTAAATTAAAAAAAAAAAAAAAAAAAAATCCCATACAAGATGCGACCAGTCTAATATACATGCACATGTAAGCTAAATGTAAACAACTTTTGACAACTAAAAAGAACATAAACAATGATCATCAGGGTTCTTGCGCAGACCAATTCAATGGGCCTTGACAAGTACATAAATATTTTTAAACCTTAAAAAGAAAATGTTTGAATAACAAAAGTCAAAGAATCAAATAAACGAAAAGCACAATTTAAATGCCAAATTTCGTCAAAATTCGATCAATTAATTTTTTTAGTTAGATTGTAATACAAACATCTTTATTGAACATTTTCAATAAAAAATACTTTATAGCTAAATTTCGATAAAAAGTTTTTAAGGTGAACTTTTTAATGAAATTTCTTTAACGCTTAATTTTAATCAAAATGTCTATCGTAAAATAAAAAAAAAAATCTTCAACGTAAAACTGAAATAAAAAAGATTTTAGCGAAAATTTTTGATAAAATTTTATATACGTAAGATTTGAACTAAAATTTTTAACAAAATATCTTTAAATTCTGATAAATTTTTTTACGTGAAATTTTTAACAACGTAACGTAAAATTTTATTAAAAATTTAGTTTTCTTAATCGTATAATGAGTTGTTATTTTTTAAAGTGGTATAAGTCCACTTCTTAATAATCATGAGTTAACGTTAACTTTAATTAGGTATAGATACCTTCTGTCCATATTTGTTATCAGCTTTTCCATGGAGTGCGATTTGGCCATTAAATAAACAAATTTATTTGAACTACATACAAAAAGGTATCGTAAAAATCGTTTTTTTTTAAACCTGAATAAGTCCATTCCTAATAATCAGAATTATAACATAACTTTCATGACATGTATGCATTAAAAGAAATTGTAGCATCTAGAGGAGCGGAAGAAATAGCATCTAGCCACCTGAAGCACATTCAAAATGTTACAACCAGTGTTCAAAAATAAACACTAAATATCGCTACTTAGTGTTCGGTTCGGTAGATTTGTGGAAAACACAAACGCTTAAAGTGTTTGTGTAGTAAATCATAAAAAAATAACGTTTCCCTGTTTGTCATCTTTCGAACACAAGTATAAAACTGTTATTATTCAACTCAACAAAAGATGAGAACATTTAGACCCTATTATATTGCGGTAAACAAAAACATAACAAAAATTACAACGGATCACAACCAGTTGTCTTAGTTACAACTCAACAACTTGTTCGTGCTGCGGTCGTTGCTAAAATTTATGTTTGTTAATTTCTTTATCAATGTAAAAAAGAAACATTATAGAACATTAAAATAAAATGTTTGTCTATTGTATTGATACAATTGTTCCGTTTTTTAACGAAGAACAGAACACTACATATAATGTTCGGCTCTTTCTTGAAACTAGTTACGAACGGTATTAAGGGTTGTGTTCACCTTCACAAACACTAAAGAAATAGATATCGTTCCTGGGTGTGTGAGCCAAACGCTTAATAATGTTCTGTTTATTTTCGAACACTGGTTACAACCCAAGACCATATTATAGCGTAAAGTGATATGTATGTGTACGGGACAAAAACAAAATATTAAGTTCGCGCTGATGTAGTTAGGAACTTTTTAATCAGCTTATAATAACATACATAAATCTCTTTATTTAAAAACACCCCTCAACTTGTAACAAGCAGTCAGTCTCTTCGACTACGAATTATCGGGTTTCTACTGTATAACTGAAATTAATGGCCTGTTCGTCGATTTCGAACAAAGACTTTTAAAAACACGATCAACCAAGTTCATTTAAAATTATGTATGGTACATATACATAACGTATGGTAAATATAACGGACACACAATAATATGTATTCTTTGTACAAATTTTATTTTAAGAATAATAAAAATTTCACAACATAAAATTTACGGACATAAAAAATCAAACAATTCTTTGCCATAAATGAAGTATTTTCAGTAAAGTATTATATTCATTACAATATACAACATTATGGCCTGTTCTTCGATTTGTTTGTTTGGTTTACATATTAGTTAAGCGAACGAAGTCTTCGGTCGAAATCGACGAACAGGCTATAGCTTTAAATTAACTTGGTTCATCGTGCATTTAAATGTTACTCTTACAGATTATCGTTCGCCAAAATTTAAAAATAAACTAAAACGCAAACCCTTAAATATCTCGATACATGAAAAATGGACTTATACCGCTTTTTAATATAACAGCTCATGTATGAGTAGTAGTCCACTTGCAAAAAGCGCTAAGTTAAAAAAAATAAAAATTCTGTAAAAGACGTTATTTTATTTGTTTTTTAAAATGGATCCCTAACCCACTGTCCATCTCGTTAAAAACTCGGTAAGTAATAAAACTCTTTTAATCGATTTTCTCAGAATTTTGCTTTATTAAACTAAGATATTTTTGCAAGTGGACTCTGAATTGACTACTCATATGAAATATGCACAACTAATAGTTTGATAACCAAAAATAATCTTTGTTATTAAGCACTTACAAAATGGTTTTATATTTGATTATATTTTCTCTAAAAGGAAATCTTAACAATTGTTAAGAAAAAGAGCACTCGAGAATCGATGTACAGTAGAATCCCGATAATTCGTAATCGCAAGGGACCGACAATTTCTTACGAATTATAGGGGTTTTCGATTTAGCGGGTTTTCGATTTAACGGGGTTAAAATAAAATAAATACGAATAAGCGGGGTTTTTGAATTTATTTACTAAAAAAATATAAAAAACAATTGTTAAAAATAAAATATATAAAAATTATTCATGTAACAAACTGATATTAAGAAAATAAACCCACACACAAGCAAAAAACCACGCAAAAATAAAATAGTGGTAAACAAAAAATCATTCTTTCCATGTTTCTGTTGTTTTTATTACGAATTATAAGTGGTAGTAAGCAAACAATTACGATTTATAAGAGGTAAAGAAGATTTTATTTGACAAAAAAATTACGAATTAGCGAGGGGACCAAAATGTATGGAAATTTTACGAATTAACGAGATTTTTTCAAGGGACCGACAGTTTATTACGAATTATCGGGAATTACGATTTATCGGGGTACGAATTATCGGGATTTTACTGTATTATTATTTTTTTAATTTCTTATGAACTTTGCCAATTTTTTTTAAGTATTTTTACATATAAAGCATTTTTAGTGAGACGGACATACCAAAAATATATTTTGCCGAAATTTTTTTTCGTTTGGCAGTACAATACCTCTGATATTTATTTGTCGAGTAAGTTTTAAAAATATTGTTTTTTTTTTAAATAATTGTTTCGATATAGAAACAACTAAAATTATAATATTAAGATTGATTCTTATAGGAAATCGTTTGATCTTTTCAAAAAGAAAAAAAAAAGATTTTTGTTCCTTTATATTAAAAAAGTAAAGATATAAAATTTGGGGCGAATCCGATATCCACAATAGTGGAGAGGTATTATGCATTTGTGTTGATGCGTGTAACACCTTAACAAATTGGTCCTACCGATCGACTCAGAAAGTGAACGATGTCCGTCTGGTTGGCTGCCCATGTAGCCTTGTGCGCAAAGTACAGGTCGCAACTTTAAAGATAATTTGATGATAATTTGTATATAGTATTATGGGTATACTCTAGGCTAATATCGGATTAAAAAAATAAAAAAAATTGGGTCTAATAGGCTAAAATTCTTAAAGATAACACAAAAATGTATTTGAAACACAATTCGTTTTAAGATATAAACAATATTAAACAAACAACATGCAAAAGAGGGAAAACATGACAAATGGTAACGCTGCTTTCAAAGCAAACGTCTTTTTGTCAGTGATGCCAGAATAATAATAGAACTTATTGGCACTTTTCTAGTGATGGCACTAAAATAATCGAAAGATGTAGAATGGAACAATACAAGATATGAATATCTTGTAAAGATATTGAAAGATGTTGATTTTGAACATTATGTATTTCTTATTCGAATATGAGCTTCACAACTCGTTGGTAGATGTTAGATGTTGATCAGTATTAAATGCCTATAATTGGAATTCAAAATGATCACTTCTGGTTTTGAAATTTGTTACCCTTGTAAAGAAATTAGTATTAATCGAAATTTGCATAAAGAAAATAAAATAGGTCGAAGTTAGAAACATTTAAGTTCAAATTGGTTATTTCCGGTTTTGCAGATGCAAAATTGTTTTTTTTTTTTCAATATTTTTTTCTTTGAACAGACTAAACAATTTCTCCATCTGAAGAGATCGAGTGGTTGCGATCGAAACATGTCATAGTAACCTGCCGGCCAGGGTTCGAGCACCGGCCACGGTCAAGAATGAAAGATTATCAATAACAATTTTAATTAATTTTCATGTTGTAAAATTCCTTTCTTAATAAAAATAATTTAATGAAAATTTAATTTGATGAACTTAAGCCTAATTAAAATTATTAAAAATTTCGATTAAAAACCATAAATAGTTCAACAAAATAACCACAATACTAATTAAAAATCACTAACCTTATGGTGTTTTCTTTTCTACAAAAAATGTGACATTTTATTTAAAAAAACATGCAATTTGGTGTCTGTTTCTTAAAAATTTTGCTCCCGAAAAGGGAGAGATTTTTAGATTAAAACAAGCCACCCTTTTCGGGAGCAAACTTTTTAAGAAACAGACACCAAAATGCATTTTTTTTATTTATTTGTTTCTAGTTCGAACAATATGTAATGGGCGCTTCTATTCTGACGGGTGCAACATTTAGACGCTTTAAACGTCTTTTACTAATAGAAAGAAAACATTTGCAATTAAGTTATTTCTAGAAGGGGTAACATTTTTTTATATACTATTGTTATCTATTTACAAGAATTTATATGAAACGATCAAATAGCCACGAGAGAGCTTTAAAGTGCATGACGGGTGCAACCAAATCGGCCCACTTTCATAAGATCATACCACAAAAACACAAAACTCTGTTAATTTTTAAACTTTTGTATTTTTCTTTTTTATTGTGAAAGATGAGATATCAGACGATGATTATCAAATCAAACATCGTAGAGAAATATAATTCAATAATAAGAAATTTTCTCTTAAAGCCATGACGGGTGCAACATTTAATGAATTTTCTGTTCAAAACTATGAATCTTATGGCGATTTCTTCTCTGAGAAATATGTTGCATTGATGTTACATGTTCTACATTTTTGTGTTCGTTTGTACAAAAAATACAACTGTGGGAAAAATTTTCAAGTTCTCTTGTGAATATGTTGATTAAAAACATGCAAAACATGTTGCATATTTTACCCTTACTTTTACTTAAGGTGTTCATAATGCCCTGTTTTTCAACTTTGGTACTTACAACTTTGTTTGTACAACCAATGTCTTATTTTGATTGTCATAATTCATACCGCTCATAATTTTGCAAAAAAATTTTTTTTAAAACAAAATATAAATTTATTTACACATGAATCGTTCGTTTTAATTTTTCTAAGCCATTGGTGATTTCAATATTTGTTTCCAAGCCATAATAGCGTGCAGAAACCGCTCAAATAGCTTTAAAAATCGCTCATGAAGTACATTAATGATGAAAGTGTAGTAGTTGTAAATAAAAGCAGCTAATTGTGTTCTATTGAAATTGCACAACATGTAACACTTCCAGTGATTATAGGTAACATTAGAAAATGTTACATGTATAAACTGTAACATATTTTTCTCAGAAAAGAAATCGCCATTAATGATTCGAAGTGCACAACAAATTTATATTTTAGCTTACGTCTAAAAAAATTATATTATTATAAAATATAGATATTTTACTTTAAATTGGCATCAAAAAGTGTCAAATAGTGTGATTTGAAAATTGATGTTAAAAGTTGTCTAGAATAGAATTGCCCTAATGTAATTAAAAAAAAAAAAAATTTCAAAAACGGCAACTCTTTAGCACCCCATAACTCGACAAATATGTATATTATATACAAAGAACTATTTGTCACACACATACATATCTACAAGAGGTATTCTTATGCCAAAGGAATATCGGCAAATTATTTTTGGTTTGTCCGCTTCACAAATAATGACCTCCTATATTAAAGTATAATATAAGAATATTTTTTACTACTACATATTAGCCTAATTCACAATCTTGTGCAAATGGTCTTGAGTCGTAGCATTTGCACAAGATTTTAAATTCGGATATTTATTTTATGCAAAATCATTTATAATGTCAACATTATAAATGAAAATACAATTGAATTTAATGAAGAAAGCTGACAGGCATATTTTTTATTTAATAAAATTTGTAGTATGTCATGTTTGATAATTGCTTTTAAAATTATAATTACACTTTTTATTACGGGGTCTAGCTAGGAGCTATAAAAACTTTCGCTGCTGAGGGGAAAAAATAATTGTTGTTATTGGCAGGTTTTTTTTAATGTATTTCCCATTTTCTTTTATTTTTTGTGCGAAATAATTGTCTATGTGGTTGTTGTTATGTTTATGTAATACTATTACGACAGCTTCACCGAAATTAAGGGATGCGCACGAACAAATTTGGACACCCTTGAAATGAAAATTCTGAGTTGAGTCACTTTTGAAATGTTGAGGTCAAATTCCGATGCAAAAAAGCAAGTTCCCTAAAATTTATTAAGTATGACAAGCAATTTGCACATGTGGTAAATGAAGCTCTTCTTTTAGTGACGGTTCACACACGTCAAGTTTGACTCGTCAAGTCTTGAGTTTTTAGGAAAAAGGGGAAAAGAAATAGCATTCTCTTTACCCTTCTCTCCTAAAAGCTCAAGACTTGAAGAGACAAACTTGACGTGTATGAACCAGCACTTATTACTAATGGCTCTATTAACACTGATATTTATGTTAATGAATGTCTGCAAAAAAGACTTCAACCATTTTTAAATCTGCATAAGGTGTAAGGTGTTATGTCACTATAGCAAAAAAGCAATTGAGTGGTATTATACGAATAATGTTGTTTACGTACGAAGGCAACTACCAAATTACCCAGAATTCCGCCCTATGGAAAAGTATTGGACATTTGTAAAAACATTTTAAAGGCAGAAAAGCTCAGCCAAAAACGAAAAATATTTTAATAGTGTCAGCAAATTACATAATAAAGGCACTAATAGGCGGAATTCTAAAAAAAAAATTGTTAGAACCTACTAAAGAACGAATATGGTAGTTCCCATATTCATAAACGATTATTAAATTTAACAAACGTTTATTAAGGAACATTTTCATAGAAAATTGGTTTAGGAAACCTTTTTTAAGTTGAATATATGTATTTTAAAAGCTTTTATTTAACTTGCAATGTATGTTTGTTCGGGTGAAATCTAGAAACTCAATTTTGAATAGGATGTCTTCAAATGATTGAGTTGAAATTTTGTATACAAGTACAGTTTGGATGACAATTCATGGTTAACTGTGTGATGTTATTCTCAATCCAACAAGGCGACAAACCTAAGATGGCGGACTAGTTAATTTTAATGCACTCCTTCAATACGTATATCAAATGAAAGGCTTATTAAGAATAGCTCGAAAAATAAAGTGACGTCACTCTAAATGCAATATGGTGGACTTCTTAAGCTTGAAACACAATTTTGCAGCAGATATATTAAACTTATTGAGCTCAAATTTTGTACACACTTTCAGTTCAATTGACAATACATAGAAAGCTGTGTGGCGTTGTTCTTAATCCAACATGGTGGAACACCCATTATTTTATGCCATCCTAAAATATTTGAATCAAATGAAAAAGCTTGCCTGAGAATACAAATTCAAGTTTTAAATATATTAAAAGCTAAAAAGCTTTAATTTAAATGTGATAAAAAGAAAAACTAAACTAAAAGTAAAAACCCTTCTTAAAAAACCCGTTTTTATTTAAACGCACTAAAAGAAAAAAAAAAAAAACTTCTACTTTGAAACTTTTACTATCAACTTGTAACGTTATTACACAATTTAAATGATATAAAAACTTGTCGCGAGATTTACTTGTGTAGTTAAACAAGTAAATTGAATTACTTGATGTGATTGATTTTAACGATGTATTCAAATTTTCAAACTAAGTAAATATGAGTACCTTAATCGCGATTAATCGGTTAATTAAAATTTTGATTAATTAAAATGCAGTATAATCAATTAATCTATGAATCGACATTTCTGATTAATTAGAATTCAAATTATGTGATTGAATTATTTAAATTTTGATTATTCAAGTTAAAATAGTTTTATCCAAAATTTTTAAAACTAAAAAAATTAATATAAATGTGAATAAAAAGCCATTATAATCTGATGTATGGTCCTGCCACATTTCAGACTATGATAATAATGTAAAGTAAGTTCTGAATACAAAGAAACTTGTAAAAAAGGAAATATTTTTCAAATTATTTAAATTTCTATGTAGTTGATTAATCAAGAATTAGTGTAGAAGTGTTGTGTAAATCGCAATCGCAAGAAGTTTTGGCAACTTAAAATTGCAAAAGTGTGCTCAAGGAACTAGAATATTGTTAAGAAACTATGGCAGATCAAAAGCAAAACACATGAGTTGCAGAACGCCATAAAATAAATCTAGCGTATTACGATTTCGAATCGTGCGATTGGAGAGCAAGCTTTAAAGTGATCCTAAATTTGGGCATAGGATCACTATAAATAAAGCTTTCTAATCTTGTTTAATTATTAAAATTAAAATAAATTTTTGTAGTCTATTGAGTAAATCCATATCAGCGATTATCACCCTATGCCCCCGGGGGCCGAGCACTTTTCGTGAATTTCACACACACACAACGCGAAGGTTAACGAAACAATTGTAAAAAGCCATTATTTAAAAAACAAGAACAAAACACATAGTTAACGTCTCAAACGAGTAAATTTATTTTCCTCTCTTTGCACTCACCACCAGTGCTGCCACAACCAATACAATTTTTACAACCAAAATTTTTGAAAAAGTTACCAAATGTAAAAATATATAACAAAATTTAAAAGGCCTCTTTTTAATTTAGAAAATCATTAAAGTTTATTTTAAGTTGCATTGTAATACAAAGGTTATTTTTACTTTATAGTAAAATAATAATTATAAATCAAGAAAACAAAACAAGAAATGCAATTCGTTTTTCATTTAAAGAACTAACGAGAAACTTTATTTAAAGTTTTTATTTATTTGAGATTTTTTCGTAAAAAAAAAAAATATTTTTATTTTACAAGAGTTAAGGCTAGATTACACTATCTCAAAAGTCTTGCGTTTTCCATAATACTTTGTTATATAGAAATCTAATGAGTTTTGTTGCGACTGTCAAAAAATCTAATTTAAGATGACAGGTTGTGTTCAGACCATTACACAAAGTATAAACACTCACACATGAAATAAAATGCAACCCTGATCCAATGAAAAGTATTATTGTTCAGAAATTTTTCAAAAACCCATGAAGTCGAATGGGATGTCAAACTTTTTTAATAATACTTATCATTTTCGTGACACATTGCATTAACCCTATCACACTTTGTCATATTACTTGAGTTTTTGACATGTATTAATACAAAGTATAATAGTGTAATCTAGCCTTTAAGCCCGTAAAATTTTCATACAAAATTCAGTATATTGAAAGTTAATAAATTTAATAGTTTTTTAAATGCCAGTTATAAATTTATAAACGTTTGGCGATATGGCGATTATTTTGGCGAAAATGAAAACGATTGGCGATATGCGAAATTAATTTTATGTAAATATTTTCTAATTAACATATGTACATATATTTAAAATATTATTAAACCTTTTTTCTCTTGTTTGTAAATTTTTTTTCCAATTAATAATTCCTATTATAAATAACTGTTTCAAAATTGTTCTATTTAATATATTTTGTGTATCATTGCGAAATATTATGGCGAATATAAACAATTTAGCCTTTCGTAACGTATATTCGATGGGGAAAATATATATAACTGACAGTCAAAAGTTTTTTAACCAAATAATTATCTTAAAGAACATTTAATAAAAATACAAACCGCCTTCATTTGTTTTCGATTTCAGAACATGGCGTTTTTAATATAAAAATTACAAATGGCAATATTTTCTTAACAAAAATCTTAAAAAAATTATTTGGTTGCTGTTTTGAAAGGATTGTTTACGATAGAGTATAAAAAACTTCCGTTCGTTGGTAACAAATAATGACAAAATCGTAGTACACAGTACAAATTATTCGAGCTCGTAAATAATTGTATCAAGAAAAACCTATTCATACGTAGGATTGTTTAAGAAAAAAGTAACCAAAATTAAAAAAATATTCACATCTCCACATTGAAAAAAAATATCACCAATTTTGGTTGGAAATAACCAAAAACGGCAACTCTGTTCACCACTACATACACATTTTTAACTGTCTCTCTTTGTGATGACAGCTGATCCATATGCATTAGAGCTGTTTAAAATTCTTATTTGAGCGTTACCATCCGTATACCCACTATAGGCAATGACTAATACCCTGCAAATAATAGGACCAGTCCAAACACGCGTGTAAAGAGTAGTCCACAAGGGACCAGGACTAGTCCAAAAGTAACCCAAACGTATGAAAAAAACCTGGTCTATTTAACATTACGATGTCCTAGGAGAGGACTAAAACTAGTCCATGGTATACTCAAGAGGATTAGTTTTGAAGTCGTTAAAAACGAATGCATGTCGTTAAAAAACGAAGACATGTCGTCTCACTACAAACACTTTTTAACAATGACATGGTCCATGCTTGCATTACATCGGACCAGCCCATGGAGTAGTCCATTTTATCATGGTCCAATTTTATTTGCAGGGTATATTAAACAATAGTTTTTGTAATTCGTCGATTAACTTTTTTTATTTCGCTTTGTAAAATCAATTATACGCACCTTAAAATTGTTTAAAATTAGGATAAAAGAAAATTCTTGGTTATGGGATGACTAATAAGTAACTATTAAGTTAGCTTTAGAAAACAAGCGTTCATAGGACACTAATATCGCAATTATAACCTAGAAATTTTATATTTTTAAATAAACTGCTTCGTGTTTTCCCCTCTTCTAGTGTATTTAAATTTCGATCATAGACTGGTCCGTTTTAATATCACCATAATTAACAAACAAATGGTTTGAATTCAACTTTTGTGTTTAAAACCCACTCGCAACATTTGGTTCGGTATGAATACGTTTAGTTTTATATTAAAAAAACTGATATCGATAGAGTCAGAATTCCAGTTCAAATTAGACAAATATTAATATAAATTAAAAAAGCTGTTAGAATCGGTTTATAATTCAACTTAGGTCCCATATAAAGCGCACTATTTTATTTTTAGTTCAAGTAAATTTTCAAAAAATATGTGTTTTTTTTTTTAAATAATAACATATTCATACAATTATTTTTATTCGTATATATGTATATGATGTAAATGATCAAGTTCCGCATCAAAATTTATAGCTTTTTAAATACCCAACTTTAATTTCCTTGGTTTTTAGTTTTTTTTTTAGTTCCCTTTATATTTAATGAATTATGTATGGAATTTTTTTTTTATGGGAAACAGTTTTATGTAATTGATATGGATTTCTTATTTCTGAAAAAACCATACTTACCTTTATGGGTTTAATATTCTTCACCGGCAAGGCATTTGCTAGCCAATCATTAACACCACCCAAAGCAGCATCCCATGATGTATGGGGTGAATACAAAGCTATCGATTTAGACAAGCATATGGAAACTATACGTTCTTTCCAATTTCTTTAAAATAATTAACCAATAAATGTTAACATATATTAAAAAATATTAAATAAATCACTTACTTTTGTGTAATTCTCTTTAATGGAGCAAAAATTGGCGGATGGTAAGAAATAATCATATTTGCACTTTGTTCCACAGCTTCTTGCATTACACGCTCTGTTAAATCATTAGTCAAGAGAATCTTATTAATGGGGCTGTGATAAAAAAAAAAAAAGATTTTGTAAATATTCCTTTATTATATTATGTGTTTTTATAATATTCATTTACCTTTGATCATAAGGTTCTAACAGTAGACCAACATTGTCCCATTTCTCGGCGTAACTTAAAGGTGCAAAAGTTTCCAATCGTTTAACAACTTCATTCAATGCAAGACCTGGTGACATATTGGCATAAAAATGTACAAACTTTGCTGCTCTTTTAGTTGTATTTAACATTAATTTGCTAATCATTAACTTTGTTCAAAATTAACTTTTTCTCTTGAAAATCAAAACAATCAGAAAAACGCCGGCAAACAGATGGTTTTTTTAAAGTGGTGAAATTGTTTCTTTTATAGGAAACACTGTTGTATTTCTTAGTAGTATATTTAATAACGGGCAGCGTTGCCAAAAGGGCAACAAATCTGTTTTAAATAGCGAAGCAGTCTTGCAGAGTTTTACTTAAAAACAGTTTTTTTTTATATCACTACAGTTTCTGCAATTTTATTCGAATATTTGTAGCATTTAATTAATTTATAATATACAACAATTTATTCTTCTGCAACAATGTTATGACTTCTAACGGTTTCGCTCTCTCAAAATTTTGTATGGGAAAACAAGTCGTTTCAATCATGTTTAGGGCGCGAAACAGGAATAAGAGAGTGAAAGACGAATATTGCTGTCCCTGTGAACATGGTATTAGAGGATAAGCGCTTGCTAAAGTCATAAAAGGTAATATGAAAATCATTTTTGAAGTGTTTTTTTTTTTTGTACCGAATGTCGTAGACTTAGATTATATCCAAGACATATGTAGATGATGAATGACGCGAGTTATGGCTTAGTAATTTTAATGAATACAATTTGATATAAGTAAAAAGTATTGAACAATAGAACCAAACCAAGAAATAAATTAGATATTCTTACTCTATATGGAATTTTGCGGACCAAATACTTTCTGAAAAAAGGAATTTTCATTGCAGTTTTTGTAAGAAAATATGGCAGCACTGATAACGGATGTTATGTATACAAGGTGCCATGGTGAACAAGGTGCTATAAGGTAGAATTATTTAGTTTTAAAAACGAACAAACACAGTAATTAAAAATTATGGACTTATTGGAATGGATAGTATGGTGGGTCACTGATGATTCTAATTGCAACATTTTTTTGATAACATTATGATTGTGGCATTGAGGAAAAAATACCCATGTCTATTTTTATAGATGTATGTAGGAAAGAAATTTTAAGATTTAAAGGTTTAATCCGCGTCCTTAGGACAACAAGGTGCTATTTGCACCTAAACTACATACATGTTAAATATAACTTTGTTGTCCTAAGTTCGCGAATTATTAGTTGAGTTTTATTTTTTTACTCAGAAAATGAAAGTTATTTTATCTTAATTTAACATATTTTAGTTTGCTAATGGGCTACAGATATTAAAGTTGACCCTAATTTGGTTATTTAAATAAAAGGACAGAAAATTGTTATTATGGTTACAGAAAAAATCTAAATATTGTACCGTTATGGTTTAGAAAGCTTTGTTTGTTTTTTTCTTTTATTCACCTCATTTTAGTTATTACCTTTTGTTCGCCTATTTTATACGCAAAATCTAAACGATCTTATTAAAATATTACAAAAAGTTGTTAAATGGTGCTTAAATTTTAAAAATTTTGTGAAAAAAGTGAAATTAAATAGTTATTCTTTAATAATTAAGTGTTAAGTCAAAGCAAAACATGAATTTTTGCAAAATTACATGAAATTAAAAATTTGCAAATAAAATGCAGTCACTTTGGCCAGCGGAGCCCTAGCGCTCCAAACGAAGTTAATGTTATTGTTGGTGTTTCTTTAAGTAGTGTTAAGTAGTTCGTTGTTTTTCGCGATAAGTACATTTGATAAAACGAAAATGTGATTTTGGGAAATGAATAATCTTATTTGTGGGTTTGTACCTATGACAAGTATGATTTAGTGAAGTTGTTGTTGGTGTTAGTTTTTTATTGCCTGTTGTTTTTGTATTTTTTTTCAACTTAAAAGGTTTTTTATAAGTAAGAGAGAGAGTTCGGTATTTGTTTTTTAACATCCCGTGTAAAAAAGAAATATTATATTTTCCGCTTTATTATTTCCTGTGACGTCCATTATGTTCTGTGAATATACAAGCTTGTTTGATTAAAAACTGTTAATATTTTTTAGAATTTTTAGATTTTTTATTTTTAATTAGTACATTTTGTTGTCAAATTTTTTTCTATAATTTATAATTTGAATCGATGGTGAAATTATCCACCATGATTTACTCTTCATATATTTAGGTATCAACTAGGGATGGACAAATTTAAAATAGTTCGTTAATTTCCAAGACCACATTTTATTTGTTCGCCATATGAAATCTAAAAAAGTAAATTACGAAATATAAATGGGACTTTCATATAATGCCGGTCATTCATTACACAAGTTCAAGTCATACTTTACAAGTAAACTGTGCAATATTATATTTTTAATTTATAAGCGAAGAATGCAACATGTTTAAAAATTAAGAACTTGATTGTTTTTGCAACATACATAACATGAAATACATATTATGTTGCATGTAGATTAAAATAAAATACGTAACGATTTATTTGAAACGAAAACCATAAAAATAACATTTTATTTAACAAAACCAAGGCGAATTCATCCCAGGTAATCTCGGTACTACAACAAGTACAACTCGTACAAAAACCACAAGCAATTTGTTTTTGTAAAATCATTGTACAATGCAGTGATGTTAACTTTTATTTTTTCATTACCGTGCGGCCCGTTTTTGAGAAGAAATTATCGTACGCAAAGGTTTTTTAATTTAAACATTCACAGCAGTATTCAAAAACAATTTATATAAATTTTAAATGTGTTTTATGAAAACATTTTAATGAAAATCTTTGTTTAAAACATATTTTAAACCAAAATTATTTTTCATCAATACGAAAGTAAAAGCATCATATAACTAAAATTTAAACGTTACTGACAGACTTATTCATCATCGCACAGACTAAACGACTGAAGCTAAAAAGTTTAAATTTGAATCGGAGTTGGAATCGTTTAACTAAGAAAATAAAATTCGAATATCGCAAGAGAATATTAAATCAAAATTTTTTTCTTTTACGTTTTGGATTTACACGCAATATCCATATCTACCCGCTGTAAAATATAGTGCTATTTTGTCATCTTCTTATTATGAAACGATTGGTTTAAAAGTTCTTTTTCATATGCCTTTAATACAAAATTAAAACATATTAGTTTTGCTTCAACTGAAAAGTTTTAATATTTAAGCTTCGTACAGACGGTGGTCAGATCTTACAATGTTGTCACTAAATTTGCCTAAAAAGTATTGCAACTGTGTTAACATTGTAAGCGCATTTTCATTTGGCAGATGTGTAAAATAAATGCATCTGACAATGGCGCCATTGTGAGAAAAAGGACTACATTGTAAGATCTGACCACCATCTGTACGAAGCTTTACTATAGTTAAATGCATCACATTACGGCTACTTTAAATGCTTAAAAAATTGTTGATTTTGAAACAAACAAAAAGTTTAAAATAAAATTAATAATATAACTAAAATGAGTTATTTAATTTTTCATATTTTACACTTATAACTGTAACCTAAGCATTTGCAGAAACATTCTTAATTTTTTGTATAACATTCATCTATTTATAAAACTGGTTGAAAATCACATCTCAAAAGTTAAAATCATAAAGCCTTCATATGTAAGTATGTATATAAATATCAAAAAACCGAAATCTTGATATTACCGTATTTAAAATGAAATTACCTTGCTACCTTTTGGGGCTCAAAATTACCGTAAAAAAGGGTAATTACCGTACGGTTAACATCACTGGTACAATGTCAAAAACAGAAATAAAACAAAACAGAAACAAAGATAACAAAAGAGAATCAACAAAATTTTGACATCCAACAGTGATTTCAGCTAATATCAGCAGGGCTTTTAAGACCACCTGTAATAAATTCGCCTTGAACAAAACAATAAGTAAATTAATAGAACTTAACTAAACGGTTAAACAAAAATATTATTCATATTAGAATTTTTTATTGCTTTTCAATAAACGTTAGTGTACAATTTTAACTTAATTTCGAGATCTGTTAACATGATTACGCGTTTCTATAAATTTTACTAATTATTTTAATAAAAATTCGTCTAATTTAAACTAAATTCTCAAATAGTTTTCATTACAGCTCATTTTAATTTTTGTTCAAATAGTGCTATTTGCTTATTTCAATGTTTAAATCGATAAAATTTTAATTTGTAAATAGTGCTATCAGACATATAAGCGCGAATATCTGGAATTAAGAAAAAAACTAATTTATGTATGATTTAAGTTACTTAAGTTATTTAGTTTTTTAATAACATTGTAAAAAAAAGTTTAGTTAATACTCTTAGTGTTATCGAAAAAATCAGGTATTTCTCTCTCCTGTAAAATTGTGATTTTGCCGATAGCACTATTTGAAAAATAACCCTCGATACGATATTCGCCATATTATTTCCATTTTCTCCTATATTATGCAATAAGTCGCACAAAGGTTTCATTCATTTCATAAAAAGACGAATATAACTTATAAGAATAACATTAACAGCATTGTACAATGTTGCCAACATTCATTTGAATTAATTCAAAATCAATTCCGTTTAAATGAATCTGTAAAATGAATTACAATTCACTTTTACAAATTCATTTATATTAGAAACGAATTGCAATTCACTTGAATTGAAAACGAATTGCAATTCATTTGACATTTGAATTAAAATTGAATTGCTATGCATTTTTATCAAATTCATTTAAATTGACTCAAATTTCACTCAATTCATTTTTTGTGTGAAAAGAATTAATTCAAAAGTTGCTAGTTCAGTGCATGAATGATTCACAAATTAATTAAAAATTGAATGATTCATTTACAACTCTGATTTATATACATACATGTACATTAGACTGGGTCGATTTTGGGTCGATATTGAGCCATTGACTTTTCGAAAGCTTTTGGAATTAGGAAAAATAAGTTCCAGTACGACATATCAAAAAATTAATTTTCGAGGCGCCGAAACATCATTTCATTTTTGACTTTTTGTCAACTTTTATTTTAATAATTTTTAAATATTTCCTATTCTTATTGAAAAAAAAAAATACTAAACAAAACTTTAAAAATAAAGGCGCCCAAATTTCCATTTTTTGACTTTTCTCAACTTTTATTTTTAAGGTTTTTTTAAGTAGGTAATTAAAAAAAATCGGCAGATTTAATTTCTTTTAAGTGCTAAATAGACCCATCCTAATGTACATACTGAATTTGTTAACGGTCAAAATAAAAGGACTTCAACTGTTTGATCAGATATTTATTTTCTTGTAAAGACACAACCTTGATTGGTTAAGGCAGTTTCTCCTGTTATTCAATATTTCACTGGCAGCTGAAAAGCATCTTTCTGAAGGAACCGAGGTAGCAGGGACTATATACATATTTTATTTTAACTGCAGATAATGTTCTAAATTGGCTTTGATTCTCCACCCAAAAGGTAATCGGTCTAGAGGACTTTTCCCCTAATAGTCGTTCATCGATTGCCTTATGCTCGCGAATGCATTTGCATTTTTTTTCATACAACGCACAGAGGAGTATTTGGCCTGAAAAGCTGGCCAAAAAGGCAAAACTGAATTTTAAGAAATCTTAAGAACTAAGTACGCAGCTCGACAGACAACAATATTTTACATTATATTGTAAATTTTGAAGACTTTTAGTTGCGATTTGTAGCTCTGAGACCCTGCTAAAGTCAGGAAAGTGAAGAAAATTATATGAGATTTAAATGTTTTTTCGGTTTCTGGATGTTTATATGATTTTTTTTTTGCGGCTAAACGAATAAAGGTTTAACAAAGATTTTTTTTTCGCTGAAAGGTTTAATCAAAAGTTATTTAAAACAGAAAAATTTAAAATATGTTGAATATTCATGTTGAAACAATTCGTTCAAAAGCTAAAAAAAACAAATTATACACTTTTTTTTGCAAAAAAAGGAAAAGAAGAGGTTTTTAAAAGTGAGGTTAGCGTGTCTACGAATTATGTTTGATACCACAATAAAATTTGGAATCTCAAATTTTAAAAATCAAAAAAAAAAGTGTGCGCAAGTTTGCGCCATTATTTTTGACGATTTTTTTAAATTTTCACATTTCGTCTATTTTTGCTCATCGGGCACTTTTTCTTATACCTTTATATCGTCATAAACTTTTATGTATTTTGAATTATTGATTTCAACTGTTATTCACATCACTTTTAACACTTCACAATATTAATATCTGCCTATATGTAATTATAAATTGCAAAAATTCTTAATTATCCGTAATAGTTTTAAGGGAATGTCCCACACATCCCCATAAAAAAATTTTTTTTTAAAAAATTGCTTTTTCCAAAAAGAAATCGAATTTTTTTAATAAAATTGTTTAGGAAGGTAGTTCTTTTGGACTTTATATTTTTTTACAACTCAAAATTTTTTTTACATTAAAAAAAATTTTCACCCAAGTAAAAAATTTTCAAGCCGAGAGCCGCGGATTAGGATTTTATTTTAGACCCATGGTTTCTTCGGAGAATTTTCTTAGAATTTTATGTAGATTACGTTTTTGCTATACGATTTTTAATTTTTTTTTCAACCATACAAATCGACCCGCCCTAATGTACATAGTCTGTCAAGAATGAGTTTAAACCTTTAAAATCAACATTTGTTAATTGAGTTTTGCGATTTATAACAACTTTTATTCCTTAAGCTTCGTACAGACGATGGTCAGATCTTACAATATCGGTAAGCAGCGTTGCTTAAATTGCATTAAAATTGGCTAAAATGTCTTACAACTGTGTGAACATTGTAAGCTCATTTGTATTTGCAGATGTGCAAAATTAATGCATCTGACAATGGACCATTGTCAGAAAAATTTTGCTGTTGGCAACGCCTGTTTACAATATTGTAAGATCTGACCATCGTCTGTACGAAGCTTTAGGAATGTGGCTTTTAGAAAAATCTTAAAAATTTAAACTTTTTGGTTCTTAAATTTTTTTTATTGCATGTTGAAAACAAAAAATTTGACGCTTTGCATGTAAATTTTTTTTTTCGCCATTAAATTTTTAATAACTCCATAATAGTAATAGATATAAAATAAATGTGTATGGTTAGTTTAAGCAGAATTTTCCGGTGCATCTTCTGATCCTCCTACTATTAAAATCGGAGAAATACTCCTCTGTGCAACGTTACAAAAACATTCGACATTTCAGTCCCTATGTAAACATATTCAAATATTGGCAAGACAGCCTCTAATTAGCAATACAAAGAAGCACAGCTGAGCTATCGATTCTGTATTTTTCTTATTTGTAAACATTACTGTAATTCAGCGCGAATTATCAGCAAGTAAACTTGCGGCAAAAACCTGTGATTAAAGCTGCTGTAACATGTTTTTTTTTTAAATAATAATATCGATACCGACATTTTTCCTATCGATATTTTAAGACTATCGATAATTTTGATAGTACCGATCTACAGCACTAGTGTAAACTACTAAAATGTGGAATGGAGAAGCATCGTTTTTTTTTCTTAATATTAATTAAAAAAACATATGATGCAATTCTTAAAAAACAACAGTATTATAAACAGTTGCACAACACTTAAAATGCTGAATTTTCTTATAAAGAATTTTTAAAATGTGGAATTCGATGGTCGTTAACTATTATAGATGTATAGATATATGTGTATTTTATATATCGGCTATATATATCGATTATTTTTTTAAAAATCGATATTTTGATATATCGATTTGATATATGAACTAACAAAAATGAATTAAATCTTATTCTCCTAATCACGGTTTCCGTTCACATAGTTGTTTAGAGCTCTTCTAATTGGATAAGTACTGCAAAGTCCATTCTTCTTCAAAGTTGATGCAAAATCAGAAAAGGCTATTACCATCCCTGGCTTACATACTTCCTTTATAACCTTCATTTATTATAGAACATCCCCCACTCTTTGCAGAAGCTGCATACACTAATCTCTTGTTATTAACTTGTTGACATTTGCTCTTCTTTTATTCACCTCATTTTAGTTATTACATTTCTTTCGCCTATTTTATACGCAAAATCTAAACGATCTTATTAAAATATTACAAAAGTTGTTAAATTGTGCTTAAATTTTAATAATTTTGTGAAAAAAGTGAAATTAAATAGTTATTCTTTAAAAATTAAGTGTTAAATTAAAGCAAAACATGAATTTTTGCTAAATTACATGAGATTAAAAATTTGCAAATAAAATGCAGTAATTTTGGCCAGCGGAGCCCTAGCGCTCCAAACGAAGTTAATGTTGTTGTTGGTGTTTCTTTAATGTTGTCGTTATTGCTGGTCAATCGCACGGTGTTAAGTAGTTCGTTCTTTTTCGCGATAAGTACAATTTAATAAAACGAAAATGTGATTTTGGCAAATGAATAATCTTATTTGTGTGTTTGTATGACAAGTATGATTAAGTGAAGTTGTTGTTGGTGTTAGTTAGTTTTTTATTGCCTGTTGTTTTTGTATTTTTTTTTACTACTTAAAACGTTTTTTTTACGTAAGAGAGTGAGTTCGGGATTTGTTTTTTAACATCCCGTGTAAAATTGAAATATTTTATTTTCTGTTTTAATACTTCCTATGACGTCATTATTTTCGGTGAACATAAAAGTTTGTTTCACTAAAAACTTTAAATGTTTTTTAGAATAAATTATATTTTATTTTTTTTTTTATTTTTTAATTAGCATCTTTAAAGTTTGTACTTAAAACAAAAATATTTTTGTAATTTTTTGCATTATGTTCCATTATTGGTTCAAAAAATTTAAATCGCACTTATTTAAAAATAATATTTTATTAAATAAATAATAATAAAATCCTAAAAGCACTTCTCTTTTTCATTCAAAATACAATTGCAGTCTATTTTTTACTAACAAATGTTGTTGTTTTGCCAATTAAACTTTTTGCTAAAAAAATACATCGATTTGCTTGTTTTTTATTAATTTCTCTTAGAAAATGTATTTATAGATTCGGTTGTAACAGAAGAAACACACGGAATTTGTTTTTCAAAATATGTGTAATTGAAAAATTTAAGAGAATGAAAAATTTTCTTTTTAAAAGTCTATAAAGTTGTGTTACAAGAATTTATTTTTTATGTTTGAAGAAGCATTTACAATAAGAGCAATTGGTGTTCATTGTTCTAACGGACTCTGTTTAAAAATCACCCATTTATTCCAATGCTTTCATGTGGAAGAAACCACTTTGTAGTGTTATTCCTAATGAGCTTGTAAGACATTTTTGGGTTTGAATAAGTTTTTTAGTTTCTCCTTCCCAAACGTTTTTATCACTAGCATTGAAATTAGATGCTTACCACAACTTAACCAAAAAAAATCCCCCAAAGAAGAACCTTTTGTGATAAAACTTTTTTTTTAGAAATTTCCTCTTCAGTCAAAATTTTTTCTTAAAGATATAAAAGAGAGCATATACATTAGTCCAAATCCTGCAATGTCGACAAAGCATGTTTTAAATTCTATTACGTTTTTGAATTAAGTATTGTTAAACTTAAATTCTGTAAAATTTTGGTGTTGATCCAATGCAAAATTATGCACAAAAAAGTATTTAGCATGCAACTGAATGTTGTATCGCCTGTAAACTTTAAGAGCTTCTCTTGCAAAATTCACTTTTTCGATATCTATGTACATTTGGTCCCTTAAGTTTCAAACATATTCGTAGCCAAGGATTTAAATATTATTTGCTTTATGCAAAAAAGTTAAAGTTCACTTTACACAGGTTTAGTGTATAGGTTAACTAATGTCAACTTCATTTCAAGTATAGTATTGCTCTTGTTTCAAGCCACAATAGTGTAACATTTTGTTACGGCATTAGGTACACCAGTCATAATGAAATTTAACTGTCTTCGCTTCAACCAATGCCAAAATAGTGTTGTTAACACTTAAAATTTTCATTTTAGGAGCGTTGGATGATAATGAATCTTCTGATGTGGTCATGCCTGTAACTTAAATAAACGGGGTCTCTAGATTGCTAGTAATAATGGCAATAACACCAACAATTTTATTTTTTGCAAAGAAATAAACTCAAATTTTCATGAATAAATTATAAAAATTAAAAAAAAAATTTTTTTACATAAATTAAGTGCTTTATAAACATATGTATATGGGTAATTCCAAAGTGTTGAACGTGACAGTCATACGCATCAATAATGCAATAACATTTTAAGCAAAAAATATTTTTACGTTTTCTTAACCCATAAATTATGGCACTAAGAAAGCACTGTTATCTTTGCTAAAGTTTATAGAGGGCGCGATTCTACGTCGAAGATAATGGCAAAAGAAGTAGCGGTTCGAACGGGGAAAAAACAGAAGTAGTAGTAGCGAAACCTGGCACAATGTTTTAGTCAAACTACTTTCAGAGTTTTACGTAGCAATGTAACATTAAAATGTCTTGGTTTGATTCCAAAATCTTCTGTATTTTTTTTACGCCAAAATCTGTGTCGATACGTGACATTTCGAACGTGAAATTTTTTCCGTAATAATTTAACTGAATATTGATCAAAATAAAATAAAAATTTACCGTTAATCCGAATAACATGTTTCTCTGTGAACTCTTCCTTAGATTACAGACCATTTAAGAAAATTTTTTTGGAATAATTTTTATCAAATATCACCTCTTTTAAGAAAGATAAATATTAAAGAAAACATACAATAAAACATTCTCACATATAAGAAATTACGTTTGCACAACTTTGCAGTCTGATTGTTCATCTAAGTGAACAAATTTATGAGTAAATTTATAAAATTAGTAAAATCTAAATATTTCTCTAAAACAATATAGTAAAATAATCAGCTTTTAATAACTTTTAAATTTTCGTCACGGTGGACCTTTTGTCGGAAATACCCATATAGAGCCTAAAGGCACAACAAAGCAACTAGTTGTCGAATATAAAAAACTTTACTGTACTGTCACTAAAATTTAATTATACTTTTGACATATTGCATTAAGCCAACTTAACTTTAAAATTTAAAGTAATATTTAAAATTTTTAAAACTTTACTATTCAATAATAAGTAAAAACAATAATAGTTAAATACAAAACTCTTGGAAACACTATAAAGGTATTTAAAAACAACGCACCTTTCATTTGACAATATTCCAAGATGCACTTGCGATTATTTAAAATTTTTTTTTAATAAATTTGAACCGCAAGTTTCTTGAAAAATACATAAAATGATTAATTTTATTAATAATAAATAATTTTATTGAATGAAAATTAACATTCAATAATTAAATAAATAAATATCTGAGACACTTAGTAATTCTGATTATTTTTTTAGTTTAAAATGAGGAATTTGGTCTCCTTGAATTCACTTAAAATCTATATCGGTTTGTCAATGTAGCAAATAGATTCATAATTTTATATTGATAGAAGACAATGGGCATTTCCAGCTAAAAGTCTATTTTTTGTATCGTAACGCCAGCAAGCAATTAAAATTGTTTCTCAAAAAATTTTATACGTATAATTTACTTATTTATATTTTGGTGTAAAGCGCAACTAGCTCTACATTTAGTAACAAAAGGGTTTCGTTTGAACAACATGGGCCCAAAATACAAGCTTATTTGCTTGCTGGCGCTACGTTACAAAGAGTAGACTTTACGCTGGAAATGCCCATATACATACTTTTCCTATGTATCTGAAAACTTTTTGTTGAAATAAACTTCGATATTGAAGTAAAACCAGAAGACAAATACAAGTTTAAGATTTTAAGTCTATTGCTGTGGAATTTTATAATTTTTTCCGATTATATTATTATACATATGTATATTTAAATTTAATTTAAAACGATTAAGAATTTCAAATATAGATTATTTATTTAGAAAATTTAAATTTTTTTGCGTTTATTTTTACTTACGTTGTCGCTTGTGGCTTATAGACTGCGGCATTAATTGTAATTAGACATTTTTCCAACTAAGGTGAATTTCTACTTTTATAGCAACTCAATATAAAATAATATAGCGTATGAGAGAACACTTTTTTTATAAAACCACTTTTTATTAGTTCGAGGTGAAGTTGAACTCTTAGTTTGAACGGATATAATTTAAAGAGGAAACATTGTGTTGAATAATATTTTTACTTTCCGACAGTTAATAAAATTTATGCAGAATGTTTATTTTTCTTTTTATTTTTAATTAATTCTTATACTGTTAAAAAAAAATATATAGAAAGTTATTTATTTATTTAAGAAATTTTAAAACGCTTGAATTTATATAAATTCTAATATTATATTAACACCAACAAACTAATGTTAAATTCACTAAATTATGCAAATATGAGCCCTGTGTTACACAAATAAACAAAATTTTAATAAAATAATAAAAATATAAATTAAATAGTATACAAATAAAAATTTTAATATACATAATTTAAATTTATTAAAAAGAAATCAAATAAAAATATTATTTAAAAAGTAAATTAGATAAAAAAAAGTTAATAAAATAGTGCGTGCTTTAAAATCGTAGTAATACTTAGGGGTGCGACCAATGCCCAGTTTCGCATATACGAGCTGTTTGCATTCTTCAGACTTCAAACCATTTTGTTTATTCTCAAAATTGATAAAATCTGTGCACGAGAAAACAAAAATAAATGGGTTTACAAAAAAAAAGTAGAAACTGGGAATTATTTCATTTCAAAAGTTACTTTAAAAAATTTACAATTATTAGACACCAGCAGAATGTAATGCATTTTCCGGCCCGCTACGGCCTTTGTCAGCATTCTTTGTGTCACACTGGATAGTGATACTTTATAAATTGAATGTATTAAACTCAACAATTTAAACAAATAGAAACTGGGAGTTATTTCTTTTCATAAGTTACTTTATTATATTCAACATTTTTATTTTTCGAATTTATTCTATGAGCTAAAT
Source organism: Pollenia angustigena (assembly GCA_930367215.1). NCBI lineage: Eukaryota > Metazoa > Arthropoda > Insecta > Diptera > Polleniidae > Pollenia > Pollenia angustigena. The sequence continues at coordinate 156,414,512 of OV884059.1, forward strand.
TTCAGTTATGTAGGAATAGGACTATTACAAACATGTTTCCGACCGTTTCGCTAGCTTTCTTTAATATGAAAATACTTTATATCTAGACCAGCATACTTCCCCAATCATCACATCTATTTTTTCCCTTTTGAACCGCTTTCCACCGGGATGGCTATTTGGTGGATGCGCTCACCTTGCTCATCAGATTCTGTTGGCAATTGTTTTTCGAACTCTGCCAAATGATTATTTAAAAAGTGAAGTTTTAATGCCATGGTCACACCGATTGCTTTGAATGGCTTAAGCATATTTTTTACTAAAACTCTCCATTCGTCGTCTAGATTTATCATTCCTTATGTTCAAAATCATAAATTTTTCTAAGTATGTATCTATTTTAAAATATTTGAAGTGTCTTCATATTTTCCATCATCAACAATAAAAATCTATGACGAATCTATTTACGTTTTTGACAGTTTTACTGTTTTGAGAACGATGTTGTTGTTATTTTGATTATATCTCAAGGTAAAATTTTAAGATCTGATTAAGAGCTAAAAATTTGCCCAGGAGAGACAAGCAATATTTCGAATAGTTCACGAGATATAGACTTAAGAATCAGTACATGTTTTTTGAAAATTGTACTTAAATCCACCCCCAGTCGGAAACTTAAAAAATAAATTTAAAAAAACTTTAGCTAAAAATTCAAAACCCAGCTAGGGGGTTTCTTCTACCATCAAAGCTTTCAGATTTTAGGTGTCTCAATTGATTCAAGATTTTAAAATTGAAAAATGTGCTACTGTGCAATTTCTTCACTTTTTATTCGCATTCTTATACTTTGTAATTAATTTTTTACTCACAAATAATTCATATTTTTTCACAAGAAATTAAGGTTTTCTAACAGTGAATTCACTTCACTCAACATGTAGTTTTTCTTTAATTGTAAAACACATTTAACTTTAATGTTACATTTATTTTTTGCTTTAGTATTGGTAAAATTATTTTTGCTTAGAAAATAACATTTGATAACAATTTGATATCAAATTGATAAAATATTGTATGTCAAATGTTTATATTCAAATCATTATCAATTTGAATTCAAATGTTAAAATCAAACAATTGAAAAAGGTTTGAGAATTGTGTAAAAATAAGTAACAATCAAATTGCATATGACATTTAAACATATGTATTTGAAAGAATACATTCTATCGCATTTAGTGAAAGAGGCAGTTAATTTTATTATTCGCATTCGCAGCACCCCTAGTATTAGTACGAGAGCATATATGGGCACTTCCACAGAAAATCTCTCTTCTTGTCACGCTATGCTACCAAGCAATTGTATTTTAGACCCATATAACGTGACAAAAAGTAGACATTTTTTGTGGAAATGCCCATAATAAAAATGAATCTATATAATAATATATTTAATATTTAACAATAATAATATATTGCCATTTTAAATTAAAAAAATATATAAAAATGTGTCTTAAAAAGTGTAGTGAAAAAAATAAAAATATCATAAAATGGAGTATTGCTACAGCCGTATAAAACCGCAGCTACAATCAAAAAGGTGAGTAACAAAGTAAAACTTTTATTTTATTTCAAAATATACATATAAAAATTAATTTTTACTTTAAAATTTACTTTTTTTGCGCCCTGCTCCTAATTAATATATTTGTTCAAAGCTCACAAGAATTATACACCTGTGGTAGAATCGAGTTTACTAGGAAAAAGATTTTTTGGTTGTTAATCAATTAAGTTTTAATAATATTCAGTGTTGTTATCTTATTCCTTATTTATGAAAGTTTTTTAAAATAATTTACAAGATTTTGTTTGTCGTGCTTAATTCCCAATTTTTATTCTTGATAAAAACACTGAAATTCATTGTTGAAGGGATAAGCTATTCCTATGCGCATTTCACTGGTTGCTTTGGCCAGATCTTTAGGAAACTTCATCCAAAGATGGTAGAAAAACTGAAGATATTAAGCAAATAAAACTGTTAAGCGAATAAAAATTTTATTTTTAATTTCCTAAGCTAATCCCTCGAAGCTCTATGCTTGTCTGCAGGAAAGAAACCAGAGTCTCTGGCGGGAATCGAACCCACAACCTCGGTGCTAATAGACTTGCTCGCTACCAGCTAGCCTAACGGGGCAACAAAAACAACAGCAATAAACAGTGAGTTTTAAAATAAAACAAAATTTAAATTAAATATAAAATTTATTCCAAAATATTAAGTGATGTTTTTATGCAATTAAACAATCTTATATTTTTCTACCTTTTATTGCTGCTGGATTCACTTAACTTTTATGAAAATTATAAAATTGACTTTAGAGCAGTGATGTCAACTTTTCACTACTAAAAATGGCTAAATTATTGGTAAAAATGGCTAAACAAGATTTTATTACAGAAAACACATCAATATTAAAAAAAAATTATTAAAGAGATTATTTTGTTTTTATTAAAACATGTTTAATAACAACGAAAAGCTCAAATTATCGATAAAATATATTTTTTTTTTGTAAAAGTCGTTTGTATATTTGTAAATTCAACGTTTTAAAACAACTGACGCCAAATTAATAAAATTGTTTGGTCTAAAAATTTGAAAAACTTGAAGAAATTTTTGGATTCTTTCTTAAACTTGTTGAAGTTTTAGCACCTTTTTGCAGGGTTGCCAAAACTTGGTGACTAAAAATAGCTAAATTTACCGAAAAAAATGGTTAAAAATTGGCTTAAACCTTTTTTTAATAAAAACACATTAAAATTCAATAACAAAACAAAAATAATTTATTAAACATTTGTAACAATGAAATTGTAAATTTGTTACATAAGAATAAACATGAATTAAATATTTAAGAATTTAAAAAAATAAGTCGAATTCGATTACGTTATTGTTCATCCCATTGGAAGCACTTACGCCTTTTAAGGTCTTCTGTAAAAAAAAGTTAAACTAATGTATTTTCATAGAACAAGCTACATGCAAAATATTTTGACGCGTTTGCGCCAAAAAGTTGGTCAACTTTTTAACGCGTTGTGTATTTTTGACAAGTTATCAGCTGACAATAAAAAGAATAATTTAACAAATTTGTGAATCATGAAAGAAAAACTTATTGAAGAGCTTAAAAAACATATACAGTCCAATTATGAATACAAATTCCCCGGGAGTTTTTTTCCTTTTCCCATTTTTACAATTCAATTTACATAGGAAAAATGGGAGAAGGGAGAAAACTCCCGGGGAATTTTTATTCATAATTGGGCTGATAATCTATCTATATATATAAAAATGAAAAATGTTTGTATGTTTGTGTGTTTGTTTGTTTGTTGGCTTATAGACTCCTAAACTACAGAACCGATTTTCCTGAAATTTTTACAGATACATCACGTGAGCCCTAAAAATAAAATAGGCTACTTATTTTTTCGATAGGGGCAGGGGAATTGGTATCCCCCATAGGATGCCAATATTAATTATCGCATATATTAAGATCCGCTGCACGCATTATGCAGAACTTTTGGTAGTAAGATCTTCTGAGCCCCAAAATTAAAATAAAATAGCAGCGGGGGAAGTGGAATCCCCCATAGGACGCCAATGTTTAACATCGCATATCTAAAGAACTGTAATAGTGAGAATGTTCAAACTTTCTAGAAGTCACTCTTATGGTATACAACACTTTTGAAAATAACAATAAAGCGGGTAGGCGCAGGGGGGAAAATACCTCCCATAGGATGCATATATTAAATATCGCTCAACTTAAGAACTATTAAAGGGAGAGTCTTCAAAAGCGGTTAAAGCTATTATTATAGTAAACTATAAATTTCAATATACAAATGGGCGGGTCAGAAGGGGGAGGAGCAGTACCCCTCATATATAGAAATATTAATAAGAGCAATTTGTTGAACTTTTGGTGGTAGGATCTTCTGAGCCCCAAAATTAAAATAAAATAGCAGCGGGGGAAGTGGAATCCCCCATAGGACGCCAATGTTTAACATCGCATATCTAAAGAACTGTAATAGTGAGAATGTTCAAACTTTCTAGAAGTCACTCTTATGGTATACAACACTTTTGAAAATAACAATAAAGCGGGTAGGCGCAGGGGGGGAAATACCTCCCATAGGATGCATATATTAAATATCGCTCAACTGAAGAATTATTAAAGGGAGAGTCTTCAAAAGTGGTTAAAGCTATTATTATAGTAAACTATAAATTTCAATATACAAATGGGCGGGGTAGACGGGGGAGTAGCAGTACCCCTCATAGATAGCAATATTAATAAGAGCCGCTGCAAGCAATTTGTTGAACTTTTGGTAGTAGGATCTGCTGAGCCCCAAAATTTAAACAAAATAGCAGCGGGGGAAGTGTTACCCCCCATAGGACGCCAATGTTTGATATCGGATATCTTAAAAACTATTAAAGTTAGAATGTTCAAACTTTGTAAAAGTCACACTTATGGTATACTACACTTTTGAAAATAAAAATAAAGCGGGAAGGCGCAGGGGGAAATACCTTCCATAGGATGCATATATTAAATATCTCTCAACTGAAGAACTATTAAAGGGAGAGTCTTCAAACGTGGTTAAAGCTACTATTATGGCAAACTTTAAATTTCAATATAGAAATGGGCGGCTTAGACAGAGGAGGAGCAGTACCCCTCATAGATAGAAATATAATTTAGAACCGCTGCACTCATTTTATTAAACTTTTTGTAGTATGATCTTCTGAACCCCAAAATTGAAATAAAATAGCAGCGGGGAAATGTTACCCCCCATAGGACGCCATTGTTTAATATCACATATCTTAAGAACTGTTGTAGTAAGAATGTTCAAACTTTGTAGAAGTCACTCTTATGGTATACTACACTTTTGAAAATAAAAATAAATATCTCTCTACTGAAGAACTATTAAAGGGAGAGTCTTCAAAGGTGGTTAAAGTAGTGAAGCTAAGCGCAACGGGTTAAGCTAGTATACATATAAAAATGAAAAATGTTTGTTTGTATGTTGTCTTATAGACTCCTAAACTACTGAACCGATTTTCCTGAAATTTTTACAGTAGCATCACGTGAGCCCTAAAAATAAAATAGGCTAATTATTTTTTCGATAGGGGCAGGGGAATTGGTACTCCCCATTGGATGCCAATATTAAATATCGCATATCTTAAGAGCCGCTTCACGCATTTTGTTAAGTTAAATCTTCTGAGTCCCAAAATTCAAATAAAGTAGCAGCGGGGGAAGTGGTTTCCTCCATAGGACGCTAATGTTTAATATCGCATATCTTAAGAACTGTTATAGTGAGAATGTTCAAACTTTGTAGAAGTCACTCTTATGGTATACTACATTATTGAAAATAAAAATAAAGCGGGTAGGCGCAGGGGGGAAACACCTCTCATAGGATGCATATATTAAATATCGCTCAACTGAAGAACTATTTAAGGGATAGTCTTCAAACGTGGTTAAAGCTACTAATATGGTAAACTATAAATTTCAATATAGAAATGGGCGGGGTAGCCAGAGGAGGAGCAGTACCCCTCATAGATAGAAATATTAATAAGAGCCGCTGCAAGCAATTTGTTGAACTTTTGGTAGTAGGATCTTTTGAGCCCCAAAATTTAAACAAAATAGCAGCGGTGGAAGTGTTACCCCCCATGGAATGCCAATGTTTTATATCGGATATCTTAAAAGCTGTTATAGTGAGAATATTCAAACTTTTTGGAAGTCACTCTTATGGTATACTACACTATTGAAAATAAAAATAAAGCGGGTAGGCGCAGGATGCATATATTAAATATCTCTTAACCGATAAAGTGGTTTAAGCAGTGTAGCAAAGCGCACCGGGTTAAGCTAGTATTTATATAAAAAGAATAAATTCAATAAAATAACAAAATCTTGATATACTTTCGAGCCCGTTTTTAATGCACAAATAAGTAAACAAATAAAAAACAGCTGCCAGGAATGGCTTTTGTAACGCGTGTTGTGTAAATTGCCATTTTTTACGCGCTAAAGTTTTTAAACGCACGATACTTGTTGACGAACTAACGCGTGTTATGTACTTCCACCTTTAGTTTTAAATATTTTGAAGGTAAATCATAATCATGACAACATTTACCCAAACATTTGAGTCCAAATTTACAATAAAAAAATTTTTAAACATTTTATTGTTTAGATAAAAATATTTACCAAATTGATATCGAATTAACGGTTGCTAAATGTCTTTTTATGAAATTACTTTTAACTATATTTACTTGGCTAAATACTATCTCTACTTCAGCATTAGACCATGGAAGTGAGAGCAACTTTATAGTAATTTTTGTAAATTTCTAAAAGTTTTTTGTTGCCGCCAGAGTTTCCAGTTTTGTTTAAGCCTTATCCCCAATTTGTGATTTTTCATCCCCAAAATAGCCATTTTCTTATCCCCAAAATCTCCACATTTTTTTAAAAATAAAATACATAATATTATGTCAATGGAAAAATATGCATACATCGATTTAAATAAATTCATTTGTATAATATAATTAAAACTAATGTTATTTATTCTTTGAGTTCTACGTATCTATGTACATATGTATAGTATGTAACAAGGGTAACGTAAAAACGCAAAAGAAAAATAGTTATGCGTCAATACATATTTATCAATTCCAAAATTAGGGAATCCATAATCTTCTAATTTATAAGCCAATGCAATTTTATTTTACATCTTGTTTCTTTAAAAAGTGCATTTAAGATTATTGAATAAATTTGTCACCGCAAGCTGCATTGTTTTAAAGTGTGTATTTATTCTAAAACGGCTCATACACTTGCAATAAAATTGTTCAATTTCACGCATTGTATAATTATATCGCCAATGTGTATGTGATATTCGAAGGTGACACAATATATTGGCAAAAATCAAAAGAAGTTTTGATTTTTATTGCAAAACGAAAAGAAAGAAAAATGTGTTTGCAATATTGTACAATGCTGTTTATGTTATTCCTATAGGTTATGTTATTTTTTTATTGAATGAATGAAACTATTGTGCGACTAATTGCATAATATAGGACAAATGGAAATAATATGGCGGATATCATATACAATAATATTGCAAGTGTACGGGCCGCTTAAGAAGAGCTCTTAATAACTTATATTGTATTCTGTTGCAAATATTGATTTTGGTTGTATTCAACAGAAGAAACGCTAGTTGGTACAAAAAAATATTTAAACCTATTTCAGCAAGTTCTTGAAATAGTTTAAAACCGCAAAAACTACTAAAATTTTTACCCACATCTTGACCAAATCGGTCTTGCCATTGCAAAAATGAAATTTATGATTATATATTATCCCCAAAAATCCCCAGCGAAAAAAGTGCTTTTCCCCAAAAAATCCCCTGGGGATTTTCACGAAATTTGTATCCCCAATTACAAAAAAATCCCCAATTTGGGGATAAATCCCCAAACTGGTTGCCGCCTGCATCTCTGTATTGAAAAACTTGCGACCAGAAAGAAACAGTGTTGTAAATTTTTATAAGAAAATAAAAAATATTATTTTAAAAGAAAAACGTAAAAAAAATTTATGGCTAAACAAGGTGAAAAATGGGTTAATTTAGCCAATAAGTGGCTTAATGGGCAACACTGCCTTTTTGTTAAATAAACGGTAACCACTTGAGTACTTCTTAATTTTATAATATATTGCAAAATAAAGTCCAATTCAAGGAGCTGATAATGAGCGGTGTGGGCTGCGCTATTTTCATTTATATATAAGTTAGGGAAAGAGAAAAATTTGGAAGGGAGTATTCATAGTAAGACGTTATGATGAGTCCAAAGTTTTTCCATATATCAAAAGATAAGTTCATTGAGTTTTGTCGTTACCTAATCTACAGCAAATGTAGCGTATTTTTTCAGAAATTAATTTAATGAAAAATAATGTAAGAATCCAATTACAAATACCAAGTTTATGAGGCATTTTAAGAACAACAGACTTTTTGAAAAAAAGCCATTGCAGAAACTTTAATTAATCAAAAGAAAAGGCTATCGCCCGTATTTATAAAAATTTTTAACATTTAATAAAGGTTTTGTTATTCGTGCTTAATTCCCAATCTTTATTCTTGATAAAAACACCGAAATTTTTTGCTGATGTTTTTGTTTAAACTTTGATATTGATACAAGTAGAACTGTTGCTTATAATTCTTATACGTTTAACAGTTTTATTTGGTTTAATATCTTTAGTTTTTCTAAAATATTTATGGATGAAGTTTCCTGACGATCTGGCCTAAGCAACCAGTGAAATGCGCATAGGAATAGCTTATCCCATCAACAATAAATTTCATCAAGAATAAAAATTTGTTAAGCACGAATAACAAAATCTTTTAAATTTGTATAATTTTAATAAATCAATATAACTTTTAAAATATACTAAGGTTTAATGAATAACACTGTGCAAAAAAAACCAGCCTCAACACTTGCGACGTGAAGTGAAAGTATACTACCCTGCCAATAATAGGACCAGTCCAAACACGCGTGTAAAGAGTAGCCCACAAGGGACCAAAAGTAACCCACACGTATAGAAAAAACATGGTCTATTTAGCATTACGATGTCCTAGGGGAGGACCATATAACCCACCTTTGGACTACTAAGGAGTAGTTTTAAAACTACTCCATGGTAGTCTTGGGCTTAATCGTTCATTTAGGTGACCGGTCATTAACGTTCAATTCAAAACAGTGAACGAGTTCGTTCACTTCGTTCAGTCGTTCATTTCGGGTCACTTGTCTTTTGGGTCAGTTAATCTTTTGTGTCAGTTGGTCTTTTGTGGATTTCGTTCATTCATTCACAATTGATTGAATACAGCAATGTGTTAAAAGAAACAAGTATAGCATATTTGTTTGATGTTACACTCAAAATATTATGTAGGTAAATTCAAAATAATATTAAGTTTGAAAAACTGAAATTTCATTTAAAATAAAGGAATTTTGCGGCTATTTTTTAATGTTAATTTTAAAACGGAGAAATTCTTTAAAAATTAATAAATTTTTCTGTTATTTCAATGTACAAACTACAAAAAATACATTCAAAGGTTTTTTCAATTAATTTTAACTCAATTTAAATTATATACTAAAACAGCTAAAACAGTATTTATACCTGTCATTATTACCTACCAAATCAGCGAAAAATTTGTGTTTTTTAATTTATGTGCACATGTTCCTATAAGTATGTAAATAATAAAATAATTTAAAACTAGATGACCCGTGCGAATATTTCGCACCGTTAGTTGTCATTTTTGTAACATAAAATGAAAATAATTAATAGAAATTTTAGTAACTTCAATACATTTTAAAATATAATTTTTATCAATGAAAATATTAATTTGTCAATTTCTAATTATTTTTCGTCATTAGTGTTAGAAATAAGCTTTAAAATGAGATATCATTCACTAAATTTGATGCGGTGGTATGGGAGATATTTGCAACCGACAAAAAAAAGTGCTTAAGAAATAATATATATGATGATATCTTTGCAGTTAAGTATTTCAGTTTTATTTTATGCATAAAAAATAACTGAACATATATTTTTTGGAGAAACATATAGAAATAGTTAAAGAATTAGTTTAATTATAAAATAACAAATTTTATTAAGTTTTAACTCTACGGAAAATGATTTTAGTAAATTACATTCAGTTACTGTACAACTTTTTGAGTGTACCCAAAAATAGAAAACAATAAACGAAAAATTCTGAGTTGTTTTTTGGTTTACCCAACAACTGATTGAAAAGAAACAATACTATTAAAATGTTTATGTTGTACCAGTATACTATATTTGTTTCTTTTAACACATTGCCAGTGGCAATTTGCCACATTGTTTAGAAAATTTCATAGTACAATCTGGGCTGCCATATGTAGTGATTTCTCGCTAAACGTGGCGGTTTTCATACTTGTTTGGTGTTCTCATATTCTAACAGCCGTATTCATAAAAAAATCATAATTCAGGTTTTAGATGAATTTTAGTTAAAAAACATTTTAAGCCTAAAAAAGCTTTTTTTTAAATTCGTATTCATAATCAGCATTTTAACTAATAAACGTTTTACCGTATTTTTTAATTTGATGGTGGCAATGCTATCTCTTTTATTTGTCACATGAATCATAATGATGTAAAACAGTGGTTATTAATTCATACTCGTATTCGTATCTAAAATTTTTTTTGTCGTGTGTGAGAAAAAAATTGTTTTTTATATATGAATAGTTGTCTCTTACTGAGCTACCTAAATAAGTGCGGAAGCGTTTTTTGTATGTCAAAACTTCTCATTTGCATACAATTTATACGAAACAAACCATTAGAATGCGAATTAGAAACCACCCGGCTGATAAATCTTATTTTACAGATCGCTATGTCGGTTTGTTTTATTGAAATTGTATTTAAATAAAATTTTAATTTTTAAAAAAAGCTTGCCGCTTTTGTTTAGGTTGTTCAGTTATATTTAAAAAAATAAAGAGTTCTAACAAAACAAAACAAAGTGCAATTTAGATGATGATTTTATTGCTGATATCAAAACGTATTCAAATAACGAGTTTTATTTATTTTGATCGTTTACACATCACTAGTTCATAATGTACAATTAATAATTTTTTGAGCTTTAATTTTTGAAATTGAAAAATATATTAATAATATACATTTTTCATACATACATATTTTTGAATTTCATTTTATTTTTAATGTTTAAATACATAATAATATATTGTCTTAAAATTTCTCGCAAAAATGTTCAAAATGACCATAAACACACAGCAAAAAGCAAAAATGTCATTTAAAAATAGGTTTAAACAAGGGTCGAACCAATTTTAAAATTCGCTTATTTACACAAGGTTTAAAATAGGGGTTTTAAGGTAATATTCGTTTATGAATACCATTTTAACAATTTATGCTTAAAACAGATTTGAAATGGAGCTTAAAATGTTTATGAATACGGCTGTAAATGTTTAGGTAACTTTATTTAAAGAGAAATAATTACTTAAAAAATTTTACTGCCTGTTTTTCGAACTTATAATGTCATTAATCAATTTATATGATATAAAAGCATGTTGCTTGTCAATACATGTTAGATGTATAATAACTTTACACAGTTAACCATGCATTGTCATCCAAACTGAACATATGTTACAAAATGTCAGCTAAATCTGTTCGAGTAATCTGCTTTAAATTTGAGTTGCAAGATTTTACCCACAAACATACATTGTAAGTTAAATAAAAGCAATTTAAATGCATAAGTAGATTCTTATAAACTAATATTTTTTTTTTTATTTTACCAGTCTTTTGCCTGTAATTTCTACAAAAAGAAATCTAGCAGTGCATAGTAATTAATAGTATAAAAGCTGTCATTTTTTAATGAAAACTGAAGGATAAAACATATATGCTAAATGATTGTTGAAATAGGTAAAGATAAGTGCCGGTTCACACACGTCAAGTTTGACTCGTCAAGTCTTGAGTTTTTTGGAGAGAGGGGAAATGAATTGGCATTCTCTTTTCCCTTCTCTCATAAAAGCTCAAGACTTGACGAGTAAAACTTGACGTGTGTGAACCGGCACTAACTGTTAGGTACGAACACGACCAGCTTTCTTTTTTAAAAATTAGGGGCATCATTAATAAACGAATGCTTTAGTTATATCTTCATTAAAAATGGGCTTTCCCTAATAATTTCGTGCTCTAAAACTTGACTAAGCTTTAATTAATAAAGTTGTCGAATATTGAATTTGGTTATTTATTTTAAGGTCTAATTTAAAAAATAAATGAAATAAATATGTATACAATTTTTTGCTCAAATAAAAAATTTGCATTTGGCGGGTTTTATATTAAGAACAACTGGCAACGCTCATGTAAAATTGTGAATAGCAGCCAGGGTTGTCGGATTAATTTTGATCTTTTTTGACAAATTTATTGTTCAAAATCGCCAAAGATTTTTTTTGCGTTTTTGACAATATAAAATATATCTTTAACAGTTTTAAAAATATTTTTTATAAATCCTTTAAAAGAAATATCTTCCTATTTGCTAAAATTTGCCAAAAATGGGAAAAAGTCGCGTTAATACATAAATTGTTTAATTAAAATGTTTGGTGAACACAAAAAAGGTACAATAGTTTACAATAGTCTAACTAAAGCAGCAAAACGATTTCTTGTGGTTAGTATTAAATAAATATTGGATATATATCTAAAATGCTATACATTTCACCGGTAAGGCATTCTTACTGTTTTTTTGGAAAACAATGTGTACGATTCAGTTATCATGTGAAGGTATTAACGTGCTATTTACATTCATATAATTTATAGCTCGTAATAATGTGCCAAGAAGTTTATACTGCACTCAATTTTGAAAGCGAGTTTTAGTGGAGTTAATTATTAAAAATAACTCTTTCAACACAGACATTAACAATTGGAATAACATGCACATAAAGAGTTCTTTAAAATGGTACGTACCGGACGTATCCTTATAGCTATATATTTTTTCAAAAACTAATTTATATTACATGGAATACCACATTGAAATAGTATTTCCAAATAACAAACGGTAAATTTGTATACGAGTCTCAAAACAAATTCATGGCTTATACTATGCTCACACTTGGGTTCTTTAACTCTGCTTAACGTTTTGTTTTTTTTTTTTTTTTTTCTTAAATAATTCATAAATTTTTACAATTTTATCATTAATATGTTTAAAATAATCTTCTGATAACTTTATAAAGTATTTTTTATCCATTTTTAATACTTAAAAGAAATATTAAACGCGTTTTAAAACCCATTAGTCCCAATTTACACTAGGGACATTTCTTGCTGTACAGACGAAGTTTGATGGCGAGGGGTCGAAAAGGTAGAGTGTTTAGTACATGACTATCTGTACTGGACATTTTTTTCATTTCTCTTTCTTACTTTTTGTAGTTTACATACAAGTATTAATTTCCGTCTGACTTCTAATGTTTCATATGTAAACGCTTCAGGTAAAATTAAAAGAAAATTCAAAAAATATCCGGCAAGAAATGTCCCTAGTGTAAATTGGGACTAACTGCCTATTTCACGATGTCACTCGAACGTATACGTTCGCACAAATAACATATAAATCAAAAACAAAATTAAAAATTTTTTTTTTGGATTACATGTTATTTGTGCGAACGTAAACGTTCGATTGACATCGTGAAATAGGCAGTTAGTATTATCAAATTTACAACAAAATCGCCATATATTTTAAAATCAGCCAAAAATAAATCGCATGTCGCCAAATTGAAAATTAAGTCGCCAAGAAACTTGACAACCCTGATCGTATTATGAAAATGTGTAAAAGAATGTGGCAATGAGTAAATGAAATAAGAATATTATACTGCCATCACATATACATCACAATAGTATTGTTGTTTCTTTTCAACCAGTTGTTTGGTAAACAAGTGACCGACTGACTAAAAAGACCTAAGTGATCCATGCAAGTGACCGATTGAACGGAATTGAACGATGAAACTGAACGGCCGTTCATCGTTCATCTGACTGACCCGTTCAATTGAACTAGTTCGTTCATGACCGACACAACTCTACTCCATGGTATACACAAGAGGATTAGTTTTGAAGTCGTTTAAAACGAAAGCACGTCGTTAAAAAACGAAGACATGTCCATGTTTGCATTACATCGGACCAGTCCATGGAGTAGTCCATTTTATCAAACTGGATCAGGTGGTCCAATCTTATTTGCAGGGTACTAGCTGAGCAAATCTGCCAAAGTGTTTTGAAAAGTAAGCTCGGGTTCCCGAAATATGGGCCCTAAAGTTTTTGAATTTTTTGAAAATATACTAAATGAACTTCTGAGCTAAAAAAATAATTAAAGATCTCTTGAGTAGAATCGTATGGCGATTCTTTTCTTAGAATTTATTAACCCTCTAACTCTCATTTTAAGAGGTTTTTTTTTCCTTTTCCTAACTCTTACACAAAAGTATACTAAAACGGCACTTTTAAGGGTAAACATGCTTTACGAATATTTCCTGCATCAAATTTCACTAGGGGTCTTCGAAGACCAAAAGTTTGTGTGATGTGTTTAGAACGGATTTTCAAAATTTGGGGCATTGAAATTTTTGAATTTTGTAAAAAGGCGTTTGGTACAAGTCAAATAAAATTTCGAGCCTTGAAATTGTTGAATTTTTCGAAAACCCATTTTGCATAATTTTTTGGTCTTAGAAGACCCCTTGTGAAATTTCATGCAGAAAATATTCGAAGGACATTTTAACCCTCAAAAGTGCCGTTATATTATATTTTTGTGTGGAAGTTAAAAAATTACCTCTGAAAATTAGTGTTAGAGAGTACATTTAGTATATTTTTTTGACTTATACCAAACACCTTTTCAAAAAATTTAAAAACTTTATGGGCCCATATTTCGGGAACCCGAGCTAACTTTTCAAAACCCTTTGGCAGATACTTCCATTTCGCGTTGCAAGTGTTGAGGCTGGTGGCGATGTCCCGAATTTTGTTGCACTGCGTAATTTTCTTGGTGTGCAATAGTGTATTGCAAAATGAGTTCGATCCCATATGGATTGTAGCAAAACTCGTTCTTTCCAAAATTAAATCTATTATGTTGCTATATTTCAGTTGGTTTAAGTTTTTCCAATCTTGAGTTATTAATCAAGAATGGCATAACACTTCAGAATCAAAAAGTTCAACTAAATCCCTCCATTAAATCGGCCGCTAATGTTTTTTGCATATTCCCAAAATTCGAATAAAGTGTAACGAACGAGTTTTGCATTTCACCTACTCATTAGGGATACAACTTTTTTACAATTCTTGAAAATAATTAGTATTGTGGTTATTTTGTTGAACTATTTATGGGTTTTAATCCAATTGAAAATATCAAAATGGCCATATCCACACCATATCAAGAACTGCATCTTTAGATTTTCGATATCGTTAAAAAAGGTTACGCATCAAATGTAATTTAGTTTGGGATCAGTAATAATGCATTAACACCTACACCATAAACAGTTTATAAGTTGTTTATGTTAATAAACTAGTTTGTGAAACTTATTTATCTATACCAGAAGTGGGCACAACTAAAACTGTGCTTGTATTAATGCTTATTAGTATTAGTGAGATGGCAGAAGTACCCACCAAACACAAAGCCAAGCATTTGAAATAAATGGTGCATTATATTTCCTTATTTTATATTTTACGCATTTGAAGTAATATAAAACATTTTTTAATAGTTTAAATTGTAGAGATTTACTGTTCACAGAAAAAAGTAACAGTAAAAAAGTACAGTAAATTATTTTTCGCATAACATCATTTATTTGAAATGAAACACGTGTGTTTACTGGGTAAATTCTCTTGAAAAAAAATACAAAAAATATAAGAAAATGTGTCTCATCAAAAACTAAATTAAAGAGGCAAAGAATACGTGTGAAATCTCTCAGCACAATTGTGCTATGGAGCGCCCACCATTGATCTATACAAACCATAAATAGGGTGTAACTAGCTTTTGAGATAAACTAGTTACAAACAACCGATTTTGCTAATGCAACTCTGTTTTTTCAAAATTTTATATGTGGCCCTTTTCAGATTTCAGATCATTGTTACAATAAAATTGACTTCGAAGCCTGAAACAAATCATTATCGGGCTTTACTAATGTTCAGATATGCTATCTAAGACATTGGATGAAATATGAATCAAGAATTCCAAAAACACAACGCAGCAACATTTGTGCGGAACGCGCCATCAAAGTCGTACAAGATATATTCCCCAATGCAAATCAACACGAACTCTTAATCTAAAGTTAATTCACTTAACAAAGATAGTTTTTAGATTGTAATTTTGATATAATCATATAATTACATTACAGAAATGTAAATAGTTAAATAATTACACAGTACAACACATGATTTCGGGACTCAATTCTGATAATTGGTTATGAAAGTAGACCCAAAAAGAAGAACTTCTGCATCATTAGTTTGGTCATGGTACATCAAATAATAATTTAAAAATTAATTTGAAGTTAGTAAGTATTGTATAGGGGAATTTGTCATGTTTTAGGCTCTTTTGTTTGTCATAACTCGAGAACCACTAGTCCGAATAAGCTGAAACAAATTGAAAAAAATTAAGAATTACAATTCCTTTAATCTGTTCATACAAAGTCATCACTGTTTTTTCCAAAGAATTTTGTGGATATCTCGAGCAAATTTTTGAAATTCATACTTTTATTTAATTGTGAATAAAAGCGAAACGCGTTCATCGATTTTCATGATTTATGTGTCATTTTGTTCATAGGTTATGCAACTTTACGTGAAAGTAATAGGACTTGACACATTATTTACCGTTTTGGATTTTTTATGAATGAAAAATAAAAAATTTTAATTTTTTGGGCAAAAAATATTTTTTTCTTCATACATTTATTTATAACTGCGAAACTGAGAGAAATTGTAATTCCTAATTTTTTTCAATTGGTTTCAGCTTATTCGGACTAGTGGTTCTCGAGTTATGACAAACAAAAGAGCCTTAAACGTGACAAATTCCCCTATACAATACTTACTAACTTCAAATTAATTTTTAAATTATTATTTGATGTACCATGACCAAACTAATGATGCAGAAGTTCTTCTTTTTGGGTCTACTTTCATAACCAATTATCAGAATTGAGTCCCGAATCAATCACCTGAAAAATGTTGTACTGTGTTATAAAATAAAAAATTTTGAAAAAATAAAAAAAAAAAATTTTAAAGGGCTTTCAGAAATCGGCTTGGACGCGGAACGTTTTTGTTCCGAAATGACCTGAGGAAACATTTTTCAATTTCAGCACAACATCGGCTACAGCGTGGTGATAGGGCCTTATTTTGGTTGTACCCCTACTACTCACATGTAAATAACTATATTAAAGCTCAATGCGGCATGTGTTTAAATTAAAACATCGATTTTAACTTTTTACAGAATCATTTCCCTTCTATATTTAACCATTTAAAGGTACTACATTAAAAAAAAAGGTTTGAGGGCAAATAAGAACCAGTCTCATATACATTTAGCATTTAGGTTAGAGTAGGAGTCGGAGTTGGTGTTGTACTTAATTTCAGCGGATGGAGTCACTATTTATAGACGACTCCACAGCCCTGAAAAAACGTATATGGCAACGCTGGGGATATTAGCGTTTTCTCGTTTTTATAACCACGCCATCATAATTCTGTCCATTCAGACGGCTGGCTGTCTTTCTAAGCCTTGTGCGTAAAATACAGGTCACAATTTTGGGGATAATTTAATAAAAATGGTGAGAATCACACATGTTGGAAAAGACGTCGTATAAATGCCGCCTTAGATATTTTTCTATATTATGATTATTTTAAAATATCACGATGTACTGCGATTATTATGAAACTGTTCACAATATTCACGTATATAAAAGACTCAGTATCACTTTTTGAGTAGATCTAGGACCCGTCGACTGTTCATCTAATCGACTGGCTGCTAAACATGTTTCCATATAAATTTGGCAACAAAATTCTGATTGCAATAATCATGGGTAGCTTAGAATCCAAGTCGGTTTTGCTGTTGGTCGGTTTTGTAAACCAATATTGGTTTGATTTGGTGTAATGAAAATAAGTCGGTTTTGTTATTTTCGAATACAAATAAAACCGATATTCGAATAATCTGCTTTATGTTTTGGAGCATGTGCTTACAGCTTTAAATGCAATTTTTGTTTGTTTTTAATAAAAAGAAAATAAGAATGGTAATACAGTAAACATATGAAAAAAATACAATCGTTATATTATTTGTATTTGTTGTTTAAATTTGTGTAATTTTATTGTTTTGTAAAAATATAAAGCGAATTTATTAAAAGTACAAAAAAAATTTATTTATATAGTTTGCGACGAAAGAGCGGCTGTAGGAAAAATCATTATGAAAAATCACCCAAAAATATTATATGAAAAATATCCCATTTTTTCGGGCCATTTTTTCATTATTAAAATTTCGTCAAAATCTTACATACTATTTGTCTAAATCATTCATTATTACTATACGTCGAATTCCTAAATGTTATTTATAAAAATAACGGGACATATTCCAAAAAGGTGGCATGTCATAACGTCCAGTGCCATAGTGTCCGTGGACAAACTCGAAAGCATAGCTTACAAACTCGAAAGCATGGCCGACCTGTGGCCGGGCGCAAGGATTTGCCCCTCTTTGATAAAACAAGTACCGGCTTCGCTTACTAAAGCTTCTCTGCACAGCCGGCCTTCGGCCGGGGGCAAGAATTTTATCCTCTATGGTATAACAAAAATCGGCTTCGCTAACTTAAGCTTCTCTGCATAGCCGGCCTTTGGCCGGGCTTAAGGATTTTCTTCTCTGTGGTATAACAAATACTGGCTTCGCTAACTTAAGCTTATTTGCGAAGTCGGCCTTCGTTCGGAAACAAGGCAGATTTAAGAAGCTTTAATTAGCGAAACCGGTACTTGTTATACCATGAAGGAAAAAATCCTTGTGCCCGCCCAAAGGCCGTCTGCGCGGAGAAGCTTTAGTTAGCGAAGCCGGTCTTTGTTATACCACAGAGGAGAAAATCCTTAAGCCCGGCCAAAGGCCGGCTATGCAGAGAAGCTTTAGTTAGCGAAGCCGGTTTTTGTTATACCATAGAGGACATTTTTAAAAATGACATAATGTCAATTTGCAAAGTGTGTTAATGCCCACGGACGTTATGACATTTTCAAAAGTGTCACAGTGTCCATGGACACTACGGCTCTGGACGTTATGACATGCCACCTTGCAAAAAGCTATATTCTGTTTTGAGTAATTGATTTTAACTATGCAGTGATTAAATAATATTATATAACTATTGAAGAGTGGACAAAGTTTGGCGGAGGGCTCAAATAAGTATTACTGTCCATATTACCGAGCAGCTGTTGAAGATACAATTCAATTTTTTACATAAAACTTACATTTGTATGTTACTAAATTTATATGAATAATAAACACTTTTTTGCAAATTGGGTAATTTAAAAATTTTTTTTTTTTGGGTAATTTTTATCATATTTAGTTAATTTTTCATGTTCTTTTGGGCGATTCTTCATTTGGGCGATTTTTCATTTTTTTTGGGCCATTTTTCTTTGGGCGATGTTTCCTACAGCCGAAAGAGCAGCATAGCTGCGCAAAAATTCGGAAAAGTTTGCAAAAATCGCGAAAATTTTTAATATATCACACAAGCCGTAAAATTGATCAAAAGTCCCTTAAATTATAAGGACTGACAAAAATTCAAAAAAAATAGTTAAATTAGCAAAAATTCTCAAACAATTTAATACGCTTAATATTTATTAAAAAATCGTTAAATCTGTAAAGAACCAGAAATATAAGAGCAAAAAAAAAAAACAAAAATAAAATATAAGCTTCAATCGCGAACTTCGCAAAAAATTGCAAAATTGGAAACAAACCGTAAAATTTATTTGAAATCGCTAAATGGGTAAAAAAAAAAAAACAAAATGATGGAAAATATCATAAAAAATTTTGCAAAAATTACGAAAATTGTAATATTTCAAACAAGCCATAAAATTTTTATACATTAAGGGTAATCACGATGGTCATTGTGCAAATTTGCAATGTGTAAATTTGCAGTGCATATTATGATTGATCGTGAGCATACCACTTTTATTTTTGTGCAAATATGCTATTTTTCTAAAAATGTATTCTGGCAACACTAAAAACTTCTGGCAGCACTGTAAAAAATCTGCGAAAATGTTCAAGTTATAAGTTTTCTTAAAATCAACATGGCATTTAATATGTCAAATGTTATTGCTTACATTTGTTTGCAACTGAGCAAATATGCACTACAAACTTTGCTCATGGTTTTTTAGTGCAAACGAAGTAAAAAGAGCAAATTGCAAATACGTACATTTTGTTGTTGTGTTGTGCAAATGTGTGTATTTTTGCACGCATTTGCATCGTTTGCACACTTTGCACTACCCATCATGATTTCCCTTATTATAATAAATTGCTGTTGTTGAATATTTGCTTAAAAAAAGTGAGGAATTTGATAACATTTATCGTAGTGCTGCCAAATGTTATTTTTTAGCAACATATAATACATGGGACACTGATTTATAGATGTTGAGTTTAAACTTCATATAAATTCAAGTTAAGTTCAACTAAACCAGCGTTTAAACCATCAGTGATTTATTAGCCATAAGTATATGTATTTCTAATAAAAAAACAAGAGCTGTAAGCTGCTTGGTTTGTTTAAAAAAAACCGATAATATTGGTTTATGTGACCAGGGCTGCCAGACTTTGGGATTTAATGGGAGAAAAAAGGACAAAGAAAGTCATTTGGGGATTTAAAATACAAATTCAGGGATTTTTTTTAGGGATTTTACACATTTTAAATATATTTTCCCGTTTTTAATTATTTACGCTTATTTTTCTTTGTTTCGTATATAAAATATCAAAAAAAAGAAGCAAAACTTTTATCTTACTCTGATCAACAACGAATATAGTGTAAAGGGTCCTAATTAAGAATACCATTTGCGTTTAGTGTGTAAAAGGTACTTAATAAACTTTTGTTATTATTCTTAAGTGAGTGTTTTAAAAAAGAAGAATTAAAAAAACAATCTAAAACCGTTGACAACCAAAATGTATTAACCAAGGCCCATTGAAAAGGTCTGCGCAAGAAGCCTGATGATCATTGTTTATGTTCTTTTTAGTTGTCAAAAGTTGTTTACATTTTGCTTACATGTGCATGTATACGTTTGTTTTCGTTTATGGTATGCCACACATACACGTTTTTTTCCTTTTGCTTTGTATATGTGGTAGTATATTTTTGACAACTAAAAAGAATCGTTTTTTTGTTTTTGTACAAGTAAGCAGACCTGATAGATGGGCCTTGGTATTAACAAAGTGACCTCAGTACTACAACAATGAAACAATAAAAAAAACAACAGGCATTTTGTTGCTAGAATTGAGACGGCAAGTGTCAAAATACAAAAGTAAATAAACCAAAAATGTGACGACAAACGTCACACGAAGAAAATCACTGCAAACAGCTGCGCTTGCAAGGTCACTTTGTTAGTACATTCTGGTTGACAACACATACGATTTTGATTTTTTAAAGACAATTTTAAGTAATGCCCAAAAATAAGTAAACAAAGTATAATTAAGTAAATATGAAAGACAATTTAATAAAGTTTGGGAAAAATATAATGCATCGAAGTATTAAATAAATGACGGATATGTGTATTTTAATTGTTGATTTTAAGGATGGCTAAAACCGATTGAACAAGCTTCAAATTCTTCACGATTGGCTCATTCGTCTTTAAAAACAGCATATTGTTCTGCTTGTAATTCCTCACTGAAATCGCATAAAAAGAATTTAAAAAAAACATGCCGAAACCAGTCGCTACAAACAAAATAAAATTTTTTTTTTATTAAACATTTTAATTAAGGATTTTTGGGGATTCCTTATTATAATTTTTCTTATTATTTAAAAAAAAAACTTAGCCAGAAAAAACTCAAAAAAAAGTATTAACTTTTAAGGGTTTTGTTTGCTAATTTAGAGATTTTTGGGGATTTTTTTATTTTTTGGGGACAAGGAAAAAAGTACCTGGCAGCCCTGTCTGTGACATCTAAAACCGACACTCAGGTGTTGATACCTTTTATGACCCTTTTTTTAAATTATACTTTTTTATCATTATCACCAATTTTGTGACACTTTTTGACCCTTTTTTGAAAATAGCATTTTGTTTTTTGTCAACACTGCGGAACAGAAGTGCTAAACAAATGTTTTCGAAATAAGCATTGCTTGATATGGAACAGCCTCAAAGTATAAACTTACAATTCCATGCTTTCTTCTCCTTGATTTTTGTTAGTAAAGTACAATTTCCCTAAAAGCAAACATAACTCATATAAATATTTGTTATTTTTTACGGTGGTTTCTTTTCAAAACAAAAATTTGACATTTTATTAAAAAAATGCAATTTGGTGTTTTGCTCTCTTAAAGAGTAGCATGTTTTATTCAAAAGAATTCGGCCTTAATAATGGCAAAAGGTATTGAACTTTTCGCCTTCTTTTGAATCGACAGTGTTGAGAGTGCCCTAACAGGAATGAAAACAAGAGGTTAAAATTGCTAAATTAGCGGAAATTCCCATATATTTGGTAACAGCGGTATGATAGCAAAGTCGTATATTTATTAAAAATCGTAAAAGCTTTAAAAAATCTGACACTTACAGAAAAAATCGCTTTAATCGAGAAAATGGTTACAATTTGCGAACGATTGCAAAATATAAAACAAACACTAAAATTTTTTGACATCACTAAATCGGAAAATTACATAAAAAATATTAAAAAATTAGCTATGTATTATGATAAAGAATAAACTTTTTGTCAGGTGTTTAAAATAGGACAGAGCATTCCATAAAAAAATTAAGTTTTTTGAGCTCTTCCTACCTGAAATATTATTTTTTTGTTTGCTTATAAAAAAACTTGATCTTATTATGTTCATTAAAATGGGAAATACTGCTAATAAAAAACTTGACCCTTTTTTTTATTGAAATACCCTTTTTTTACCCCTTTTTCAGGAAAATACGCTTTTTGTGACCCTTTTCGAAAATTTCCAACGGTAACCCTGCCGACACTAATTTTTGTTCGAACAAAAAAACCGACAACATAAATGCCACCAACGTATTTTTTTTGTCGGTTTCAAATCCTATAACCTTTTTTTGCCTTAAGGACGAAATCTGTTGAAGATAGTAAAAATTGGTCTATCTATGATTTACTAAATCCTCTAAAAATATTCTGAATAGAGCTCTAGTACCGAAAAATCTTGCATATAGAATTTATGTAAAATATTTCTTAAAAAAATTCAACAAGTTCTTAATTTTTATAAAAGCAACCATCTAATTGTTTTAGGGCATGGCAGATGAGTGTTGTTTAGCCACAACTCCCAAAACTTTAATATATAAATACATATATGTACACAATAATTAATTACTAAATTAAAATTCACCTTGACTCCCCTGCCTTTAGAACTTTCCATTAAAACAACTTTTTTTATATATTTAATTCATTTTTATTTATTTTTAATTTGTTTAATTTTACAATACAATTAATTTAAATACAGTGTTGTAAAAGTTTATATTTTTGACAATTTTTTTTTTGTTTTTTTATAAATATTTTAAAACTACATACACACAAAAAAAAATGCTTTGGTTATTGCTGTATTATTATTTGTTTTTATAATTAAAATTTAAGAAACAAAAGAAAAAAATTTTTCAAAAATCTTAACCAGAATCGTAAAATAGTAACAAATTTTGAAATGTGAAAATTTACAAATTTGTTTATTTTTTAATAAAGAATAATTAATTGTAGTTTTAATTTAATTAAGAATTATTTTATTTAATAATTTGTTTGTTTTATAAATATAATAAGCCACATAGCGGTTTCAGAAAGGCCTCACAATGTACAGGTTTCGTTAACTAATTACTAAAAATATTTAATTAAAATCTACACAATTATAACTATTTAAATTAAATTATGAGCTAAATAATTAAAAAGGTAAAGTTATTTCATAGGGATTTCTTTTTGTATATTTGTAATACCAGTTTAAGGCATTTATTTTTAAATATATTTAAGTACTTAAATTGTAAGTCTTTGTATGTTGAAAATTGTAAGCATTTTAAATGTAATTTCTATTCATAAGTTTTTATATTTTGATTTCTATTATTTTTTTTTCTAGTTTTTAAGAAAAAAGTCTTTTTTGTTTTTGCTTTTACAAGATAATATTTTCATAAACTATTAAAGCGGTTGCACCGATTTTAATTGTTTTTTTTAATATTTGTTCACAACGATTTTTAAATTAATTTTTTGTTTTCCTTTTAAACTAACAAATAAAACTAGAATATTTAAAAGATTTAAAACTAAATCTAACTTATTCAGTATTAAGTCTAGATAAATTTTTAGCTTTGGTTTTTGTTAAATCATGTCTTTTTTTTTTGTTTAATGAATTAATTTATTTTAAGAACTGTTTCGTTTCGTTTCCATTTCATGAAGAGAACTTAAGCAATTGACTAGAGGGGGAGAGAGCATAGAATAAAGTAAAATTACTTAATGAAAGTCTGAGCACATTCGAAGTCAAGTCCAACCAATTTGTCAACTAACTTTTTTCCAGAAATAAAAGTTATCGCTAGTGTTTATAGCCAGTTAGTTTCCTTTCCTTCAGATAGACTGGCAGGCCGACGACTTTTTTAGAGAGAGAGAGAGAGAGAGTATAATTCACTTTTCAACTCCCAAAAATTTGGCTGCCTCGTCAGGTGATGACATTAATTTATTCAATATTCCCTGATCACTGATGCCCAACAAGTTACCAATTAAATCCGATGATTGAGGTGTATTTGTTTCCTCTGACTTGTTTTCTTTGCCCTCCCTTAATGCATTTAAGCTGCCATTTCTCCATTCGTTCGCTTTGTTTAGAAGTTCTTGGAATTTTGAGCCCATAAATAAAGCATCAATGCTATTGTTTGGTATTGGCATTGCAGGAGGAGGAGGCAATGAATTTGGAGTTTGTTCGTCGTCCGAATAATCAGAGCCAGAATTGCCATTGGTCATATTATCATTGTTGGATTGAGTACCGTTAATATGAAGGCCATTGTGTTTTTTCATGTGTCTAAGCATGCTATGTTTCAGAGTAAACTTTCTAAAGCAGATTTCACACTGAAAAGGTCTTTCGCCGGAGTGGGTACGCATATGTCTACGTAGATCTTCAGTCGACCAGAAACGTCTCATGCAAAAAGCACAGATGACTTTACGATTACTATAGTCAGGATACTTGCCTCCTTTGGCAGAATCTTCATTAGACCGATGACGTTCATCCTCTTCATTGGAAGTCATTTGAGCAGCGTCAGTCTCATTTTCGATTGCTCCTTTCGACAGCAAGAGAGCAAATTCTTGTGCATGCAAAGATTTAATGTGTTCTAAACATTGTAGACGCTCAGCAAATGAACTTTCGCAAAGATGACATTTGAAAGGTAATTCTGAAGAAGAAACTGGATTAGCTTCGGGTTTATGTATAAATTGCTGTTGAAATTGAGCTACAGCTAATTGCTTAAGAAATGCTTGCTTTTGTTGTTGTTCCTGTTCAAATTTTTGCTTTTCCATTTGTTCTTTCTCCAAACGTTCTCGCTGTTCTTCGGCTTTACGTTTACGCTCTTCTTCTTCACGCTCTCTCTGCATCCTTTCAATTTCTTCCACCGACTTGGGCAATGGAATAGGTTCGGAAACATCTTCAGTTGGTACATACACAGACACAGCAGATTCTACATCTCCATGTTTGCGCAAAAGATGACGATCACAATTACTTTTGGTGGTAAACAAAAGCGGACAGTGAGAGCACTTAAAAGGTTTTTGTCCTGTATGTGTGAGAATATGTCTTCTTAAGGAACTGGACCAAGGAAACATTCGTTGACAGTAAGGACAATGAACTCGATTGGGTGCCAAACTATAGGCTGACTTCTTTTTTGGTTTTTCAATACTCACAGTATCTTCAGCTCCCGAATTGTTACTTTCACTTGCAGAGGAGGCCACCAAACCATCTTCATCACTGGGTTCCATATGGTTAGCAACGTCCGAGGGGCGAAAGTAGTTGTTAAAAGACACCGCATTATTAGTGGCATTATCTACTAATTCAGAGACTGAGACTAAGTCTTGGGACTCATCCTTGAATGAAGAACTTGCCACTTCTTTCAAAAATTTACCCACTGCAGGAGCTTGAGCAATCATGGATTTCATAGTGTTATTATTGGGAGTTACCATAGAAGGTTCCGATGTTTTAGCAAAAGAACTCACATTTTGCCTGGCTTTAATCGCTTGCTCCAATATTGATTCAGCTACTTTTTTGGCTGACTCCGGCGGCTTATCTGATTTAAGCTTAACTTCTTCAACAGTTGTGGGTAAATTATGGCTTTCCGATTTATACTGGCTTTCATTTAAAACTAAATCATGTTCTTCATCTTCTTCTTGTTCATCGGGAATTTCTTCAATGTCCTCTTCATCCTCTTCTTCTTCCTCATCATCTTCGTCAATGATTAATTTTGGTTCATCATCTTCCATGGACCCATTTGGTGTGCCGTTTTGACTAAGGTGATGACTATGATGGGGGTTGAAACCAAAAAAAGGTGTTTGGCCATTGCTAAGATTGGAACCTTGCGGAGAAAACATATTTGAATTGGCTACACTATTGGAACCATGAGCTAAGGCTTGTTGTAGCAGATCGGTGTCTTTGCGAGCTTTAAGTTGTTGTGCCAATATGGCACATTTCACCTGATCGGAAATAGGAGAATGGGAACTTATCGTTGGTGGAGCAGAACCATAATGAGCTTGGGCTACAGCTTGCAAATGGGAGATGCTATTTATATTAGCAGCACTACTGGCTCCTCGACCGCGCATAACATGATGTCCACTTCTTTGACGTTGGGCATAGAATTGGGGATGTTGTTGCTTTACATGACGTTCCATATTGGAACGTAAAGTGAAACGAGCTGAACAATGTTCACAAGCAAATGGACGTTCTGTCCGGTAACGTCGTTGTTTCTGTTTAGGCATGAATACACCGTTTTTGAGCACCATCTTGACAGGACCATTTGAAAGCATTGTTGGTGGCAGATTTGGAGAATGTGATGATACTGAAGTGGGCATAATATGTCTAGGCATTGGCAAATGATTTGGATTTGGCGAAAGTAGAGTTTTTGGTGATGAAATTGAAGCCAACGTTGTTGAGTTTGGTTTTTCATTTATTAAAGGGCTCATTTGTGGGACACTGGGGGCGCTATTAGGATTCAAAGGTGTTAATGTAGATGGTTTTTCAATATCGTTGTTTGGCAATGCTGCTGCTGCAACTCCACCCATCATACGAGTGAGAAGAGGAGCGAGTTTTTGAAAATCTGCAAAGTTAGTACTCATAAAAGTGTTGGGCATAAAGAAGGGAGGAAATTGAGGAAACAATAAATTTCTATACAGTTGCTGCACTAGTTGATTTGGATCACTGAGTAATTGTTGCTGAGCCAAAAGCAATTGTTGGTGTTGTTTATCCAAAGCTGATATATCTAATTTTGGATCCGTTTCCGTAGGAATTATTTTGTTTTTGAGCATTTCATTATTGAGATTAGCATCTGGTTTGGGCAATGGTGGCAATGGTGGCAATGGTAGCAATGGTAGGGACGATTCCACTTTTTCTTCTTGAACTGGAGGCTGTGGAGCAGTAGGTTTCTTACTCAAGTCCAAAACATCCATGCTCATATCAATTGGGGCTTCTGAGATATCAATATTACGTTTATCGTAGCTGTCATGATAACCAGATGAAGCAGTTGATTTATCCAACAAATCTTCAAGGTTTTTCACTTGAATCTTAACAGGTTTGGAAGATGGACTTTCGCCAGAAGTTAATCTCTCCTTGAGATGTGATACGGGAGTCGAACGATCTTTGGGTTGATGTTGGTGATAAGACATTAAATCACAATCTTCTTCCAATTCGGATGAGAACATATGCAATTTTTTGGTAGTATCGTCACAGGACGAATCTTCTGAAGGATGATAAATAATGGCACGTTTTACCTCTTCCCGAGTAGTTTTTGCATGACGATTGCGCAAATGTCTTTCACAATTGGCTTTGGTGGTAAAGGCATAATTGCAAACTGCACACTCGTAGGGACGATCACCATTGTGTGTACGCATATGGCGAATTAGGGCCGCTTTGTCACATATCGAGTAAGGACACATGTTGCAACGGAAAGGACCTGCAGGACCGACCTCACTTAAATGAACACGATTATGACCTTTGAGAGCTCGTAAATTAGGATATACTGCCGTACAGAGTTTACAAGGAAATTCACCACGCAATTTCATTTTACGGAATTCTGAAGTGAATGCGTCTTGTGCTTCTTCTTCATCTCTGTCATAACTGTACTGTGAGGAAGGTGTATTTACAGATTGTTCAAAGTTCCGGAGTAAATTTGAATTACTCGAAGAAGCTGTCATATTTAAAATTGATTGTATATCAGCCAAATCCTTGGAGTCATGAGCTGATGGTTCAGATTTAATATCATCTTCTGTAAGATCATGATTGAAATGTGATGAAGGGGAATTGCTTTGAGCTATAACATTTTTAAAGTGTTGAAATAGTTCATGTCTTTGCCTGACATTCTCCTCTAAATCCTCACGGGATTCTTCCACTTGATGATTGGAATTTTCACTTAAACGACGCTGTTTTACCGACAAATTCATGGAACCCTTGATATCGGCAGGACAGACGTGTATATTAAACTGATGCTGGGTTAGATAAATCACACCACAATGTTTACACTTGGCAGGAATTTTTGGATGCTTGCTGTCGATGTGCTGGTCCAGAGCCTGATTATCCAGAAAATCACTTTCGTTGCAAACGGGACAAACGAATGACTCTCTTGTATTTGTTGTGTTTAACTTATCATTATGGTTGTTTGTTGCGATGTTAGGGGACTTACTAGAGTCTGGTCTTAAACGGCGCTTGAGTAGATCATGGGTGCTTTCTACAGAATCTAGTACGTTATGAGATGGATGATCATCACTATGTTTGCGTTTATAGTTATTATTGATAATTTTCAAATCATTATTGTTATTATTTTCATTTTGTTTGTCATTATTGCTGTTGTTGTTCTTGTTGTTGTTATAAACACGACCCGCTGATGAATCTGATGAGCAGCCACCATCGCTTTCATAGCTTTCTAAGTTGGCGTTACCATTTAATCGTTCGCTATTAGCACCTGTTGTTGGCTTTTGATTATTATCATTGTCAGTAGCGTCAACTGCTTTTGCTGTCGTTACTGCTGGCGATGTTGGTATTACTGTTGTTGTTGTTGTCGGCGTTGTGTCTGCTGCTGTTGATAATTTAACGCCTTCACTTAATTGTCCATTGCTTAATGTTGATTTATTTACAGCTGGTGTGGTTGTGTTGTTGTTATTACTACTGCTATAATTATTGTTGTTGCTGGTGTTGTTGTTTGAGTTGAACTTTGTTCCATTCGAGTTACGTCTATGATGGGTATGCTGATGCTGTTTGTGAGTACGCATATGACGATGCATATTTCCATTGGTAGTAAATGTAAGATGACAATATTTACAATTAAATGGTCGTTCTCCTGTATGAACTAGAACATGGCGATCCAATGATGAGGCAGATGATAACACCTAAATGGCCCCAACCCAACAAAAACAAATACGCAAGAGAAGCATAAACGAAAAAAAGAAAAAGAAATAAAGATTAGATTTAAGTTGGAACAAAAGTTATAAAAATAAAAATAATAATTAAATAAATAAATGAATGATATATAGTATTTGATTATATACTTAAGTATATGTATGCATGTATGAACGTGTATAACGCTTTATTGATAGCGAATATCTTGATATATGTTGCTTATCACATCGGTAAATATAGAAACATATTCATTACAGTAAACAAAGCATTTTTGAAAACTTCAAAATTAAATTTAACGAGTATAAAATAATTAACTTACCTTAGAGCATATACGGCAGGTAAAATTCTCCGTATGACCTGAGGCGTAATTGTGACAACGTATATGGTTGGTAAATTGATGGGCCGTTTGTGAAACTGCGTCGCAAATCGGACACATATATTTCATATCCTCCCGTTCTCCAATACCCGATTCGGGGCTGGAGTTACCATTGCTTTGTGGTGGCGAAGAGGTATCCGAAGAACTATTCGTTTTGGAATTATTATTCGAGCTTGGTTGATTTGTTGCTCCAGCAGCCAAAGATGTAGAAGTTGTGGTATTCGTCAATTGACTGTTGTGGCTGGTATCAACGAAACCCGATTCGTCGCCATTATTAAGCAACAAGCGATTTGAACGAAATTTCTTGCGCAAACTATTTGGATTATTAGCATTATATTCAATTAAATAGCTAGTTGCTTTATCCGCAAGGCTGCGGGCGCTTAGACGACGCTTATAGTGCAATTGCTGGCGTGATTGTAAAGATTTCTCATCAGCCGATTCGTCTTCATCATAATCGTTAGTCTCATCGGATTCCTGCATACGCTGATGCAAAATATGTTGCTGAATTATTGTTGCCGGCCTCTGAATCGTTCGTTCTGTTGCACCAGTTATAGAACTCAAACCACAAGAAACTGTAGCATCACTTGTCACTACCGGCGTAGAGGTTACAGCATTCAGTTTCTTACCATTGTGTTCCAAGTCTTCCAATGAGGAATATGATGAAGTGGAATCTCTTCTTTCCATTTTAATAGGTGTATTAGCTCTTGTTGTTTTGGGACTGTTTTGGGCAGTTTGTTGGGCATTTGTTGCGACTAACATTTTGTTAATTTCGATGTTAAGTTTTGTTTATAATTTGATTTTAAATTGCGTTGTTGTTTTTTTGGGCTGTGTTTTTATTTTTTTTTTCTTTATGTAGAAAAAAATAGGAAACTGAAAATAAAAGAAATGATTTTTTTTTTGATTTATTAGATGATTGAAGATACATTTTGATGATTAAATTTTTAAGCAAAGTAGTTTTTGTTTTTAAGTAGTTCTTAGATTAACTAAAATATGAGCAAATCTATCACATTTCAAATCTGGTTTCCAGCCAAATATGGATTTTTTTTCTGTATAATTTATTGTTTATGGCCTAACACTTTAAGATATTTACGTTCTATTATATCAAGAGTTGTTGGCTAATTGATCACCTAAAGTTGATCAGAAATATCAAATGGTAAGAAACATTATTTTTTCATTTCTTATCAAGAAACAATGAGATTACGAGAGAATTTTATTTTTATCAGCTAAGAATAAGTACTTCAAATAAAACCAGAAGAATAAATAAAAAAGTAAGAAAAACAGAGAGGTAAATTTTTGGAAAAAAATATTTATCTTAAATATGTAGTTGAAGGTCTTCCTTCTACGTCTTTACCCAGTTTTTTAAAAAAAACAAAGAAATGTGATGACATCGGTTAGTGGAAGAAAGTTAGATTTTTAGTAAGATTTGATTAAATTATAATGGAAGCACAAATCAAATTAATGAGAACTAATAAAGGCGATTTTACAGTCATGTTCTGGAAATCGAATTCGATTGAACTTGAAACCGAATAATTGTTGAAAATATGATCTTGTTTTTAAAGTTCATAAAAATATTCCCTGTTAAATGCCTCATACTTTGAGGGACACTTATCTTTACGAGAACAACTCTCAAAATCAGATAAAGCTTCGTGAATTTTTAAAAAAATTTTATTTCAAATCTTCCTCGTTTTATATTTCACTCGATTTCGATTTCAGAACATGGCCGTTAGCAAGCAATTTTGAGAGTTTTCTAATCTTTATTTTAACAGAAAACGTATTAATAATTTATATCTAGGCTTTTGAATTGCCTACATACATATCGCACTGGTTCCTGTAAAGATTTTACTAATAAATTTTCAAAATTCGCTTTTTGAAGAAATCGATGTACAGTGGTCATATCTACGCACTGTAAAAATCTTGGATCAATTTCTCTAGCATTTTACAAAAAAAAAAAAAAAAAAAAAAAAAAAAATACAATTGTATCCCCTTTTGTAGTATGAGAACCTTCTATATAAATACGGGAACATTTTTTTTTTGTGGTTGATTTATAAGTATCTAATCGTCCACCGATTTTATAGAAAAAATATATGCCATAAAACTACATGTCTTGACAAAATTTTACAATTCTGCGATCAAAAATGTAGCTTTTATTACCAAAAACAAAGAGACGTAACTACAAGTGTGTTTTATTGATGAATGCAAAACGAAATAATTTCACATTTCTTTTCTAACAAAATATAATGAAATGGTTTTCTTTAAATATTGCTTGAAGAATTCCATGGACGACTTATCAATGCATGTTTTCTCTGACATGTTCATAGTTTTCATTTAACAAAGTTTTTTGCTTCTCCTGTAAAATTAAATTTTTGTTTGTTACGTCTTTTTGCATTTTAGCTAACGATATACTATATTACTCTAGATTATTGACTTTAAGTTGTTGATAACCATATTGAAAATTGTTATAAGTTTTAAACTAAGTTCAACTTTAGTTAAAGTTTGTAATCTTTAGAAACCGTCGGGAGGCTAATTAACTTATCTAGTGAATTAAATTCATTTTCATTCATTCCGGGCTGCATCAACATCAAAACGCTTTGATATTTTGAAGTTGCATTGTAACATATTGCATGTAGACTGCACTGTGTGTACCCAGCATTAGGGCTTAGCAAGTAAACTTCGTTAATTTAAAAATCATTTCAAATTTTTAGTAGATGTTTAAAAATTAATTTCAAGTAAGTTTAAGAAAAGAGAAGAAATATTTCGTTTCTTTTTTTAAATAAAGTTAAACTGACTTAACCCTTTATGCAAAAAAAAGTTAAAGTTCGCATTAGTTAACCAACACATAAAAACCCATTCCTGGGCTTAATGTGTTGGTTAACTAAAGTGAACTTTAACTTTTTTTGCATAAGGGCATTTACCATTAAGATCTTGATGGACTCACTATTTAGCAATTGATCAATAAGTCTGCCAAAACAGTTTAATCTTAAGTTTTCATTGAACCTTTCAAATATAATTTAAATTTTTGAGGCTCCGTTGGGCCAGCTGGTAGTGAGCTAGTCGAGCAGTGCGGTAGTTGCGGGTTCGATTCCCCCAAGGGTCTCTGGTTTTTTTTCACTACACCGGGCTGAAGGTCTAAGTCACTATTTATCGGTTAATTAAAATATACATAATATAATTTGTAATAAAAAAAACTGCACAAACTCTTAAAATTAAAAAAAAACTTTTAATTTCAAATGATTTTGTTATTCGTGCTTAATTCCCAGTTTTTATTTTTGATAAAAACACTTGAAATTTAGAATAAAAACTGGGAATTAAGCACGAATAACAAAATCTTTTGAAATTAAAATTTTGTATTCCCAAAAATTTAAATTACTTTTTGATAAAAAAAAACATAAAGGCTCAGTTAGGCGAACGTTGCTGTACCGTATCTGTACTGTATCCATCAGCTCTTCGCTTTTTGTTATATGAAAACCAATACAAAAGCTTACTGAAATGCAATGTACCGTAGTTGCAATGTACCAATCTGTATAAAATAGAATTTCATGCCGTTGTTACGTGACATTTGTAATACAGTGATGGGCGGCTTTTATGCTACATTGAATGCGGGTAATTTTGCTCTTTTTTTTTGGTACTTTTTTTAGTATATATATAGAATTGCGACAAAACAGCTTACAATACAACATATTTCCAAATATACATATGTTTAGATGTTTAAAATAAACAAATGCATATACACATACAATGAAAAAGGGAAACATATAAAAGACTTTAAATGGTATCAAAACCTTGTTTGGTGTATGCACATTTACAATATATGTATGCTAAAAATGTATACATATATGCTAAAATACAAATTTATTTATTGTAAATCTATAATAGAAATATTAAATTACTAACATTTTTTAAAAATACACAAAATGCTGTTTTAATACCATTTAAATCAAATGGTACCTTTTCTGCACAACGGTCACCATTTGAACATTTTTGATTCTCATCACTGTTTGTTTTGTTTTATGTATACTATTGCCTTTTGTTTATGTATGGGAAAACATATGACACGTTTTTAAACGTTCTATAAGTGCACCAACGTGCTTACAGTATGGTGCGTTACATTACGGGTACAGCAACGTTCGCCTAACTGAGCCTTAAGAATCCTTGAGAATTTTTTTTGACACTTAAGCAAAATTTCCAACTGATTTAAATTTTGTTTTTAAAGTGTTTTCACTCTGTTTCTTCACTCAAATTTTGAGTTATAATTTTGTTTATTTACGGCCAAATTTAGTTAAAAATAACCATCAGTTATAACTGTCAGAAAAATTATTTAAATCTGGAAGTTAAAGCAATAGTTAGTTTTAACTGAACTTGGTGAAATTGACCGTTAAAGTTGTTTAACGATCAAAATAGACTGTAATGAAAGAGTTTCAAATCAAATATTTTTGATGCCACATTTTTAACCCTTATCCTGTATTCATGGGTAAAAATTGCTCAAACAGGTTTTATTGTTTTTTTTTTTAAATTTATGCACAATTATTTTTCTATTAAATGGAATATATCGTTATCTATCAAACATTTTGAAATTGTTACAGGAGATGCGAAAATCTATTTAAATTGATAAATTGCCTAAAACTGTTAATAGTTAATTTTTCTTCTTTTTTTCTTGTAAAACCTACCAGTTGCTTTGACATTTGGCAATGTTGCATTTTATGCAAACTGTTAGTAAGGACATTAAGCGTTTATCATTTAATCTTTTGTAGATAGGGCCGTTTGGTTTTTGTTAATAAAAATCGCTAATTTTGGTCAAAAGATTTGTTATTTTTTTCGTGTTATTATTTGAAGATATATGACTTTATGACTACCTTGTGAATCCCCCAATTCTGTATAAAATTCATCTTTATATCTGTTATACTTTCCCCATTTGAAGTGAATGTGTCGTTATTTTTTCTAAGTGGTACAAGCAAATTACAAACTTTATTTCTTGAGTTGTGGGAAATTTTCAAATACTGCCCATCAAGAAATTAGTAGTAATAGAAAATTTCTGAGTTTTTACTGATCAAAAGCTGCCACATAATCGAGGTTAAACTGTAGTTTAAGAAACGATTTTTTTTATCTGAAATTCCTACAATGTTTGATTTAGTTACATGTACTTTTGTAAGAGCAATTAAAATTCTTTAAATTTTGAACCACATTTTCGGATTTATTTGTTAAATTTCTTACACTAACACAACAAAATAAGCATTATTTCATACAAAAGATCTAAAAACATCAGACAGAGGAAGTTTTTTTATTGGGAAAACCAAAGTTGTTCTTAATCGAATGATTAAGTTCCTTTAAACGAATATTTTAGTTGTGTATTTAAAACTTTAATTGCGCCAATTACAATTTTTTAACTCTTTCTGTATTTTAGATTTTACAAATTAAATTACCGTCGCTATATTAAATTTCAAATAGAACTTATTTTAACAATTTTGTTTACTAATTTCAAAAACATCTACACCATTTCTCATGGAAAATAAGAAAATTTCTAAAGAAATTTAAAAGATTCCAAATAAAATAGAGAATTGACCCACATGCCTGATATATTCCAGGTCCAGAGCAGGTTGGTAAAACGTTGTAGTATGCTGTATATTTAGCGCTTCTGCAATCTTCAGTAGTTACACAAATCTTTGAAACTTTATCACCTCTTCTTAAAAGGTAAGAGATTCTCTCCTACAACAGGGATGCTTGCTTTTTTAGAAGAATTATTTACAACATTTTGCATGATTCTCGTCCAAGCCAAAAATTTCATAATATAACTTTTTTTGTTCTTATTTAGTAAAATTTTCTTAAATAAAGAAACATTTTGCTTAAGTGGCTTAGACGAGAATCATGCAAAATTTTCTTGGTTCGAGCTATATTAAGTAAATAATTCTTTCCGTGTAACTATTGAACATTGCAGTATTGCAGTAGATCTATGCCGCATGCTACAAGGGCTTACCAATCTGCTCTAGATCTAGAAGAAATAATATCAATAATCAATAATCAATAATACAACGAATGTTGTGTTATAAAAATTATACAATATAATTTTTGTCGATTTCACATTAAAGTTTCTCAATTTCATTTGGAATTTTCTCAGTTTCAAATTAAAATTTCTTAATTTCATTTTGAATTTTCGCAAATTCACCTGTAAATTTCTCAATATCATTTTGAATTTTATCAATTTCGAATTTTAATTTCATAATTTCATTTGGAATTTTCTCAAGTTCATAGTGAAATTTTCTCAATTTCAAAGTGAAATTTTCTCAATTTCATTTGGAATTTTCCCAATTTTAAATTGAAGTTCTCAATTTAATTTGGAAGTTTTCTTAATTTCACTGACAAATGGTAAAGTCTATTCACAGAAAAAATTCTCTAAAATTTGTCACCAATTAAAGCATTAATGAAAAATAAAATCAGTTTTAATCAAAAATTTAATCAGGTGAATTAAACGTTTAATCAAGTGAATTAAATTTTTAATCAACTAAATTAAACGTTTAATTGATACTATTAATTTGTTTACTAATGCAAATTTAATTAATATTACAAACTTTTTAATTTAAATCCATTTTTATTTTTTTCTGTGTTATAAATTGAATTTAATTAAATGGTCTTGCATCGTGGCATTTGCAAAATGGCATAGTAAATACTTTAGTATACTTTTGGGATTGTAGTTAATACTATACAATTTTGCAAATGCTACGATGCAAGATAATTTGCACAATATTGTGAATTGGGCTATTGTTTTGATTTTTATTTAAAATAATCGGGTGTTTTAGTTTGGATTAATCTCTTTAATACGGCAGCTATACTTTCCAGCATTACATTATCAAAATCGTCAAAATGGCAGGTTTGAAGACTTTTGCATTTAGTGCTGTAATGCAAGTCTTCAACATTTTTGAATATTTGAAATTTGATAAAGTGTTGGGAAGAATCCCATACTTTCAAGCTAGATATACTTTATATAATTTATTAAAGATAAATTGTTGTCGAAATTCTTATCGTAGAGCCTTTTTTCATTTGTTCTTTTTTTCATCTTTGGCAATCCCCTAACAGAATGGTTTTTTAACAATTCCTTATATGGAACAAATTTAAAACGAAAAAGCAGTGTTCTCAAAATCAATTCATAATACGGAGAGCTTCATTATAAAAAAAAATTCCTTATAGCGAAGTTCGACTGTATATATCGAGCCCTAATAGCAAAAATGATGTAACCAACAACATTTTAGATTTTTGTTTTTTGATGAAAATCGATAATTTTTGATAATTTGCATCATCTCTAAAAATCTTATATCTCTGGGAAGTACCGTTACGAAATAAAAGCAAAATCAATTTCAAACGATACTGTAGGCTTGAAGTAAAAATATTTAAAAAAAACCTTCTGTAAAATTTTATTTTTGTTGGTTACATCATTTTTGCTATTAGGGCTCGATTTGTTTATTGAACTGTATTTTAAACAAAAAATATCGTCGCAGGAATTAAAGAACGTTGTAACTGACAAAAAATCGAAAATACGTTTTCTTGCATCATTTTTATCAGAAAAAAATACTGCGTCGATTGGTCCCGGTCCCATATTTGTATTATGAAAAAGAATTCACTTACGCAAAAAAAAAATCGTTTGCTGTAGGCCGCAGAATCACCGGGAATACTAGACTTGAGAGGAAATGTTATTGGCTGTACCCATTTTCCTCTCAAGTCTAAAAGCGAGAAATAATAAAAATAAGTTTTTAAAATCATGTTCTTAAGTTGTATAGTTTTTGTGGTATGAACTTTTTTTCTACTTTCTTTCATACAGGTTTTTTGGCTCTGGTGAATATTTTATGTTTTGCCAGTTGCAGCGTTCTTTAATTCCTGCAACGATATGTTCAACGATTTCGAACGTTAACGTTCACATAGAAAATGTCTATCAGTCAGCTTAAAAATATTTTCAATACAAATTTCTATACGAACGTTAACGTTTGAAATTGTTAAACAGTCCAGTAAAAACTTCGCCTACAAAATAATGTGTTGAGTAATCAGAAAAACATAAGAGTACTACTTACAATTCTACTGAAAGAACCAATGAATTTTACAAGGGAAGTCCCAAAATGAACGCATTCAAAAGTAAGTCATTATTTTGTTTACCTACATACATCCAGAAAGAAGGAGTTAGTTGTTATAGCTGTGGTTATAGAACAAAGCTACTAAATAATGAGTTAAAGAAGCTATTCATTCTGAAAAAGTAAGCGAAGTTTTTACTGGGAAGCTTTAACTCCGTAATGGATTTCAAAAACGCTCGAAATTCATCACAACTTTTTAAAAACAAATGAGTTTCATCATATACCTGACTGTTTTTATTTCTACCTCTATTTAACTCTATGTTATAAAACTACCAGAAATTTACACTGCAAAAAAACCATGTCACTCTTTACGTATTTTTTTCACAAGTTTCGTTTATAATGTCTCAGAATTTCTATGAAAGTGAAAATATTTTAAGTTTTTAATTGAATCATTTATTTCGAAAAGGTCCCAGGTACAAAATTCCAAAGTGTTTAGGAGACCTATAAAACTGAATATCTCTTAAGCCATTTGACTTCTTGAAGCAGAGTTTTTTCCTAAAATTGTAAGCCTCTCTTAAGCTATAACAGTAAAAACAAAAAGTTATTTCAAGTAATATTTGAAAAAGAAAGTAGTCATTAAAGTTTCCGAAGATGAGCCCTTTCTAAAAATTATTTTTTAATTTTCGTGGTTGAAATAATAAAATGGTATCTTTTGTGTATGTAATTTATTGAAACACACAAATATTTAAATAATCTATAACGTTTCAATCGATATTTGCTTTATAAGAAAAGATTAACCACTTTAAAGATTCAATTAAGAGCTCCAAAATTTTAATAAAAGTTAACAAAATTTTCACCGAAAGCTTTTTTTATTCAAAAGAAACAATAAGAACATTTCAGCCTATTTTTATCTGTTTATTTAGATTAAAAATTAGAAAATTCATACATTCGTTGAACAAAAATGAAAATATTTCATCAAGATAAACATATCTGTGGCATTTTGACAAAACATCTTAAGTCAAATTTAAAAAGTTGAAAAAAATGTTGTTAATCATTAAAATTTTGTATTACAAACGAAATTTTTCTTTAATTTTGATTTATTTTATTATTTGCTAAAAATAATTTTTTCACCAAGTTATTTTTTTAAAACTTTTTTGCTATCTTATCTCGACTTAAGATGTTTTGTCAAAATGCCACAGATATGAATTATAAATATTTTTCTTTCTATATGTATGTGCCTGTGAATACATGTTGGTTGGCCATTGCAGAATATCTTTATATACATTTTGGAAATCGGTAATTTGGATGTCATTATCCTCCGAGCTGCTTTTCAAAATGAAGATAATCAAAAATTTTGTTATTATTTTAATTGTTCGCCTGAAACATTGTTCACTATTCAGATTATTTTTTAATAATGGCAAAAACCAAAATAATTTTTTATAACAAATGGACCACATAGTTCAAACTTTCCTCCCACTATAAAATTTTTTAATGCAAGGTCTATTGCTAACTAAAGCTACGTTCACACTTGGCAAATATTTGACGAAAAAACATGACCAACAGGCAAACTAAAATATAATTTCCTTTAATTGCAATATTTATTTTGCTATGGCTAGCAGGAAAATTGGTTTTATTATGTAAAATTAAGGCCATGTTTAAGTTCGCTAACTATAACAAAACTAGTGGTAATGCTTATTTGGTCAAATATTTAATAAGTGTGACCGTAGCTTAAGACACACATACTAAATTTTCAAAATAAATATGAAGATGAGGCCTTTTTTTTACCGCTATGGAAGGGATATATAACCTTTCATTCTCACATTATGTCGGTCTATAGGTGGTACCTTACAAAACAGAAAAAAACTCAATTTCCAAATATTTGTACTTGAGCCCTTTTCGAAATAAATGATTTAATTGTAAAAAGAAGTTTAAAACGTTTTCACATTCTTACAAATTTGGTTTCTGTGAACACGAAAAAAATTTGCTCTGGTTTTTTGAAAATGAATGAAACTAACAGTCTTTTTCTTAAGAGAAAAAGTTTCTTCAAATCTTTTATTTAAAAGTATTTCTTTTTTAAATTCACTTATGATTAAACGTAAGATTTTTACTACTTTAAATACTAAACAGAAATTATGAAATATTACTTTTATTTTGGGCAATTAAAAAAAAAAAAATAAATCATTTCGTCAATTTTCAAAAGTTAAGGGTCTAATTTTTGAATATAAAAAGTTTTCAAAGATACAAATATTTTGATTTGAGATTAACTGCCTAGTTTTTAAACTAAATTAGTTTAGAAATTTATATTGAAAACAAAAGGAAATTTGAGTGTTTTTAATAATTTCAATAAAAATTCCCAAACGAAAATTTTTAATTTGTTATGAAAAACAGGCAGTTTAACCCCCATAATCATAAAAAATATTTGTATTTTATTGGAGGTTTATTGAACGAATTTCCTATGAAAATGTGTTCAATAAACCTTCAATAAAATTTAAATATTTTTTATGAATATGGGGGAAAATTTCTAATTAAAAAAAAAATTTTAATATGAAATACATAAAACAATTTATTAAAAGATTTTTGATTTTGAAAATAATTTAATTGAAATTTAATATTTAAAAAAATTCTTTAGCACTAGAAATAGACAGTTCTATAAAAGACAATTTTTGTAAAAATTGGGAATTTTGATTAAAAAAAAAATTTTGCCTAAAAAAAAAATACTGCAAAATTTAAATAAAAGAAAATAAAAATTGCTTAAATTTTGGGTGAAATAAAATTTCTTCAAATTAAAGAAAATTTCGAATTTCACAAAGTTGTTTTAAAATCATTAATAAATAAAAAATAAAAAAACTTTAGGAAAAGTCCTAAAGTTTTTGAACTCTAATATTTAACTTGGGGCCAAGTTACCGCTTTCGATATCGATCGAAATTACGTTACAATTGAGATGGAGATTTCTGTTGGTATCAAATGCCATAACTTTGGCCCCTGACTGTGCTTCTTTTTGAATTTCAATAAAATTTGTAGCTCACCCCAAAAAATACCCAAAAAGTATTTGTAAAATTAATCCATAAGATGAGAATTTGAAATTGTTTCAACACTTTCTTTTAAAACACATTTTTTGTTGTCATTTTCATGTTATTAAATATTATAATTATTTTAATTGTTTTCAAGCACTAAAATTAAATTATTACCTTTTTTCAAGTTAAACAAATTTGTTTTATTTGGGGGAAAAAAATCACAGTCTAATAAAAATTTGTTTTAACATTTTGTGTGTGTGTTTTCAATAATTATCCGTTAGTATGATGGCATTGAGGTAGTACATTTTTTTTAATATTTTTTTTTATAATATTTTTTTGTTACACTAAAACAATTTTACACTTTAAAAACGATTGCACCATTTTTTAAAAATCAATATTATTTTTCTTTTAAAATGAGCAATAAATTAATTTTTTTTCATTGAAAAAAACTTTTTTTTCAAGATGCTCCGTTTTATTTTTGGTAAAATAATATTTTTTTAATAATAATTATTTTTTTTATTTATAATTTTTTTATAATAAAAAATTTTGTTCCGTTTTGTTGTATCTTCGTTCACGAGCGCACACTTAATGATTGCTGATGTTCTCAAATTGTAAAGCTTAAGTTGCGTTTAGTTTGATCTCACTTGAAACAAAAATGTTTGTTTCTTTTCTGTGTTGTCGTTGTTGTTTTATTT
This sequence comes from Pollenia angustigena, assembly GCA_930367215.1. Classification (NCBI taxonomy): domain Eukaryota; kingdom Metazoa; phylum Arthropoda; class Insecta; order Diptera; family Polleniidae; genus Pollenia; species Pollenia angustigena. The sequence continues at coordinate 156,455,767 of OV884059.1, forward strand.
TCTCAACGTATCCGTTACACGTACAAAATTTCTTAGTTTTCTTTTTCTCAAAAAAGTAAAAAAACAAAATTATTTCCGTTTTCAGTTTTCTTTTTGGCTTAAAACTTGTTGTTTTTGTTGTTGTTTTTAAGGCAATATAATTTTGTAACTTAATAACTAAAGTTCGTTAAAGTTCTAATTTGTTTATTTAAAAGTATCTCATTTATTTTTGTTTTTTTCTTCTTTATTTTTCTTAAATATTTTGAGTATCCTTCCAGCTTGTTTGGCAGATGAAACTCAACTGAGTTGAATCTGCTGTCAGGGAGTTGTATTTAAAGAAAAATATGCCCTAGACTTGTGTTAAAATACATCTCTTTTTTCCAAGCTCAAATTTAATCCCTCCGTGTTTGTTGCGACTGTAGCAGCAGCACCATTTGCACCACAACCACCTCTGCCAAAGTATCTCAAAATTAAAAAAAAAACAACAACAAACTAATAAAAAACAGCAAGAAATATCTTGAAGAGGATTGTCTCATTAGAGACGTGACTCTATGAGCTATAAATTTAATGTAAGTGTGACAGAGCCAGCAAAGTAAAATAATTTCAAACGGAATTATATCCCACACACACTATCTCAGATACTCTCCTTACTGTTTACCCATACTTCAGCATTTTCAGAAACCAAAACAGAGAGCCAACATATGGAATCGTAAATAGAGAGTATATTTTTTTTCTTCTCTTTTTTAACCACTTATACATTGAAATGTATTACAACCAGATACCTTTTTTCAATGTATTGGTAGTCAACTAAAGTATTTATGAGTTGGGTTTTTGAGAAAATTAATCTTTTAGATACAAATGTAATTCTTAAAAGAAATTTTCTTAACACAATTTTAAGCTTTACCTAGGCCATTTACGACAGGAATTGTAAAGAATTTATTCCCTATTACTGAATGAAAATATTATAAGTCATTATAAGAATTTCTGAATATTATTTGTAGATAAATAAAGGATTTTTAATTACAAGAAATAATAAATGTTTTTACTTTAAATGGTTGTAAATATATTTACACAATTGTTTTGTAAAATACACGACAAGACTTGTCAAAAAATATATCATTCAATTAAATTAATTCAAAAGGAATAACGAAACAATTTATTTGTTTTGCGTTAAAAAAGGCACCTTCAGTTCTCTATTTTGAAATCGATCGAATTTTTGTTAATTCAGAAGGTCAGAACAAGTCTTGATCTACGGGTGCGATACAATTTTTAAATTGAGTGTTGTCGAGAATGCTTTGACCAAAAACCACCACTTGTAGACGTGTATTGGGACTAATGCAGCGGTGTTGAATGTTACCATTTTATCATTATTGTATAAAATCAAAAGTTGTGCATCAATTTCAATGAAAAAGGACTCTATTTCTTTGGAATATATTTATAGAGCTGATAAAATAGTTCTTACTTTATTTTGAAAATCTTATGGCCATTTTCTCAATGTGCTGATAAACTGTCTGTTACTTAATGCCAACATAAATTAATTAGACCGATAAACCCTACGTTAACGATTTTGGGTTTCTCAATATAACGACAAAAAACATTGTTTTGAGTTGGCACAACCTCTCAAAATACATGTTAAAGTTAGGAGTCAGCTGATTGAATTTAACAGTACGGCAAATAAAAGAAACATAAATATTTCGCAGATGAGTGCTGGTTAGCTTTGCAACAGATTAGAAGCAAATGAGACATTGAGAAAACAAAATTTCTTAAATGTACAGATTTTCGTTGGGGAAAAAGATAATTGTGTAATGAGAAAACGGCCATTAATATAATAAGTAGTTAGCGACGAATATAATTTTTCGGGAACGCGATGTAATGTAAACATGTGTTATTTAAAAACTTTTCTTACTTAACTTTTTTAAAACAAAGTTTAAGCTTTATTATAAAAAAAAATCGAAAGGGTAATTCATATGTATGTTATTTTTCTGCAAGATTTTTTTTATTAAAAAACTCAGATTGGATGAGACAAATCATTTGAGAATTGCTAACGCCGCCCATACGAAGCTTTTTTTGAAAGAGGCTTAAGGTCAATTAAAAATGAGTCTGAAGCTTAAAGATTATAATTTTACCTTAACCCGCTGTAGCAAAACAGAAGAGCCTCTGGCCGAAATAGAAACCGTAGCCTTAACATTGCCACTAGGGCGGATTCACCTTATAGGTGGCTTTGAAAACATAGAACACAGCTGAGCTACTTTTTTTTTTTATTATAGAGAGAAAAGTCAAAAGTTTCTTGTGTTTTGGATGTATCGACCAACTAGAGCCAAGATAAAAATACAATGTGGTTTTTAATGGTTGTACTTGTTGTAGTATTGCCACCATCGTTTACAAGAATTCGCCCTGACTGATACACTAACAGCCATACCTAAATAAGAGTAGAAGGCGGAATGTTTTCTTCCGCTTCGATCTAACGCTGCAATGTCATACCTAAATGAAAGCGTCAAAGTCAGGAACAGTAATATTAACTTTCTTGTTTAATAAAACTCACATAATTGATATAAAAGATAGAGATAAAAACGCTAGATTAACATAAAAACAGCTAAATTGCCATTATTTTTGTACAATAGCGGCCAACTTCACTATTAAACCCACTGTAAAAATCGAAATTTCCAATTGCAAAGCGCTACCGACACGCTTTTTCGGTATGCTACATACAAATTTAATGGGCATGATAACTTTTGAAAACTAGAAAACGCTTTCCGCTTTCATTGATGTATAGCTGTAACTCACTATTACTTGTCAAGGTCAAATTCAATGACAAAAGAATCTAAAAAAACAAGCGAATAAACCAGGGAGCAAATTACGGCATTCTATATCGATCGAATATTCCACTTAAATTGTATTGTAATTTTGATCGATTTCGAATGCCGTAATTTTGCCCCAGAGTTTTGTTTAAAACTAAGTTTTTGTCAACTTTTTTTAAAGATCTCTCTAAATTTACTAAAATTTGCTTACTAAAGCTCAAAAGTTAACTTTATTTAATAAAGTTCAACACATCGAACCATAACCGCAAGAAAAACTTAAGTGACAAAAACTAAATTTTACAGGAGGTTTTTTTATTTTATTTCATAAAAATTTTGTATGAAGGTTGTCGCTTGAGATAAAATAGTTTTTGCTTTAAAATCGTAGTGGTACATTATGTGACCATGATACTTTAGGAGATGATGCAAGTGTTGCCAGTAAAGTCATTTATAAAAAAAACGAAAATTGAAAATGATGTCGCTCAAGCTTTTTTTACGGTTAGGGCTCGATATGTTTATGTAGACTTTTTCTGATATAAGCAAAATTAAAAATTTTAACTTAGAAATTTTTGGAAAGCTTCTTGTTGATTTTCATAGAAAGCTGTTTTTTTTAACACGTTGAGAAAACTCTTCAGATAGTCAGGTAACCGTCGAACGTCAACGGGCTGAAATGCAACAACCAAAATATAAAAGAATGGAAATTTGGTAAGAAATACGACTAAGTACTCAGGGTTCAATAAATTGTATATAAACCAGACTCGTTATTATTAAACGTTATAATTTGATCTATTATTTGTTACAATATTTTTTTTAGTTCATTCACGATAGCAAAACCTAATATAAGCGCAGCGGTCAGCGGTCAGCGGTCAGCGGGTTACATTTCCTCTGAGGGCGCCTTAACAGTAACAACGAGAATCATGTGGCAAAAGCTCAAAGATCACTTTCAAATTTCAAGAAATAAAATTTTTAGATAACAATTCGATATTGATTGAATAATTTTTGCAATGTGATTCATGTTAACATGAGTCACATAATAATTTCTATTGTTAGAAAAATAATTTTTATCAGCAAGAAATTATTTTCATAATCGAATTTAGATAAAATATTTCAAGTAACTCCTTTATTTAGACCGATACCTTGCTTTTTGCTAAATGTAATTAAAAAACTGCGATTTATGGCATAAGATCTGATCTGTAGCTTTACTAAGGACCCAGCAAAAACTTACATTGCAAAGTAATGAGTTAAAAAGCTAATATAACGACTCTTCACTACTTATACATTGGCATTTTAACTCATTATTTTAACACGGTGATGTCATTGGAGGCAAGTACTTACCACCCTCGCTTACAAATAGGGAGTTAAATAAGTCATTACCACATTCGCTTACAAATAGGGACTTAAATAAGTTATTACTCCGATGTCACCAAAATTACAACTTACATGTCATGACTTTAAAAAAATTTTTTTTTTATTATTTTTTTTAAATTATTTTTTTTCTATTTTTTCTTATGTTATTTTATTTTACTTTACTTTATGTTTTTTTTTCTATTTTTTCTTATTTTATTTTACTTTGTTTTATTTTTTATTTTTTTTCTGTCTCTGGCGGGATTCGATCGCGCAACCTCGGTGCTGATAGACTAGCTCACTACCAGCTAGTCTACCGGGGCAGTGTAGTTTTTGTATAAAAAAACGATGTTTTTTACTCAATTAAGAGCGTAAATATGAGATTAAATTATTGGAGGCAACTACTTACCACCCTCGCTTACAAATAGGGAGTTAAATAAGTCATTACCACATTCGCTTACAAATAGGGAGTTAAATAAGTCATTACCACATTCATACATACAAATTGTTTTTTATTTATAATAAAAAAAAAACAAATTGTAAGAACAAATATTTTAAATCAATTTGTATTAGATTTGAAAAAACTTCAACCGTAGATGCATTTTATTACGAATGAATTATAAATTTCGTAAATCAACTCATACACAAGTACTTAGGTATCAGATTATATGTCAGCCATTACCAAACTACTTCTATGTAATGCAGATGGTATGAAGTAGTCATTGAAAAGTAAGTTGTTCAGTAATGGCAAGTCATTACCAAGTTTTTGCTGGGGATCTATTGAGGTAAAACCGAATTTCCGTGATTTAAGACAAAATACAAATAATAATTTTTATGACATTAACTGCCAATTTCACCAAGTTCAGTTAAAACTATCACCTTAACTTCCAGTTAACAATATGTTTTTGACAGTTATAACTGAAAATTAGTTATAACTGAACTTGGTGAAATCGATGAAAGCCTGTCGTAAATTTAATAACATTCCAAGAGTTCAAAAGTCATGTTTAACCTTTAACGACTCCTGGAGGGTTAAATGTGTAAGTTCAGTGTTAAAGTTAGTATAATTAAGGATCAATTGACCACCCCAATTCTTTTTTCTAGTGTTATTAAAAATTTACATGTTAAAAAGAGTTTAATTAAATTAATTATAAAAATCTCTAATCTGTAAAGGGAAAGAGAGAGTGAGAAAAAACTTAACTTTATGATTGTGCCAGTAAGAAATGGTGTTTGTTTTGTTGTTGTTACTTCACAAAGTACGCAATTTCGAGAGAATATTTGTTATATTGTTTTTAGAAAGTTTGCGTTCTACCAAATCCTCTATGGGTTGAAGAACTATTTTAAATACTTGTCCCAACAAAAAAACATGTTCTAATATAGTCATTTAGAAGATGCTTGAACGTCACCGTATTACATCGAACTTTTACAACACGAGCTTGCTCTAAAACGGTCCAGCCCACATTTTGTCGTATTTTTTGTATTAATACCCAAGATGCGTTAACCTAATTTGGAAACTTTAGTTCTTGCCGTTCTCTATATACAGAAATCTATAATGTTTTTGTATGGAAAGTGTCACGCCCTCTTCTTCAATCCCGCCCACATTTTGTCGAATGCTATGTATTGATAAGCAACATGCTTGTTCCTTATTTGGAAAGCCTGTAAAACTAAACAAAAAGTGCTAAACTTAAAAAAATCTCGAGATAAAGAAATTATTAATTATAGTTCTGTTTTAAGACTTAAGTTAGGTTCACACTTACCAAATATTTAACGAAAAACCCTGACCACTAAACAGAAGAATCTTGAATTTTCTTCGAATCTTTAATTTTTATTGTTTTATTTCTACCAAAAAAATCGCGTAAAATGCAATTAATAAGATGTTAAAAGTCATTTTATTTAGCAAACTTTTAAAAAATCGAACAAATTTTTAGTAAAAATAGCGTTTACGTGTAGGTTGTTAAGTGTGACCATAGATTTAGTTAAAAATTCTTCTTTTTTCAGTGATATTTCTTTTATCAACATACGCATGTCTCTAAATGCGTATCTGCTAAGACGTAAAATACAATTTTCTTTATATTTTCCATTATGTTTGGGGGGAAAAACAAAACCAACAGATACATTTAAACAGAAAATACCCTAACAATAATACATACATATACATATAAACACATAAAGAAAGATATTTAATAATGCAAGTACATAAGTACGTACATACATAATAACAAAGTTATATACTAAAAAAAAATCTAAACAACAACTTACATAGACCATTAGTGCTCTCTAAGAAGCAGAAGTCATCTCTATTGATGGATATACAAAGTATCTTGACCAAAAGGAAAACCTGTTTCCATTTCAAATACTGAACTATAAATGTGTATGTGTAGATACATTACATACAGTCATACACCCATATGTATTGTATCTATGTGTCCCCATACTCAATCTCTAAGAGGGGAGGTCTAAACTCTATAACAGTGGCTGGGTTATTGATTATTCACTCAAAACATCAAAAGCAACAACAATAAAACAGCAATACTCTTAGATACAAATGAAATGAAATAAACAAAAATAAAATACCAGAAGAACTGAAAGATGAAATACAATTGTATGAAAATCTTGGCGAGATAGAAAGAGAAGAGTAACCAATGAAGAGGAACATTGATTTTTTTTCTTTATTTTTGTTGTTAAGTTTTCATTCCATGTAACAAACGGTCGAGGTGCTGCTGCCACTACAACTTCTTTGGTGTGTTAAAGTGGAAGAAGTAGAAAAAAATGGTGGTTTCCATTTATTAGTGTGTGGTGGCAGGCAGCAGATACAACATCAGCAGTAGCAGTTCAAAAAACTAAAGAATGCTCTTTTTAAGAAATTAAATTTTATCTACATTTAAAAATATACATACATATACACGTGTGTACGTATTAAACGAGGCTATGTATGCATGTACTTATGATATTATCTATGTTAGTTTTTTTTAAATTGTGGTATCCATTGGATACTTTCAATGTTTGTTAGATATTTGTTAGATATAAATTCTTAAGAGGAAATTTAATTATAAAGCTGATTTGCTTATAAACTTTTTTGTAAAGGAAATATAATCAAGAATTTTTGATACAAGGATATTAAAATTTGTAAAATTAATTAAGAAAAAATTATAAAGAGTCAGATTTCTAAGTTTATTACTTGGGGAATTTTATGTCAAGTGACCAAATTTTTAAATCGATGTCTTCCGATTTGGATAAAATTTGAAGCAAGGTTAGTTCTATTGGATAATAGCTTAGACACAAATTTTCATTAGGGTCGGTCAAAAAGTTTCTGAGTTAGGGGGGGGGGGTCAAAGTTTGACATTTTGGCCAAACAGTTGTTCTTTCTCATCCATGTAACTTATTACCTATTGGTGTTAGCAAAATGTGTCCCATGTAACTTAGATAGCTATCTGATCAATCTTTTGAAAAAATTTTTTATTGTTTTTTTTAATTTTTTTTTTTATTGTTTTCAAAAGAAAGCTTATGTCTTTTCCTTTAAGGTTGTTTTAGTCGCTTTTTGGGATGCGAGCGGCTTAAGTGTTAAAAAAATAGTTTCTCACTCAAGACGAAGGTTTTTCAATTTTTAGCTATGCACTGTTTTGAATGTTTTTTTTTATTTGCGTTTAAGTGTTTCTAAGTCCTTAAAAATAAAACTTATGCTGAGAAACTAGACAAATTAACTTTTTCGACGGTCTGTGTAACATACCAAACTATAATTTTATACCTTCAAAACTTTAATGCCCACAATATGTTAATCCCAGGAATAAAATCACTTTTTTCTATGTTGTTCGTCTTGAGTTAGAAATTATTTTTTATTACAATAAGCAACACGAATCCCAAAAAGCGACCAAAACTACCAAATCGGAAGACATCGATTTAAAAATTGGGTCACTTGACATAATATAAGATAATGAAAATTAATATTACACAGTAAAACACATGATTTCGGGACTCAATTCTGATAATTGGTTATGAAAGTAGACCCAAAAAGAAGAACTTCTGCATCATTAGTTTGGACATGGTACATCAAATAATAATTTAAAAATTAATTTGAAGTTAGTAAGTATTGTATAGGGGAATTTGTCACGTTTTAGGCTCTTTTGTTTGTCATAACTCGAGAACCACTAGTCCGAATAAGCTGAAACAAATTGAAAAAAATTAAGAATTTTGTGGATATCTCGAGCAAATTTTTGAAATTCATACCTTTACTTAACTTTGAATTAAAGCGAAACGCGTTTATCGATTTACATGATTTATGTCTCATTTTGTTCATAGGTTCTGCGACTTTACGTGAAAGGAATAGGACTTGACACTTTTTTTTACCGTTTTGGATTTTTTATGAATGAAAAATAAAATATTTTAATTTTTTGGGCAAAAAATATTTTTTTTCTTTATACATTTATTTATAACTGCGAAACTGTTGCTTCTGTAGCGAAACGTTGTATGAACAGATTAAAGGAATTGTAATTCTTAATTTTTTGTTTCAGCTTATTCGGACTAGTGGTTCTCGAGTTATGACAAACAAAAGAGCCTAAACGTGACAAATTCCCCTATACAATACTTACTAGCTTCAAATTAATTTTTAAATTATTATTTGATATCAGAATTGAGTCCCGAATCAATCACCTGAAAAATGTTGTACTGTGTTATACTAATTTTAACTACTGCAAATTTTTATTTTTAAGTCTTTGTACCCACACTACAATAATGGAGCTGGTACATAAAAAAATAGGTTCTATATCCAACTTGTAGTATACCGATTAGAGCTTGTTCGCGGGAACTCCCGGGACGTAATCAATGGTTTCCACTTTCCCGGTATTTATTTGTGGGAATCCCGATAAATTTTGAAGAAATCTATGTGGGAATTGTGTATTTAGATATTTAATCCAACTTAATTTTACCACAATATTAAAATTTGCTGAAGCTTACGGTACAGAGAAAAAAATATCTCAAGAAAATTTTTAACAACACAGTTTGTGAAAAATAAAATTTTAGGTCAACAAACTTTTTATTTGATTCAATAAAAATTTATCAAAATTGCGCTTTTGCACTCACTAAAACATATTTAATAATAAACTTATTAAATATTTCTTCATATTCAATAAAAAAAAAATATTTGAATCAAAGTAAAGACAGTATTTTTACAACTCTTGGTCATTTTTTAATATTTAGTTTTGATACCGTTGCAAGTGTTAGTAATTCTCATTCGCTTGACAGTTTTATTTGTATAATATCTTTAGTTTTTCCAAAGTTTTTGGAAAAGGTTTCCTGATTATCAGGCCTAAGCAACTAGCGAAATGCGCAACAATTAATTTAAGTGTGTTTGTTGAAGAATAAAAATTGGGAATTAAGAACGTATTCACTTAAACATTTTGTTGAAAAAAATTATTTTGGGCAACAACTTCAAATATGCGATTTTCGTCTTCAAATATGAAAATTATTTGTTTGTTGATTTTTGGGAATGGTTTTTATATAGGGCATATGCAGGGCTGGGCAGTATTTGAAATACAAACATGTATTTGAAATACGTATTTTGTATTTGTATTTTAAATTCATGACATGCAAGTATTTTGCATTTTAAATACATGTCCAGCAGTATTTTGTATTTTAAATACATAAGAAGAAAGGCAAAGAATCCAAAATTACAAAAAACTTAAAATGACACCTGGAAATATCAGAAGTAGGAGGGGGCACCAGTATAGAAGACGATGCTTTTGTTGTTTTCGTAGATAGGGATGATGGTGAATCAAGGACATTAAATTTGGAGTTGGAATTTGTCAGTTTCCTCAGTGACAAAAGCAAAGACATTATCACTCTTGACAGGTATCCAAATATAAAAAGAGTTTTCATAGAATTTAATACAAGTTTGTGCTCATCAGGACCTGTAGAAAGATTATTTGCTTTAGCAGGTTTTATTTATTCTCCAACAAGTAACTGTTTGTCTGATGCTGTATTCAAAAATCTGATATTTATGAAAGGAAACAATTGTTTTTTTTTTTTTTTTTTTTATTTGTTGTCTATGGATTACATCCTTACAGACTATACAATGTGACATAAAAAAAATTTACATATGTAGAATAATAAAAAAATATACAGTTTTTTATTTTAAGTGTTTAAATAAATTATTATGTTTCGTTTTATAATTGTAGAGGTTAATGAGAAATCAATTAATTATACAAGTCATTAAAATCTTTTCCAACTCTCCGCCATGGATCAGCATTTGCGTAATTGCTGCGAAAAAATTGTAATGCTATGGGGCAAAAGTAACGAGTAGGTCTTTGAGGGACATTGAAAGTAATATTTTCCAAAAGAAACTCTGATGAAATATCGCCATTAATTATATTTAACATAAAGGATACATTTAGCATAATTCTTCGGCTTTTTAAAGTTGGTAGTTCAATTAGTCTACTTGGATATGATGGTAGATTTATAGACAGATTCCATTGTAAACCTCGCAGACAAAACAGAAGAGATTGTTTTTGAACAGATTCGATATACTATGTACGTTGTATTGCGGGTCCCAAATTACGGATCCATATTCAAGGATCGGTCTTACAAGTGAGGTATACAGCTGTTTTGTAATATCGGGATCGGTAAACTCCTTTGCCCATCGTTTGATAAAGGCAAGAACACCTCTGGCTTAATTGACGGTCATATGAATATGTGGAACAAAACTCAGTTTTGGATCGAGTATGTTATGCTCTCCTAAAACGTAATGAACATTAACGCCGTTCCTCCTAAAGAATCGCATATATTTGCACTTTTTTAGATTAAGTTCCATGAGATTAGCTTTACACCACTGATAAAATTATCAAGATCGTTTTGAAGAAAAATATGTTCGTATGGGTTTTTATAGCTAACTAGCTTAACCCGTTGCGCTTCGCTACAATGCTTTAGCCAACTTTGAAGACTCTCCCTTTAATAGTTCTTCAGTAGAGAGATATTTATTTTTATTTTCAAAAGTGTAGTATACCATAAGAGTGACTTCTACAAAGTTTGAACATTCTTTCTATAACAGTTCTTAAGATAAGAGATATTAAACATCGTCGTTCTATGGGGGGTGCCACTTCCCCCGCTGCTATATTATTTAAATTTTTGCGCTCAGAAGATCTTACTACCAAAAGTTCAACAAAATGCGTGCAGCGGCTCTTATTAATATTTCTATATATGAGGGGTACTGCTCCTACTCTGTCTACCCCGCCCATTTTTCTATTGAAATTTATAGTTGAGCATAAAATTAGCTTTAACCACGTTTGAAGGCTGTCCCTTTAATATTTCTTCAGTTGAGCAATATTTAATATATGTATCCTACGGGAGGTGTTTCCCCCTTCGCCTTCCCGCTTTATTTTTATCTTCAAAAGTGTAGTACACCATTATAGTGACTTCCACAAAGTTTGAACATTCTCACTACAAAAGTTCTTAAGATATGCGATATTAAACATTGGCGTCCTATGGTGGGTACCACTTCCCCCGGGCTCAGAAGATCATACTACCAAAGTTCCAACAAAATGCGTGCAGTGGCTCTTATTAATATTTCTATCTGTGAGGGATACTGCTCCTCCCCTGTCTACCCCGCCTATTTTTATATTGAAATTTATAGTTTACCCTAATAGTAGCTCTTACCACGTTTGAAGACATTCTCTTTAATAGTTCTTCAGTTGAGCGATATTTAATATATGCATACTATGGGAGGTGTTTCCCCCATGCGCCTACCCGCTTTATTTTTATTTTCAAAAGTGTAGTATACCATAATAGTGACCTCCACAAAGTTTGAACATTCTCACTACAACAGTTCTTAAGATATGCGATTTTAAACATTGGTATCCTATGGTGGGTACCACTTCCCCCGCTTCTATTTTATTTCAACTTTGGGGCTCAGGAGATCCTACTACTAAAAGTTCAACAAAACGCGTGCAGTGGCTCTTATTAATATTTCTATCTATGAGGGGTACTGCTCCTCCTCTGTCTACCCCGCCCATTTTTATATTGAAATTTATAGTTTACCCTAATAGCAGCTTTAACCACGTTTGAAGACTCTCCCTTTAATAGTTCTTCAGTTGAGCGATATTTAATATATGCATCCTCTGGGAGGTATTTCCCCCCTGCGCCTACCCGCTTTATTTTTATTTTCAAACGTGTAGTATACCATAAGAGTGACTTTTAGAAAGTTTGAACATTCTCACTATTACAGTTCTTAAGATATGCGATGTTAAACATTGGCGTCCTATGGGGAAAACCACTTCCCCCGCTGCTACTCTATTTCAATTTCGGGGCTCAGAAGATCGTACTACCAAAAGTTCAACAAAATGCGTTCAGTGGCTCTTATTAATATTTCTATCTATGAGGGGCACTGCTCCTCCCCTGTCTCTCCCGCCCATTTTTATATTGAAATTTATAGTTAACTATAATAGCAGCTTTAACCACGTTTTAAGACTCTCCCTTTAAAAGTTCTTCAGTTGAGCGATATTTAATGTATGCATCCTCTGGGAGGTATTTCCCCCCTGCGCATACCCACTTTATTTTTATTTTCAAAAGTGTAGTATACCATAAGAGTGACTTCTAGAAAGTTTGAACATTCTCACTATTACAGTTCTTAAGATATGCGATGTTAAACATTGGCGTCCTATGGGGGATTCCAATACCCCCGCTGCTATTTTATTTTAATTTCGGGGCTCAGAAGATCCTACTACAAAAAGTTCAGCAACATGCGTCCAGCGGCTCTTAAGATATGCGATAATTAATATTGGCATCCTATGGGGGGTACCAATTCCCCTGCCCCTATCGAAAAAATAAGTAGCATATTTTATTTTTAGGGCTCACGTGATGTTACTGTAAAAATGTCAGGAAAATCGGTTCAGTAGTTTCGGAGTCTATAAGGCGACAAACAAAAAAACAAACAAACAAACAAACATACAAACATTTTTCATTTTTATATACAGTGCTGTCTGGGTAGAGTGAACCCCCGATGCTATGAATACCTCGTTAGAGTGAACACCAGAATGATAACATTGACTGCTCTGTAGAGTGAACACTCATGAACCTCTATAGAGTGAACATACTTTATAGTGAGTTTTTAGGTTTGGCTTAGGAGAAAAACAATGAAAACGAGCATAACAATTAAAGAGAACATAAAATAACGGTAAAGTAACGATTCTTTTAGAGTAAGTTAACAAGTTACTCTCACAAATACGCATTCTATGAAGTGTTTATTTATGTTAGCCTGCGCGCATGTTCAATTAAGGTCGTGTCTCAAAGTTAATTTCTGAAAAATTGGTGTTATAAAATTGTTATATACAAATGGATTCGAAAAAGCGACATTACAAAAGAAATTCAAAAAGGTGCTCGTGTTACTTCTTTAGCACAGCGTTATGGCGTTGCAAAAAAAATTTCTGGCATAAATAAAAAGAAAATCGGAGTAATAAAGCTTATTGGTAACTATACATTTGGAACCCAAAGAAGAAAGACGCTTTAAAAAGGAGAGTTTCCATGCATGGAAAAAGCTTTGTACAATTTATAACCTATTAATGCATTTAAAATAAGTAAATAAGTTTTTTAAATAAAAAAAAATCAACCTTGATTTAGTGAACAACCTGGGTATAGTGAAATCGCTCTGCAAAAATTAGTTCACTCTACCCAGACAGCACTGTATATAGATAGAAGTAAATTTTGACATCATCAGCGTACAATAAAATGTTACAGTATTTTATTATTGTTGGAAGATCATTAATAAACAAGCTAAAAAGAAAAGGTACAAGATGGCTTCCTTGAGGTACTCCAGAAATAACATGTATGATCTTAGAAGATTTATTTTTAAATCGGACAGTCTGTGTTCGATCACACAGGTATGTTTTGATCCAATTAAGGCTGTTCGAATTAAGACCAAGTGAGTCCAGTTTACAGAGAAGAAGGTTATGATTGACTTTATCAAAAGCTTTACTGAAGTCAGTTAATTAGTTTAATCTAATGTAATTTTTTGGTTTGAATAAAAATGGCGTATTTCGTATTTTAAATACATACATGTACATGACGTGGAAATATTTTGTATTTTGTATTTGAAATACGTACATTAAATGGAAGTATCTTGTATTTTAAATACATACAGATATGTAAGTATTTTGTATTTTGTACATTAAATACCGCAAACTATGTATTTTGCCCAACACTGGGCATATGGATAACTATAGATCTATCTTCACGAAATTTTATTTCTTGTCTTAGCAAATTGAAGTGGGCTACAATATTTAGTTGTGCGGTTAAGGGCATAGTGTTTTCTGTGGGTGAGTTTTATATAAGGCGTATGATAAATTTCGACTCGATCTTCACAAAATCTAGTGGCGTGATTTCGAGTCTTATAAAAGTTGATTATCCTAAATTGCACCACAAAAGCATTATTCGTTACGCTTTCAGCCATACTAAGTCGCAATTTACACTATGGACATTTCTCCAGATCTATGAGAGAACCAGTTGAGTGCTTATTAATTTCATGAATATTAATTATCCAAATTCTTTTCGAGTCCTCCAATAATATGAACTAGGAAACAAATTGTTTTCTTAAATTATTAACAGTTCGGTAAATAAAATTTACCAAGTTACGCCTATTTTGAAATTAGGACACCTTTAAACTTTTTATAACATCTCTCTAACTAATTTACGTTCTGTCTCTGCAAACAAGCTAGAATAACCAAAAATAATTAACTTGCAATAAAGTCATTTCCAAATGTTGCAAGTCGCGACCCTCTTGTCTTTTATTTTTGTTTTTTCAGCTATTGTATTTGTTTTTATGTCTAGCACAGTCTGGATCTTAGGCGAAAAATAAGAGAAATACCAGCAAAACTTCCCTCTTTTACCACAATTTGTTTTTGAAATTTTCTTATTTTAAACATAATTATCACCAGCATGATGATCATTATGGATGGCAACGTTTTAAGTAACGAATTTTCTTGTACTGATAACGCGTTATCCATTTGATGGCAAATTGTCTTCTTTTCTCTACTCTTTGTGAATGTGTTTGTAATAAGGAATCGTTATGTAAAATATAATAACTGCCCCTTAAACACATGCATGCAACAAACGCTAAATTTTTTTTTTTTAAATTTTATAACGATCGCCAAGAAGACGCGTCACAGTTGACCGCTTTGATCGTTTCGTTCTTCTTCTTTTTCTATCTCTTGGTTTTTCTTTATTCTTGTGTTCATACTTCTAGACGGCAGAAGGTAAGCGAGTAGGCAAGGTGTGCAGCTTTACGACATTCATTCGTTTATAGTTTTTTTTCTTTTGAGGAAAACAACAAGAAATATTTGAAAGCGACAATGACGTTGATGATGATGTGGTCGTTATTTTTGTTGCTGTTGTCGTTTGCTTGTGTCGTTCTTTGGTGGAAGTAGAGGAAGTTCATAAGGGTCGTCCGTCAACGAAATTACACTCCACACACACGTGATATGACACAAAAACAAAAAAAAAACACATACTTTTTTTTAATGAAAATAGTTAAAATATTCATAGAAAATATTGAGTATTCCAAGTGTGTTTTCTTTACTTTTTATGTTGGCTGTTGCATGCATTTGTGTCACATAATGTAGAATTTAATGGGTTCTTCGTCATCTGTTTCAACCGTTTTGTGTTTTTTGTTGTTGTAGTTTTATTTGCTTCTTATCGTCTATTTGTATGTGTTGATTTAGTCAAGATGCAAATTAGTTGCACGCAGTTTAAGGGTTATTAAATTGGGTTTTTACTATCTGTCTATTTGCATTTAAGTTGATTTTCATTCTGTGCAGTTTTTAATATGAACTTTAAATGTTATTATCGATTATTTCAAATTTAGTTTTTTTAGTTTAACAATACACTGTGTTACACAAGAATTCACAGAAATTATGTTTCGATAGATTAAGAAAACAGCTAAAATTTATTTTCGATTCAATACCTAACGGAATTTTAAAGATATAGGTATTTAAATTTTTAGAAATCTGTAATTAAAAAATTCTATTTAATAACAACAAACTGTAGCAATGAGATTTAAGTTATTTCACAAAAAAACGGAGTGAGAAAGAGTTTAAGTACTTTCGTAATCTATGGAGTCCAACAAATCCACACAACAATAGTGGAGGGGGAATTATGCATGTGTGATGATGTGTGTAACATCCTAGACCCACCATTTAGTATACAAGTAGGTTTAGTTAAGTAGGCTGGTTTTGCTTTACCATTGTATTGCCGTCTAATTTTGAATTTAGAATTAAAAGAATACACCCGTTTTATTAAAAAAGTTTAACCGGACTCTATAAATTTTAAAAACTTTCGTAAAACTTTTGCAAAAACTTTATTTTGAATCAAGAAGAGTTAAAGTCCAAATGTTATATAAAACCTCTTACATCAATAAAGAGACAAAAAAGTAATTGTATAAATTTGGTCTCGGTGTAAACTTTTAAATTTGTGATTGATTTTCTATAATCTGTTTTGAGTTACTCTTAATTCCTGAAAGCTGCGACTGATTAAAATAATAACTAGGAAGACTGCTATGTTCGGCTATGCCGATGGTGCGATAAGAAGAGAAAGTTACATAAATACCATTCTTTAGATATAAATAAATCCATTTTTTGCCGCGCCAGTATAGTCCACATTTTGTCGGAGATAGTTTATTGATATCCAAGATGCTTGTATTTAAGTTGGGATCTTTGGCTCTTGCCGTTCTCCAGATATAAAAAAATCTATAATGTCTTTGTACAGGAGGTGCCACGCCTACTTCTGGTAAAATTTTCTCTAACCATTCTTCAGATATAAATAAATCTATTTGTGCCACTTCTTCATCCCCGTTCACATTTTTTCTGTTGTTGTTCATTGATAACCAAGATGCTTGTACCCAGGGTTACCGTTGGAAATTTTCGAAAAGGGTCACAAAAAGGGTATTTTCCAGAAAAAGGGGTCAAAAAAAGGGTATTTCAATAAAAAAAAGGGTCAAGTTATTTATTAGCAGTATTTCCCATTTTAATGAACATAATAAGATCAAGTTTTTTTTATAAGCAAACAAACAAACAATATTTCAGGTAGGAAGAGCTCAAAAAACTTAATTTTTTTATGGAATACTCTGTCCTATTTTAAACACCTGACAAAATGTTTATTCTTTATCATTATACATAGCTAATTTTTTAATATTTTTTATGTAATTTTCCGATTTAGTGATGTCAAAAAATTTTAGTGTTTGTCGATTAAAGCGATGTTTTCCTGTAAGTGTCAGATTTTTTAAAGCTTTTACGATTTTTAATAAATATAAGACTTTGCTATCATACCGCTGTTACCAAATATATGGGAATTTCCGCTAATTTAGCAATTTTTCCTTGTTTTCATTCCTGTTAGGGCACTCACAACGCTATCGATTCAAAGAAGCAAAAAGTTCAATACCTTTTGCCATTATTAAGGGCGAATTTTTTTGAATAAAACATGCTACTCTTTAAGAGAGCAAAACACCAAATTGCATTTTTTTTTAATGAAATGTAAAATTTTGGTTTTTAAAAGAAATTACCGTAAAAAATAACAAATATTTATATGAGTTATGTTTGCTATTAGGGAAATTGTACTTTACTATCAAAAATCAAGGAGAAGAAAGCATGAAATTGTAAGTTTATACTTTGAGTTTGTTCCATATCAAGCAATGCTTATTTCGGAAACATTTGTTTAGCACTTCTGTTCCGCAGTGTTGACAAAAAACAAAATGTGAGAGCTATTTCCAAAAAAGGGTCAAAAAGTGTCACAAAATAGGTGATAATGATACAAAAGTATAATATAAAAAAAGGGTCATAAAAGGTATCAACACCGTCGAAAAAGGGTCAAATTGATACTTTAGTATCACAACGGTAACGCTGCTTGTACCTAATTTGGAAACTTTGGCGCTTAAAATACTGAAAAAAATGACAACTAGAGATTTGCGGGTAGAATTTGATGCAGCCGATCAGGCTGAATTTCAATAGCAAACTTTTCGGCACTCTATGTGGTGTAAATATATTACAAGCCACATCCATTATATCTGGGGTCTTCGCAATATCCCATTCAGCGGCCACACGGACAGACGGACGCCGTTAAATTAACTTCGCTTCTCATAAAGACTTTTCTTAATCAATTATGTTCAAATTTCAAATGAAAGAACAAACTTATATATACCCTTTTCCCTGCGTTGAAGGTTTTCAACCGGATCGTTCCTTACGGCCCTTTTACAGTAAATACTGAGTATTACGACATGTCAAAAACTTGAAGAAATTCAAAATGTATAATTGTGTAAAAACGATTTGTTATAAAGTGCTAAAAATACACGTTAAGGAATTTATTTGATTTTATGGCTCGCAGCATTTTTGAAATTGTCTAAATGATCAGAGTTGTATTTTTATAAAAACACAAGAAGACAATCAGGGATGGAAAATTCAAATTTGTTGACAAATGTTTATATTGGGTGGGTGGTGTTATTGATGCCGCACGAAAAATTCATCTGAAATAAATATCGACCGATATGCAAATTGCAATTATTCATTTATATGGGCAAATCCCAGAAACAGTCCACCAACCAAAAATTTTTCAAATTAATTTTTATACCCACACCACAATAGTGGAGAGGGTATTATGCATTTGTGCTGATGTGTGTAACGCCTTCAAATAGTGGTCCTAGACCCAGCTTAAAGTATACCGATCTACTCAGAATCAGTTTCTGAGTCGAACTAAGGATGTCCGTCCGGCTGGCTGGCTGTCCATGTAACCTTGTGCGCAAAGTACAGGTCGAAATTATATGGATAATTTGATAAAATTTGGGTCATAGGTTCTTATTGGCACAAGGACCAAGCCTATTGAAAATGGGCCGAATCGTAGGACCAAGAGGGAAGATAGGGGGAAATTTCTTCCTTTTAGAAACTATCAGACCGATTTTAATGAAATTCAAAACATAGATAGATCCATATCTATATGGACACAAAATCTATACATTTTTAAAAAAATCGGACCACGAGGGGAGATAGGGGCAATTTCTGCCTCTCAAACCGATTTTAATGAAATTTAAAACATAGATAGATCCATATCTATAGGGACACATTAGCTATACAGTTTTTGTAAAAAAAAGGACCACAAGGGGAGGCAGGGGGCAATTTCTGCCTCTCACAAACTTTCAAACCGATTTTCATAAAGTTTATAAACATAGATAAATCCATATTTACATGGACACATAAGCATGATATGTTTTTAAATACTGTGGTGTAGGGTATCATATGGTCGGGCTTGACCGACTATACTTTCTTACTTGTTTTTGATGGAATATAAGACTAGATGCATAATTTCATTTTTATATTAAAAATATGTATGTATTTCAATGATCATTAATGCAATAATTTTTACCAAATCCTACCCCACCCCTGATCTCTTAATGTTATACGAGAAGTTAGCATTATTTTAGGAGATTTTTGTGCTTAAAATAGCACTATAGCAGACTCATCAAAATATAAATTTCGTTACAAAAAAAAGTTGAGATTCATTAGTTAAGAAATTTGTTTAAGAAATGCAATTCTTTAAAATATATACATAATTTGTTTTGTTAAAATAAATAAAATATAATAATAATATACTCCTGGAAAAACTGTAGCGTGCGTTGTCTGTCACAAAGGCTTCACGGCTTTTGTCAAAAAATCACAACATTTTTTTGCTGCGAATAAGTGATTTTAGAATTCTCTTATAGTCATCTTTCTTTTAGGAATTAGATTTTGTATACCTTATGATGCAAAATTCGCTAATAAGTAGGAAAACACACTTCAACTTCCACTTTTTGTGGAACTTCATCTAAAGATTTGAGAAAAACTAAAGATAATAAAAAAATAAAAGTGTTAAGCGAATACCTGTTTATATTTTATAGAGTTTTCTGTTTATTTGACGTGTGTAAAGTGTAGACGCACAATTTTATAAAAAAAGATTTTCTCTTGATATTTTGACAATCAGACCAAAAATCAGTGGATTTTGTGGGAGCAAAAAAAATCTTAAGACTTGGAGAATAGTGTAAAAGGGGGTTTACTGGCTTACAAATTTACATAGAACGAATTGATCTTTTGTAGCTCCTATAGATTTTTTAAAATAACTTTTGTTTTTAAAGAAATTAAATTAAGGGAACAAACTAAAGAACTGGAGGACCACACCCCGCGTTTCGCCACCATGCACCGCATATTTTTTATAAATTTCTTGAGTTCTACGTTTCAAGTTATATGCAACGCTTTTTATGCTGCATTACCACAAGTAAAAAAAATTTATTTGTCAAAATCGGCTGATTTGTTCGAACGCTGCTGGTGCCGTTCACAAAAGTCCTATTTTTCGCATTCAACACCTCAATGCATCCTAAGCTTATGTGTATGTTGCTTGTTACAAATAACTACACAGATTCTATTTTTTTTGACAGCTGCGTAGACAGCGAAAAGGCGTGTAACGCGTGGTGCGGACCTTTAGCTTAAGGGATTGCGTACATCCACTGTTCGATTAGAGATTAAAGGCTCAGTTAGCCTGGAGTAACAGCAACTTAACTTTACCGTAAAAAAGTAAGACCAATCTAATTCTTACACATTGAGACGTAACATCTTACTGCTAACTATAATCGTTCTAAATGAAACAGCTGATTTGCAACGTAACTGTTACTCCCGGCTAACTGAGTCTTAAGGCTGCTTATTGCAAACTACCCTTGGCACACGCGTCATTTATTGGCTGTGGTTTAAATCCAAACAGCCGGCAAAGTCATCCTAAAGGTGGTCGGATTAGAGGCTGATTTTCGACCTTGCCTTAGAGGTAAATAAATAGATTAGGCTCATAAACAAGGGGTTAGTACATGATTAAGGCAAAGTAAGTCGTTATTTAGTCGAATATATTTATTTAAAAAAATTTTCTATATTTAACTCCCTTTTAATTTTCTTAGCAATTACATTATCTGCTATGTATGTATGTAAAGGGTGTCCAAATTTGAGGTATTATCGGTATTTCGAAAATCGCCACAGGATGATGATCCGAAGCTTTTTGTGGCGGAAAATTGATTCTTTAGACGTAGATAATATGTGGTTTTAAGAGGACTTGCAACTTGCAACACAGCAAATGAAATGAAATTTAAAAAAAAAATCGAAAGCTGTTTGAGAAACTGTTAGCGTCAAAAAAAACCCCAATTTTAAATGAAAATAGATGTATTCCTAACCACCAATTCGGCTTTAGAAGAGAATACAGCACAATTGAGCAAACCCATCGTATAGTAAACGCAATAAGAAAAGCCTTTGAAGAAAAAAAATATTGTTCCGCTCTCTTCATCGATGTTTCTCAAGCTTTTGATAAAGTCTGGCATGAGGGCTTATTACATAAATTGAAGCTCAACTTACCAGTAAACACACACAAGCTGTTAGAAAGCTACTTAGTCGGTCGAAAATTTATTATTAAAGAAGGTGATTATTTAAGCTCTCCTCAGCAAATTGACGCTGGAGTCCCTCAGGGAAGCATCCTGGGCCCACTTTTATACTTAATATATACCTCGGATATGCCAACAAACAACTACACACAAACTTCAACATTTGCTGATGATACAGCTTTTTTGAGCGTGCACGAAAACCGTCAAGAAGCATCTCGATACCTACAGGATCATATATTTCAACTCGAACTATGGTTAAAGCAATGGAGGATAGAGGTCAATGAGCAAAAATGCGTACATATAACATTCACCTTGCGCATGTAAAATACCTCGGTATTCATCTATATCGCCGTTTAACGTGGAAAAGCCATATAGAGGCAAAATTAACTCAAATGAAACTAAAAGCCATCCAAATTCATTGGCTTATTGGAAGAAACTCTGTCCTTAGTCTCGACTGCAAACTTCTTCTTTACAACTCCATCTTAAAGCCAATCTGGTGCTATGGTATTCAGTTATGGGGCACTGCCTCGGCCACTAATATCGAAAAAATTCAAAGGCGCCAAAAAAAACTACTTCGAATAATCACAGCTGCCCCTTGGTACGTTAAAAACTCAAATATTCACAAGGATCTTAATGTTCCATTAGTTAAAATTATGATTACGAAATATGCAGTAAAATTCTTAAAAAGGCTCGAATTGCACCCGAACCCACTAGCACGAAATATTTTAAATGATAGCGGCCACACTCGCTTAAGAAGAAGAGATACTGCAGCACTTATCCAATTAGATGAGCGATAAACACCTATAAAAGTGAACAGAACCCGCGATGAAGAAAATTTTTGTCTGGCACTGGCAGGACAAAAAATAACGTATTAGGTTAAGATTTGATTAATTATTGTTAGTTCGTATTTAATATATAAAGATTCAATAAATAAATAATGAAGAAAAAAAAAATGCATTATATCTCTTAGGGCCAACTTGAAGTTAGCTAAAGTTAAGATTAAATTGACAGATAATAATGTGTTATCTGTCAAAAAGCGTCTGTTAACTGTCGGATAACAGCTAACGCCAAGTTATAATAATGGCCCTTAGAGGAGGAGTGAATTGGCCACAAAGATCGTGCGATTTGACACCTTAAGATTGTTTGTTGCGAAGTTTTTTGAAGTCGAAAGTGTACAGCAATAATCCTACAACAACATTATCCAGAATATAACAACCATTGACTACAGTTCATTGAAAAACGTGATTGAGATATTTGGCAAAAAATTGGCAGCCTGTCGAGTTAGTAGGGGGGGTCAATTGAACGACATCACTTTTAATTTTTAATCGGAACCTATTCGTATTAAACTGAAATAAAAATATTTTGAAATTTTGAATATCCCAAAAAAAACTCTTTTTTTTTTATTAAAATTGAAATGATACCTCAATTTTTGGACACCCTTTGTATAGACAAGGTTTTGAGAAAAACTTTGACATTTGTTAAAATCTTTCACAATTAATCACTCGCTGATATTTTGTACAAATGTTTAAACTTTAAAGATAAAGTCATATTTTTTGAATTACAACAACTGGGGATTTACCCAGTTGCTGTTAGTTTTACGTTGTGTCATAAATCGATTAATTGTAAAACAAAAATTTAAATCAAATAGATTTTTTTTTTGGTATTTACCTTAACTTTTCAAATAAAACTTGTTGTTTTTCTAACACAATAATAAAGATAAAATGAGCACACAAGGACAACTTATTTATAATATTTTGACTAGTTAAATTGACTAGTCATCTTGACGAGCCAGCCGCAAGAATTAAATCGTTTTTAACTTCCTTCCGTGTTTGCTAAAAGAAAGACACATTATTTAAGAATTAACTTTATGCGTCTTAAATCTCTTTGTAGTCCTGCCAGCATACAAATTTGTTATTTTCTATAATTATTCTCTGAAGAGTTGAGAGACTGAAAGATAAGTAAGCGCATGTGCGCACCTTTTGTATTTATATACTAGTAAAGTGACTTTAATAGCAAATAGTTCCCGCAAGATTATCGTACTTGCTTGTCTTGTAAGATTGACTTTTTAAGTTGAGTTTCTGAAGGATTAAGAAAAATCTTATTATAAATAGGGTGTATTGCGTTTAGTTTAAAAAGGATTTTCCTTAAGAAAAATTATTTCACATGTTTTGGGTGTTAAGTTTTTGTTAAACTAAATTTAGCCACATGGTTTTTGTATACGACTGTGTGTGATTTTATTTCATAATGTGCCATGTAATTATCAATATTTAACCGCAATTAATGAAACATTTAACTCGAACATGTTAGAGTAACATTAAACTAAGTATTATTAAATTTATTTTTATTTTAAGTTTTGTTTTAAGTTGTTTCTTTTTTCTTCACTCATTTTTATCATTTTAGCGTGCATAATTATAATTTCTTCGACGTTTTTTTCTCGTTGTTGTGGGAATTGGCAAAAGAAAACAATAGAAATTTTACTTTCATACACACATCTTCAACTAAAGTGTATGAGTACTTTTTGTGTCTGGCAGGTTTTTTTTACTTCTTAAAGCAAAATTTGTATCATTTTGAATACTTTTTTAAATCTTATAAAGCAGTAGCGTCCGTAGGAAAAGTAAAATTGCATGAATACATACATCCCAGAGCATAAACATACTCATGCTAAAAGAAGTGAGAAAGTATAGTCGGGCAGGCCCTACCATATGATAACCTGCAACACATTATTTAGAGACACATTGTCGAGTGTTTATCCTATTTATCCTATTTGGGAGCCATGGGCAATCACGGACCCGGCAGAACAAAATTGTCTTATGAGGCTAAGATTTATGTTAAAGTTCTTTGTGCCGAATATTATTAAGATATCTTCATCCGTATGAGATTTCTTTGTCATCTTAGAATGGGGTTTATATGGCTAATTTTGGACCTACCAGCACAACATTTTGTAGCCAATTTGTATCCCAATACCGACATTTACCAGGAAATTATGGAGCTAAAACTGATTTTAAGGAGTACTGTTTGTATGGGAGCTATGGTCAAATATGGACCTATTCCAATTAAATTTGTTAAGATGATTTAGATTGCATAGAAATAAGTTTGGATAAAATTTAATCTTAATGGAAACAAATAAAGAGCCTTCCGGAAAGAAGTTTGTATGGTGGGTATGTGAAGTTATGTACCAATTCTCACCATTTTCAACAGTCTTGGTTCTTTAGAATTAGCACCTTTCTACTAAATTTCATCAATATATCTTCGAAATTGCGACCTGCACTTTGCGCACAAAGCTTGCACGGATTGCCAGCCTGCTGTACGGACGGATGGACATCCATAATTTGACTCAGAAAGTGATTCTGGGTCAATCGGTATACTTAAAGGGGATATAGGACCAATATTTAAAGGTGTCCATTATTCTGGTGGAGGTATAAAAAACTCACTTTTTTTCAATTAAACCATTAATCAAAAATAAAATCAGTTTTAATTAAAAATTTAATCAAATGAATTAAACGTTTAGTGCAGAAAATGTTGTAAAAATCCAAAAATATTTGTTATCAACGTTTTTCTTGGGATTCAAAAATTTAATTAACAAGGTTCCGTTTAAATGTGCAAAATTCCCATTTCATACTATTGATAAACTTAAATTAATTGTTGATGGGAAAAGCTATTCCTAAGCGCATTTCACTGGTTGCTTAGGACAGATCGTCAGAAAACGTCATCCAAAGATTTAAGAAAAACTAAAGATATTAAACAAATAAAACTGTTAAGCAAATAAGAGTTATTAGCACATTTAAACGAAACCTTGTTAAAAAATATTTAGTTGATACAATTAATTTATTTACTGGTGCAAATTTAATTTTTTTTTTATTTATTAATTATGTACACCAATTTTTTAACTGAAATCAATTTAAATTTTTTTCTATGTGGAATCCAGCTGAAATAGTTGAGGGTTTTAAAAAGAACATAATTTTTTTTTTTTTAATTCTACAACCCAAAGAATAATAAATCTAAAATAAACTTTCTCCAATTTGACCAATTTTCTTTTTTGAAATTCGATAATAAAAATTACAATGTTCTAAATTTCCGAAACATAAAAGACCTGCTAATGATTTATTAGAATAATTTTTTTAGCAAGTTAAATTCAACAGTAGCCTGTATTTTTTCCATAGAGGGAAGGCTTGAGTTTCTAAACTTGTAACAATCTGCTTCTAATTCTTGTGTAATTCTTTCCGACAATGTAGTTTTCAAAGAACATTCACGAAGTTAATTCTCCCAAGCCTATTTACATTAAACGTATAACCATGCTGAAGATTAAATAATTTATCGAGGAATGAATTGAGGACTATGGTGACAGTAAAGAGGTGAGGAAGCAATGAAGAGGTGCTATCGCCTTCACGGAAAATTAATGGAATCATTCTGATACTAAAAGGCTATATATATGTATCGGGGGATTTTTTAGCTGTTATCTTTTTGGCAACACTTGTTTAAACAGCTAATGCACGTTTCGTGTTTTGTTTCACTGTCAAACATCTTCAGTTTGGTCTATAATTTAACCAAGAATCGTCTTACAAACGAACAACGCTTGCAAATTATTGAATTTTATTATCAAAATGCGTGCTCTGTTAAGAAAGTTCATCGCGCGCTTCTTCCACTTTATGGTCACTTTAATCGACCCACTGAAGCGGCTATTCGGGCTATTGTAACTAACTTTCCCACCAAATTTACATTGTTGGACATTAAACCACCAACACGCTTACGTAGAGTGCCAAGTGAAGAAAATATCGCAGCTGTATCGGCCAGTGTTAATGATGATCATCAATTATCAATTCGTCGCCGTTCGCAGCAATTGGGCAATTGGGTTTTTTTGCCCAAAATGCAAGAGCTTGACTTGCATGACATGTGGTTTCAACAAGACGGTGCCACATGCCACACAGCACGCTTAACAATGGACTTATTGAGAGGCGAGTTCGGTGAACATTTTATTTCACGTTCGGGACCGGTAAATTGGCCGCCTAGATCGTGCGATTTAACGCCTTATTATTTTTAGTATTTTTTGTGGGGCTATGTTAAAGCTCACGTCTATACATACATGCCCGCTTCAATTGACGCATTGGAAGACAACATTGAAGCATTTATTCATGAGATACCGGCCGAAATGTTGGAAATAGTATGCCAAAATTGGACTAAGCGGATGGACCATTTGAGGCGCAGTCACGGTCAACATTTGCATGAAATAATCTCCAAACATTTAATTATATGGACCGTACTATCGATTCAAATAAAGATTTCATGCATTTTTCTGAATTTTATGTGTTTTTTTTAAACTTTCCTATAGCTCTTAAAAAATCACCCGATATATGTAGTATATCGCAAAAAAGCAATAAATTTGCTAAAGTTTTTTAAAAGAATATTTACCAAATCTGTTAGAGTTTTATATATATTTCTGTGGCATTTTTAAAAAACATCTAAAGTCAAAGATAAAAAGTTGAAAAAAATGTTGTTTATCATTAAAATTTTTATTAAAAAAATCATTTTTGTTTATGTTTTTAAAAGTTTGTATTATAAACGAAATTTTTCTTCAATTTTGGTTTATTTTATTATTTGATAAAGATGATTTTTGCACCGAGTTTTATTTTAAACTTGTTTGCTATCTTATCTCGACTTAAGATGTTTTGTCAAAATGCCAGAGATTTATTAATCCAAATTTTGATATTTTAATCAGGCTAAAGTTAGGTTAAATACCATTTAGTTTAAAGATTTATGTTTGGCTATTGACTGCCAGACGTCGTCAATGGCGGCGAGTGTTAAACGGCAAACCCCTCTAAAAAGATGAGTGGTTGCAACAGAAACATGTCAGGGCAACCTGTCCGTGAAAACCTGGGCTCTATTCCCATTTCAGTCAAGAATGAAAAATTATTAATAAATTTTAATCAATTTCATGTTGTAAAATTCCTTTCTTCATTAAAATAATTTAATAAAAATTAAATTTATTGAACTTGAGCCTGATTAAAATATCAAAGTTTGGATTAAAAACCATAAACAGTTCAACAAAATAACCACAATACTACACAGAAAAAATTATTGCCGAATTATTTTCAAACAAACGCTTGTTTGAAAATTTTTTTGATTTCTACAAATTTTTTTACTGATTCAATCAATATCTTTGTTTGATTTTTATTAAACCAACAAAAATGTGGACAACTCTTCAAAAATATAATAAACGCGTTATTGGTGTCAAGTTTTCATAATTTTGTATGAAATATTTAACGCTCTAATGTTGTCGTCTTTTTGCATTTTTTTATTTGATCGTAAGCAACACTTCTTTATGATAAATATAAGAACTACAACAAAAAACACATGCAGTCTATTTTTGGACGCTTTAAAAAAGTACAGCAATAAGAAAAATTATAAAATAGCGTGACGAGGTTTTTAGTAAAAAAAAAAAACAACAAAAACAATAGCAGGTAAAAAAAAACGTTTAATTTTTTTTAAACAACAGAAAAAACACATCATAAGAAACAAAAAAACAAAATCCCGTATTCAATTTTTTCAAACAGTTTGTTTAAATACATCAAATACAAAAATAGAGTGATGACAAAAAACATATCGAGTCGGTCTGCTGCCGTTTTTGGTTACATTTCTTTTTCATTACCAAAGGAAAGGATGCAGCAACAGTGAGTGATGAAGAAAAACATTGTGAGTATAAAAAAGACTTCGCTCAAAAATTATTCCAACAAAAAAATGTGTCTCAAAGCCAACCGGCCGCTCTGCTCTGCTTCATCTTCACCAACATTGCTTGCTTGTGTGCGCGTCATTGCTTGTGCCAAAACTTTTTTGTTTGATTCAGCAAAATTATTTGTTTGAAATTTATATGAATTTTAGTAAAATTTTTGTTCGATTCTGTAAAATTATTTGTTTGAAAAAATCGGCGTTTTTTTTCAATAAACAAAATACAAATAAATTGTTTGAATATGCGAATTTTTTTGTAGGACCGATTTCAGACAAAAAATTGTTTGATTCTACAAATTTTTTGTTTGAATTGGAAAAATAATTTTTTCTGTGTAATGACCAGTGTTGCAAAATTGAAATTTTGAAATGGTACTGAACTTTAACTAAAAGAGTATTTTTCCCACCAAATGGTACTTTTTGTTAAAAAGCAATAATTTATGAAAATAAAAGGAGCAAAAAATATTTTATTGGAATTCATTTATCTAAGTATTTAATAGCAAACAGTATTTATTTATATATGAGGCACACATGTAAATAATATTTCTGTTATACAATATTGTTATAAGATTAAGCAAATTTACTTTAAGAGATCATAAGAAATATTATAACTACAACAGCAACTACCAGTTGATTTTAATAGTTCTTTATTTTTTATCAAACTAGAAACAGTTTCTACGTGTTAACGATTTTTTTCTTCGCTTTTTACATAATTATGCATTTGAAAATGTGCGTTCAATTGATGTTCAGAAACGTGGTATCGATAAAATACCGTAAGCAAAATGTGAAATGTCAGTAAACGTTATTTTTTGTTTCTTATTTTGGCGCCCTATGCTCCAATGGGAGTTAGAGGAATACAAATATATAATATTGGCAAAAATTTTCGAAGAAATTTAAATATGTATGTATATTCAGTTCTGAAATGCTTTATTTCTGAAAGATTCGCTGGAACACGGAATTGAGAATTGATATTATTATAGTTTTCTTTATCGTTTGTAAATAACATTAATAACAACAGTATTATGCTATTGGTTTTTCGGAAAACAATATTTTCTGGAGTGAAGATGATTATTACTTTTAAGGATTTATTTTCAAAACTAAATTTAGTTCTTAATGTTTCGCAAACTGTGGAATAAAATGATTTCGCAGTTTCATTTACTTTATAAACATTTTCTTTAACATTGCATGTTTCTATAATTATGGTTTTTATTTAAATCTTACACTAACATGTTATCCAATGCATCCCTTAAAATAAATTTTCTTGCCACTTGTAAAAACAAATATACCATTCTGGAAAGCAAAATATGAATCCTTACTAACGTCGTTAGTTGTTTTTAAAATACAACAACATAAATTTTGCAACAAACACATGATGACCAAAACCTGCTATCGAAATGATCATATCACAGTTAAGAAGTTAAGAGATAAAAAGCTTAAAGGATAAGACGGCAAATCCATCTGAGGAGATCGAGTGGTTGCGATCGAAACATGTCATGGTAACCTGCCGGCCAGGGTTCGAGCCCGAGCCACGTCAAGAATGAAAAGATTATCAATAACAATTTTAATTAATTTTCATGTTGTAAAATTCCTTTCTTCACAAAAATAATTTAATAAAAATTAAATTTCGTGAACTTAAGCCTAATTAAAAATATTAAAAAAAATTTGGATTAAAAACCATAAATAGTTCAACAAAATAACCACAATACTAATTATTAAGGATAAAAAAGTACTGAAAACAATGAGAGGGTAATGCGGTATTTTTAATATGAAACAGTACTGAAAAAAGTACCAAAGTACTGAATTTTTCAACACTGCTAATCACATAAGAACTGTTCTGTAGCTGCTCAAATGTAGGGAATGGTAAATCGATTTCGATTCCAATCGAACATCGATTTTGTGGTAAAAAAATCGATTTTTTGCAATCGAATTTACGTATGCGATTTTATACTGAAATCGATTATTGGGCTTTTAAAATCGATTTTTTTATTTTTATCAAAATTTTGGCAATTTTTAATTTTAATCTTAATTAAATCGTTAAATTATGGGCATGCACAATAGAACTTATTTTTTTTTTGTGCGTACATACGTCTGTAGGTATGCTTATGCAGTTTTCCCCGTTTAAAGTTGTATTTACGTATTAGTATCCTTGATATACTTCCAAGTTTAAAATATAAGGACTCTGTGAGCGATATTTAAATCTAGTTATAAAAGCAGAGTGAACAACCAAAAAGTATGTAATTTTTTCTAACAAATACGAAATTACAAGGAAATGTCTCTGCATCTTTATGGCATTAATGACATGCAAACGTGTTTTTTTTAAACTAACTTAATAGTAACTTAGCAAAGAAACAGTCGCCAGTGATCAGGAACTACTGTAATAATCCTTGGAAATACTATCCATACATTCAAGCTTGTCACATAATTAAATCCGATCAAAAGTGATTTCGTTTAATGTAAAGCAAGATACGAAATCACTTCCACTTTCGATCGGAATTAATTTATGTGACAGGCCTGATTGACTACGGAAGAACACAATTTTAATATGTAAAATGTACATGCACTTGTTCCTCTAAAGGCGATCTCAAAATTTACACATTTTCACTTTTTGCAGGAAAATTATAAAAAGTAGTCATATCTACACACTGTAAAAATCCAGTTCAATTTATCTAGTAGTTTTCCATAAAAAATGCTGGTGTATACCCCTTTGTGATATAAGGTATGAGTTTCCAAATTTATCTTAAACGATTTTGAAATCGATTTTGAGGTTCGATTAATAGATTTCAAAAACCGTAATAAAAAAAGTCGATCGAAAAATCGAAAATCGATTTTGGTTTCCATTTACCATTCCCTACTCAAATGCTTTATTAACCCCAACTTTCCCATTAGAAAAAGGGCTTTAACAAAAATTTTAGAACTCTAGAAATTAATATCTAACAACAGAAAAATTTTAATCTATAAGTTTGTAAAACTTTCATATATTTTGCAAAAAAAATAATAT
Source organism: Pollenia angustigena (assembly GCA_930367215.1). NCBI lineage: Eukaryota > Metazoa > Arthropoda > Insecta > Diptera > Polleniidae > Pollenia > Pollenia angustigena. The sequence goes on from OV884059.1 coordinate 156,487,007, forward strand.
TTTTGTAAAAGCCTTTAGGATATTTTGTGCCGATTCCTCATTATATCCGAAAACTTACAAACAATTCCCAGAAACTCAATAAGAAAAAACCAAACGGAAAAACAAACGGTAACGACCCCCCGCAACGATAAAGGACTTCGATTCGCTACATGGAACGTTAGAACACTCTATCAATCAGGCAAACTTGAGCAATATTATATGGATGCGAAACATGGCTTGTAACTGAAGAAATCAAGCGCAAAATGCAAGTTTTTACCAACAGATGCCTCCGGACCATACTTGGAATTTATTGGCCTAATACAATTTCAAATGCTCAACTGCTCGCCATAACCAATATGAAAGACATAAACTGTGAAATCCGAAGACGTAAACTTGGCTGGATAGGGCACACACTTAGAAGAGAAGATGACAACATATGCCAAAGAGCGCTTACATATAACCCCCAGGGTGCAAGAAGACGAGGAAGGCCAAACAACTCTTGGCGACGTTCAACATTAAACGAATTTAACAGGCTGCCTGATTTTAATGATAGAAAGATAGTTAATTTGACGGAACTGAAAAGTATTGCAAATATACGCTCCAGATGGAGATTTCTTATTGAGAGCCTATGCCCACAATGAGGTAGCTCTAAAGTAATTTTAGAGCAAGGCTTATTATTATTATTATAAAAGCCTTTAAAGCAGTGTTCGAAAATAAACAGTACATTATTTAACGTTCGGCTCACACACCCAGGAACGATATCTATTTTTTTAGTGATTGTCTCGGCATGCACAACCCTTAATACCGTTCGTAACTATTTTCAAGAAAGAACTGAACATTATATAATGTTCGGTTCTTCGTTAAAAACAGAACAATTGTAGTAATACTGTAGACAAACATTATATTTTAATGTTCTATAATGTTTTTTTCGTGTGTGTATTTTGTTTTTGTAAAAATGTTTTTTTTTTACCAGCCAAAAGGGACGAACATTAACGAGCCGAACCGAACACATTAAAGTTTGTGGATTTAAAAAAAAAAAACGAACGGAATTAAATGTTTACATCTTTTGTTGAGTTTGATAAAAACAGTAATATTTTTGTGTTCGAAAGATGACTAACAGGGAAACGTTATTTTTTTTAATGATTTTCTACACAAACACTATTAGCGTTTGTGTTTTCCACAAATCTACCGAACCGAACATTAAAAAACGATATTTATTGTTTATTTTCGAACACTGCTTTAAAGTAACTTTACAGAAAATGACTTTTTAAGAAAGGGATAATTAAATTCTTAATATTCAATCATATATTTATTAATTAGCTCGAGGCCATAATTGTTATTTTAATAAATTTTTTTATTTATTACTACTTTTCTAAATATTCCCCATCCTCTGGATACCATCTTCATTGCCAGGGCAATTTTAAAAATGTGTAAAAGGGGTTTTTTTTCTTTATCTGCTAAGAAAGGTATTAGTGCATTTTCCAACATATCTATTCAAAATTGCCTCCTGCGTGTTGGTATCACCAAACGGGATTACTAGAAGTTACATCGTATCCACTCGCTGTTTAAAGCATCATTATCTTGAGGCTTAATGGCAACTACTTACTTTATTTAATCTAGACAGCAAGTGTATAATTTATATCGTAACATAAATTCAATCTAATAGTTTTTATCGCCTTACCAAAAAAAAAGAAAAGAAAAAACGTCGAATGCCTTCAACCATTGCGAACTTTTATCTGTACCCCCTTACAAAATTTTCCTTGCCACCGCCTCTGCTTCTTGTTATGGTAATTAATTAAATAAAAATTTAATGTTCAAAAGTACTCGCTTACTACTCACACACTTCAACGAAATGTGTAGCTTCTTTTGAACCTGACATAAGTGTTTGAATTAATTTGATTTTAAATTGTTTTGTAAAAAAAAAAAAAACGGAAAGAAAAAAATACTTGTAAAATAATATTCGAAATATGATTTCTATTGTTTTACAAGCAAACAAAACCCACAACAACGATAAACGAAAAAAATTGCAACAACAAATAACTCATGGCACGCCATGAAGGTGGTTTTAATATGAGCAAATGTATCTGTCAAAACATGTGCCATAAAATTATTATTAAATACATTTTAAAATTACTTTTTATTAAATTTGTTTATAAGGTCATAAAAAATATACACATATAAACATAAAACCATACATACATGTGTACATCTAAATGTTATTAATTTATATTAAATAACATCAATATAAAGTTTCAACTTATGAAACATAACATTAATTTATTGCTTTAAAGCTTTGAAAATGGGTAATGAAAATAATTAAGTTTGTTTAATAAATAATAAAATACTTGTAAAACATTCTGCTGCATACAAGACACCATTGAAAACGAAACAGTTTCTTTTTTGGTTTTATAAAAATAAAAATAGTTTTGATTTTTTTAATTTAGTTAATAACTGATTCTTGTACAAACAAATTCTTTCTTCGTACATATTTATTTTAATGTCCCTAAAACACGCATTTTTGCTTATGGAAAAAAGTTTTTAAGAAAATGAAAGCGAAAAGTTTTAGGCAAAAAGTAAAGCATTTAAGAAAATATAACACATAAATACATATACATTAGAGCGACTCAAGTTGTATGGAAGCAAAATTCGTGCTCGATGTACCCTCCTAAACATAAATTTTGGACTTTTTTAAGATGACATTTTAAATATTTCGGCTCCAGCTTTGACCTCTCGTGAGCTGGAACAGTTTGAAAAAGGGTCTATTTTTGCATGTTTTGTTAATTTAAGAATCTGTTTGCTTACCAACATATACAAGTTGGGTATCGTAAGAAAGGTTTTTTTAAGGCGCGTCCAACTGTATATAAAATCCAAGGACGATCATCCATGTCCTTTTTTTAAGGATTTTCTGTAAAAAAAACGGTTTTTGAATTTTTTGTTCGGGGTCGTTTGTAATAAAAGTGCCAAATTAACATATTTTAATCTTTAGTCGATTTAATTAAATACGTGTCTCAGCTTTTTTTGAAATTCGTGCTAGTTCGCGTTTTGGCAAAAATGCAATGGGGTGGTAACCCTTCGTTTTAAATAGGGCAATATGGGTATCAAATTTAATCTTTTGCCAAGTATATCATCTTTGTATGTAAATAATTTAGATTTGTGCAAATTAGATGCATTTTACACGGTGCTCTGGAATATATACAAATGCGATTTTGTAGTAACACTAATATGAAAGCGGATTTAGTTTCTTGATCATGTATGGATGAAAATAGGACTAAAGAAAGAAAAAAAGAAATGATCCCTTTCTTACGATACCCAACTTGTATATGTTGGTAAGCAAACCGATTCTTAAATTAACAAAACATGCAAAATTAGACCCTTTTTCAAACTGGTCCAGCTCACGAGAGGGTAAAGCTGGAGCCGAAATATTTAAAATGTCATCTTAAAAAAGTCCAAGGTTAATTTTTAGGAGGGTACATCGAGCACTTTTTTTGGTGAGTCGCTCTAATATACATACATACATAACATCTTGTATGTTGCTGTATATTTTTGTATTGTAACTAAAAAGTCACGAAAACAATCTGCAAATAAGCAGCTATTTGCAAATAAATTGTGTGATGCTGCCCCTTTTTTTATTTTCTTTTTTACACTGTACAACAAAAAAAAAAAAAGACAAAGCCTCAACACTTGCAACGCGAAAAGAAAGTATACTACTAGTAAAGCAAATCTGCCAAAGGATTTTGAAAAATTAGCCCGGGTTCCCGAAATATGTTTCCCTAAAGTTTTTGAATTTTTTAAAAGTCAATAAAATAAACTTAATGTGCTTCTGAGCTAAAAAATAATTTCAGATGAATCGTAAGGCGATTTTTTTCTTAGAATTTGTTAACCCTATAACTCTCATTTTAAGGGGTTATTTTTGCCCTTTTTCTCAACTCTTACATAAAAGTATACTAAATCGCCACTTTAGAGGGTTAAAATGTTCTACGAATATAGTCTGCATCAAATTTCACAAGGGGTCTGCTAAGACTAAAAAATCGTACAATGTATGTAAAATGGATTTTCGAAATTCCGGACCTTGAAATTTTTGAAGTTTTCGAAAACCCGTTTAACATAAATTGTACGATTTTTTAGTCTTAGCAGACCCCTTGTGAAATTTGATACCGATTTAGTATATTTTTGCGTGAAAGTTAAAAAACTATCCCTTAAAACGAGTCCTAAGAAAAGAATCGCTATACAATTCTACTAAAGACATCTGAAATAGTCTTTTAGCTCAGTAGTTCAATTAGGATATTTTTTTGACTTGTACCAAAATGCCTTTTTAAGAAATTCAAAAATTTCAATGCCCGAAATTTCAAAATTCCGTTCTAAATACATCACACGATCTTTTGGTCTTATAAGACCCGTAGTGAAATCTGATGCAGAAAATATTCGTAGAGCATTTTTACCCTTAAAAATGCAGTTTTAGTATACTTTTGTGTAAGAGTTTGGAAAAAGGACAAACATTACTCCTTAAAATGAGAGTTAGAGTTCATTAAGGCCCGTTTTCACAACTTATCAATAGCTAAAGGTAGGATTTTATCGGCCGTATAAAAAGTGTTCCACTTTTGCAACTTTACTTTAACATACCAGGTAGGAGGATTCTTAATTTACTTTATCGCTCACTTTAGGTTAAAGTAAAGTTTTAAAAATGGAACACTTTTTATAAGGCCATTTAAAGTCTACTTTTAGCTATCGGTAAGTTGTGAAAACGGGCCTTAATGAACTCTAACTCTCATTTTAAGGAGTAATGTTTGTCCTTTTTCCAAACTCTTACACAAAAGTATACTAAAACATTTTTTACAAAAACTAAACACACATACGAAGAAAAATGCTGTTTTCCTAAACGCCTGTTGCATTGTAGTAATACATGGCAACATGTTCTTAAATGCAACCATAAACATTTTTACAATGCATTTTGTTCCGAAATGCAACTTTGAAGTTAAAATAATGTAGATGCAAACCATATTCATATACAATACAACGTAGTTAAAAAATGTAAGTACACAATGCATCAACACGGTGTCAATACTGTTTTGATACATTGTGAACACACGTTTAGGAAAACAGCCAAACTAAAAGCCAGCAAAATAATTTTACACAAGCAAAACATATACACAATATTGTTACGTTTTTCCTTTAATAAACGCGTTTGAGTTCTTTTAATTGCAAATCCGAATAAAAACACACACTTATTCAACTTAACAAACTTTATTGAAAATTAATTATTTTGTTCACAATTGTTTTAGTTACGAACAGAACCGTTTTTCAAAACAGACTAAACTAATTTTACATGAGTCACCCCTTTTTATATTTCATAATTATTTCTAGATTTTTCCTGAACCTTCCCGTAAAAACTATTTATTATGTTCTATAACTATTTCTAGAAATTACTGGGAAATTTATATAGGAATTATTTTTAAAATAACAGTTGTGTTGAAAATTATACATGACAATTTTAAGTAACATAAAACTATGACTTACAAGATAACTTATAACTATAACTATAAATAATTCTTAGATAATTTAACTTTCGTAACACTGCCCTCCACTTAAGCCTGTTCGTCCCGAATAGGCTCAGATTCTCCTTTTCCATAATGGGCTAGGCGTTCTAGATGTACCACTTTCATTTTTGATCTTGGGCTCTTATATTTCTGGATCCGATACACCACGTCATTCAATTTCTTTATTACTTTATATGGGCCATCCCAATGAGTCTGCAGCTTTGGAGATAGTCCTTTCTTTCGTTGCGGATTAAAAAGTAAAACCAACTGGCCCTCTTTGAAACCTTCCGAATTTGCCGCTCGATCGTATCTGGCTTTCATCTTGTCACTGGACAGCTTAATCCGACTTCGCACGAACTCATGAAGTTCATTAAGGTCATCTTGTTCCTGTGAGGTAGAGCCTTTATTGTTGTCATCTGTTGGTCCAGGCTTAACACCAAATTCTAAATCTCCAGGTAGTCTGAGCTCCGTTCCAAAGACAATTTTGGCAGGTGTACGAGAGGTGGAGTTGTGAACAGCTGATCTATATGCCAACAAAAACTTCGGAATGTGTTCATCCCAGTCTTTCTGATGTGTGCTTACTACTTTACGCAAGTGCTCCTCTAGTGTGCGGTTAAATCTTTCGACCATACCATCGGATTGTGGATGCAAAGGAGTTGTTCTAGTTTTTCTTATTCCGTATAATTCACACATTTCTTTGAACACACCAGATTCAAAATTTCTGCCTTGGTCGGAGTGTAATTCTATTGGAACTCCGTAGCGGCACACCCAGTTATTCAAAAATACGTCCACAACGGTTCTAGCTTCTTGATTTGAAATGGCATACACCTCTGGCCATTTACTAAAGTAATCGATAACTACTAACACATAACGGTTGCCGGCATCACTCACAGGAAAAGGTCCGGCTATATCCATTGCGATTCGCTCAAATAGGGCACCCGAATTGTACTGTTGAAGCGGTCCCCGACTTCTCCTTGTTGGTCCTTTGGCGGCAATGCATTGGGTGCAATTTGATATCCAATCGGCCACAGCTTGTTGGCACCCAACCCAGTAGAAACGTTGTTTTAATTTTTCTAATGTTTTTGTTACGCCAAGATGGCCACCACTTGGACCATTATGGAATTCATTTAGAATTTCATGTACTTTTGACGATGGCACCACAATGAGGTTACGAACTGATTTTCCATCGGCACTTTCCCATGCTCGGTACAGGCAGCCATTTATCAACTGTAGGCTGTTCCATAGGGCCCAGTATGCTTTTGTTAGCGGACTTTCAGATGATATTTCGTTTCGATTCGGCCTTCTGCCTTCTTCTTTGGCCTTCATGATTTTCTCTAATATAGGGTCAGCTTTCTGTGCCATTGACCAGTCTTCGTTGGACTCTATATGCAGTAGGCGAACTTCACAGTTGTATTCCTTTCCTTCAGCCTTTACACAATGCTTGCATTCCAGTTTGCAGGGTCGTCTTGATAGAGCATCCGCGTTGCCATGTTTTCCACCTTTTCTGTGCTCAATGGTAAAATCATAACTTTGTAGGCGCTCAATCCAGCGAGCTATCTGACCTTCCGGATTCTTGAATTGCAGCAACCACCTGAGTGCAGAATGGTCCGTTCTTAACTCAAAATGTTGACCATACATACTTGTGAAAATGTTTTACGCACTCTAGTACTGCCAGGAGCTCCCTTCGCGTTACGCAGTAATTTCTCTCAGGCTTCGAAAGTATTCGGCTGTAATAGCCCACGACTCGCTCTACACCATTGACCACTTGGGAAAGCACACCTCCAACTCCGTATCCGCTCGCATCGGTATCAAGCACAAATTTCTCTCCAGTAATGGGGTAAGCCAAAATTGGTGCTGAGCACAACAATTCTTTCAGTTTCTGAAATGCTGTTTCCTGTGCTTCACTCCAGATGTATTTTTGCGCCTTTTTAGTCAATTCGTGTAAACTTGCAGCAATATTTGCAAAGTTTGGTACAAAGCGCCTGTAGTATGTACATAGGCCTAGAAAACTGCGTAATTCATGAATATTTTTCGGGCGAGGCCAATCCATTACAGCTTTTATTTTATCATCATCCGTCGAGATGCCTTTGGAGGTTACACGATGTCCCAGGTATTTTACTTCCTTCTGGAACAGTGAGCATTTCTTAGCATTTAGTTTGAGTCCTGCCATTGATATACGTTTCATCACCTCTTCTAGGTTTTTCAGGTGTTCATCAAATGTTTTCCCCATTACAATAATGTCGTCAAGGTACACCAAACATGTCTTTCGGTGAAGACCTTTTAACACCTGCTCCATTAACCGCTCGAATGTAGCCGGAGCATTGCAGAGTCCAAATGGCATCACATTAAACTGCCATAAGCCATCACTTGCGCTAAACGCAGTTTTCTCCTTATCATTTTCCGCAATTTTCACTTGCCAATAACCGCTCTGCAAATCCAATGTAGTAAACCATTCCGTTCCGGCTAACGTGTCCAAGGTATCATCAATTCTAGGCAATGGATAACTATCTTTTTTCGTGACGTCATTCAGTTTTCGGTAATCTACGCAGAATCTGGTACTCCCATCTTTCTTTTTCACCAAAACCACTGGTGAGCTCCAAGGACTTGACGATGGTTTAATAACTCCGTTCTTTTCCATCTCGCTAACTAGCTCTTTTACTTCATTGCGCTTTGCTAGAGGAATGCTTCTTGGCGCCTGTTATATTGGCTTAGCTTCGCCTGTGCTGATTTCGTGTTTCACGATTGACGTTCTGCCTTGGTTTTGACCTTTCAAAGCGAATGCAGAGGCATATTTTCTTAGTAGTTGTTTGGCCTTATTTTTGCAAGGCGGTGTTAGCTTTTCGGTCCATTTTCGCACATGTTCCTCTAGTGGCTCGTGGTCTTTGCTAATTCTCCTGGCTACGCCTTGATGCTGCTCGCAATTAATTACTGCCTCTGTTGAAGTACATTGTCCAATCTTGAGGTTCTGCGTAAGGACTTTTTCACTGCTGGATAAATTTAATACTCTCACAGGAACTAGACCCTTGCTGGGTTTTACGAGGGCATTCGCTGTTACGATATCTCCTTTAACTTCTGCTGGCTCTACCACCCATTAACTGTTGTCCTCACAATCTCCCTCCATTCGCGCCCATACTAAGATTTCTGATTTGGGTGGCAGTTTTTCACGTTGAAGGGCGATAAGCTGTCTTACATGGGCCTTGGTTTCGTATCCAACTTCAAGGGGTATCTCCACATCACGCCAATACATAATTCGCTGACCCATATCCAATTGAATACCATGTTCAATCATGAAATCTGCGCCAATGATTACCTCGTCTACAATTTCAGCCACAATAAATACGTGATGGGCGATTGCATTGGCCATACTTAATTGTGCTTTTACTTTTCCATAAACAGTGGCAGACTCGCCTGTAGCTGTTCGCAGACTTACACCGCTCAGTGGTTGGATTGATTTTTGTATTAAATCGGGCCTTATTATAGAATGTGATGCCCCAGTGTCCACAGTAAGAATGCGTTTCTGACCATTAATGTAACCATAAGCAGTAAGATTCCTGTTGCTCCTTTGCACTACTGATATAGAGATTGTGGGGCCCTCAGATGTGGAAGCTAGCCCATGCCCCGAGGTGCTAGCTATTTTTAGTTTAAAGGTGACTCTTGTGATGTGTGTTGATTAGCACGCTGATTGTTTCCTGGTGGCGAACAAGATCTTGATCGTCTTCTAGGTGCTTTGCAGTTTCGCTGAATATGGCCAATCTTACCGCAATTATAACATTTTACTTTGTTTTTACCTTGCTTCTCGTTTAAAGCTTGCATCACTGCCTCCTTTATGTCCTTTACAATATCTCTTTCTTCTTCAGCGGCAAAATCAAGTTTTCGCACCTTATACGCTTGCGGCCTTGAAATTATTCTTGCGGTTTCTTGGGCTAGGGCAAATGATACCGTTTCGGCAAATGATGGCTTCTGTGATGCACATACCGCTAGTTTCACATCAGCATCCCGTATACCGTTTACAAATGCCTCGGTCTTAAAATGATCTAGCAATGGATGACTTTCACCTGGATAGGTAAGCTGCACCAAGCGCTCAATCTCTAATGCGAAATCCTGTAGCGTCTCGTTTGCCTTTTGTACTCTTCCCCGTAATTCCATTCTGAATATTTCTTTTCTGTGTTCACCACCATACTTTCGTTGCAGTGCTACCATAATGTCATCGTAATTGTTTCTGCAACTTACTGGTACACTTTCTAGAATTTCAGCCGCAGATCCTTTTAAAGCCAGAATCAGCTCTATGGCTTTTTCTTCATTGTTCCATGCATTTTTGTTGGCAACTGTGTCAAACTGGAACTTAAAAACACTAAATGGTAAACTGCCGTCAAAGCTCGGGGCCTTAATTCTACTAGAGACTTCTGGTGAAACTCGAACCGCTCCCTCTTGGCACTGAAGACTTTTAACTTTAACTTCCAGATGATGTAGTTTTTCATCGAACACCGTGACTTGTGTTTTTACATCAGACAATTCCATTTCCATATCGTCCACTCTGTCGTTTATAACAGTAGAAATCTCTTGAAGCTTCTCAAGTTTTTTATTAGTAGCCTGAAGTTTCTCATTTGTCACTCTAGAATTTTCTTGAATTTCGGCTAAGATTGTGCTTGCATTTTCCTTTACCATCTTCTCTATATTTTTAGAATTTTCTGCTACGATAGCTTTTGAATTTTCTTCCATTTTTCTAGAGGTTACAGCCGAATTTTCTTTTACCATTTCCTCCATTTTTCTAGAATTTTCTTCCATTTTTCTAGAATTTTCTTCCATTTTTCTAGAGGTTACAGCCGAATTTTCTTTTACCATTTTATTTATTTATTTATTTATTTATTTATTTATTTATTTATTTATTTATTTATTTATTTATTAATTGAATTGCTCCATACACAAGACTAAGAGTCTTATTTTGCAGTATGGAACTGAGAATATGTTAAACTTTAAATCATTAATTAATTAATAACTTAATAACTAACTACAATTTTTATATAAGTAATTAAAAAACAATTTAATTTAAACAATAAAGAAAAAAAAATTAAGATAATTTAATTTAAATATTTAAAAAAGTATAAAACAATAGATTTTAATAATCAAAAATTTAGATAATTTTATATTTTTTAATCTCAAGTAATTATGTTTCAAAGTGCTATGCCGAAAACAGTTTAAAAATATTTTCCCTGAATTTTCGTGCGTTACTTAAAAGTTGAATGCTATATGGTATAGAATTCCAGAGAGATACTGCGAATATGAAGAAATGCCACTCAGAAATTAAACTTTTATACCCGAACGATCTAATTCTTTTCCCCCTGCTAATGTCAGAAATACAAAGTTTACCGTACAAGTGCTCAGGTTTGTGGGTAAATATTATCTTATGTAAAAAAACTAAAACTCTCATGTTCAGCAAATTTTCTAAGGAAAGGCCATAAAGCCGAGATGAAAACAAAGAAACACTAGAACGCCTTTTAAGTCCATACACGTATCGTACAATATTGTTAAACGCAACGTTCAATTTCGCCTTACTAATCGTATCAGATTTAGCAAATAGCTCACAGCCATACAGTAACAATGGCATAAGATAAGTTTTAGCAAGAAGCATTCTTATTCTTAAAGGTGTACAATGCTGGGTCCGCCAAAGAGTTCTAATCATTGAAAAGGTGCGACCACAAGCATAGTTAATGTGGTTCGACCACGTAAGAGTGTCATTGAAAAATATTCCTAGATTCTTAGCAGATGTTACTATTTCAATCTGCTGATTATTTATAAATATATTAGGTATAATATTAAGTTTATTTAGTCGCCTTTGAATAACAATGCATTTAGATTTTTTTGGATTTATTTCCAAGCCATTTGCCGTTGCCCACGTATAAATACGATGAAGTTGTTGATTAAGAGATATAATACACTGGTCGATTAAAGCATTATTACAACTGGTATAAAGTTGAACGTCATCCGCGTACATTCTTACATTACAATTCATTAGGACGCCTGGGAGGTCATTTGAATACAGTGAGAATAATAGTGGCCCAACAATGGACCCCTGAGGTACCCCTCTTGTTACAGGCAGTGCCCTGGATTTCCGTATTCCAGTTTCAACATACTGATACCTGTTACCCAAGTATGTGGACAATAGCTGAGTAGCGGTTGAAGAGAAATTAAAGAAATGTTTAAGTTTGTAACAGAGAATGTTATGATCCACAGTATCAAACGCTTTTGAATGGTCCAAAAGTATTAAAAATGTAGTCTTGCCATCATCAAGTTTCGCCCTTATCTCCTCCGTAACATCAACTAACGCCGTTATGCAGCTGTTTTTCTTTCTGAACCCAGATTGACGATCTGTTAGTAAGTTATTGTTATCCAAAAAACAAGTCATTTGGTTATGCATAATACGTTCAAATACTTTTCCTACCATTTCCTCCATTTTTCTAGAATTTTCTTCCATTTTTCTAGAATTTTCTTCCATTTTCTCCATCATAGCAGCAAACATTGTACCAAGATCCATGTTGCTTGTTACTGCACGGGTAGCAACTTCTATTTCTTCTTTTTCTTTAAATTCATAAGTTGCGATGTCAATATTGCGTCGCTTAAATTCATCGATTAATCTTTTTTTTTTTTTTTTTTATTGCAATCCCACTTCTGACACCAATTGTTACGTTTTTCCTTTAATAAACGCGTTTGAGTTCTTTTAATTGCAAATCCGAATAAAAACACACACTTATTCAACTTAACAAACTTTATTGAAAATTAATTATTTTGTTCACAATTGTTTTAGTTACGAACAGAACCGTTTTTCAAAACAGACTAAACTAATTTTACATGAGTCACCCCTTTTTATATTTCATAATTATTTCTAGATTTTTCCTGAACCTTCCCGTAAAAACTATTTATTATGTTCTATAACTATTTCTAGAAATTACTGGGAAATTTATATAGGAATTATTTTTAAAATAACAGTTGTGTTGAAAATTATACATGACAATTTTAAGTAACATAAAACTATGACTTACAAGATAACTTATAACTATAACTATAAATAATTCTTAGATAATTTAACTTTCGTAACAATATAAACACAAGCTGTTCGTGCTGCGGTCAGTGATAAAATTTTTGTTTGTTCATTTCTTTATCAATGTAAAAAAACAAACATTATAGAACATTAAAATATAATGTTTGTCTACAGTATCACTACAATTGGTTTGTTTTTTAACGAAGAACAGAACACTATAAAATGTTCTTTACTTACTTAAAAATAGTTATGAACGGTATTAAGGGTTGTGTTCGTCTACACAAACACTAAAAAATAGATATCGTTCCTGGGTGAGTGAACCGAACGCTAAGTAATGTGGTTAAGCCAGCAAATCTATAAATCAATTAAAATGTAAGCCATCTCAAATTAGGCGTTTAAACTACCAATACGGATCACATCAATTTGACAACATATATTGTGGTGTTGATACAATATTATATTTTAAACTAAATATAATATTGACTTACAGCAGTTGAGTTAAACTACACATAAATCTTAGTAAAGTTTTACTTAACCAGCGCTTAAACATTCACTGATTTGTTAGCCATTAGGAGATAATTATTCTTTTTTAGTTCCTACAGGTACTGTTTCATAAGAATTATTTACTGTAATAGACATCAGAGAACTGCAAAATCACAATTGTTCTTGATTTATTCATACGCTAAAATTTACATTCACTCTTTGCTTGCAAAACAAAGTTCAACGTTGGTAATTTTTACATCGTTTCGTACACATTTGATTTTTACATTTATTCGTTTTTTATTGAAAGTGCTTTATTTGCATTTTTGTTGCTCACGCAATATAACACAACTGTGTAAATTCAAAAGAACACATACTTATACTTTTGCAGTCAAGTAGTCATTGTCCACTCGATGAGACGCTTGTTAACATTAACAACAATAAAACACTCTCATGCTTTGTTAAAATTAACAATAATAAAAACAACAATAACAAGAATACATTGTACCTACATACAGAACTACTGTACTTTTTAAGATAAAAAAAGTCTGTTTCTATGGAAATTGTTTGTATGTATGTATGTACCTACATATGTGCGTTTAGTTTCATTTAAATTTTTTTTCTTGTACTACATAGTTAATGCTGAATGAATACATGAGTAATAATTGCTTCATTTCTGGCTTTTTGGTTTGTATTTTTTTTTTTCTTTACCAAAACAATCATTGTCGCAAAGAACACACAAACATCTTTATTAAAAAACGAAGCTAACGATAGTATAAATAACAAATCACGATGTGCAATATTTGAATGACTGCAAACCAGCAGCGAATATTTGCGGTTGCGCAAGTTTGATTGTATGACCGCAAGCGAGTGTATTTGTTGTTGTTGATTAAATGCGATTTTTTTTCAATCGCATAAAGCTGTTCTCTGATAGACATGCAAAACTTCCAGAGAGCTATGGGCCTCGATTATTCGAAGGAAATGTTATCCTTTTTTATACACACACCTCTAGTAACTATTTTCTGTAGAAGACACTGTAGCTACTATCGACTAAGAGTAGGAGGATTTAGTTGGAAACCCCAAGTGTTTCTGGCGACCTTTCTTAACAATAGATCTCTGAATGATTTGCTTGTCCTCGCGAAAAGTTTGGCTAGTTCTTAGACTTTAAAGATTTTGGAATGTAGACAAATTGTATGCGGTTTTATCCGCAGAGCATCAGAATGGACTAAGAGTGTATATGCTTTTGCATCTCCAAAAAATTCTAACACGGCTACTTTTTTGTCCAAAATTTCTTAATAATATCTTAAAACTTTTCAAAACGAATCTACCTTTCGCCCTAAGGGATGCATAGCAATTAGAGTTTTTTTTTTCCCGGAGTTTTTCGATTCCCGGGAAAGCGGGAAATTTTTTTGAATTTCCCGGGATCCCGGGATCCCGCTCCATATAAATAATACACAGTAAATTAAATAAAAGAAATCCTTAAATACTACAAAATTAAATGAAGATTAAAAGAGGAACTTGAATTATTATTACCTTACGGTTTTATATGTAAATTCCGTATTATTATTATGCTCTAGATACAAGATAAAAAATTAAGATAAACATAACAATTTAATTCATAAAACAATAATAAAAACAAACACAAATTGAGGTACTCAAGATATGAGATCAAAAAGTTAATTCATAAAATAGATAAAATATTTTAAATAAATATATTAACATTTTTTAACGGCTTAGGAAATAACTTTCTGACACATTCAAAGCACTTAGAACGTCGTCAAAAAGTATATTGATTATTTTATTTACTAATTACCATGTTTCCGAAAAATTTCGTTCATTTTTTTACCGAGGTTTGATTCACAATAAGAAGCATTTTTTTTTATAAACAACGTCTATATCAGTCAAACGTATGTCAAGGTTCATGCAAAAAATAGCATCAACCTCTTACAAACCTTTTCATTTCATTAGGTCTATCTGTAATCTTTAGGACAATGTGTTTTTCAAATTGTATGTTGTAGTATCTTACACGAGTTTCCAAATTTTTTTTATTTCGGTTTCCCCGCACCAACACAAATTGAAAAAAAATTTTTGTTTATCACCTAATAAACATATCGCTCCTTCATTGCAACATAGTCATATCTCAAAAAATCAAAAATTGTAAGTTATGTAAGCAAAGTGTTCCTTCATGCCTTCTCGTATTTTATCTCATACTGAACCGAAATTATAGCAAAATATATCTTTAAATCGGTACATTTTGAAAACTTTAATCGCATTTTGCCAAGTTCATTTGTTTTTGTAGATATGACTATGTTACAATAAAGGAGCTATATGTTTAGGTATATGCTATTTTAAAGACTTGTCCATGGACAACTAAACTTTACGACCTGCATCTTATTTTGAATTAATGTTCTTTATTAACTTTTCACTTCACTAAATTTATTTATTATCAACTGTTGCACTACCGTTTCTGTTTTAAGTAGATTTATTGCATCAGGAGACATTGATTTACGTATGTACTCACTTCTTGTAATTGATCTAATCGACAACCCATCCACAGATGCTTATTTTAAGAGAATAGAAAACTAAATTTCAAAGTATAAATAGCTGTTAACTATGAGGAATTTTTTATTTCCCGGGATCCCGCATGAAAAATCCCGGGAAAGCGGGAAATATAATTATTGAAATTCCCGGGAATTCCCGGGACGGGAAATCCCGGGAAAAAACCCTAATAGCAATACTATAATCCTACAGATACTGAGGCCTCTATAATATAAACCGGCCGGCCGGGGAGACATACATATACAAAAGAGTGTAGTACACTACACTGAAAAAATTTTTCTTCACAGATCCAATGAAATTTACATTAAAATTCAACCTATGTAACCCTTCATTGGATTAATGAAGGATTAATAAAATCAATGACTAAATTTTCATTGATTTTATGAATCCTCATTAAAAAAATGGATAAAATAAACGTTTGTCATTAAACTAATGCAAAATTGTATGAAACATTTCATTAATCCAATGAAGGGTTACATAGGTTGAATTTTAATGTAAATTTCATTGGATCTGTGAAGAAAATTTTTTCAGTGTACAGCGAAGTACGCTACTGCCAGAGATTATCATAGCAGCTCTTTTGTAGAGTAAAATTTTCAAAAATTTTTTAATTTAATTTCGCTAAGAAATAAGGCTTTTAAGTCTTTACTTTAGACAAACTTCCCTAGGTCATATCATAACTTCCATGGGGACTCTAATAACCATCTCAAAAATTTATCCTAGTCCATCAGTCCAAGATTTGTGTTCGATTCTCGCCAGATATGTGTGTACGTTATTATATAAATTACTTCAGAGTAATTCTGGTCTGGAATTTGAT
The DNA here is from genome assembly GCA_930367215.1 of Pollenia angustigena. Taxonomy (NCBI): domain Eukaryota; kingdom Metazoa; phylum Arthropoda; class Insecta; order Diptera; family Polleniidae; genus Pollenia; species Pollenia angustigena. The sequence continues at coordinate 156,503,409 of OV884059.1, forward strand.
TGCAAATTTTTACTTATTTGTGGTAGCTGATTTCAAATCTAGTCTCCATTTTTATATTCTATCAGTGATACTTTTCGAGATATACCGTTATGTCAAAAATTAAGGCAATTTCACTACATATACATATTGAAATAACTTGAAAACGATTGAAAATATTCAGTTAAAAAAAAATCCGAAACGGAAACAATATTATCCTTAAATTAGTTTTTTCAGTAATTTGTGAATAAAATCAAAAGTTGTGCACTGACTCATTTCATTCGAAATAAAATGTTTTAAGACCAAAACTTTAATTTTTGTCGCATTTTTATTTTTTTATGTATTTTTAAAGAACAAAATAATTTTTTTTAAATAATCAGCCTTATTATGGTTGTCGTTGTCGTAATAGCTCAAGTCGTTTTTTGTAAGAGATTAAAGAACACTGGTTGTGTGTTTCTTGTGTGTTTACGACAACGACAACGACAACCGGAATAAGGCTGAATGTTTTTTTCAAAGCTTCAACGATATCTCTGAAACTACTAGACAAATGAAATGTAAGCACGGATTAAAGATAACATTGTTGCCGTGTTTCGGATTTTTTTTAACTGAATACGGTCAACCGTTTTAAAGTTATTCCAATATGTAGTAAAATTCCCTTAATTCTGGACATAACGGTATATCTAGAAGAGAAGAGCTGATAGAGAAGAATGGAGATTAGATTTGAAATCAGCGACCTCAAATTTCTAAAAACTTGCTATCAAATTCCGGACCGCAAAATTAGTGTTCCTCAGTGTTAACCAATTTATGTTTAAAATGAGTTTGTCATGTCAAATAAAACTAAAATTATATGAAAAACTGTATTTAAATATGAATTGGTATTTAAATATTTGCATTCAAAATGCAAACTGATGATTGCGGTGCGTTTTATCAAACTACATGCTGGTGCAAATTTTTAGACCCCTGCGAAAAAATATGCGACTTTGATTAAGAAATCCAAACTAAAAGAATACTTTATTATTATTGATTTTACAATGTTTTTTGCTTCTCCCGTTTGCATTCAAGATGACGATATCTACATACCTGCGTACATATCATGAATTAAAAAAGTACCATACAGTTTTTGCATAGTCTTTTCATATTTCATGCAAAAACAAACTTTTCAATATTACCAAAAACTATTTACATAATAGTTTTTAACACTTTTTTTCGAAATTTATTTATTTTACAACCAACACCTCCGCTTTCTGCTAACACCTGTTTGAAAGAAGTTACCAACATTGTTTTATTTATTGACGATTTGTGGCTGGCGGCCGCTTTAGTCAATAAGCAAAGGTGGAGTAAAAGTCATAAAATAATAAAAAAAAAACAAATTAAAGTTATAAAAACCAAGAATTTAGAGAACGTATTTTTTTTAAAGAGGCCAAGTGCGAAATTCAGTTTTGGGGATGTTTTAAACTTTAGAAAATAAAAGTGATTTTTCTTACCTTTTTTGTGATTATTGTAAAATTTCCTTAATTTTTTATTGTTTTTTTTTTTGCCAAATTTCTTATTTTTCTTTTTAGTTTTTTTTTTTAAAAATTATTTTCTTCACAATTTTTTTTGCACCCAAATCTTTTGATTTAAATTTCAATGATAACTTTGCTGCTGGTAGATTTTTTTAAATTGTTTTCAATCAAATAAAATATTTATCTTTTTTAGCTTGGCAAAGTAAATTTAATTTCACATCTTGGCGAAAAATTAAAAAAAAAAAACAGACTATTTGACTGTCGCTTGTACTTTTGCTAATGAGAATGCCGTTTATGATGTTAAAGAACATGTCTAAGATGTTGTTTGTTGAAAAAAAAACAATAAACAAATGAGAAAAGCTATAAACAAAACAGCTTTGGTAGACGCTAATGTTACAAAATACCGCGTTGTCCGTTCTTAATAAGGTTGGGGGCCAGATTTGAAAAGTCTTTTTTTTTACTAAAATTGTTCAAAATAGACTTTTATTTAAAAAAAAAGCTTAATTAAATTAAGGCCTTGATTTGTTTTTATAAAAAACTTATTTGTTAATAAAGACAGCCTTTCACCAAGAAAATTTTTCATAGGAAATTAAAGATTCTTTTATATTTTTTGTTTAAATTTATTGTTTTATTTATTAAAAAATTTTTTTCACCGTTCGTAAAAAAAACTTTTTTGCTAATAAATTTTATTTCCTAAAAAGCTTGTTAATAACATAAACTTTAATTATAAAAATATTTATTATAAATGTTTGTTTTTACACAACAATTATTCACTAAAAACCGCTTGAAATTTTTAATATACAGAAAGCTTTTTTTGCTATTCTTAAAAAAAGCCTTTTTTATTTTATAGCTTTTTAGAAAACGTTGAAAACACATTGGTTTCAAGGCTTTTTGCGTGTTTTTTTTTAAATTAACTAAATAAGCTTTTACCCATTTTCATGTATTATTGACCCTCATATTCATAAAAAATATTTTTGATTTATAAAAGGTTTATTTAACAAATATTCATAGAAAATTCGTTTCATAAACCTGAAATATTTTTTAGGAATATGGGGGTAAAACATTTATGTAACTTTAAAGTTTTATATGTATCAAAAAGCTTTTTCACAAAATATTGTTAAGGCCCAACTATAATATGCTTAAGTTGGCTAAAGCAATTGTGCGAATACATGTGATTAATATGTGTCCAACCATATTGAACTTAAGAAACCCTTTTGTTAAATTTAATGAAACTGTCGTTCCGTACGGGATCAAATATTTTTTTATTTTATTTTTTTTTTAAATGCATTTCAGAGGCTTTTCGTGCCAACTCGATCGAAAATGTAAATAAATGCATGAATATAAAATACACCAACCAAGAATTTAACAAGTTTTTTTTAGCTTTCTTAAATAAGAATATTTGGTAGACAAGAACCTTGAATTCTTGAGTTCATAACATCAGTTGCGTAGCGAGCTAAAAATATTTATAATAGAAACAATAAGGGTTCTAATTCTTAACGGTTTTTGCAGAAGGACATAGTTGAGCTAAGCGTATCCTTGATCCAAATTGAGAAACATTTGGTAGGTATATAAAGCCCAATATACAGGGTGGCGAAGAATGAGCTATATTGCTTAAATGCTTTTAAGCCTTTTATTTATGCGATTATTATTATTTTTTTTAATACAGTTTTTTCAATTAGCTTTGAAAAATGATTTCCTGTAAGTGATGTCAATTTTCTGCTATCCTGTAAGTGATATCCATTTTCTGCTTCGCACATACGTGCTCTTTTTAACGTATTTTCTACAACACAGTGCAACACGAAAAAACGGACACCACTACGTGATAAAAGACCAAAAAAAAAAAAAAAAGACCCGTGTCTCCCAGTTTTACCCAAAGTCATGCACTTTTTTTATGGGTCCCCAAAGATTAGGGGCCTCGGTGACGTTTTTGCAAAAAAGGGATCATTTTCTCAGGCTCATATCTTGCAAACCGTTCGGAATTTTGATTTACCCTCTGACACAAAGTTGTAGCCCTTATCATAACGAGCAAAAATTGTGAACATATAAAATCAGAAAAACAACATCTTCAAGATCAAAATCGCAAAAAACTTTAAAAAAATTTGTTTTTTTTTTAAACTTTTCCCCCTGTTCAGGTTCATAGGTAGCAAACCGTTCCAAATTCAAGGAAACAATTAACTACAAAAATATACCCAAGATCTCAGTAAACAAATTTCTGGAGCATATGAACTTCCTAGGAATGATTCTTAACACCGTTTAGTTAGTGCTTATGTAGCCACAAAAGTGAAAAATTTCCTGAAAACTTTTTAATTTTATTTGTTTTTTCTTTCCTTCAACATTGAGATACTATGCTATCTATTACCATATACGGACACCACTACGTGATAAAAGACTAAAAAATAAAAGACCCGTGTCACCCAGTTTTGCCTAAAGTCATGCACTTTTTTTTATGAGCCCCCGAAAATTTGGGGCCTCGGTGTCATTTTTGCAAAAAAGTGATCAATTTCTCAGGCTCATATCTTGCAAAGCGTTCGGAATTTTTATTTACCCTCTGACACAAAGTTGTAGCCCTTGTCACAAAGAGCAAAAATTGTGAACATATAAAATCAGAAAAACAACATCTTCAAGATCAAAATCGCAAAAAACTTTAAAAAATTTGATTTTTTTTAAACTTTTTCCCCCTGTTCAGGTCCATACATAGCAAACCGTTCAAAATTCAAGGAAACAATTAACTACAAAAATGTACCCAAGATCTCAATAAACAAATTTCTGGAGCATATAAACTTCATAGCAATGATTCTTAGCACCGTTTAGGTAGCCGAAAAAGTGAAAAATTTCCCGAAAATTCGATTTTTTATACCTTTTTTCCCCGTGTTCAGGTCCATAGGTAGCAAACCGGTCAAAATTCAAGGAACAGTCAGCCTTAAAAATGTACCTTAGATCTCAATACACAACTTTCTAGAGCATATGAACTTCCTTAGAATGATTCTTAACACCGTTTAGGTAGCGGTTAGGTAGCAAGTGGAAAATAGGTAGCAAGTGAAAAAATTTCCCGAAAATTTTTTAATTTCATTTCAAAAAAAATTCGAATTTTTTAAAGTTTTTTGCGATTTTGGTCTTGAAGATGAAGTTTTTCTGATTTTATATTTTCACAATTTTTGCTCTTTATGACAAGGGCTACAACTTGTGTCAGAGGGTAAATAAAAATTCCGAACGGTTTGCAAGATATGAGCCTGAGAAAATGATCCCTTTTTTGCAAAAACGCCACCGAGGTCCCAAATTTCTTGGGGGCCCATAAAAAAAGTGCATGACTTTGGGCAAAACTGGGAGACACGTGCCTTTTTTTTGGTCTTTTATCACGTAGTGGTGTTTATATATGGTTATTTTGCCATGACTTAAAAAATTACACACAGTGTAAGTTTTCGCATAATTTCCGGTGTAATTTTGTTTGTTCAAATATAGCTATTCATAACTGAGGCCATCAACGTAAAAGTGGTGTAAGCCTCAATTTTTTAAAACCCTGACTTATCTACGCCAAATTGATCAAAACTGCGAAAATAAAATAAGAAACTAGTTTATCTCTTGTTTTACCAATCACTAACAGAAAGCGATGCAAAAGTTTGTGTTACATTTATTTATTTTTGGTCTACTTTTAATACAAAAGTAGCCATATGCCACACAAATATAAAATAAATGTAATGTGGCTTAAACCTCTTTGAACTGACGGCCTAAATTAATTCCCAAAGTCTTCTTCAGAAAAACACAAAGCAAAAAATAATTTATAAAATAATTAAAAGTTATAAAGAATTCATCAAGTACTCATTCTGCGGCAACCTGTATTTAAAGCATGCAAACAATTTTAAAGAAATGGTGAAATTTTTCTGTCCTTATACAATATTTTAGTTCAGGATACATGGGAAGGACTTAAATCCTTGTTTCCGACATGCTAGAAATTTTAAGCGTTTTTTTTTTCTCTTAAGAATATCAACAAATGTTCAAAATTTAGTCATTGTGCAATAACTCCTTCCATCTAAAGGCCACTCGTTATATGAAATGACGAATACTGTGCGTCTGTTCCCCCAAACAAAGAAATCTTAATGAAAATCCAGTCAAAGAAAGCTTTTAAGTACGACAAGTGAAGTTTGGTGTAAGCGTTTTGCGAGGGCCCCAGTTTTGCCCACCTCAGTTATGAACTGTCAATATAAGATCCATTGTATTTGTTTTCAGTTCATCATTTTTATTATTATTATTATTGCTGTTGACTTTTATAATTGTTGTTATTGTTCTGTTTTATCATTATACCCATACCGCAACAGCAGAGAGGGTATTATACTTTTGTGCTGCTGTGTGTAACACTAAAAGTATTGGTCCTAGAGTCCACAACTTAGACCCAACTTTCAGTATACCAATCGAATCAGAATCAGTCTGGCTGGATAGTTGTCTGTCCAAGTAACCTTGAGGTCAAAGTCAGGTCGCAATTTTGAAGATAATTTTATCAAACATGTACCAAACGTCTCAATTGTTATAGAGACGCAGCCTATTAAATATGGTGAGAATCGGTCCATAATTACATATGGCCCTATACAAGCATCTTCATAGGCTTTGGACCTTAAAACCATCTTATTATGTATATTGGTATTAAGATCAAATCTGTTCCAAACTTATTTAATTGCAATCTAAATCATCTCACCAAATTTTATTGGATTCAGTCCATATTCCATAACATTCTTATTAATGTTGATCCTTATAAACTCCTCTCCTAAAAACACTTAAAGGAAAACAAATTTATATAAAAACACGCAGTAAAAAACATGTTTAAATATGGTCATCTTTAACAAAATTATTTTTTAAGAAAATTTTAGGCATATTATGTTTAATCCTCCATCAAGAAGACACAACCATATTATGGTTGCCTCAAAGCATGTTATGGTTAAATATGACAATAATTTGTTTTTAAATAAACAATAGTATTTCCTATTTTCCAAGAGCGACATGCTATGGTTGATGCTTTTATAAGTGTTTTACATATTTTAGTTATAATTAAACATAATAATTTAATCATAATATGGTTAGATACTGTAGTGTAGCGTAACCGACTTTTCTTTCTTGCTTGTTTTTCTGTTTATGACTCTTGATGATTCTCAGCTTTTAAATTGGTGAAAAGATAAAAATTTGCTAGAAAAACGAGATGAAATTGCGGCGTAATATTGTATTTCTTAGGTTGAGTTTAATTATAGATAAATACATCCAGAGCAAGCCCCAAGTTAACATCGTTTAATTATCTAAAAAATGTTCTCCATTTATTAAAAAGGTTTTATTTTTATTTTACCATAAAACTCTTTAAAGGTCTCTCTAACTTCTCTCTAAAGTTGCCCAGTATCTTTCGCATCAAAATCTCATATCTCATTGCTATTTTATGAAAATTTTGAATGGAAATATTTTGTAGATTAACACTTTTTTATGTTTATTTATTTCATATCTTTATAATTTCGATCTTGAGATGTTGTTTGCTTTAGTTTTGTTTATTAATTAAAATTTTTATCATTTAATGATCTTGTCATCGTCTGATTTAAATTTTAACAACAACAGCAAGAAAAATTCTTTTGATGTTTAACACTTAAATAAACATTTAAACTAAAAAAAAACAACAATTACAAGAAAGCAATAGTAATAAATACGATAACGATGATGATGATCATCATCATTATGAAGATGTTGGTAATCATAGAGCGGGGAAAAACTTTTTTGTTTAGTTTCTGTGTGTGAAAAAAGCATCAGAGTTTTATTTTTATCTGAGATATTAACACTTTGTTCTTGTTTTTGTTGTTGCTTTTGCCGCCCTTAATGAATAGAAATTATTTAATGTTGACAATTTAAAGAAAAATTACTCAAATTCTTATCAAATGTTTAAATTTTAATTAGTATGGTTTTTCTTGTGGGAAATTTCAAAAGTTGTATTTGATTTACTGTCAATGTAGCGTGAATGCTGAAAGGGAAGTGATAAACGTACATATAATTTGTATCTATGACACATACCTACATACATATATTTGTTTATTGGAAAAACGCCATATCGATGCCTTTTTTCTTAGATCACGTAAGCGCCATTTTTTTGATATTGACTTGAAATTAACATTTGCACCCGATTGCATTCACATCTTGATAAAAAAAGATAAAAACCTTTTAAAACACTCGTAAGCGCCATACAAAATGACATTAGCAGTCTAATGAGAATGGTTTTAATATTTAAAGTTGGAAAAGTTTAAGTCTCTAATGTGCGGCGCCTGACCCTTAAATTCAGTAACTTCGGTAAAAACGACACTTTTAGTCGAGTAACTCAAAATCTTTATATTCTATACAGCACAAATGTTCCTCTAGCCCTCATTATTATATTAAAATGCTCCTTTTTATACCGACACCACAATAGTGGAGAGGGTATTATGCACTTGTGCTGATGTGTGTAACACCTTAAAATATTGGTCCTAGACCCACCTTAAAGTATACCGATTGTCTTAGAATCACTTTCTGAGTCGAACTTACCATGTCCGTCCGGCTGGCTGGCTGGCTGTCCATGTAACCTTGTGCGCAAAGTACAGGTCGCAATTTTGGAGATAATTTGATTTGGGTCATAGGTTTTTATTGACACGAGGACCAAGCCTATTGAAAATGGGCCGAATCGTAGAACCACGAGGGAAGATACGGGGAAATTTCTTCCTGTCAGAAACTATCAAACCGATTTCAATGAAATTTAAAACATAGATAGAACCATATCTGTATGGACACAAAATGTATGCATTTTTTAAAAAATAGGACCACGAGGTGAGATAGGGGCAATTTCCGCCTCTCAAACCGATTTTAATGAAATGTAAAACATAGATCGATCCATATCTATATGGACACATTAGCTATACAGTTTTTCAAAAATAGGACCACAAGGGGAGGTAGGGGGCAATTTCTGCCTCTCACAAACTTTAAAACTGATTTTTAGAAGTTTATAAGCATAGATAAATCTATATTTATATGGACACATAAGCATGATGTGTTTTTAAATATTGTGGTGTAGGGTATCATATGATCGGGCTTGACCGACTATACTTTCTTACTTGTTTCTGTTTGCTAAAGCCTTATCTTGATATCTAAACATGGCTTTCGTAAAAAAATTACACAGTGCAACAAAATTCGGGTCATCGCCGCTAGCCTTAATACTTGTAACGCGAACTAGAACAAACTAGACTACTGGTAGAACAAATCTGCCAAAGGGTATTGCAAAGCTAGCTCGGGTTTATGAAATTTGGGCTCTTGAAGTTTTTGAATTTTTTGAAAAGGCGTTTGGAATAAGTCAAAAAAAGTATAGTAAATTTTTTCAGATGACTTCAGTAGAATTGTATGGCGATTCTTTTCTTAGAATATATTAACCCTCTAAATAACTTTTAAACAAAACAAAAAGATCCCATAAAATCAAAATATAATATAAATAATTGTACTAAAGACATTTTTGACTTATTCCAAACGGCTTTTCAACAAATTCAAAACTACTATTCGAGTCGGAAAGAACCCAAGCAATTGTAGGGGGATGTAAGAAAAGATAAACTCACTGTTTATTGTTGGTGTTTTGGTTAAGCTTTGATATTGTTACTTGGACTTAGAGTGTTTATAATTCTTATTCGCTTAAGGGTTTTATTTGTTTAATATTTTTGGCTTTTCTAAAATCTTTGGAAAAGGTTTCATGGTGAGCTGGCCTTAGCAACCAGTGAAATGCGCATAGAAGCTAGCTTTCCCTTAACAATAAATTTCAGTGTTGTTATCAAATATGAAAAATTGGAAATTTAGCACGTCATACGGAAATCGTGTTAATAATTCAAGCGACGAAATTTCGGAAACCTTTGCTAACTTTTCAATACCCTTTGGCAGATTTGCTCAACCAGTAGTCTACTTTCATTTCGCAAACATTTCTGGAAACTTATTTTTAATCGATTTTAGGGAAAAAAATTTTTTTGGACAAGAAAATATCACTAAAGAAAGGTTTATTCTGCATTTATTTTATAAATAAGGCGATATGGCTAAAAATCTCTACATTTTGGAGAATATGAAAAATCTATTTTAGTATCAAAAATACCTACATGTAGGGATTTTCTCCTTCTTCTGGCTTGCAAGTAACAAATTTAGTCAAAAAATATTTCTGCATTCTCCAGAGAATCGCAAAGCTATGTTTTGTAAATTTTGTTCTAAAACCCATATTTAAAAAGTTATTAAGTTTTTTTCGTTTTCTGAAAAATGAGTTGTTGGCGCCTTCATGGCCTAAGAAGAAAGACGACGATATGTTAAACTATATTGCTCAATTATGATTATTAATAGCACAATTTTATAGTAGAAAACCTGTACCAGTGTTGCCAATTTAGGCATTGGGTAACTTTAATTAGCCATTTTTTTTCTTGTTTAACCATTTAAAATTAAATTAGCTTAGCCATTCATCATTTGAATTAAGCAAAATTTCTTTAATGTATTCAAAAATACATACAATACACATACATACATAGTTGCAAACAGCTTATGCTAGAAACACAACTGGATCGAACGACGAATTTTTGGGCGCAAATATTTGTCGCTAAAAATAAAACATATTTGTGCATATAAAATCGGGCGAAATTCGTCGTTGTTTTCTTAGGATTATATCATAAAATAAGTCAAGTTTGTTTTTTAGAGCCATTTATAATGATTAACTGTCTGCCTTCAGATAACGAACGCATAAAATTCGTTCGTTTGGCTTACATTTAAAACAAAGACCGGTAAAAAATCTTGGCATAATTATTAATGACACTCTTTCATGGTGCAATCATGTAAATAGAATTGTCGGCAGGATGTATGGCATGCTACGAACATTATGGTCAACACATTATTTTACACCACTAAAAACAAGAATTCTTATTGCGAAGGCTTATCTAATGCCTTGTTTACTTTATGGCTGTGAAATATTTGCCAATTGCGACTTGACCAGCATGGAAAAACTTAATAAGGTAAACAATAATATTATTAGATATGTTTATGGTCTGAAAAAGTATGACAGTATTTCTTCGCATAAAACTAAACTTTACGGTGTTACTTTTGAAAATTTTCTCAAAATTAGAAGCCTCATTTGTATACATAAAATTATATATGATAAAGTACCCGCCTACCTTTATGAACGAATTTCATTCACAAGATCAAATAGGGGTAATAAGATAATTCCTTTGAGATACCGAACTCTGGTCTCTTCCTGGCATTTTTTCACCGGAACTATCAGACTTTGGAACTCATTACCTCACAACATTCAGCAAAATAGTAACGCATTCAAGTTTAAAAAAGAAATTTTAAAATTGTATTCTACAACTTAACTTTTATATTGTTATTTATCATATTTTTCGTTTACTTAGACAAAGATTCTGCATTTTAATTCTTCAATTTCGCATCACTTTTGAATAATAATCTTTTTATCTTTAAACTAATTAATTTATAAGTATTTATATGAAAACTCTCTAGAATAATTTATAATCAACATGTTTATTCTAATTAAAATTTCTATGCTGTAATAATAAGATTTAATCTTGTTGCATGGGAAAGACACAAATAAATAAATAAATAAAAATAACTAAATAAAGACCAATTTTCGAAATTTGCATTTGTTTTAAATGTTTGTTTGGCCTCGAAAAACAGGCACTTACCTAAACTGACGGTAATATAGTGTTCCTAAGACAATAGTGTAAGGAACACTAATTACACTATAGTCTTAGGAACACTATAGGATAAAACAATGCGCTTACCAACTCTCCCGTGCGTTGACATCAGCGTTGCCAGAAGTGGGGAAAAATCCCTACTTGCAAGTTTTTTCTTCACTTAGCTCGACCTATGATACCCTACTCCACAATATTTAAAAACAATTTTCGAAGGTGTACCCTATTTGGGACTCATAGGCATCCGCTAGAACAAAACTATGTTATGAAGTTAAACTTCATGTAAAAGTTTTCTGGTACGAATATTTTTTAGATATCTCCATATGAGATTTGTTGGCCTTTAAGTGTTTTTAAGATGTGGGTATATATGGATCATATTTTGGACCTAAAAGCACAACATTTTGCTCTCTATTGCAGTGAGGAATTGCTCTGTATTTGTTGTATTTGAAAGAATATTATGTATTATAAGCTGCTTAAACCAGATCCGATTTATCAAACGAAACTATTTTGAAAACATCTGATAGGCCCCGTGTTCTTTACAATTGCTTGAATTAATTTAGTATAGCTGGGATGCGCTGATCTTCTTCTATATGTACTATAAATTGGCTTCATTAGTTTCTGGCCTCAAATGATAAAAAGTTCCTTTTGAAGCAAAAGGGAGAAAAAGATCTCTACTCTCGATAACACTTTTTTTTCTTATCATTGTGTAAATATAAAACAACTGAGAAACAAATATAAATCCATTAGAGAAATTGTTATTTGTAAATTGATAAATCCTGTAGGTATTTTCCGCGACAATCAGTTTACGTTCTCATTTATAAATTTATTTACTTAAAGCATCATGTACTTGTACTGTGATGTATTCGAATGCAGTGAATCATTTGTTCCTCCAATAAATGTTTATTATATTATTTGTTTAGATGTTTTATGTGTCTTTCAGTTCATTTGTTTATTTATTTACTTTTGTATTACTTCATATTTCTTTAAGTATCTTTTGTTGTTTAAGGAAATTGTTGTTGTTGTTATTGTGCATAATATTTCATGTATGTTTGTATATTTTGTGCTAACGATATCATTAAATCAGAAGAATATCAATCATATTTAGAAGAATAAACAGATATAACTTCATCATTCTGTATAATATTTTAAGTGCAAATATGATGTTTGTTGTATTTTAAGCACCCTACATCTAAGGTGTTGATAAAAAGATTTTAAATTGAATTAAACACTTTTAAGATTTAAAGAAAGTAATCAATTTAGATATACTACGAAAATACATCCCTAAATTTGCAATTACGTAACGGTACTTATGAAAATAAGGACTTGTTCATAAAATTCTGGTACTTTAATTTAGAAACGGTGTATCTAACATATAAAATATTTTTTTTTTTAGTTTGAGACATAAAACTTGACAATAAAGAATAAATAAAAAAGCTTAGGAGAGGTCCTACAATTCCTATAGTTCTTAAAATATTCATAAGCTTTTTTATATATTCTTTCTTATCAAGTTTTATGTCAAACTTAAAAAATTTTGTACGTTAGAAACGCCTTCTATAAATTAAAGTAATGACATACATATTCGCTCATTTGCTGCAAGACCGGCATAACTCAAAAAACGAAATTTTGAAGTTAGTGATGCAGAATTGTTCGCTTTGTTTTGCTTTATATTGTGTATTTATATCTTTTATGCTTTGAAGAGAATGTGTCTTCTTTTATTCTAAGTAGTTAGAGCAAATCAAAAACTTTAAATGTGTTTATCTCGAAATGGATTTTTTTGAGTAATGCCGGTCTTGCAGCAAATAAGCGATATGTACTCCTAAAAATCATAATTATCATGTTTGGAAAAAATTATTTTTTATAAAGAAAGCCTTGTAATAGAAAATATTAATGTCATCTTTTGATAAACTTTAAAAACGAAAGAATTGATGTCCCTAATTATACAGTACATTCTTGATCACACTTAATGGCACGCATTACCTAAGCTTTTAAGTTGGTTCCACCAAAGTATGCCGATTGTCCTAAACGGTTTTTTTTGCGAATCTCCTCTTAGTATCTCTCTTAACCAATGTTACCTACTCTTTACCAATAAACCTTTTTACCACCATTTTTACAAAAAAAATATTGCTTAAAAACAGTTAAATAAATTTTTTTTTTCACAAAAACGCATTAATATTTATCAAAAAGCTTTAAAAAGTCCTTTTAACATTGTAGTTGTGAAAAAGAGATTTTCTTTTTCATTCTAATATAATTTGCCGGAATGGACATTAGCAAAATTTCCGCAAATCTTAAAATTAATATCATAAATTGTCTTTAACAACATGATAGTTTTGACATTTATTTTTTTGACTTATTCGTAGTAGATGCATTGGCAATTGTTACAATGAATTCAATTTCGCTCGAAAATCGTATTAAAATAATTTAAATCCACTATGAAAATGGTGCTTCTGTTAAAGTTACATTTCGTAAAATTCAGACGAAGCCCCTTTTCACTTGTCAGGGTATGTCAACAAGCAAAATAGCTGCATTTGGGCGATAATTGAGAAGCCTTTGCATGCTCAACGTGATCAAAGAATCGACATCTGTCGTCGTTCTCGTGGTTGAATTTGCCAGATATCATTTTTCATTCATAATTCCCGAAATTTTCAATTCATTTAAAGTTTTTGTTTTATTTTGTTTTGAAAACAAAGTTATTGTTGAAAAATCCGATATATGATATTTTCTTTATGGCTTAACATGATGAAACATGGCTGCATCTAACAACAAAATGGCAACACTGCATAACCGGACGAAAATCTATTTTTATGATATGTATTTATTTTTTTTTTTTTTTTTTGTATAAACACATGTTTTTATATTGTACATTTATGGAATTTTTTCTAGGAAAAAAGGATAAAAAAAATCTTTTTTATAAAAAGCTTTATTAAGGGAAGAACCTTTTCAGACTCGGCAAGTTAGTTACGCAAGTCACTTGCCGAGTGCAACAAAGTCTGTACTCAATTGTTTTTCCCTTAACCCGACCTAACCGCAGACATCTACATACCAAGAGTTGCGTAAGTAACTTGTCGAGTTTGAAAGGTTCTGAGAAATTTAAGCAATAAAAAGTTTTAGCTTCTTTATAAAGAAGCTGCGATAACAAAAACTTCTTCGTATTCGAAAAGTGTCCTTATGAAAATACTATTATAGGAAAAGCTTTTCACAATCCTTTTTCATTAAAAACCTTTAATAAGAGAAAAGCTTTTTCAAAAATTTCAATAAGGAGCTTTTTATGAAAAAAAAAATAATAAAAAAGCTTTATACCCGTAATAAAAAGCTTTTAGTAAGTAAACCTTTACAATAAAAATATTTGTATAAGAAAAGCCTTTAATGCCAAAAGCCTTTATTTTAAAGCTTTTATGATAAGCATGTAATAGTTTGTTGTGATATTCGAAAATTTTCATAATATAGATCAAAAACAATATCTTATGCATATTTAGCTATTTCCAAAGTCGTTTCCGATTAAATTTTTAATTGATTTTATTTGTTTATTTATTTTAAAAACTGTTGTACTTCTCTTGATTGCAACATAACACGAACAACAATAATAACATTTCCTATTTCTCTGTATCTGCAATGACTAAAAGTCAATAATCAATATTACAGATACATGTAAATACTTTACTTCAGATAAACTCCGTGACTGACTGACTGATTTCAGTGAGCAAATTTTCCATAAGAATCTTTTCAACTGCTGTGTTGCTTAATACGATTTTAACGATTGCTTCCATTTACTTGAGTTGTTCATTTATGCAACTTGCACTGGTATCTGATGGTAATTTGTCTGTGTTAAAATATGTATCTTTTGTTTTTTGTTCTCTTTTTTTGTATTTTTGTTATTGTTGTAGTTTTTGTTGCGTTTTACATCGTAAGAAAAATGCCGTCCGTCATTAGGAATAATTACAAAATATGCGTTGGTTGTGTCGCGTGTTGTATTTTCCCATTATTGCTGTTTGTTTTTTGTTCTTTTTTTTCAAAATGTTATTTAATTTGATAAGAATGTTTGCGAAAGGTGAAGAATGTTTATTTTGTGTAGTAAAAGATGAACAAAATCAGGATATAAGTCTATGAAGCAACTTTTAGAAAACAAAATTTTCTACTCAGAAATGTTGAAAACGAATTAATAATCGATTAAAATAATTGAGTAAAACCACTACCGCATTGGTGTGTCTACATAGTTTTCTAAAAGTGATAGATAAAAATAACGAAATATATAGATATTATAATTGAAAGTAAAATTCAAGAATGGAAAAGATAGATTTTTGAAATTGTATAGGATCCCTCTAAAATAGTACTTTTTTTAAAAAAAGTGCTTATCTAACTTAAAATAAAAATCTTTTTTCTAAATCCTCCTCATAATCAAGTTTGTTTGCATTGTATGTGAAGAGTCTATACTTTTGCCGATTCTACATTAATAATTAAGCAATTTTTAATAGTTCTGATCAGTGCTGGAAATATGTAATTAAAACAAGTAAAAAAAAGTATAGTCGTTCAAGCCCATATGATACCCTACACCACAGTATTTAAAAACACAGCATGCTTATGTGTCCATATAAATATGGATTTATCTATGTTTATAAACTTCATGAAAATCGGTTTGAAAGTTTGTGAGAGGCAGAAATTGCCCTATACCTCCCCTTGTGGCCCTATTTTTGAAAAACTGTATAGCTTATGAGTCCATATAGATATGGATCTATCTATGTTTCAAATTTCATTAAAATCGGTTTGGGAGGCAGAAATTGCCCCTATCTCCCCTCGTGATCCTTTTTTTTAAAAAAATGCATACCTTTTGTGTCCATATAGATATGGTTCTATCTATGTTTTAAATTTCATTAAAATCGGTTTGATAGTTTCTGAGAGGAAGAAATTTCCCCCTATCTTCCCTCGGCCCATTTTCAATAGGTTTGGTCCAAAATTGCGACCTGTACTTTGCGCACTAGGTTACATTGACAGCCAGCCTGCCGGACGGACATAGTTAGTTCGACTTAGAAAGTGATTGGTATACTTTAAGCTGGGTCTAGGACCACTATTTTAAAGTGTTACACACATCAGCACAAATGCATAATACCCTCTTCACTATTGTAGTGTGGGTATAAATATTGTTATAGAAAAGAAAGTTAGTTAATCAACCTCAAACAAATAATAATCATTATGGGCTTTTTTGTTTCATTTGTACCAAAAAGGATGAATTGTAGAAGTGTACCAATAAAGTTTCGACTATACCAAATTTGAGAGTTCTTGTTTAAACACAGGGGGAGGGGCATACAAAAAAGGTGAAGAAACATGGAATATTCTCTTTCTCTCTGGATCCTTCTGGGGCAAGTTTTTAAGAATTATACTTAAATAAAAATCATATTGCTCCTTTATTGCAACATAGTCATATCTCAAAACCAAATCAGACTTGGAAAAATGCGATTAAAGTTTTCAAAATGTACCCTTATCACACTTTTTCAACAATTTTCATTCCACTTTATTAACTGCAATCACACCGGGTACATATAAACAGATTTAATAAATTATATTTTGCTATAATTTCGGTTCAGTTTCAGATATACATAATTCTGACTTTTTTTTTTACATATAAAAAAGCTATGAAGTAACGCTTTGGCTTAAGTTAACTAACATTTTTTGATTTTTTGAGACATAACTATGTTGCAATAAAGTAGCGATATGATTGATGTCTGAAGATTCGTCTCCTTGCTGCTCCACTTTGACTTATACAAAGTGATGCCAATTAAGAAAGCTTCGCGCTAGATTTAACACGTTTACACTATGCAAAGCGCGGTGTATATCAAATGGCAGAAGTATGCTTTAGGGAACTAGATTATCGCAAGCAAAACGCACGAGTTTCAGTACATCATAAAATAAATCATGCACTTGTAATAACATGGCCATATATTTTCTAATATATCGCAATGGTTTCTCTAAAAAGGTTTAACTCAAAACTTAAATTTTCGGTAGAGGCAAAGACTATATTTTTTTTTTTATATGAACTCTTATATCAATAGGAAGTATACAACTGTATTTTTTGTGGCAAAAATTAAAATTTAAAATTTTGAGTAGACCCCCTTAAGAGGAACTGGTGCGGTATGTATCGAATTTTATGCATATTTAAAATAGGGCTTTACAAATATAGCGTTTTTCTTATAAATATTTGTAAACGCTGTGATTAAACGTGTTTTGAGAAAGGATATAGCCCGTTTTGGTTATAAAAAGTTGACAACAGTGGTCGTTTTGGTTAAAAAAACAACAGCGGTTATAAAGCAAAAAGTATGAATGAAATATTAAGGGCAATAGAAAAATTTAATTCTGCCTTAAATACTTAGGGCTTAAAAATCAGAGCAAGTGAAACACTCTTTAAATTTGTTTAAAATGTGTTTAAACCAACAAATCTATAAATCACTAAAAATATAAACCATCTTTAAAATTGGGCGTTTAAACTGCAGACCATATGAATTTGATTTATCGAAGTGCTGCCACATGTTATTTTTTTAAAAACAGATAATACATGGAACACTGATTTATAGTTGTTGAGTTTAAACCACATATAAATTCAAGTTTAGTTAAACTTAACCAGCGTTTAAACCATCTGTGATTTATCAGCCATTAGAGCATCAATAAAGCAACTAGTTTTAAACTATTATAATCAGTGTTCGAAAAAAACACTAAATATCGCTCCTTAATGTTCGGTTCGGTAGATTTGTGGAAAACACAAACGCTTAAAGTGTTTGTGTAGTAAATCATAAAAAAATAACGTTTCCCTGTTTGTCATCTTTCGAACACAAGTATAAAACTGTTTTTATCCAACTCAACAAAAGATGAGAACATTTAATTCCGTTCGGGTTATTTTAAAAAACCACAAGCTGTTATTTACAAAAACAAAATACACATACAACGCAAACAAAACATATACACAATACACACACAAGCTTTTCGTGCTTCGGTCGTTGCTAGAATTTTTTTTGTTGTTGATTTCATTATCAATGTAAAAAAAGAAACATTATAGAACATTAAAATATAATGTTTGTCTACAGTATCACTGCAATTATTCTGTTTTTCAACGATGAACGGAACATTATATAATGTTCGGCTCTTTTTTGAGAATAGTTACGAACGGTATTAAGGGTTGAGTTCGTCTACACAATTTCATACCAAAATAATAGATATCGTTCTTGGGTGTGCGTGCCGAACGCTAAATAATGTACGGTTTATTTTCGAACAATGATTATATTACTTCATAAAAAAATTAAAAGTGCAACGAGTTGAAGGTAAATTCCAACTGGTACGTTTCTAGCTAAATATTAGGTACTTTGTCTGCAGGGCATTTGCAATAACTTTTTATATCCTGGGATGTACTTTGGTATTTTCTATTCTAAGATGTAGAGAGAAAAGTGCAATTGTACTGAATTTTACATCCCTGGTGCAGCACCTAAACATTCTTTCCTTCTACATAAATTTTATTTAAGTGTGTAACTTTGAGAATTTGAAGAGAACTTTGAATATAATTTAAGGAAGTTATTAGAGTTTTGAGAGAGAATTTTAAAAGAAGAATTATAATAACTACAAATATTGCAAATATTTTAACTATTTTAATAACGTTATGTACGTTTGGACAGCTTTGGGTGATATTAAAAACTCTTCATTCTTATCAAAATCATGCTCCTCGTTCATTTCTTCTTTGGACGATACGATTTAATTGATAAAAATTATTGTGAAAATAAGAATTTTAAGAGCCAAAAACCCCTGCTCGATTGATGTATTCCTAAGTCATTAATAAAGGGTCTTTCATTTAGCCCTTAAATTTTAATAAAACGAAGTATGTGTGAGTTATTATTGACTTTTTGTATTCGTTTGAAAAGACTATCAAAGTCACTATGTATGGAAAATAACATCGTGTAAATGTCTGACGCTACTTCGCTGGGCTGGGCGCATACTAAATGTCCAATTTTCCATGACTCTGGCGCACAAATTAGGTGGAATTTGACCGAAGGCATGCGAAATTTTAGTTTGGAGGATCTCTGGGTTTATTTTCATAGACCACTAAAGAAATCACCACAAGAAAAGGGTTATCGGGGCCAAATCGCACTATCTCGGTGGGCAGTTTGCAATACCTTCACGTGAAATGACCATACCCTTAAATCGCTCGTGTAATAAGTCTTATGTGGCATGAGCTGTCGGGCACGTTGCTCCTCTTGAAACAACAACATGTCGTTGGTATCTTTATCATTCAATTCAGTCCTAAAGAAGTAAGTATACATAAGCCTACAGAGCTCGCCGCTGAAAGTCAAAGCCTGGCCAAAGTCGTTCTCAAGGAAATATGGAGACCGCCAGCCAAAAATTAAAACCAGTAATTTCATCGAGATGCATTGGACGCTCTTAGATCTCATGTGAATTGGTATCTTCCACAATTCTTTTTGTTTGCTGACGTTCCCATTCATCCAGATGAAGATGATTTTAGATGAATATTAGAGTCAGTTTAGTTTTTTTAAATGTTATAATTTGCATGTGTTTAAAATTTTTTTAGATCCTTCCAGGATGATTTGGCAAAATAGACGGAAAACCTCCCATTTATTGTCAAAGTTAGGTAGCCCCAATTAGAAGACCCGTTACAATAACTTTTGTAATATGTAGTATCTTAACTTTTGTTTTCATATCAAAATTTATAACTCCGTTCATTTGATAGTAAAAATGCTGTTATCGGTTTTATTAAACTTAGAATTAATTGATCTTTTACGATTCTTACCAAAACATTTATAAATTTCTTAAAAATTGATTATTCTTTTAAAGTGACTCAAATATTAATATAAGCACAATATCTATAGAAAGATATTGTTTTTCTTGTTCAAATAATTAGTATGATTTTTTAATACTTCCAAAGAAAAAAGTCATTATTAATTTTGCACTTTTAAAGAGGAGTGTTTGAAAAATTACTGGGCAAGTATTTTAATTTAGTTTATACGGCTAAAATTAGTAATATTTGTCAAAAAATGATAATCGGAATTTGTTATCTAACAGCAAAACTAAAGTTTAAATTTCCAATTGTTTGACGTATTCACATTTATGCTTAGATTAATTTTGCAAGTTGTCTTAAGGAGAATAACAAAATGACGCTATTTACGATGAATTTTGATACCCCTTACCTTCGGTGAAGGTAATTTGTAATTTCTACAATATTTATATTTACCCTTATCGTGGTAAAATAAGCCTGCGACTGTTTGGTAAAAGATTAAAGTGAAGGTTAACTTATTTCCTTTAATCTTTTACCAAACAGTCGCAGGTGTATTTTAAATTCGCCAACCACGATAAGGGTGATTATTTATCCTAGACCCTATAAAGTATATACATATATTCGAAAGAAGCTTATTTGATTTAACGATGTTCGTCTGTCCGTGTGTATGTTGAAATGGGTTTTCCGAAGTCCTCCAAAATGTTGGAATTAAGTTGTTATTTTTTTTATGTTACATATACTCCGTTGTAGTACGCTATTGAAATTAAGTCAGATGGTCCCATAAATGACTGAGATATAAGCTAAACACCACGACTGCCTCTAATTTTACCCATAAATCCCTTGTTGCTGTTTTTTTGTGTATCTAAAGAACGGCTTTTGGAGAAGTGGTTGTGGCAAAAAATAAATTTATTTCTATCTAAAGGACGGTAGAAGTGAAGGGGTTATTAACACCCAACCTCTCTAAAAATATGGGCAGGATTGCAGAAGTAGCATAGTGCCCTCCATACAAATACATAATAGATTTCTGCACATCTTGAAAACGGCAGGAGCCAAAGTTTGCAAATTAGGTGCAAACAGTTAGACACTAAATACATTTCTTTCTATCTGTAGAACGGTAACAGAAAACATGTCCAAATTTGGTGAAGATAGCTGGGTTATTAATACACAAACTCCCTAAGAAATTGGTGGGATTGGAGAAGTGGGCGTGGCACCTACAATAAAAACCCATTATGAATTTCTTTATATCTGGAAAACGGCAATAGCCAAAGTTTACAAATAAGATTCAAGTATCTTGGTCATCAGTATACCACATCCGACAAAATTTGGGCGGGATTACAGAAGTGGAAGTGGCATAAAATAAATTTCTTAATGTATGGAGAATAGTAGCAGAAAAATTTTCCAAATTTGGAACACATAGCTGTGTTGTAAATTTACAAAATCTTAAAAAAGTAGGTGCTTTTGGATAAGTGGGCGTGGCACCTCCCAAATATACACAAAAGTTAAAAAATTTAGTACAAATAGCTACGATACCAAAAAAAAGCGGACGGGCTTGGAGAAATTATATATCCGGTAAGGTATTTAGTTATTCGATGTTTTGTATTAATCGATTAATCGCGCGAATAATTATTCAAGGTTAAAATTTAATCGAATAATAATCGAACAATTTAATATTATTCGGTTAATCGAATAATTTTTATTTTGTTTAGTTTAGAAGTTTTAAAATAAAACCAAAAATTATATTTTTATACCCTCCACCACAATTAGTTGTGAAAAGGGGATATTAAGTTTGTCATTCCGTGTGAAACTTTTTTATTATTCATCTCAGACCCCATAAAGTATATATATTCTGGGTCCTTGAGTAATTTTAAGTCGATTTAGCCATGTTCGTCTGTCTGTCCGTCTGCCCGTCTGTTGAAAACACGCTCACTTAAGCAGTTTGGGATTGAAATTCAGCTAAATCAGTTCAGTAGGATCAGAGCCATGAATCAAAATGTGGAACCACCACCTAAAAAAAATTGATAATTTTGTTACAAAAACTAACATAAATGGTGGAATAATGCACAGAATGACATAAGATTTTGAAAGAATTCGTCTTATTCAACTAGAAATCACGCTGTAAAATTTTAGGAAGACCGGTCCATAATTAACCCTACGCCCCATATAAAAACTACTTCCGGAAAACAGTAAAGTACGCCTAAGACCGTAAAAAATAATGCTATCATAACAAAATGTGGAACATAAAAGTTTTATAGGACAAAAAATAAAACTGTGTAATTTCGTGAAGATCGGTCCATAATGTATTCTAGGCCCCATATAAACCCTACTTCCGGAAAACAGTTTAGTACGCCTAAATCCGTAAAAAATAATGCTATCATAACAAAATTTGGAACATAAAAGTTTTATAGGACTAGAAATAAGACCGTGAAATTTCGTGAAGATCAGTTCATAATTTACCCTAGGCCCCATATAAACCTTACTCCCGGAAAACAGCTTAGTACGCCTAAAAACGTAAAAAATAATGCTATCATAACAAAATTTGGTACATCACAGTTTTATAGAACTAGAAATGAACTCAAAAGAATTAACAAACTGGGTGTCAAATTGCTTGTAGTTATCCTAAGCAGTTTGGGATTGAAATTCAGCTAAATCAGTTCAGTAGGATCAGAGCCATGAATCAAAATGTAGAACCACCACCTAAAAAAAATTGATAATTTTGTTACAAAAACAAACATACATAAATGGTGAAATAATGCACAGAATGACATAAGATTTTGAAAGAATTCGTCTTATTCAACTAACGCTGTAAATCACGCTGTAACATTTTATGAAGATCGGTGCATAACTTACCATAGGCCCCATTTAAAGCCCACTCTGGTAAAATAATTAAATACGCGGTAAACTTTCTTCCAGTTTAGCTTCATTGCAAACGCTAAAACTAATTGCACCGCTGTATTGAAATTTATGTTTTTTAATACCAGAAATCGTTCTGCAGAATTTGGGATGATTGGTTCATAGCTTAAGGCGCCCGTACACGACATGTATTTGTCTTCTGACATGTCAAATTTTCAAGTCACATGTAATTGTTCATGTCTGTCAAAATTTCTGTTTTACATAAGGTTTATAATATTCGGTCACAAACGTACATGTAATTTGCTTCTGACATTGTCTCTGTTTTTTTTCGCATTGTTATTGCAGAAACCAAAGTAGTTCTCGGTTTCAAAATAGCTTGCTTCCGCCACGAAAATATTTATTTGCGCCGTAAAATAATTTAGCCATCTTAACATTTTTTCTTTTATTTTAAAGATACCAATTTAGAATTTTATAATTAAACGGTTTTTATGTTTATATTTACATAAATTCTATTCAATGGTGAGATGAGCATACATATCTTGGTATTGTAAAATATTAACTTCAGCCGGCTAATGATTCCGTCAATAGTTGACGCCGCTGCCAGTTTCTTCCCGGCCTAGATTTCTGATGTCAGATGGTTTGTCAGAAGAAAATAGAGCACGTTCTAATTGAAATTTTGTCAGATGACTTTGCGTCTGACTTTTACAGAAGCAAAGTTAAAAAGGTAACACACGACATGTATGTGTTTTGCAGTGGGAAATTTGACATGTCAGATGACAAAAACATGTCGTCTATATGCTCCTTTACCATGGCTTTTATATATGTAATTTGTTCTCCTGAAAATCATTTAAGTTCAGCTTAAACTGATATTCTACTCAAACTTTTTAAAATTGATTCTGATTGTCGATCGTTAATTTTATATAGGTCTAAACCGCAACAAATTTTAATGCAGATGTCGGTTTTTACAAAGATTATAATAATAAATAGACAACATACAGATATTACTCCTAAAACATTCGAAGTGTCGGTGGAGGGTATCAAAGATTCGGCACAGCCGAATATAGCACTCTAACTTGTTTAACATACAAATTTTATTAAAAAAGTACCAAGAATTTAACAATAGGTACTTTTATGTAATAAAAGAGGAAAACTTTTAAAATAAAAATTGCATACAAATTAAACCTAAACTTCTAAAAAAATCGTTCGAAAAGAGTTTAAATGTACACTTTTCAAACGATCCTTTCATTTGTTTAAGAAAAGATTCTTTCACCTATATTTGACGTTGGAGAGCTTGAAAGTAAAGCGTTATAAAACATATCCAATTTATCTGTTCTGTAAGTTGTCTCAAGTATGTAGCGTTCCGTTTTACCACTTGAATCTCTTATTGATTTTGTATTTTAATTCATTTTAATAAGTTTAATAATCTTGTTAAGGTCTGGTAGAAGGTTGTTTTCATTCGTCTCAAAAAAATCATTTTCTTCATCTGAATCATTGTGGTAAAAGTTTGTTCTAAATATTCTTAAAAAGTAATTATTCCCAAACTCTTTGGTTTCAGTCTTTGTACTCTATTTTTAAAAATTATTACTCGAAGGTAATGTTCTTGAGTTAAGAAACAAAAAAAGTGTATTTAAAGCGTACCGGTTTGTATTTTGCATAAAAGAAAAAAAATATTGTGAACAATTTTTTTTCGATTAATCGATTAATCGACATAAATTATTCGAATTATTCGTTAATCAAAAATAAGCAACTTTAAATTATTCGAGTTAATGATCCAAAATTATTCGATTAATCGAACAACGGTTAATTGTTTGAATTCCCTAATATCTAGAGATTAGTCGAGGGGTTGCAAAGCGCAGCAGGTTTAACTAGTGCAAATGTATATATGTATGTATTTATTTATATTCAGCCTTATTCCGGTTGTCGTCATCGTCAGTGTCGTTTTTTGTAGAAGATTAAAGAACACAGGCTGTGTGTCACTTTAATCTACTACAAAAAAATACACTGTCGATGACGTTAACGACAACCGGAATAAGGCTGATTACTTTCTGTTCTTATCGCAACATAGTGAAGGGTATGTCAGATTTGAATATGGCACTTTTACTTGCAAAGTCTATGTTTTGCTTTAATTCAACGTCCAGGCTTGTCATTTTTGCTGCTGTAAAGTTTTAAAAATCCAGATTATGAAATTCTTGTCATGCAATTATTATATCTTTATCTTCCTCTTTCTCTTCTTCTTTTTATATTTGATATGTAAACGCAAATACACCTACAGCCAACATCAAGTTGAAAATTGAGAGAATTGCAAAACAAAAAAGAATTGCAGAGTACATGAAACTTTATTTCGTCCACTGTGCCTATATAAGATGATTGATTATCTTAATTAGTCAATGCTTATGTATTGGAAATTCTTTTTTTATATTCTGTATTATTATCTGAAATTGCTATAATTTCGTTAAATAATGATTAGATTTCCGAAAGAAACACAATTTAAAATTTCTTAAACTTGTTATTTCTAGAATTTATTAAAAGAATTAGCAATTACATTCAAATTTATTTTAACTTAAAAAAAATAAGTAAAGACGTGCTTCTATAGTCTTTTCTAAATTAAAATTAGTTTTTTAAATTTAAGTGTTTGCTGGGTTATTTAAATTTCTCTTATCATCATGTTATTCAATTATAAACAACAACTTTAAAACATGACACTACCATTTACAAACTATACACTAGTTTTTGTTGCTGGTAGCAAAGTTGGTTTCGTTTTATTTTTATCTTGAAGAAACAATTTTGTACACTGGATACACAGTTTTTTCATTTTTAACACAAATAAATGCTTCTTTTTTATGTTAAACAACTAAAGAAGTCACTCTACTGCATATTTTTCGATTAAACTTTTAATTGATAGAGAATTTGTGTTCGATGTATAATATTTAATAGCTCAAATAGATAAATCCTTGTTTATTTCAGCTACAAAAATATAATTTCTTGTATTCGTTTAACAAAATTATATTTTGTTTTATAAAATCGAAATCGAGTAAATGGGTAATTCCATGTCAAAACGACCAAGAGTGGGACACGACCCCTTCCGATTTTAATAAAATTTAGTGAGAATGTTCCTTTTATCTTATTAGGAACATATATGACCGAAAACAATTTTTAAAATTTGTTTTTCGAAAGTTATGTCATATTCAAAATGTCATAATTTCGCAGAATTAGCCGAATGTGTTGAGCTTATTTCTTCAATATCTCGAAAACTAATTGACATACGAAGATGATTTTGATGTCATTTTAAAGAGAATACTTGGGGCTACAAACCATAAATTGAAAAAAAATATTTTTTTTGAAAAATGTAATATCTGCAAAATGTTAAATTTTAAAAACGGACTAACTCAAAAACCTATTTTTTTATTTGGCTGATTTTGTTTTGTATAATACCTCAAACTGTTCTTTAAAAATCCTGAAACTTTGAAGGAGGTGTTTTTTTTCTTTTTTAAGATATGATTTTTTTCCTTTCGCAACCTTTAAAAAAATAATATTAAAATAGAATTTTTATATTGTAATTTTGAGCAATAAGTACACTGTGCTAGTTGCAAACAATAGACCAGCCGCGCACCTGGCATTTTACCCTAATTGGGGGCGCTGAATCCAGTGGTGCTAACCGTTTTTTTAGGTTAGCTCTTGTTTTTAAGATATATCGTTATTTCGAAAATGTAAGAGGTTGCACAGCATATATTCGCGTAACTCAAAAACGGTTTAGTTTATTGAAAT
The DNA here is from genome assembly GCA_930367215.1 of Pollenia angustigena. Lineage (NCBI taxonomy): Eukaryota > Metazoa > Arthropoda > Insecta > Diptera > Polleniidae > Pollenia > Pollenia angustigena. Next base: position 156,529,970 of record OV884059.1, read on the forward strand.
AACTAAAAAAACCGAAATTCGGCAATAAAAAATAAAGTGGGGCTGGTCATACATTTGACCCATCTAGGAGCATCCTACGCGCTGCAGGAGCCAAATTAAAGAATTTAATTAAGCCGCAATATTTGTATGGTATGGTTTTTTTAGTTATTTCAATAAACTAAACCGTTTTTGAGTTACGCGAATATATGCTGTGCAGCCTATTACATTTTCGAAATAACGGTATATCTTGAAAACGCGAGCTAACCTAAATAAACGGTTAGCACCACTGGATTCAGCGTCCCAAATTAGGGTAAAATACCAGGTGCGCGGCTCGTCTGTTTTTTGCAACTTGCACAGTGTACTTATTGCTCAAAATAACAATATTAAAATTCTATTTTAATATTATTTTTTTAAGGGTTGCGAAAGGAAAAAAATCATATCTTAAAAAAGAAAAAAAACACCTTCTTCAAAGTTTCAGGATTTTTAAAGAACAGTTTGAGGTATTATACAAAAAAAATCAGCCAAATAAAAAAATAGGTTTTTGACTTAGTCCGTTTTTAAAATTTAACATTTTGCAGATATTACATTTTTCAAAAATTTTTTTTTTTTTCAATATATGGTTTGTAGCCCCAAGTATTCTCTTTAAAATGACATTAAAATCATCTTCGTATGTCAAGTAGTTTTCGAGATATTGAAGAAATAAGTTCAACACATTCGGCTAATTCGGCGAAATTATGACATTTTGAATATGACATAACTTTCGAAAAACAAATTTTAAAATTTTTTTCGTTCATATATGTTCCTAATATGATAAAAGGAACCTTCTCAGCAAATTTCATTAAAATCGGAAGGGGTCGTGTCCCACTCTTGGTCGTTTTGACATGGAATTACCCAAATACGTTTTATTATTCCATCTTTAATTCCTTTCATATTTAAACTTTATTATCTAATATTTTATTTTGATAACAAATTGGTTTTTTTTTAATTTTTCTCAATAGATTCATAAAAGAAACCATAATCAGCATTACTTTTTATAATAAGCAGCAATAAAGATAAATTGATTGGTTTCAGCCGCCCAATATTAAAAAAATATATATTGAATTGCACTTAAAATTATTGGGTTTTGAAAGAAATGATTGTTATTTATATTAACGCAATTCTAGATGTAATAAATTTGTAAACGTATATGGGTTATTCCATGTCAAATCGACAAAGAGTAGGACATGACCCCCTTCGATTTCAATGAAATTTGGTGAGAAGGTCCCTTTTATCTTATAAGGAACACATATGAACGAAAAAAATTAAAAAAATTTTTTTTTCAAAAGTAATGCCATAATCAAAATGTCATAATTTCGCCGAATGAGTCGAATGTGTTGAGTTTATTTCTTCAATATCTCGAAAACTACTTTACATATGAAGATGATTTTAATGTCATTTTAAGAGAATACTTGGGGCTACAAGCCATATATTGAAGCCATTTTTGAAAAATGTAATATCTTCAAATTTATATTATATTAAATTTTAAAAACAGACTAAGTCAAAAACTTATTTTTTAATTTTGCTGATTTTTTTTATAATGTGTGATTTTTTAAGTGCTATAGGAAAGTTAAAAAAAACACATTAAATTCACAAAAATGCATGAAATCTTTATGTGTGTCGATAGTACGGTCCATATAATTTAATGTTTGAAGATTATATCATGTAAATATTGACCGTGACTGCGCCTCAAATGGTCCATCCGCCTAGTCCAATTTTGGCATACTCTTTTCAACATTTCGGCCGGTATCGCACGATCTAGGCGGCCAATTGACCGGTCCCATACGTGAAAAAAAATGTTCACTGAACTCGCCTCTCAATAAGTCCATTGTTAAGCGTGCTGTGTGGCATGTGGCACCGTCTTGTTGAAACCACATGTCATGAAAGTCAAGCTCTTGCATTTTGGGCAAAAAAAAGTTGGAGATCATCTCACGGTAGCGTTCACCATTCACAGTTACGTTACGATTCGCATCATCTGTGACTTTTTCTGGATGCATTGGTAGCTCTTTCTATGCTTCTGGCTGATCTTCACTCCAAAATCGACAATTATGCTTATTAAAGTACCCATTAAGCCAAAAATGAGCTTCGTCTAAAATGGAAGAAGCGCGCGATGAATTTTCTAAACAGAGCACGGTTTTTGATAATAAAATTCAATTATTTGCAAACGTTGTTCCTTTGTAAGACGATTCATGGTTATATTATAGACCAAACTGAAGATATTTGACAGTGAAACAAAACATGAAACGTGCGTCAGCTGTTTAAACCAGTGTTGCCAAGAAGATAATAGCTAAAAAATCACCCGATATAATACCTAAAACTGTTCTTTAAAAATCCTGAAATTTTGAAGGAGGTGTTTTTTTTGAAGATATGAGTACACCGCGCTAGCTGCAAAAAACAGACCAGCCGCGCACCTGGCATTTTACCCTAATTGGGGCACGCTGAATTCATTGGTGTTAACCGTATTTTTAGGTCAGCTCTTGTTTTCAAGATATACCGTTATTTCGACAATGTAAGAGGTTGTACATCATATATTCGCGTAACTCAAAAACGGTTCAGTTTATTGAAATGACTAAAAAAAACCGAAATTCGGCCATAAATAATAAGGTGGGGTTGGTCAAACATTTGACCTATCTAGGAGCATCTTACGCGCTGTACCATTCAAATATTGCGGTTTAATAAAATTCTTTAATTTGACCCCTGCAGCGCGTAGGATAAGATGAGATAAAAGGAACCTTCTCACCAAATTTCATTAAAATCGAAAGGGGTCGTGACCACTCTTGGTCGATTTGATATGGAATTACCCATATGTATGTTTTCAAAAATCATCTATTAGATAAGATTTCTTATTGTTGAATAAAACTAAAGTCTGTTATTAACGTCAGTACGAATGAAGACCTGAAGTTGAAGACCACAATCTCAAAGGGTAAATTGATTTCTATATTCTTCGATCTGAGTTCGTCTATTGCATCGTCGAGTAGTGCGTCCAGTACTACATCAGCAATTGTTGGCGATAGGGGGTTTCCCATTGGCCTACCATGTAATTGATGGTTCAATTTGTTGTCAAATGTGAGATAATTGTTGTCAGTTAAACAGAATTGTAGAATCGTTAAGAATTTTCTTTTTGGTATTGTAGTATGTCCCTTTAGGGTTTCCCATTTTCCCAATATGTTTCTTATTGCCAGGTGAACCGGGATGTTGGTGAATAATGATACCACGTCGAAGGAAACCATGACATCGTCATTTTCCAATGTTATTTCTTTTAGTTTTTGTTTAAGTTCCAATGAGTTTTGTATATTATAAGTTTTTGAAATGGTGTTCTTTATAATATTTCCTACATATTTTGCTAAATTGTAGCAAGGCACTCCCATTGATGAGGATATTGGTCTCAGTGGTACATTTTCCTTATGGATTTTAGGTAAACCATAAAGTTTAGGTGCCGCTGCAGCGTGTGTTGTCAATTTCAATTTTTCAAATTTTGTTAAAAAACCCAAGTTCTAAATACCAAGTTAATAAGATGGCTTATAGTCACAAACACTTTTCCTGAAAGAAGTTTGTATGGTGGCTATGTGAAATAATGAACCGATTCTCACAGTAGACTTCGTCCTTATATATTGTAACCAATGTACAAAATTGCATCAAATAGAAAACTTCCAGCCTGGCAGCCACCCGGACTGAGGGACATCTATAAATCGACTCAAAAAGTCATATTGGGTCGATCGGTATACTAACAGTTGGGTCTAGGACCAATATATTTTATTTTTTCAATATTTCCTTAAACAAAATATACGTAAACATTAAAGACAATGCAAAATTTTTAAACTTAACTCAATTTATCTTAAAATATCTTAACAAAAACTACTACAAAGAGACAAAAAAAAAAAAAAAACAAAAAAACTAAAATACAAATTTCTAAGCGCCAGTAGATTTAATGACTTGAGGTAGTCAAACGGAGTAAAAATTTCAATTATCTGACAGTACGTGTCATTTTTTCGACAACATTATGGCATCATTGTATGACGAAATTTACAACTGGAATTGTATTATTTACAAAAACAAAACAATTATTTGCGTCGGTTAATGGTGGCTGTAGGGAAAATGAAACTGCATTTAAGAATGAATCTGAAATTTGTAATACATTTTGGCAAAAGACTGACTTTTATCGAAGCGGACATGTTAAGTTTTAGACTAAAGTAAAAAGCAACTAAAATATTAGTAAGAAAAGTTACCAAACTAATTTAAATAAAAAAAAAAAAAAAATTTAAACATATTTCATTAAGTTCATTTGTAGTTATATAATAATCTCTTTTAATGCTTTTTGATGCTTTTCTTTGTTACACAAATAAATATAATATTATTTTTTTTTTTTTGTTAATTAAACAAAGTATCACATTTATTTAATGAGTATTTATCTATCTCAAATAAATTTGTTATCACTTAGGTATTTTTTTTTTAGTTTTGGTTGTTGTTATAATTTCTAATTGAGAAATTTTAGGTCTAACTCGTTAAAAGCCGGTATTATTTATTTAGTCGACAAGCATTTAGGAGATACTGACAGAAACATAATTAGTTTAATTCGTTAATCATATTATGATTAAATTATGTTAATCACATTAAAATGGAAGGAACGTACCATCTGCTAAAAACAATCGTGTAAATCCTCTTGACAATTATTAAATGAAAATGGTTGGCGCTGTGAAATGTGACTGACCTCAGGAAATATGAGCCCAAAATACTAGATAAAGAATGACGTGATCACTTTATATGAAACGCAACAACATGCAATTTTTTGCATCGTGTCAGTGGGGTGGGGTGTTTTTGCATTAAAAGTGAAATGGAAAGAGATCTTAATACCAAGTATTGAAAACTTACACCAAATAATATCGCAATTTTTTTATATAAGTAACTTGCCGAGTCTGAAAGGGGTCTAACGCTGCGCCGCGACTAAAATAACAAAATCATTAACTTGTTTTCGCTCTGCTGCTGCTTTGTTTTTATTTCTTCGGTATATTTAAGTGCTTTACACTTGCGATCGTAAATAATATAGTAAACGATGCTTAAGAGTCCAAAGTTAAAGAATTATTTTCGTCAAAAAATATAGATGTGCATAAGTATTTATGTATCAAGGCAAATTCATTACAGGTAATCTAGGTACTACATAAGTACACCTTCTACATAAACCACAAGCAATAAGTTTTTGTAAAAACAGAAATAAAACAAAACAGAAACAAAGATAATAAACAAAATGTTGACATCCCACAATTATAAAGGTTAAAAAAAGTTATCGGAAGAGCTGTTAAGTTCACCTGTAATGAATTCGCCTTGTTATGTATATATACATACGTACAAATTTTTTGACGTTAGGCAAAAAGGTGTTATGTAAAAAATGCATTTTTAGTGTTCGATTGTTTAGTCCTCGTCCATAACATGAAACATTTGCTGCAAAAACTTTCTTCAATTCTCTTTTGAAACTGCATTCGTTTCCATATAATGAAACTTTTGCTTTGCAGCATTTAGGTATTTTGTATTCTTTCTCTCTTTCTTCTTCTTCCTTTCAATAACAAACTCACAAAAACTGCTTGTACACGAACCAAAGAAAACTTTTACATACATCTTTTTCTTTTCGCTATCACAAACTGAAATATTTCTTAATATGGATGGGGACTTTCAGCTCAATTTTGTTTCTTCTCTTAGACTGGTGTTATTGATGCCAAACGAATCAATAACACCAGTCTAGCACAACTGCTTCCAATCGTAACCTTTTACTCTTAAGGCAATAAGGCAATTAAATAATTTTCAATTAAACATTACGAAAAACTAACGTTTTCGACTTAAAACCTTTTTGCCAAAAGTCAAATAATTAATTTTTAACATTAACCTAAAAAATTTCTGACACAAACTTGAAGATTTCGAAATTGATTCATACCCGTTGCTGCAATACCACCTGGACCCCATTTACAGCTTTTGTGAAAACTTGGAAGCAGTTTGAGGATTTTTTTTTTGTATTTTCTTAAAAATTCCTTTTTTGCTGTCACATAAAGGATTCATATTCTACCTTAAGTAATTTGATACTGATTTGTGCTTACAATTTGTAAGTTACAACAAATTTCAAAAACATTCCATGCATGATATGCCTTCTTTAATGGGTTAATAAAAAAAGTACCTTTCAATATCATTTGATTCATTTGCTGTCTTTATTAGTTTTATTTTCGTTTCTAATCTTTTTCAAATCTTTTCAATGAAATTATTTTGATTCATACGACGCCAAATTTAAGTCTTTCGTTCTCTTTACGTAAGAAAAGACAGCAATATGAAATTGATTCCAATTAATGCCGGTTACGAGTAAAAAGAACAAATAATCTTATTTTTTATTGATAGAACTTAACAGGGATGGAAAGTTGTGATATCGAAGTGAATCAATATTTTACGTTTTCCAAATACAATAAATGTATTTTGTTTAACTTTGTATAGACATCTTAAAGGTTTCTGAAGTGTCCTAAAAAACTCTACGTTTCACATAAGCTTAACAGTAACTGCATAGCCTTCTTACATGCATTACATTGTAACGTTAAAAGCTTACTCTATGCATTACCTTCAATATGTTTCCCATAAAAATGAACAAAATCTTCTTAAAGCAACATGTAATATAGATCGGAAAGATTGGAATAATGACCAATTTGTTGGCATCTCTCCTTTTTTCTGGCTTCGCTCAACATTGTTTGGGGATCTGTTGTGATACCGGTTTCTACGCAATAAGGGAGCTGTTTTCATAGTGTCCATTATGAGAAATACTAAATTTAACCCTTTTTAACAAAAATTTTGAAATGTATGAAAAATATATTAATTTCAATTGTAACGAATCTCGATCAACCAGCCAACCAAATAAATTCACCTTCTTGACAGATATTACAAATCACATTCTAATACCCTGATTGAAATTTTATATCAATTGATGACAAAAACTCAGCAATAACACAAATTAAAAACTGTATGTAATAATAATAATAATAAACAATATACAATGAAATATTTATAATTATAAATATGTATGCATGTATGTATGTGTGATCGTCATTCTTTAGTCATGATCATTACTCAAAAATTGTGAAGAAAACAAAACGAACTAAGTATCTATCTTATCGGAGCAAAAACGCTTTTGACAGTTATGATTTCAGAATTTCGAAAAGTGTTAATTCAGTTTGTTTTTCGGTCTGTGTACGTGTATTCAGTAACTACTCACACTTTATTTGTATAAATATGATAAATATAGTAATTTGTTATTATTTGTTATTGGATTTTTTAAAATTCCCCAAATTGTCTTACAGCCTGAGAGCCAATGAGGGTGGGGCGACATAAAGAGTTTGTGATTGAAAAAAAAATGAAAATCTTTTATTTTTTCATTTAATTAAGAATAAATAATAAAAAAAAAATTGTCATCGATAGACATGACTATTTCTCATGATTATTGTTCTTTTACGCTCTAAATTTTGTTGTTTAGAAATAACTGTTTTATTACGCGACACTTTGACGACAGCATGACTTTATTTTCATGAAAGTATTTACAGTGAAACTGAAATAACACAAAATCATTAAACTTCATAAATAAAAACTGTGAAGTTGTTGTCTAGATATGGATGTTGCGTCAAAATATTTTAGAAGTTATAACACAAGTCAAACTGGAGACGATGCTGCCCCAAGGTTATGTTCTGCTATATTGGCAGCTGCGATCAAGCACAGCTCAGTTTGTATTACAAAGTTTCCTAAATTACGTAGCTGCCGAGCTTTTTACTCAGCCAGCCGGTTGATTCAAAGAAAGGAGTAAATCCTATCTAAATCAATGTCAGAGAAACAAGTTTTGCCCTTATGGGTTCTACGACCAAACAGTTTGAGTCTTAAGTCGTCGAATGACAGAGAAGATCTTTCGTTGACTCTTTTTCTTCCTCGTCGTCGCAGCTTCTACACAGGTCATTATGAGGGAGCCCTAGTCTCTGGGCGAGTTTTCCAATGGGCCAAGGGCCAGTTATAGCCGTAATTAGGTTTCTGATGCGAAGTCTGCATAGTTTGTGTTTTCTACAATAAAGTATATGGGGCATTTTATTTCAAGTGACCCAATTTTGAAATCGATGCATCAAGGTTAGTCCTATTGGAAAGTAGCTTAGACACAAAATGGCTACAAGATCGGTCAAATAGTTTCTGAGTTAGAGGGGTCAAAGATTGATCAAATATCTATCTAATAACCCTGACAGACATACGATTTGTATACTATACTAGCATAGTATACTACATGTGTGTCAACCTAAACTACAATTAAACCACGAAAAAAGTGGTACATATATTGCTGGGTTATGTACTACCAAAATGTACGTAGTATAAATGTAGTATCTTATTAAACACAGCTTTTTAGCTTAGTAAGAATTGTAGTATGCATACCATGGTATGTAAACTATATGTCTGTCAGGGGTATAAGCTACTTGGAACAAATTTTGCTAATACCAATAGGTAATAAGTTACATGGATGAGAAAGAACACCTGTATGGCCAAAATGTCAAATTTGACCCCCTCTAACTCAGACACTCGATTTAAAAATTTGGTCATTTGTCATGAAATATGATCACATATGACCAGGACTTGGTTGTTATATATTTTTTTGTATTATAGTCCAGAACTATTTGCTATCGAAATTAAGCCTGAGCTTGCTCAGAAACACGACTACCTCGAATGGCTAGTAAATTACTGATTTTTTAATCGCTGGTTTAGTTGAACTAAACTTAAATTTATATGTAGCTTTAACTCAACAACTATAAATCAGTGTGCCATGTATAATATGTAGTTAAAAAAAATAACATGTGGCAGCACTACAATAAATTTTGTCAAATTCATAGTAAAGGAGCAGCGTCGAAGCTTAAGGTTATGTTAGTAAGCCAAATATATATCTGTGACAATAAGATGAAAGTGCTTAAGTCTATTTTTTAAAACTTTTAGGAGAGTAGTTTAAAACTTAACAGGTGATTTTTGACTCCTATTCTAAAATGATCATTCATCACTTCTCCTCGGTTATAGTTTTTTTTTTAAGTTTTTATTCCTAAATATTACTTATGTCAGAGATCGGAAGTAATCCAAATGTTATTGCACATTGAAAAAATATAAGCCAAAAATAATTTTGCTATAGATTTCTAAAAATCATACAAAATAATTTAGACTTTGCCCATGTGCACTTTTGAATGTGAAGATCTCAAAGGTGTTATCAACTCAATTTTGCTTAAGAACACTTAAGCACTTTTTTCTTTTTGCCACAGATATATTTGGAGAGAAGAGCTGCTATTATAATCCAGGGGTGGTATGGTTAAAGAGCGGGAAAATTCCCGAATTCTTTATGTTAAAATTATTAAGTTAAATACCTCAAATTATTCAATGTAGAATGTTAACGAAAACCATATCGGGACATTTTGCTTGTTTCTTATAATTCTGTAAACAAAGGAAAATAAAAAAAATATTCTCTCTCTCTGGTTCGAGGGTTAATTGCTTAAAGCAATAATGAAGTATGAAAAAATATTGAGGGGAATTGTCAAATTTACTTTTGCTTTATAAAACTTTATACTATAAATAAAGCAACTAGTTTTAAACTATTCTTAAAATGAACTAGTTGGGCTCCTATGGCAACCCAACGTTAAATTATATTTTGAGATATGAAAAAACGTGCAACTAGTCTAAAGTAAATACCAACCAGAATATTTCTAGCAAAATACAACTTACTTTGTCTGCAGGGTATCGGTTGATACTTAAATAAAGTGTGCTGATATTGGTCTATAAGCTGGAAAAAATAAAATTCCATGAAAATTGGTTCCAAAAAACAGCGCTTCTAGGCACATAGCTCGTTAAAAAATTACAAAAGTTTCAATAGATTTACAATTCACAGCACCGCAATAGGCCTAAGTAATGCCCAAAATATACATGAAGAACTAAAGCTTTGGCCTTAAAGGCCACATACCACCACTCAAATGAGTAATTGCATATTAAAATCTCAGCAAATTAAGATTATCCAGGTTCCACTGTCTACACAGACTACCTGATCGCTGATGACTGAGTATATGAAAACAAAAATTTCTGTGTGTACTGAAACTGTATGCAACAATATTTTTTTGTTTCATTTTCTCGCAAATAGTTTCAAATTGTTTTTAAGTTTTTATTTTTTTATTTTTTTGTGACTGAACTTAAAAGCTTAGGTAAGCTAAAAGTATTTACACGTGCCTTCACTTACAAACATTTGGGAATAGAAAAGTAAGAAAATAAAAAAAAAACAATCAAATAAAAAGGCAACAAATTTAAAACTAAATACAAGGTGTTAGTTAGAAGACAAAGTAAATATTGTAATAAAATGTAATGTAAGATAGAGGCTATCATTGAACAGACAAACGATTTCATTGTGATTACAGGCCCAATCACTTTCTCACTACCTCCCTTTCAGCCGCAGAAGAATGCATATTGGTTTGTTAGTTTGTAATAAAAACTAGACATTTAATGAGAATTTTTTTTGATCGATCATAAAGTGATTAAAAATTTTAAGGTCTATGAAAAATCCAAGGTATGCACTGAATTTGGGTTTTTAGGGATTTCAAGTTTCAATATCAATGATATCATGATTATACCGTTTATGATGTACAGTTGTATTGTATAAACAATATAAGATAAAAATAAATTAAATAGAAAATGCAGAAAAAGGTTTGAGAAAATTTTAGGGTTGAAAACTTTACAAGAAAGTAGAAAATACGACTAGGATAAGCAGTTAGCTGGTTTAAATCTCTGCTAACGGAATGCTTAATAAATTTTCGCAAGATAAACTCCTTTTATTTTACAAGTGGACTTATGTTAAGCAATTTTTTAAATCAGCTTTTAAACGTCAGAGTTGGAGGCTTTTAAAGCTTACTTGCGATTACCAGCAGTCGATCTTTATCAGTTATCTGGTTTAAGTCTCACATAACAGATGTTTTTGGTTTTTCAATTTTCACCTAAAGGTGCACGAATTATTTGCAAGCCCTTCACCACAGGTGGTAAGGGTGTATATATGTTTGACCGTATCTACTCTAGGTACTTATGAGCACCGAAGTCGATTTAACGATGTCCGTCTGTATGTTAAATGGGTTTTCCCAAGGCCACAGAAATGATGGGGACCACACGTAGAAAAAAACTATGGTTGGAGGCAACCATATTCTAAGAGCAATAAACTATGGTTGAATTTTAACAATGTTTACGTTACCATATTATGTTTTAATATGACCATAGTATGGTTAAAATCAACAAAAATGTTCCGAAATCAACCATAATATGGTCAATTTAACCAAAATAATGGTCGAAACTAATTGTATCATGTTCAAAATTAACCATAATATGGTAAAAATTTCGCAAAAATTTTGACAAAAGTAACCATATTATGGTCAGAATTAACAATTATATGGCCAATGTTGACCATATTATGGTTATTTATTTTATCCATTTTTTCAATTTGTTTGTTAAGTGTCAAATTATAATTTTATTTAATTTTTTTATTCCTGATTGGTGTTATGTTCCACTTTTATAAAAAAAATCCCCTTTGATTCATATTCCAGCTTGTGACGACCTTCAATACCATTTTTTCTGTTCTACTAGTTTATTCTTCATAAATTTATGTATTTTAATCAATAATTAAAATAAAAGTAATGAGAATTTTAAGCAACTATTGTAAAATGTAAACGACCAGAATTACATATTTTAAATTTAAATTAAACATACAATGTTTTAAAATGTTATAATTTCGAACATATTACTGTTGTTAAATATTAACCATAACATGTTTAAAGGCAACCATAACATGGTTATAGCTTTTGGATGGATGAATTTAACCATAATATGGTTGCCGTGATAATAATATTGTTAAAGTAAACATAATATGTTTAAGTATATAGTTGTAGCTTAATTTTATTAAAAACATTATGTTGTTAAATTCAACCATATTTTAAGTTTCAATGGAGGTAAACACTTTATTTTTAAATAGAAACAAAATGTTATCAATCTTGAAAAAAATTTTGTTAAAAACAACAAAAGTTAGTTTGTTGCAGTGTTACCACCAGCAAAATTCAAAATTACACTTGAGATGAAGCAAAATTACCCGATTTAGAAAAAATTACAGCTGACATACAATTGAAGTTTTATTTAATAAAAATACATTTACAAAGTAGCAAAAACACAACAAACTCATTGAAAGAAGATTAATATTAGTCAAACTGTTAAGATTCTTATTGTAATTTTAAATAAATTCACAAAATTAACATTAAATACTTAAAACAATTAATAAAACATGAAATAAAACTCCTAAAATAATGAGTTTAACTTCCACATTTGGTTGCATATATCTATGAATATGCTCATTGCAAGTCCTTTATAATGGGTGTTTTTTTTAGCCCCATAGACCTTACGAAAGGTTAGCTGTCAAACGAACTGTCAAACTGCTTTCACTTTTTGCTCAGGCACATCATCATGAATAGATTCATGCTTGAACAACGCCACCAAATTATCCAAATTTGTTTTGAAATTCAGCCATCGATTTTCGCAACTTATAGGCGAGTTCGTGATTATACTGACGCAACTTATTTTTTCACAAATGATGGCAATGTGTTGACATAGAGAAACTAAACTGTCAATTAGACTTTAGGGCATTCATCATTTTATTCGTGACATGCAGTCAGCAATGCTCGAAGAAGAGAAACCAAATTGGACATCTGCAATGCGTTTCGTCAAGGACAAGCGCGGTGCCTAATTGTTTGAAATCAGTTTCAAATGGTAATGCCGTGTATCAATCTGCGATCAAATTTAATTTAAACCTTATTTAGTAAACAAAATGCCTGCAGGGTTTTATACAACTGTCCCTTTCGTAATTCAGTTTGACAACAGTAAAGGGCGATAAATATTCTTCAAACTAAAGCATTAAAAAGTTGCAAGATAAAAATAGAATTATGTGTTGCAATATTGGAAACATATCTTTCCCCATGGATGTTTTTAGTTTGAATAACTTTTTTCTATAAACTTCAGGTTCTTAATCATTATGATAGGCATCTTTATCCAAATCTGAGGGTTCATCTTGCGACATTCATTACCAAACTTTCTTAAAAAGAAACCGAGACTTTGGTTTAAAAAGAAAAAAATGTCATCACTGAAATCGAATCTGGATTTTATTTGGGTATCTTGAGTAAGAATTTTAAATTACACCTGAATTACACCTAACAGAAATTACCCACGCTCTAACCACAACAGTAAAAATTATACCAAATTCGGGTAATTACCCACAAATTGGCAACACTGGTTTGGTGCCATTGCAGGGACCATAATATGTTTTTTTAACCATGTTTTTTCTCTGCGTGTAGGTTGTTATATATTTATGTCACATATACTGCGTTGAAGTTTGCTATTGAAGTTCGGCCAGATCGCTCCATAAATTATAGGGAAATGAGCAAAAACCACGACGGCCTCTTATTTTATCCATAAATCTCTTGCAGTTATTTTGGACTGTTGGAGAAGTGGGCGTGGAAAAAATTTAATTGAACTTTATATGAAAATCGTACTAATTTGAGGTCGTTGATTTCAAATCTAATCTCCATTTTTCTCTATCAGCTCGACTTTTCAAGATAAACCGTTATGTCCAAATTAAGGCACTTTCACTACATATATTGGAACAACTATATTCAGTTTAAAAAAGAATCCGCAACTCAGAAACAATATTATCTTTAAGCCGTGCTTACATTGTTTTTAAATTTGCCCAGTAGTTTCAGAGATATCGTAGAGGTTTTGAATAAAATAACTATTTTTAAAAAAAGAACAAAAATTTTTGTTTTTTTAAATTTTGGCAATCGTAAAATCTGCTAAGACATAATTTTGTGGGGTTCCCGTGGTCACCCTTATCAAAACACAACATCCGACACAATGTGGGCGGCAGCGGAGAAGTCGGCGTGACCCAAAATAGATTTATTTATATCTAAAGAAAGGTATTTTTATATAAAACTTTATGTTCTTATCGCACCATGTTGAAGAGTATATAAGATTTGGCATCACCGAATATATCATTCTACTTGATTTTAAATTTAATTTTTTCTATTTCTGTTAAGATTTTTTCTTTACTTATTTATAACTCGTGTTATAGTTTTTTTTATTACTTTTACAACTTTCTGCTAAAATTAATTTCTAATTTATTTTAACACTTACATATCTCACTTAGTTTTGGCACGACAAATTAAACAAGACTGATGTGAAAAATGTTATTCATGTCTAAAAAATAGCAATTCGAACATTCTTTTTCTTTTTTAAAGTTTATTAATTAATTTCAGAAGTGATAATAATACTATATTGACTTTAAGATTATTGATTTTGCTGTCGTTGATCAAAATAAACAGATAAAGGAACAGATATATTTTTTAGTATATTTTGCCTAAAGATTGTAAATTCATTTGAAAAAGAGAAGCAGTATAAATAATCAGTTATGACTAGACTATAAAATAAGAATTACAAAATAATGCACCTGGGGCACAAATAGGCCATATGGAAGATATTGTGAGATAAGAATGTTGGTAACGCAATTAACAGGAAATAAAGCTTTTAAATTTAATTGGTTTGGATTACAAAATTGCCAGATCTTCAATAGATCACGAGAATATTGAGATATTGGTGCAGCCTACACGGAAAGAATTATTTACTAAATCAAAATATGGCTTGAACCAAGAAAATTTTGCATGATCGTCCAAGCCAAAAATTACTTACTCAAATTATTAAATATACTAAATACTCACTACGAATGAAATAAGTTAATATGTATCATGAAATTATTTTGGATTTTCTTGTTTTAAGAAACGAAATTGATTTCTTTAAAAATAAACTTCTTTCCGTGCTTGGCTTACATTTCGTCAGTTCATTATTGGTTTGGCGCATATGCCAAATAGACAAATAGGAAGGAGAAAAACGATCATAAAGATTTACATAAAGTTTTCTGAAAATATACCCGATATAATTTTTTTTTGTAATTCCACCACAATGTAAATTTTTATGAACGCTCATGAACAAACTTGGAAGTTATAAGCATTTTATTGAAAGTGAAAATAATTGCTTTGTGCCGCATACGCCACTTTTCTAAATTTTCTAAAAGTAGCTTTTTTTTGCTGCTATTTCATACGGCAATGAAGAGGAGCAAGCGCGAATTTTTTTTTGTTGTCATTTTGTTTTGATTTCGCTTTTACTAATTTTTTTTCTTACGGCAATGAAGCAAAGCAAGAGTTACATTTTTTTAATTGTTTGTATGAGAAATTTTCTGCATTCGCCAAAAACTCGCGTTTAGAGCAAAACAATACTTTAAACTTAAAAATCGTTAATATGGAGCAAAATAATGATTGGATTTAGAAAGGAGGTATTTAAATTATATATACACCATACTAAACTGAAATTTTTTAAAAATGGTTGGTAGGCTAAACCAATAATGTCAGCTCATTATGGAATGGCCTTTGTCAATGAACATTAATGCAGGCAATATCTGGGGTGTAAAAACCTGCAATTGATCGCGTCTGTCTAGAATTTTCTTTTGTGTCACGGGAATATAGCCCCCTACAACTTATTAGGTTTTAAAATGGTTTAAGATGACGATCCTTTGGGGATCATTTAATGGCTCTGACTGAAAAATTATCCGAAATGGGAAAATCGTTCTGCAGAACAACTCTCAGTAAAAAAAAATTGTTCTCCGGACAAAAATATTGTTCGGAACGCATGGATGAATCCACCTTAAGCTGTTTTTTACATCTGACTTGTCAAATTTCTCACTGCAAAGTACATACATGTCGTGAATTACCTTTATAACATTGCTTCCGTAAAAGTCATGCTCTATTTTCTTCTAACAAACCATCTGACATCAGCTGTTTCAGAAATCTATACTGGAAAGAAACCGGCAATTGAGTTCCACTATTGACGGAATCATTAGCCGGCTGAAAGAATTTATTTTCAGAGTCCGTGTATTTTTATTTCCTAAGGACTAAATAAAGATATGAAAATAGTCGCTAAAGTTGAGTTTTTACCTAAACTTAAAAAAAAAATTAATGCATCTAAAAGGGTGATCCATGTTAGAAGGGATATCTTGAAGTATTCCTTATGCAGGTGGAACTTCTCTTTTAGTTGATTTTTTTTAGTTTAAATTTGCAAATAATCGCTATTTGTAGTTTTTTTTTATCTCACTTTTTTCAATTTTATTTCAATTTAAATATTTCGTGCAGCTTTAGACTTGTCCGCTGGAGCTTGCAAAATTATCTGGCGAACTTTTAACACGTTGGCTGCCACGTCGCACGTTTTCATGCGACACCCATATGTTACCCAGACGCCACGTCGCACATTTTCGTGCGACACCCAGATGTTACCCTGAGCCCACGTGCGACACCTAAATGTTACCCTTAGGCCACGTCGCACATTTTCGTACATTTTAATATGGAATTTTACATGGAATTTGGATTCTCTGGCCTGTGGTAACACATTTTGGTATATTTCCCATGGCCGCTGTGTATTTTTAATAGTATTTTTTTGGGTAATAAAAAAGTTGGAAATTTTAATTTGTATTTTTATTAATTCTTTTAAAAATCAATTCATTTATGAGCAAAAAAATGTATAACAATATACATATATGTATGTAAATTCAAATGGAGATCTGCAGAAAAACAATACACTTAAAATTAGAAATTCAATTTGGAGATCAGTAGAAAAACCATAAACTTAAAATTAAAAAAATCAATTTGTTAATGGAGTGCAAAAATAGTGATATTAAAATGTAAATTTATCAAAACGAATGCTTCTTCTTCTTCTTAGTGCCTAAAAATAAGTTTTGACTACTCGCTATTTTTTTTGGTCCCTAATTTGCAGCTATAACGGTTTTTTGTGTCGCACATTTTCGTGCGACGTGGCCCCACAACATGTTTTATGTTCTCCCAGGCCATGTCGCACGAAAATGTGCGACACAAAAAAACCGTTATAACTGCAAAATTAGGAACCAAAATAAATTCGCGAGTAGTCCAAACTTATTTTTAGGCACAAAGAAACAAAAAAAAAAAACAAAAATAAGTTGTTGGCCTCAGGTGACCAAAATGGTTAAATGACATTGCTACTGAACGATCAAAATTCTAAAAAGGCTTTGGCAGCCAACGTGTTAACTGAACCACAACGGTTATTTAAATCAAGATCAATATTTGTATTTATCAGTTGAGGTGTTTTTTTTCAAACTCTATATAATGTTAGATTTATCTTTGTTTTTGCAGTTTAAAGTCCTCCATAAAATTCTGATCAGAACAATATTTTTTGTAATTTATAATTGTAATTTAGAACAGAGTGTGCTTGTGCTAATCAGTATGATTTTTTTCATTTATTCTGTGAGTGATTATAAAACAAAAATCATAAAATCAATAATTGCAATAAATGATAACAAAGAAATATTTGTTAATTCATGCGCATGTATGCAGTTTAATTCAAATACATACATACATTGGCCTTGTTACCAAACAATAGATTATAAATAAGCAGATTATTAAAAAAAAAAAAAAAAATCGTTCTTATTATCTTTCTATTCTTTAAAAAATATGCTTTCCGACTAAATCAATTCATTTTTAAACTAAAATTCTGAATTCTCAAACTTGTCTTTAAACATAACAGAAACTGCATCCCTTTTCGTATATGTATTAACACTTTTAACAAACAAACATTTTGCATAATTATTGATTTTTTCCACATTGCACACACATATTACCAAACTACTACACTTACATTTATTCATTCCTCTTACTGATAAAAATCATCAAATTATATTGTTCTTATCCCTCACCCAACATCTCAACCGCCCACACAACAGCTAACCCCAGTCCTCCCAGTTACGATAAACGCCGACATAGTAGAAATATTCTTTGTATCCTCTCTATGTATGGCAGGTTGTGATGTTAATGTAAAATAAAACTACAACAAAAAAAAAAAGGGAAAAAAAAATAAAATAATGATTACAGATACCATACAACAACAATGAAGCAACCACCACCACCTCCACCCACTAAGCACTACAACCACATAAACAAAGGGAAATCCATTAACTGTTAAACCAAACATCCACTACCAGAGTCGAGCAGAGGTGGATAGTCAGCCACAACAAATGAAACGAGGATACAAAGAATTTATCACAGAAACATCAGCAGAGAGTTCTCTTTCATAATGTGCTTTCAACTATGTACTTGTACATACATACATATTTATGTATTTTAAGTACATATATTCGTTTGTAACAACTTGTGTATTCTTACATTTATATAAACACGTATATACACTTATATATAAAGAATCGTTCAAGGCAACATTAATTTACAAAAAATACAACATCTAACCCACTGTAGTAAATGAATATAATTTCACTAAAATCTATGGCCTGCAACAATATTATAGTAGAATAATCTAAAACTAAATAGCGATATTCATTTAGGCTTAGTTTATGGAGCGATACTAAAGATAATCGGACTTTTGACCTTACAATATATTGAAAATCTCCATTGGTCTTTTATTCTACAGGGTGGGCTATAAGTCAGTAAACGTTTTAATGGCTATAAAATTACTATTCAGGATCGAGCAAAAATTGTTAATTTTTATTTTTCTAGTCGAAATTCAATAATTCAAACCCAAAGAAAATTTCAAAAACACTAGAAATGCACCATCACAAAATCAAGTACGCAATCTAGTCGCTCGTTTTCAGTTATCGGGATCTGTAAGTGACTTAACTCGGAATAGAAGACCGCTTGAAACACGAATCCAAGAAAATATCGAACGAGTCCGGGAGAGCATAAATAAGAACCCTAAAACAACTTTTATAAAAAATAGGAAAGATTTTATCCCTTAAAAAATGTAAAAACATTTTATGTACACATTTACAGCCGTATTCTTACTGAAAATTTGCCATGAAGTAAGCAAAAAGTTTATTCATAATACACTTACCAAACTCTGGCTAACGATTTGCTAAATTCTTGTTAAAGAGCTGCCAAACGTTTGCCAACTTGTGAAAAACAGCCGTTTAATGTCAAACAATTTTGTTGGTTTTTTTAAATAACGGTTTTTTTAATTTACTGACTTTTACTTAATTTATTTTAATATTAAAAACTTTTTAAAATTTTTATATGTGAAGGAAAAAACAAAAAAGAAAAAAACGACACATTCAGCGATGATTAATGCAAAATGTGTTGCATTTTGGAGTGATACAATGTGGCATCATAAAAATTCAGAGTTGATTTATTAAAATTTGACAGATGGAGAAAAGTTCGTTATGAATTAACTCTATGACAACAAGCTGCTAAGCTTAATCGGCATTCTAGTAAGCAGCTTTGGCTAACTTTTTGTTATGAATACGGCTGTTAATGTTTAAATATTTCAACAAACAACAGTATAGGAATTATCATTTATTGGCAACACATACACACATATACGTTTTGAGCACTCCATACTCTTGAGCAACCGACATTCAACATTCATAAAAACAGCGAAGGGTGTCTAAATATGTATATTCCGGCCACTGGACCATATACAATCTGAATACAAAGCTTATCAAAAAAAAAAAAAAAAAATTTACCGAAAGTACCAATTTTTTCTGTTTTTACATAATTAAAGGTACCCAATATTTGAATCTAGGCCATGTGCAATTTCTTTATCAGGAATACCAGGATTACCAGCTTTTGCTCATTGTAGGCTTCCAGGAAGAACGCCGTATAATAATGTAGGCTATATTCTGTATTGATTGAATATAGAAAAAGTTCCAATTTTATCCCGGTTTTACCCCTTAAAAAGTACTACATATATTTTAATCCTGATCATATGCAATCTGCATAACAAATTTTGCAAAAAGAGAAAAAGTACTAAAGTACCAATTTTTACCCGATTTCCCTCCTAAAATGTACCCTATATTTGAATTTGAGTAAAATGCTATCCGCTTATCAAATTTTATCCAAATAAATTAAGCGGGTTTTGCGTGATTGAACCATAAACTAACAAATATCTTAACATCAAAACATAAAAACTTTCAAATTTATAAATTAAAATATTAGTAGGATTGTTTACGGAGGACAAATTTAACCATAATATGATTGTCGGTGACAATAATATGGTTTAACTAAACATAATATATTTAAAATTATCTTTTAAAGTTAAAGAAAGTTCAGTATCACCACAGTGGTTTCGTTTATCTATGAAGCTTTGAAATGGCCGAGATTGGGTTTTCTTAAGAACAAGAAAGGCCCTTAACTGTCGTAGGTGTTTCAATCAGGTGTCTCTAAATTTTAAAATCATTTAAACTTAAACGGAAGTATTGGAAAACAGGCTGACTTATTACCAGGGGGTGGCTTAGTATATTCTCACTTAGGGCCATTATTATAACTTGGCGTTAGCTGTTATCCGACAGTTAACAGACGCTTTTTGACAGATGACACATTATTATCTGTCAATTTAATCTTAACTTTAGCTAACTTCAAGTTGTAATAATGGCCCTTAGTGGAAGATGTTGAAGAGAAGAACATTGAGTTCCTTTTATAAAACTTTTATACGGTAGGCATACAAGCAATTGGGCAATGGGGCCTTGGCGACTTAAATCAACATTAAAAAGAGTTCTATTGTAACAGAATAAAGAAATTAGATCTATTCGAGTCAGCTAGGATAAATTTAAACATTCTTAACAATATCGACTAAAAGTAACCTTATCTCTTATCTCTATCAAGAAACCAAATATAATCTTTTAGAGATGACTGAAAAGCAACCCTCTCTGTTGTGCTGAAGACATTTTTGGAGCAATTTTCCGAATTTACTTCTGAAAAATTTTATCGCTGTAGCCAAAAATTAAGAATATTTATAGAAAAGAGAGTCAATGCCAGAAGTTAGTCTTAAATAGGAGAGTTTGTGATATTTATATATTCGTTTATCAAAATTTCTTGGAAATGTTTCTTGTCAAGATTTGTATTGCAACAATTATTTACGAAAGGGGTCCTTATATGCTCAATTCGGGACGATTGTTTACACTGACTGCGTTCTTAGGTTCAAAAAAGGCTATGTGCCTAATTGTGTGAAATTGTATGAATTGGTGGACGTTATTAAGTGGGTTGAATACTTACAAGTGGGTCTAGGATATTTTTTATTAGAGAGCAGAAGGTGACATATTCTAGAATTTTAAGAGCTGAGCCTTTTGAAAAGTTTTCAAGTTATTAATAAACAAGATGAAAAACCTGGCATTAGTTCCAAATAAAAAATATTATAAAAATTTAATTTGGGAATTATTTATTTTTCATAAAATATTTTTAATTATATTAACCATTTTTTTCGAATGAGCTTGTATGAGTTGAAATGCAATATATAAAGCTTTTTACAATACTCATAGAAGCACATTTGAAAAAATGGTTAATAAACAATTTTGTTTTAAAGCATGTTGAGGGCAATGTTTAAATAATACCAACACACCAAAAATAAACTCACTTTACACTAAATCCTCTGTCGCTTGTTGTAGAGTGCATCAAATATAAACCAAAATAAAAAATAAAACCAAATTCTACACGAGAGTATTAATTCTGTTTTAGCTCTTGGCAAAGGAAGACGAAAACAGAACAGAGAAGACCATTTAAATTATACTGGAAACTTAATAGCAACAACAAAAACAACAACAGAAACAGAACTGTATCTACAGTTTATTTCATAGATTTTTTCTTAGAAACACAGAACAGAACTCAAAGTTCTGAATACAGAACAGAATAATAAATCCAATTAGAAATGTGCGCACTAAGGGAAACTATTCACCTGTCGTTTGGCTTGGTAGTTCTGGCTGTTGTAATTTTTCTTTTTATATACATCCACATTGTATTTAGTACATAAGTATTCAGATGGATGGATGTGGTAAAATTGTTGTTTTATTTTTTTCTAGTCTTTAGTTGTTGTTGTTGGTCGTTGGGAGGCAGTAAACCACCCTTTAGAAAAGTTTTGAAGGTTTTTTTTTGTTGAATTTATGTGTGTATACACATCAATATAGTATGTATATGGATGTAGATATATATTTTATATATAAATAAAGGTATATGTACTTGTTCATTTAACTAGATGACAGGTGAGGTATGTATTAACGGCAATAAGGGTAACAAGAACTAAATCTGACAATTGCCAGAGCAAAATAAATGTTTTTGAAGACCAACTAAAATTGGGGGGTTGTAAAAATGTTGCTGTTAAGAACAACCACAACTAAAAAAAAACATCGAAAGCGCAAATAATGATGATGACGCATCAGAATAATTGTAGAGATTTCCCATTGTTCACCCTTTGACATGTTACAATATTTATTCTTAGCCGTCGTTGTTGTTGATTATCGAAAGTACATTAAATAAAATGTACTCGAAAAAGGGGTTGCAACCCGTGTGTATTGTAGGCGGGAGGTGAATGTTTTTTTCTTTTTGATGTTTTGTAGTGACTATAAACAAATATGTATTATGTATATAAAAGACCTAAATATGAGAATAATCTATAGATTATTTGGAATTTATTTGAAGGGTTAAATCAAGAAATTTTCAACAAATGGAAAGAAGAATATCAGCCATTTTTATTTTATAATAATCTTTTATAACGTTTTTATATCAAATCATGACTGAAGCGAAGGGTTTTTTTTTTATTTAAAGAACTGAGCTACGGATTCTTATATTAATCGAAATATTAGTTAATATTAACAAGTAAATAAGTAAGAAATTTGGCCAAGCCCTACTAATTGATATCCTTTCATACCATATAAGATATAAGTCCATAGGCAATCGTGGACCCGCCAGAACAAAACTATGTAATGAGGTTTATCTTCTTTAAAAAAAAGTTCTTGTGCCAAATAGAATTTAGATACCTTTTTTTGTTGACCTTTACTTATTTTCCAGAAGGGGGCCTATAGCAATCCATGCCTCATTTTGGACCTACCAGCTTCACATTTTTTCATGACATAGCACTATGGGTAATTTATACAATTTTTTTGGCCAAAATTGATAACAGGCGGACAGAATTTTAACAAATCTGGATATGAATTTTTTGATTAACTTTTTAACTTATTAACTCTAAAACTAAGAATAAACTTGGAATTTCTAAATATCGCATTCTTATGAAAAGATACGCGTTAGAACAACATTTTTAAAATTTATTTTTGTCTACTTTTGGTATATCTTATTAATTTTCTAATTTAATATCATCCAAATCATTCGTGTAAATTGTGTATGTGAACATATTGACATCATTGGCGCACTCATCGTTTTCACTGGTGCTAAGATCCTCATTGTTTTCAGAGCTTAAGCGAAATAGAGGTTGCCTGCAAAAAAATGGGATGTCTCAAAAAACGCAAAAAACGCAGCATGAAATTGATTATACAATCTCAAAATCAAATACTTATCAAGACCTTATTACTATTAGCTTTAACACATTTTAAACTTTTTTTAAAAGCTTCTCCAAAGTTGTATAAAACTTTTATTTTTTTTTTAATTGAGATAAGATCAAAAGATTGATTTTTTTTCACCAATAAACTATTTTATTTTAAACAACGATTATGTATTTATTAAGCACTTACTATTAATATTGTTTTCCATATTTTATTGTATTTTTCATTTGTTTTTTTACTAAAAACTAGTGTCAGGTATTGTAATAAAAAATAACACGAAGCGCGCCCCACTTAAACTGTTGATTGTATACATTGACTTTAAGAGTCGGGCGATGAACGGGTTTTTGTTATTTATAAAATAAAAATTCACTTCTATTTGCTTTGAAGTATTCTTTATCACATTACAACAAATTACCTTCTGTGCATAGTAGCTGTCTTAAAGATTATTGTCACCAATTTTAATGTCAATACCAACATTTATAAGAAAGTTATGGCATTAAAAGCTTTTTTCGGGAGTCATATTCGTGTGGGAGCTATGGTTAAATATGGACTGTATGCAATAAAATTAAGTATATAAGGTGATTAAGATTGCTATAAAATAGGTTTGGACCACATTTAATCTAAATACCAAAATTAAAAACGGTTTATTGGCTCAAAGGCTTTTCCGGAAAGAAGTTTGTATTAGGGCCATGCAAAATTATGGACCCCATTTTCAATAGCGTTCATTGTTATGGCAATTGCAAACTTTGTACTAAAGTTCATAAAATAATCTTCAATATTGGATCCTGTCCTTTGCTCACAAGGACAGACATCGATCACTTTCTAAGTCAATTGGTATACTAAAAGAAACTATTATTTTTCAGAGTAACACACATCAGCAAAAACGCATAATACCCTTTCTACTATTGTGGTTTGGCTATTAAAACATTAAAGAGGTAGTAAAGTGCAAGACTGGCATTATGGGCTACACACACCTGTCATTATCTTCTCATAAATAAACATCCTAAAATAAAATGTAGCCCGGTCTCGTGCTATAATTTAGAAAGATTATTCTAATCATTGTCTGTAATTAAAAGTCTTTTTATGCTTCATACACAAACTGCCTCGTAGATTTTGCAATGAAATTAAATTCATAGAGAAACGATTAAATTCGTTCGTGAGAACTTACAAAAATAAATTAAACACATTTCTTACGAATTCAATTAAAGAGTTAGTTTGTAAGGTTTTTCTTTCACTTTCTTATCTAATCGTTTTTCTGTGATAAAAATTCAAAATCATTTCGTCGCCTATCAAAATTTACAATAAACTATAAACTTGAATAATAAAGTGCGTAAATCACACTTTTGATTTTAAAATGGCGCAGTTAAATTGAAAATTTAAGTGTTGAATTCGTATAAACATTTTGGTGAAAAAAATCGGTCGCAAACAAGTTTGAAAACAATAACCAAGCATTACATGTTGAAATTATATTCCGTGTAGAATTTATGGTTCCTTTGGCTATTGGGTACGTCTGCACGGGCTAGTTGCCGTTGTGTATCATGGTTCTGTAGATCTCTGGATCTCAAATTATATTTTATTGGTTTTGGATGTAGTTCTTTTTTTCTAAAATTAACTTAGCGAATAACTAAAAAAACTGACAAAAGTTTCGGGTTACCTTTCTTCTGTTGTTCCGCTGTGTAAGGAGCTCAGTGGAATTTTACCACAAAATCTTTAATTTTATTGTCTTCCTACTAGTAGCGACAATGGCATCTGCAGACTGTGAGCAATATTGAGTTGAAATAGATTTTGAAATTCGTAAAAGTTCTACGTCGGGAACCCTGCTAAAACTCTGACTGTCAACTTTAACTAAGTCTGAGTTCATACGGCTCATGTCTTATTGACAAGATTCTTCATTTTTCTTCTTTGAACATGAATTGGCGTTCAAATGAATCATGTCATGTTGACGACATGTTTTTTATTTTGTTTTATTTGATATTGAAAACAAAAACAAAATTAAACAACGAATATGAAAGTAAAACGTAAAGACAGTACATGCATCTGTGTACTCGTTTCTTTTCCCCTCGTCCCTCTCGCCTATAAAGTAGCAATCATGTCAATAAGACATCAGCCTTATGAACACAGACTAAGCAAAATTACTGCTGCCTTTTAAAAATATGTATTGATTAGGGTGGTAACGAATACCGATACCGATATATCGGCGATACTTCAGGAAGAAAACCTATTTTTCGCCAATATTTCTTTTTGAGTATCGGCATCGGTAACGTATCGGCAAAAACGCGTATCGTTTCATCTAGGGTGTTCTGTCGATTAATTCTTGTTCGATTAATCGAACAATTTTAGACGATTAATTGTTCAAATAAGTTAAAATTGGTGATTTCGATTAAAGGGTTAATCGAAGAATTTATACCGATTAATTGAATGTTAATAATTTACAGTATTTCTGTTAAATGTATAATTTTTTTAAAGTTTTAAGTCGAATAAACCAACCAAATATGTCCGTTGGAATTAAAAAAAAACTGTCATGTTAAGTGAAGTGAAATTGAAATCGAACGATAATTTAAATTCAATTACTTACAAAACGACCGTAGTTTTTCGTGGTTAAAAGTGTTGTTCTTGTAAAAATAATAGATACTTAAAGAATGAAATGGAATATTTTAATGAACTTTCATTACAGGGTCGTTTTTAAAATTAGCTCGATTTTAAATCCACTTCATTTCGATTTCTAGAACACGCCCGTATTTTTTAACAAAATATTTCATGCGTTTCTCTCTTTAGAACAGTGACGGGCACACACATACTATCACATTTATGCTTGTGTTGACGAAATAACAACAAAGCAACAGCCGAACGTACATTGTCACAGACCACACAAAGAAGTTTATAGTGTACATGTGTCGACGTCGCACAATCAGCATTTTTATTCCTATGCACGCGTACATAGGATTTGCAAATGTGCCCGTCACTGCTTTAGAATGAGTTTGGTTGAAAAATATTGTACACTGATAGAAAAATGCATCTTCATATTGATGATGCCCTAACATCAGATATGTGACATCAATGTTACTACAAATGGCATCAATGATGCAATAAGTAACATCAATCCAATGACTAACGTCTTCGTACAATTTTGTCATTGTCATCAAACGTGTCATCTATTTTATGTCTATAGTGACATCAATTCGTTGCCAAATTTTGTATATTATTAACATTATTTTCATGATTACAATGAATTAATAGAAGCAAAAATCACTATATTCTATTTTTTTAAATTATTTAGTTAAATACATCAAATTTTTAAAGTAGAATGATTACGAAAACCATATGGAACATGGTGCTGGTGTCTTATTATTACAGTTCTGCTGTAAACAAAGGTCGTAATTCAACAAACGTGAAACAAAAACATGTAACGGGTAAGTAAATAATAGCGATTCGTTAGCAATTTAAGTTCAGAAACTAGGTTGCTAGCCTTCGTTCCCTAGTTTGGTGATAGGGCTGCTATCTAAGCACCCAAACGTGCTGTGTTTTGAGCCAGTGTTTCAGAGGATCCAGTATTCGCGATCTCCTACTTCCTGAGACGCACTTTGGCCATTCAGGGTTCGCTAACACGCCAGGTTGGCAACAAAATTTCCTCTGTGCGGTTGTTAAGGTTATACCGCCTAAGATCGGTCGACAGGGCCTCGTTTGTCAAAAACAGGGGTCACCAAGTCCTTTCTGGACAGAGGGTGAGGTTGTCATTTGAAAGGATTGGCTCTGTGTATAATATAATAACTCATTTGTATTCGCATCACTTTTGCATTAACCCCCAATGGCGCCCTATGCTCCAGTGGGAGTTAAAGGAACATACTTATATATATATATATATATATATATATACAGTCAAATCCCGATAATTCGTACCCCGATAAATCGTAATTCCCGATAATTCGTAATAAACTGTCGGTCCCTTGAAAAAATCTCGTTAATTCGTAAAATTTCCATATATTTTGGTCCCCTCGATAATTCGTAATTTTTTTTTCAATCAAAGTCTTCTTTACCTCTTATAAATCGTAATTGTTTGCTAACTACCACTTATAATTCGTAATAAAAACAACAAAAACATGGAAAGAATGATTTTTTGTTTACCACTATTTTATTTTTGCGTGGGTTTTTGCTTGTGTGTGGATTTATTTTCTTAAGATCAGTTTGTTACATGAATATATTTTAGTATAATTTTTATAGGTTTTATTTTTAACAATTGTTTTTTATGTTTTTTTTGATCGTTTTAGTAAATAAATTGGAAAACCCCGCTTATTCGTATTTATTTTATTTTAACCCCGTTAAATCGAAACCCCGCTAAATCGAAAACCCCTATAATTCGTAAGAAATGGCCGGACCCTTGCGATTACGAATTATCGGGATTCTACTGTATATATATATATATATATATATATATATATATATATATATATATATATATATATATATATATATATATATAAGTAAATAATAACATTCTCTCACTTTGACTTAAGTCAATTCTAATGACTTTGACTGAATGACAAACTGGCATTAAATTTATGCTAATGTCTCCTTTCTCCGATGCTACTGCGTCATCGCACTGAGGACATGTTCGTCATTTCTCTGATGCCGCTGTATCATCCCATTGCTTACATAATTTCATTTTGACCCTGATGACACTTTGGCCAAGTGATGTTAAGGTTGACATTACGATGATGAAAAGTGTCATGGGGTCAAAAACGAAGACACTTGTCATAGTACTGATGTCAAAATACATCAGCGTTATGACGCCTTTTCTATCAGTGTACGAAGGATAAATCTAATAATGCTAAATGTAACAGGTGTCTAAAAATGTATTAACGTAAATGTTCTTCAACAACTTCACTAATTTACCACTTACACACTGACTATATCGTAGTACTTTAAGAAGATGCTCCACCAACAAAATCAAAGGTGGCTACGAGTTGTCCAATGAATTAATATTTTAAAAAACATACTTCGATCGATTCTCTAGAGGAAATTATTTGCAGAAACATGGCAAAGGATGGAATGTCCGTGAAAAGTTTCAAAAAATCCAAAGTTATATTGACTCTTTTAAAATCAAAGTGCCCAAAAGTGATGCAAAAATTTGGAGCTACACTGACAAGTTTTATTCAAAAATATTGTTTATTTACTCAAGTAGGTACTGATTTTTTCCAAAATTAATGAAAAAAAATCTCGTAATTTATAAAATTTCTGAAATTAGAATTATTCGACTTATCGATTAATTTAAAAATTTTTTAAATTCGTTTAATCGAATAAGTTAAAAATGCCAAATATCGATTAATCGTTTAATCGAACAAAAATAAAACCCGATTAATTGAACACCCTAGTTACATCCCTAGTATAGATATAATTATTTAAAAACTATTATTATTTTTCCCCTAATTTTACCGGGTTTTAAAAGATTTCTAAGGTACAATTAAAGCTTAAGCACAACTGACCCAGGTGTGTTTAGAAAAATATTTTAAAAGCATGCCACCTTATGGTGTTATATTCTGTAGGGAAGGAAATCAGGTGCAGCCAATTAAAAAATTAGCATCAAGATCTTTGCTGACCGGTCTGACTATTGTTTGAGCATCCATCGAGGATGACCACGTGGTGTTTGCGATTTATACCTACAGTTTTAGGAAGGTAGCCCTTATCAGTTAGAATAACCGGCTTATTTTCGAAAACTTTTTTACTTTACTACATATTTCGATTCGAAGGATCATAATTAAACAAGAGTTTTATTATTTCGTGAACAAATTATTTAAAGTGTAAACATTCATTTTTTTATTAAAAAAAAGGAAAAAAAAATATTTCCACGAATTTTTGTTTATGTTTTAATTTTTTAGCTCAATACGTATTTTATGCTAATTTTCATTAAATAAAAAAAACCGCGCATTATTTTGTCTGTTAGTAAATATGTTTTTTATAATATAAAACAAAATTATCAACATGTCACGCGATTGCAGCATACACAGCATGTGGCAAAAGTAAATGAAGTACGGACGGTGTTTTTGTGTACTTCGTTGCTTCTGTCTATCAAACATTTATTTCACTTAAAAATTTCTGAAAACGTCATACACCACACATTAGGTGATTGAAAAAAGCGTAAGTTAAAAAGCAAAAACGGACATTTTCTTTCTCCAATTCATTTAAGTTACAGCTACTGTATGCTTTTTTTCAATGCCTTTTGATGTAAAAACACCCCCGTAAATTTACGAAAAACTACGGCGTCATTAAGAGATTTGTAGATAAAAAATCTTAATGGAGCAAATAAAACAGAACGACTATCTAAATCAGGGTGTGGTCTTTATCACACACACACACACACAGCAGCAGATAAACACACTTAAGAATCCTCTGAATCGCAAAAACACAGAACAACATGGTGTAAATCACAAACAAAGAGTAAAAACTTTCAGGCATTGCGGGTGAACAAAAAATTAAGGAAACCAGGGGTTAAATTTTCACCAGCCAACAAATCACAGTGTGGCTACAAAGAATAGAATAGCAAACGCATTTAGCAACTATTCGTATGCCACCATGTACTGCTTCCTGTCGAATTGTTTAGAATTGTAGATTGTTGGCGAATGAAATGAGTGTAATAAATTTTAGATGTGCTCGTACATCGCAAACGAACATTCATGAAAATTTTATTTCATTTCCCTTCTCTCCCTTGATGTTGTAGCTGCTCTTCTTCATGGCATCTAATAAAACAAAAAAAAAAAAAACAAAAAAAGTTTCGTTTTTTCTACAACCAAACGGAAAAATCTATTAAATCAACGTTGCTTAGGGCAACCAATTGAGGGTAAACTAAACTAGCAAAAATAAATAAAAGGAAAAAAGTTGTGTGTGTGTGTATACCACATATTTATATCTCATGGATACATTGAAGCACATAGTGCTTAAATGTGGTTTAATGTGTGTTTAGTATATACGAGTACAGTGCGCTCGCGGTAACGTGAACTAATTAAAACCTAGGGAGTTCATGTTAGCGAAATTGTTCACGTTAGCGATTGTCGAATTTCATAAAAAAATGTCTGTTTTACACCCTTGAACGTGAAATTTTTTCTGGTTATTTCCATTATTAAAATATAAATGTACATATTTATGTGTTTTATTATTATTTCCATTACTATAATAATATCTTATATATAAATACGGGAACAATTTTTTTGTGGTTGATTTCTAATATATTTTTTTTCTAAATTTTTTGAATAAAAGTGTTTGAAAAGCGTTTTAATTTATCTTACAGACATACGTACAAAGTTGGGTCAATAGTCAATTTTAATCATTTTCTTAAAATGTGTACGTTTTTGTTGTATAACGCACAGGTATTCTCGAAAGTAAATGTCGAGTGGTCGAATTTCGAACACCGGGCGATCCTAGTAAAAATAAAATTATACATTAGAATTCATTACAAACCAAAATGAGATCACGAGAATATATCTATTGAATTAAAATTACATTGCAAATAAAATTACTCATAGCATTTAGGCATTAAAAAATCGTTTATCTTTTTCTGCTGATTTTTCTTTTCTAATAAGTAGTTGAAATACTGGCTTCTCCCTTAAGCGTCTAACTACACTCATGTCCCTTTGATCCACCATTGCATCTCCTGCCCATTGCAATGCATTGTTTAAAATTTCAATTCAATGAAAAAGTTATTAATACCCTTTTACCTTTGGTAAAAGGTAAAAAAAATTGTTCACGTTATAGAGCTTTTTGAGTTTGTTCACGTTACAGAGTAGTCAATGTAAAAAAAATCTTGTTCAAGTTAGGCGGTGTTCACGTTAGACGGTGTTCAAGTTACCGCGAGTGCACTGTATCTACATTTCCTATGTGTGTGTGTGTGTGTGTGTGTGTGTACATCCTGTATGTAAAAGTACACTTTTTGGTTTATTTGCTTTATTTTTTTGAACAGTTTTGTCCTTGTTTTTTTTTATAATAACAATTTTAGTTGATACATATGGCTTAAGTTTTTATTAACTGCATTTGTATCCACAAGATACACAATACCCTACAAAAGAATTTCGCATTACGTATGTATATGCTACAAGAACAGTCAGCAATACAAGTACAGCAAAAAAAAAAATAAAAAACGGAACAGAATTTGTGAAATCTACTTATAAAAACCTCCCCATCTGAAAAATTTGTTTAAACCAAAAAATTTCGTTAAGACGAGGAAAAGTGGAAGAAGAAGAAGAAAAAGAAGAAAAAAAAGAAAACTTTGTTTTTGTGTTTCGAAAATAACGGATATGCAATACCATTGTTGGTAACTTATTTTAAAACACTAAGCCCCTTCTTCCAATTTGGTGGAAGTTGTTGCAATGCAACTTGAAAACTTTAGATTTTTTTTCTTGTTTTAATAAAAGTTCTTTTTCTGCATTTGCTGCACTGCACCAAAAAATGCATTCCTTACACGCCATGATATTGTTTGTATCCTTTATTTCTTTCTTTCCCATTTGTATTCGGTTTAATGTTGTTAGTAGATTTGCCGTGCAAATGGTAACTTTTTTTTCTTTGTTTTAAGAAGTTGTTGTTGGTATGTATGTTTTTTATTTTTGTTCTGGCTAAAAACATCACAATTTACAGCAGCAGTAAACAAAAAAAAAAAAAAAAAAAAGGGAATGAATAAAAGCAAAAAGTTTCTTTTCTTTTTATAGCAACCATGATTGTAAGGTACAGTGGTCATGATGGATAAATTTTGCATTATCATTTTGAAGTTTCTTAAGGCTGACTTACACCAATTAAAGATAATGCTTCTACCAAGCACCGCATGAGAGAAAAAGTCTAGCGGAGTATAAACTCCAGTGATCCGGATGACTTAAAGACTATTCAGAGATCGTCGGGGTGTAACTATTTAGTTTGAATATTAGACAATTCCATGTTAACTTAATATACATATTCAAGCTGATAAGATTACAGATTAAGGTCTGGAACAGAATAAAGTAGTTGGAGCTGAAGCTGAAGCTGGCGAATGCTCTGTAGCACAAAAAAAGTTCAAAATTTCGAATTTTGCGGTTTAACTTCAACTGCAACGACCACTACAACTACGTTTTCTGTTGACACTACTTTGAAATTGCCGTTTTTAACTGTTGACAGCAGCGCTGCTCGTAACGTTGTACTACAGCGACTATTCTGTTACCCCACTTAAGTTAATACTTTGTACAATCTGTCATTTCGCAATATGTTAATGGATATCTTTTTGGGCCAAAATTACTGTTTCACCATAATTTTCCGAAGAACCTATGATCTACTGAATTCCGTTATTCCAGACAGGGTTTTCTCTATTCAGACCTGGAAAGTCCTTACTTCCAGTTTGAAATGCAAATAATTTCCAGATACTGATAAAACCTTTATTCCGCCAAGCTTTTCTTAAGAAACCCACAGGAGTTTTTCATTCTCAGGTTTGAAAGATTAAGGACTTGGCATTTTTTTGCCTTAAAACAGGGAGAATTTAATACGACCTTGTGTATATAAGTAACATACAGGTGATCAGTGCAGTAAACGACTGTCTTTTTAAAAACTTATTTGGCCGATGACCCTTTCTGAGATTAATGGTGTTTTATTTTCTACAAAAAATGTCACATTTTGTTTTAAAAAATGCAATTCGGTGTTCGTTTCTTAAAAATGCTTTGCTCTCTAAAAGGGCAGCGTGTTTTATTCTAAACAAATTCACCCTTAAATGCCATAAGGCACTTTACGCCCCGTATAAATCGAGAGTGTAAATAATGACCTGTAAAAAGATGGCTTCTGTTTATGTATAGGGTTACCAGACGAAGTTGGGGAAAAATCGCCTCTAATCAGGACAGTAAAAATTTCAGGTTTTATTAGTTATTTTTTCAATTATTTTATAGTAAAAACAAAAGAAAGCATTACATTGTTAATGGTAGGTTGTCAGTGATATAAAATTAAAATGGATTTGGTGTTATAAAATTGTTTTTGAAAAAAAAGTCAAATCAAGAAATCGTAAAAACTTAGTGCTAATAAATCAGCAATCTGTGGTGCGATTCACTAACTTATATATCTTTGTATGTATGTAAGCTATTTTAAACATAAAAAACATTTTATCGATAAAATAAACACAAACTAAATTATTGTCGCTAAGATAACGACAAAAAAATTGCTTAAAATAACAGCTGACTTTAAACGACAGCTAATATCGTTAAAAATTTTACAGAATAGCATATTCGATAAATTTTCGTTATACTTATTTTAACGATTCGATTATCGTTATAAAAGTTAGTGAATCGCACTACTGGCAAAGGTATTTTCTTATTTACATATTTTATGAAAAACAAACTAAAGAAATTGGAATTTCGTCATTCATTTTTTTCTTTTATTTATTTATTTTATATCAATCAATAAACAAGTTTGGGTTTATGTATCGGGTGATTTTTAAGCTATTATATTTTTTTGGCAACAATGGTTTAAACAGCTGACGCACGTTCCGTGTTTTGTTTCACTGTCAAACACCTTCAGTTTGGTCTATAATTTAACCATGAATCGTCTTAAAAACGAACAACGCTTGCAAATTATTGAATTTTATTATCAAGATGCGTGCTCTGTTAAGAAAGTTCATCGCGCGCTTCTTCCATGTTATGCTCAGTTTAATGGACCCACTGAAGCCCACGTTAATAAGCAGAATTGTCGATTTTGTAGTGAAGATCAGCAAGAAGCATTGCAAGAGCTACCAAGGCATCCAGAAAAAGTCACAGTTTGATGCGGTTTATGGGTTGGTGGCATCATTGGACCGTACTTCTTCAAAGATGATGCGAATCGTAACGTAACTGTGAATGGTGAGCGCTACGGTGAGATGATATCCAACTTTTTTTTTGCCCAAAATGCAAGAGCTTGACTTGCATGACATGTGGTTTCAACAAGACGGTGCCACATGCCACACAGCACGCTTAACAATGGACTTATTGAGAAGCGAGTTCGGTGAACATTTTATTTCACGTTCGGGACCGGTCAATTGGCAGCCTATATCGTTCGATTTAACGCCTTTAGACTATTTTTTATGGGGCTATGTTAAAGCTCATGTCTTTACACACATGCCCGCTTCAATTGACGCATTGAAATACAACATTGAAGCATTTATTCATGAGATACCGGCCGAAATGTTGGAGTATGCCAAAATTGGACTAAGCGGATGGACCATTTGAGGCGCAGTCACGGGCAACATTTGCATGAAATCATCTTCAAACATTAAATTATATGGACCGTAGTATCGATTCAAATAAAGATTTCATGCATTTTTCTGAATTTTATGAAACACTTTTTGATTTATGCACATACTAATTTTTTTATATATTGAAGAACAAACTTTTTGTCAGCGGTTAAAAACAGGGCGATCCAATTTTGTGTTTTGTTCTCGTCAAAAAAAAAATTGCAGTATTACATGTTCGGCAAGACATTTTATACATGCACCTTTTAAAACGTGGTATTTTTGTAGAAAAGAAAACACCATAAGGTAAACCATAAACACCGCCAGATATCTTCACCAATAATTGGATTAAAGTCATAAGTTGTCTTCGTCGAATATTAAAAATTTTCAGGCCAAACTCCATTACAAACAAAAGTTTATGGGCCGAGTAAGGACAAACGCCAGCTTAGTCTGAAATCAGATATCGGAAATGGTGGTTGAAAAGCCGACGTCACTAGAAACGCAATATAATGGAATACCTACAACAGCCACAGGAAAAGGTTTGCCGAGTCACACTTTTCAGCAAAAGTCAAGGAAGGTGACTTCTCAAGATACAAATACGTAGTTTGCGGAATATTCCTTCAGCGTTCTACCCAGTCTTATCATTTCTGATCTGCCAAGAGCTTCACTTATGTTTTGTTTGGATTATTAACAAAACAACCCTACACAATTTTTTCCCATGAAGGTTTGATCGATGTTAAAGTCTAATCTCGAGGTCAACATAATTTTCTTTTATACTTTGTTAAGGCTTGAACTCATCGTTCTTAAATGTATGAACATATTTTTGACTTAAAAAGTTTTCGTTTAAGTTGTAAGTAATTCTTAACTTTAAAAAAAATACAGTCCTTCGAACCCCAAGATAGAAACTCATAGAAAATAAATATTAGCAATGCAGCTAATGAAGCAGAGGGAACAGGAAAATTTAACACAAATGGTAAAATTAATTTAAAAAAACCGTGAAATTGCGAAGACGTGCAATACCAGGACTTTGAAAAAAGAGAAGAAAATCTTAAATACAAAAGGGGCGAAATAACACACAAGGAAAATAAAGTCACCAAAAATATAGTGAATGAAAAAATCGTCAAGAAAAAAAGAAAACTATTGGTAAAGTTTCTCAGGAGAAATCTAACACGATAAATACGGTGCTCAAAAAAAGTGTGGAACTTTATACAAAACATTAAAAACCAATTACCGAGTATGTCACTGCAATAAAAATATCAGCCTATACCTAAGTAAACCAATTGTTATTATTATTATTATATAAAAGTAGCAGTAAACCTCGGTAGGCTAGCTGGTAGTGAGATGTCTATCAGCGCCGGGGTTGCGGGTTTGATTTTCGCCAGAGACTCTGGTTTCTTTCCGGCAGACAAGCGTAGAGCTTCGCGGAATTAGCTTAGGGAATTATATACATATATATAAAAAAATGATCCGTCCTACCAAGGTCCGGCTACACGCAGAGAAAAAATATGGTTGGGCATGGTTACGGCAATAACACTATGTTTAATGTAAAAATATATTGTTGTCGTACACAAATAATGGTTATTTTTATTTAATATCAACAATAATATAGTTACTGTAAACATATCAATGTTTATCGCAATTATAAATTTGAGTATTGTTGACTGAACAACTTAATTATGATAACTTTCTAAACATATTATATTTCTCACAACCACATCATGATATTTAATAGCCATAACACGATAACTTTCTTTACATTTATCATATTATGTTAAAGATACAATCAAACTATTTTTACTCTAATCATATTATGTTAGCGCCATTTGTAAAATAATTTTGAAGAAGTTGTGTCGTTTTTTTTTATTTGTGAGCGGTTAAACAATTAAAAGATAAAATTCCATCAAAAAAATTAGTTTAAAGAAATTAAAAAATTAAAACATTAGCGGAGTTCATTCAAGTATTAGTGATGTAATAGTGCAAATGCAAAATATCATAGTTTTTTTTGTAAAATCCAACAACAAAACACACAGAGATTTCGTTATATTTTATAAAAATGCTACGATATTTCTGTGGTTTTCATGGGCAACCGCGTATGTCTTAAAACAAATTGTTCAGGAAAATCCATTCTAGATCAAACTATGGGCTAGGTATTGCACATTTTAAACTTTGTCGTTACGTTAAAAAATCGGAATTGATCCATCTTTTTTCAAAAAAATGTAAAGAGCATTCAAAATTAGGCAATATGTCATCAACATCTTAAAATCGAAAAAATGGACACACGCGGTTGCCCATGAAAACTACGGATTTTTCATTTGCTCTTTTGCAAGCCTTATATTGAACTCCGTTATTTGATTAACATTAAGAAAAATTGTAAAAAGCCACAAAATAAAAAATCGATTCAAAAATATTTTAATTTATTTTGTATTTTTATGACAGCTATGAAAGGTGCTGTATCATAATATGATTGCTTCTAAATTTATTATGATTAACATGATGATAATATGATTACTTCTTAGGTATTATGATTAACATGACAATAATTTGATTACTTCTTAACTTAGTATGATTAACAGAATAATAATATGATTAAGGGAAAATATTATGATGTAATAGTACGAATATATTTAGTCATAATATGATTCAAAAATAATCTTAATATGGTGACTACAATCATAATTCTTATCATAATATGTTGCTCTTAGAATATGTTTACCACAACCATGTTTTTTCTTTGCGAGTATGGAAGAAAAAGACCCAGCGATCACCAAGCTAAGAAATCGTAAGTTACCGGGAAGCGATAAAATTTCGAATGAGAAATATTCCAACTATTCTTAAATATTTACGCTATGCGTTCAATTCGCCAACAATGGAAAAAATGTAGCACCAAACCGATTTTCAAAGAAGGACACAAGAAATAACCTCAGGCTAGCTAGTAGTGAGCTAGTCTATCAACCCCGGGGTTGCGGGTTCGTTTCCCGCCAGAGACTATGGTTTCTTTCCTGCAGACAAGCGTCAAGCTTCGCGGGGATTAGCATATTGTACTTAAAAAAAAAAAAAAAGTATATCACTCCTAGAATATATTGCAAATCTATTTACCTTAACATTAGCTGATATGATTGCCAATAACGGAATGTCGGAAGATCAAAACGGTGCTTTGTCGATTTATGAAAAGCTTTTAATAGGGTTAAACTACACGATCTCATTATGCTCCTGAAACAGAGAAGTATCCCTAACAACATGTTAGCGGTTATTAAAAACCTTAATAGGCAAAGACATCTCTATCGGCTTGAAAAGGCAGCAGAATCTCTCAATATTTCAAGGGAAAAACCCAAATCCCTAGTTATATCGAAGTAACCAAGAAAATGTATGTTAGCAGTCAACAACAAACCGATTAAGTAAGTCTTGGCTTTCTTATAACTGTTAGCCGAGATCTCCAAAAAGAATCGAAAAATAGGCTAACAAAGCGGCTATATTATGATACCTAAGAAATGAAAACAAATACATGACCGCGGATAGCAAGATGATGGCGTATAGAACATGCATTTGGACATCACAGTAAGACAGCAAGCCTCTACAATATCAGGATACACAAGGTTCGACCGAAAATCTAATGAAGAAGTTAGACAAGATTGTAACATAGATGACGTCACCAAGATGATCAGAGGAAGAAGATTAGAGGTGTTAGCAAAATTTGTCCAAAGAAGCTATTTGATCAATCTTTTGAAATAATTTTTTTTTGTTTTTTTTAAAAATCGGAAGACATCGATTTAAAAATTGGGTCACTTGACATGAAATCCCCCATATGTATCATATATTTATTACCCAACGGCAACTAGAATGGGTAAAGAGGCCTTATATAAGACCTTATTTAGCAGACACCGCATTCATACTTGTTTTTTTTTTACACAGGTTGTCATTGGAAGCAAGCCCTTCCACACTCCCTTTAATAACAACTTCGATCCCTTCCCAAAGAAGGGAGTAAGGAAGGTCACTAGAAATAAAACTTTAATAAAAATGAACAACTTCGTTTCATTCTTCTTAAGAAGGGAGTAGCGAATGTGTACTAAATATTTTGGAAGGTCTTTCAAAAAGAAATGTATACCGTCTATAAGGCATACTTTAGAAGGCAGGATATCATAGGAAGCGAATCTTATAGAAAGGAGTATAGAGGCCTTAAAAAGGCCTGTCACTTGCGGTCCTTTCAATATTTACCGCTGGGTATTATTATAAAATGTCTATATTATGAACAGGATGCAATTCTAAATAATGAAAAATAAAAAATACTACTCAATGCCCACTGTCATTACAAAAACATATAACAAACGATAAAGAATTGGCATTATAAAATTTAAAACTTTGAAGATACACATACTTTTGAGAATTTATTGCTGCTGCAATTTTCATTTGAAAAAGTGAAGAAAAAAAAGGAAAACACCATCAATTCACAAACACATCAACACACACACAAACAAAGACACACTCTCTAACACATTTACAACACGGATTGTTGCAATGCATTTCATTTTATTTTATTGCATACATACTTTTTCAACTTTTCAACAAATGAAAGAACAGAAAAAAACAATTACTAAAGAAGACGACGATGGAGAAGGAGCAGCAGCAAAAGAAACAAACTTTGCTTGAGGAAAGAAAGAAGAAACAGTCAGCCAAGAAATTGTCGCAGAAAATGTAAATTTATTGCTACAGTTGACATTTTCTTATTTCTATTGCAAAAATTTCTTTAGTTTGAAGTTGAGTTTTTCAAATTTGAATCCTTGCAGATAAAGCGGTTCCGTTTTATCGTTGAATTTTTGCCAAATCCTTGAAGTTTTATTTTCAACATACAATTCTTGTTTGTAGTTGTGTTGTTGTTTTTGTCTTTTACGAAAACATTTCGCAAATGTTTCTTCTGGTTCTCATTTTTTGATTTGTTTACGGATTTTTTATGCAAATATCAGTCAGTTAAAAAAAACAACACGTTTGTACGTATTTGTATTTAAGAATTGTTTTAAATGTCTGACATTAGATGTTGCAGTTGCTTGGAAGTGTATGAGTGAGTGTGAAAGGAAGAATACAAAAAAATGATTTGAAATCAATATTTGTAGCTGCAATAAACCATAAACAAAAGGATTTACACGTTCATAAATACATGTCTTTTTTTTAGCCTGATGGTTTTTTTGTTTATTTTTTGGGCTCAAACATTTTTGGCATATTGCAGTCTGAAATGGCTGTAATTTAAAATGTTTGGAACTCGTGCGTTTAAATTTAGATGTTAATTGTATGCAGGTGACATTTTAAAATTTGAATAAACAATTTTGGCCGTAAAAGAGCCTCGATCTTATTCACAAGCAATTTATTTTTATATATTGAAAAAGGGAAATTATTAAAGTTGGAATACGATAATTTTAAGTTGCTAAAAGTGGTACACTGCAGCGAATATGTAGAGATTTTTATCGCTACCGAATTTCAATAAAACCGATTTTGGAAAAGGGTTTTATCATGAAGCCTTGATTCATTGCCATATTTATTGTCACTCAAAAAAATTTATTAGTCCGAATACAAGCAAAGTTTTTTTTATGGGGCAATGCATTTTTGATTCAAAGAAAATAGTGTTTTAAAATCGAACCGATAATGTGTAGACACAATCAACACATTGCACATAATACTCGAGAAGTTTGCAGAGTACAACTCCCCACTCTGCTTGGTTTTTGTAGACTTTGAAAGAGCATTCGATACCGGCAAGAGGAAAGCAATTCGGTACACACTGGAAAATGTCGGAATTCCAGAGCCTCTCATATCACTCATAAAGGAGTTATACCGAGACGCCCATGTAAAGCGCGCTTTCAAGGCCAAGAAGGTAAGGCCTTTGATATAAACACCGGCGTGAGACAAGGATGCAAGCCATGACCTGTACTTTTCCTCTTAAATGGAAACTAATGGCACCTGTATGAGACCTTGACAATGCAGATAACATATGCCTTATGTCACATACACTGGACGGTATCCAGCAAAAACTTGTAAGATTTTAATAATTTTTCCTATCTTGGCAGCGTCATAAGTCAAGAAAATTAAGATGTACAGAAATAGCCGCGCTCGTAGTGCATATGCCAACCTGAGTAAAGTCTTGAATTCTTACCAAATTTCTAAGCGAGACAGAGTTAGGTTAGGTAGAATGGCTGGTGCGAAGTCAACCTTACACCATCACACAGTGCCCAATATGATCCACTGTGACATCTTACCTAGTGGTTGAATCTTATTAGAAAAGGAAAGGTGTAATAAAGAGTGAAAGCACAAGAACAGAGAAAGGAGTGGATGATGAAAATCGGACCAACCAAGAAACAACAACCCTACTTAACAGAAAACTGTTCTACATGTTGCTATTCCCTAGTCTCCTGTTGCCAGATCATTCCCATTTCGAATCCTGTCAGCTTCTCAAGCCCACAGCCCGATACATCTCCCAATTAGCCATTGATGTTGCATAGCACAAAGTTAATATATTAAATTCGGTCCTTCTTTAAGGATGTGAAATGTGAAAGTCACTGAGTTCATGACATCGAAACTACAGGTATTTGAAAATAACTGTCTGTGCAAAATAAACAAACTATTTCGGCTTTAATCGCATAACAAACGTCGACCTGCTGTCAACTAGGAACCAAACTCCTGACGCCCACGAAATCCGCCGCCAGAAACGGACATGGATTGGCCACGCACAGCGTAGGGACATCTCCAACATAGCATAGGCCAGTTTACAATGGAATCCCAAATGGAGAGGAAATCTGGGTCAAAAACACGGAGAAGATCGTAAGAAGAGGAGCATCGACAACGAGGACTTGCCTGGCCACGAATCCGATTATGGCACAATATAGAAATTGCTGAAGAGACTTCGTGAATACGTTTCCCTAACATA
Organism: Pollenia angustigena; assembly: GCA_930367215.1. Lineage (NCBI taxonomy): Eukaryota > Metazoa > Arthropoda > Insecta > Diptera > Polleniidae > Pollenia > Pollenia angustigena. Next base: position 156,571,523 of record OV884059.1, read on the forward strand.
AATACATAAATATTTTTTATAACTGTTCTAAAGTTAATTTGTATTTCTGTTTATTCAATGCTAATATTTTTTTAAATTGTATCACTAGAAGCTCCTTCTCTGGAGTAGCACTCCCCGATCTGTGCTATCTAAATAAACTCGGAGTCTGCCCAACCCAGCCATATATATGGCTAAAATAACGTATAGACGTTGATATTTTATGACACATACACACACCCTCAAGATGATTTATCGATATATAATCCAGAGCCCTAAGATAAATTGTTCTAATAGTTCCGCGCGTTACTATATTGAATAGTGGTCAGTCTGGATATTTAAAAAATGGAGTCTGATAGAAGTATGGATTTTTAACCTCTCGAATACACACTACCTGGAAAGAGGAGTTTTTGGAAGGATGAAAAAGAACATACATCGGAAATATAAATCCAAGTCCAAATAATTTTACTTGTTCAAAATTTGTAAACATATTGTCATTAAAATAAACACAATTCATAAATTATATTCCACTGTACCGTAAACAAACAACATGTAGCAGCCATAAATCATTGAAATGATGATGAACAACATTTTTATTTTCTTCTTTTAACGATCAAAACAATCAGCAATTGAAATAAAAGATTTTAAATGATCGGGAATGAGACAGAAAAACCAGCAAATATATTTTCTCATTTACAATGGAATTGAAATTAAAAAGAAAAAAAAAAATACAATAAAAACAACAATAAATTTTATTAAAAACAACGATGGAATCATCTTAAAAGCTTTATACGTTTAAAAAAAACCAATACCAGCAGCAAATCACAGACTCAACTCAATGAATACACCCATCAGAATAATCATCTTAAAAATAATAAATACGAACAGAAACAACAAAAAAAAAAAAAAAATAACAACAAAAAACCATAAAGCTAGTGAATGAACAACAGGGCTGCCAGGTACTTTTTATCCTTGTCCCCAAAAAATTAAAAAAATATCCCCAAAAATCCCCAAATTGAGAAAAAAACCTTAATAAGTAAATATTTTTCTGTTTGTTTTTTTTTCTGACCAAATTTAAAATTTTCTTTTTTAAAAAAGTAAAAATAGTAAGAAACATTTTAACAAGAAATCCCCAAAAATCCCCAAATAAAAGTTTTTTTGTAAAAAAAATCATTTTATTTTGTTTGTACCCTGAAGGAAAAATAACTTAAATTTATAAAGTACCTTTAACACTACCTTTTAACTAAAATGGTAATCTTAATAAGGACCTTTTACACCGTATAAGTTGTTGATAAGAGCAAGATAAAAGTTTTGCTACTTTTTTTTCATATTTTTAATACGAGACAAAGAAAAATAAGCATAAATAATAAAAGGGAATATATATTAAAAGAGTGTAAAATCCCCAAAAAATCCCCGAATTTTTTTTTTAAATCCCCAAAAAAATCCCCAATCCCCAAATGACTTTCTTTGTCCTTTTTGCTCGCATAAAATCCCCAACTTTGGGGATAAATCCCCAAGTCTGACAGCCCTGATGAACAACCAAAAGCAGTACAATGGGGCAACGAAATTTACTACACACACAACAATAATAAAAACAACAAAATTATTTTCATATAATTCAATTGTATTTCTGTTGCCGAGGTTTAATCAGCAACAAAAAAAAAAAAACAAGATCATGTGTACAGCAACATCATTTGAAAGATGTCTGAGCTGTCTGTCATATGGATAAATTAATTTCCTAGTTTTATTTTTTTCTCAGATCTAGTTCTAAAGTCGAATTAGCGTCATTGGGGTTCGTAAGTTTATTTTAAAGTTCTGTGAGATGGTTTCAGCGAAATACGAAGAGCTTGTTTTAAATAACTTATTCACAGTAGGGGTTATTATTTTATATACTTTAGGCTAAGTATAAATTTAAAAGATCTAGGCTAAGACAAAACTAGTTATATCAAATCGTAAATAGGAATTATTTTAATTTGCCCTTCCTTTCGTTTACGAAAGCGATTGTTATTTGAAAACGATTGTTTTATCGTAAATAATCTTCACATGTAATTGAATTTATTAATGCCCTTTACCACAGGCAAATGTTTTTTGTCGATAGTCTATGAATGATGTCGACCAATTAATTATCTTTCCAAATCAATTAATTTTCGTTAAAATGGCATTGATTTTTTTTTTTTTTTTTTTGTGAAAATGCATATTTTTGCATATTTAGGGTTTTAAATTTTAAAATCAATAAATAAATTATTTTGGAGCTTTGCTTAAAAAACAAGATTTTCAAGAAACGATGCAGCACCTTACATGGTTATGGGTTAAAATATAATTTCTCAAAATGTGTTACATGTTGGTTCATGGGTTAAGGCAGAATTAGTCTTTACTTTCTGTTTCGGTTCTGTTTCGTACCGTTCTGTTACGAAATTGTAATACATAGTTACTTTTTCTGTAGTAACTTATCAGCCATTCATGACAAATTTATAAGTGTTGCACCGTCCATTGTTGTATTTAAATAACTTTAATGCACATAAATTTGAAGAAATTAAATTTTATAAATTCTTAAAATCATAAAACAGTTTATTTGAATATAAATATGTATTTTTATACCCTCCACCACAATTAGTTGTGAAGAGGGTATAATTAGTTTGTCATTCCGTGTGAAACTTTTTTATTATTCATCTCAGACCCCATAAAGTATATATATTCTGGGTCCTTGAGTAATTCTGAGTCGATTTAGCCATGTCCGTCTGTCTGTCCGTCTGTTCGTCTGTTGAAAACACGCTCACTTTCGAACAACTCAAAAGAAATGAACAAACTTGGTGCCAAATTGCTTGTAGTTATCCTAAGCAGTTTGGGATTGAAATACAGCAAAATCGGTTCAGTAGGACTAGAGCTATGAATCAAAATGTGGAACCACCACCTAAAAAAATTGATAATTTTGTTACAAAAAATAACATAAATGCTGGAACAAGGCACGGAATGAGATAAGATTTTGCAAAAATTTGTTTTATTTGACTGGAAATCACGCTGTTAAATTTCGTGATGATCCTTCCATAAGCCCCATATAAACAATACTCCCGGAAAACAGTTAAGTACGCCTAAAACCGTCAAAAATAACGCTAGCCTAACAAAATTTGGTACGTCACAGTTTTATAGGACTACAAATGACACTGTGAAATTTCGTGAAGATCGGTACATAATTTACCCTAGGCCCCATAGAAACCCTACTCCCGGAAAACAGTTTTGTACGCCTAAAACCGTAAAAAATAATGCAATCATAACAAATTTTGGCTCGTCACAGTTTTAAAGGACTACAAATGACACTGTGAAATTTCGTGAAGATCGGTACATAATTTACCCTAGGCCCCATAGAAACCCTACTCCCGGAAAACAATTTAGTACGCCTAAAACCGTAAAAAATAATGCAATCATAACAAATTTTGGCTCGTCACAGTTTTATAGGACTACAAATGATACTGGGAAATTTCGTGAAGATCGGTACATAATTTACCCTAGGCCTCATAGAAACCCTACTGCCGGAAAACAGTTTAGTCGTCTAAAACCATAATTAATAACAAATCGTCACAGTTTAAGATAATAATAACATCATAAAGATATTACTCCTTAAACATTCGAACTGTCGGTGGAGGGTATCAGAGATTCGGCACAGCCGAATATAGCACTCTAACTTGTTATTATTTATTTTGAAGCCACTTACAATAACAAGTTTTTGATTTTAACAAATTTAACCGCAACGGAACAGAAAAACTAATCATTTTCACAGGTTTTTTTATAACAAAAAAAATCAGCTGATTCCTAACAGAACAGAAAGTAAAGGCACAAAAATCTTAGCCGTTTGGCAAAAAGGTCTTAAGTCCAAAAAACGCATTTTCAATTTTGGATTGGCTGTAATTAAATTTTTTTTCATTTGGTTTAAATCACTTTAGTCTAGCACAACTGCTTCTAATCGTTATCATCTGCTCTCAGGAAAAGAGTCTATGAAATAAACTAAATAAATATTTTTTTAATTTAACATAACGAAAAACAACTATTTTAACTTAAGTCATTTTTTCCAAGCGCCAAAGAGATGTCAATTCATATCCGCTAAGTAAGGCCATGCCCTTTCATAGGCCCTAAGACTTTCTTTGGTGTCCCTACTGGTTATATTAGGGCGACGCTCCGAACTTGGTCCAAACGTGAATTCCTTCACACTTGGACGTCGGTCTCTGGGTTAAGACAGTCCAAAAAATTTGTGACACTGTCCCGTGGCAGGGCGAGTAGGCTAGTTCTACTTGGGAAAGGGGAACTCAGGCTGATTACGGGGCACTGTGGTCTCAGATACCATCAGACGTCAGAACATCTGCTCTGCTGCTGTCCCGCCTTAGGAAATTCTAGGCGGACATTTTTCGGGGGGAATATGTTGAGCCCATCTAAAATATTTGATCTTCCAACATCCAGGGTAATTGGCTTTGTACGTAGCCTTAACCTGGTCTGGTGAGATAAACAGGCTGCACAAAAGATCCTCCGGGTTGTGGTGCTTATGGCCTTCTATTTATACGAACAAGGCAATGTTTAATGTTAAATGCTCTGAAATTCGAAAAAGAAGAGTGTTCCTACTTGCTTCAAAAAGTTTAATGATTTTATAAGCAGAACAAAAGATTAGTAAAGAAAACGCTTATTAGTTTTGAAGAAAATAACGCTGTTTTCCAAAACGTGTATTCACAATGTATCAATACCGTGTTGATGCATTGTGTACTTAAATTTTTACCTGCGTTGTATTGTAATGAATATGGTTTGCATCTACATTATTTTAACTGCTTTATTTGCTTTTTTCTGCGTAGTGACAACTACTAAGGGCCATTATTACAACCTAATGATAAAGTTGCTGATAGTTAACGTGAACAATAGCTATCTTGAACGATAAAGTGACCAATAAGTTTTTTCCATTATTACAACTGTCCGATAAAATAAAAAATGTAATTTATATACTGTGGCAACATTGCAGTATATACCGACTACTTTTGTTCGTTTAAAATACATGGTGGCAACGCCTTTGTTTTGCTTGTTTCTTTAATTGAAAGCAAAAGTAAATTTTGTATGCTTAATTTTTGGTTTTTATGGTAAATTGTTTTGTTTTTTGTGTTAAATTGTGTTTTTTTAAGTTTAAATAATTTAACTTGACATAAAACTGCAATTGAAGTTATTCCCATATCTTCAGCAGAAAATATGGTAGCTTCAATTTCTTAAAGTTCACTTGTAAAGTTACCATGAGGACAAACCTGATTTTAGCTTATCAGTCACTTTTTAGGTTAATGTTAACTTGTAATAACCAAAAACTATTTATCTGTCAGATAGCATCCTAAAAATAACTATTTGTAAGTTGTAATAATGGCCCTAAGTTGCATTTCGAAACGAAATGCATTGTCAAAATTTTTATAGTTGCATTTAAGAAAATGTTGTCATGTATTACTACAATGCAACAGACGTTTAGGAAAACAGCCTAATTTTTGTTTTTAAAAGAGTGCCCCGCCCCGGTAGGCTAGCTGGTAGTCAGCTATTCTATCAGCGCCAGGGCTGCGGGTTCGATTCCCGCCAGTGACTCTGGTTTCTTTCCTGCAGAAAAGCGTAGAGCTTCGCGGGGATTAGCTTAGAGAATTAAAAAAAAAATTAAAAATTACAACTTTTGAAGGAAGTTCTAAGAAAACTGGTGTCTAGAGACTATATTATGTTCCTTTGGCTATAAAGGCAAACATCTGTAGAAAGGAAACGTGTTTTCTCATTGAAATCTTCTTAATAACAATTAGAAATAGGCTTTCAAGCAATTCTGTGAATGCTTATTCTGAACTAAAATCCTGTTTTAAAATAACTATTTTGTAATAATTTATTTAAATAATTTATCTTTTTTTGGTTTTGTATAAATGCTGTTGGCTTTGAAATAATTCTCTGGCAATACATAAGTGTTTAGCTCTATTTGTTAAGTTTTATAGAAGATCAATTTAAAACTTTAAAGGTGGCTTTTGGAAATTTACTCCGAATTTAATAGAATCATCCGTTCTCTGCGGTCACAGATCGGAAGTTTTTCCAAATTATTCAAAATGTTATTGCACATTGAAAAAAGATACCCAAAAAGTCATTTTGCTATATAATTATTTGTTGCTTTGACGCCATATTGTCAAATTGTGCCAAAACAAAATTATTCCAATCATTTCTATTTGAACTTAGAGTTTTACTCTATTCCATGATAAATTTCCCGGATGAAGGTTTATCTCTTCTTCAAGACTTCGTCTCCAGCTGCCTCTTCTTCGAGTTCCTTAAGGTTTCCCATGAAAGGGGTCTCTACATATATCATTGGTTGGTTTACGTAGCACGCGTCCTATCCATCTACACTGCCTTTCCCGAATTTCAACAGCAATTGGTTTTATTTTGGTTCTACGGTATAGCTCCTCATTTGATACCCAGTTGTGTGGCCACCATATGTGGAGAATATGACGCAGGGATCTGTTGACAAAGGCTTGCAACTTGTTGTTAATTTCAACAGACGTGAGCCAAGCTTCACATCCAGAAAGTTATAACTATAACAAAAATTTTACAAAATAATTGAAATTTTGCCCATGTGCACGTTTGAACATGAGGATCTTAAGGTGCCATTAAGTACTTTTTTCCTTTTTGCCACAGAAATAAAAAAGTTGAACGTATTTATAAACTTTTTTAATTAATCTCAAGAAATGTAATTTGTTCAAATAAATTAAATTAGTATTGTGGTTATTTTGTTGAACTATTTATGGTTTTTAATCCAAATTTTTAAAAGAAAACAGAAGTAAAGAAAAAACATGTAAAATCAATTAAAATGGATAATCTACCAAAGGTTAAAAATACAATTTGGTTTAAGGATTGATGTTTGACTATTGACGTCAGCAGTCGTCGATGGCTGCGAGTGTAAGACGGCAAATCCATCTGAGGAGATCGAGTGGTTGCGATCGAAACATATTATGGTAACCTGCTAGTAGTATGTTATAGTTTCAACTTATTGATGTGAAATATTTTACTAGAAAAGCTTATGATGAATATTAAAATACTGAGCAAATTCTTTTAACTTAAGGCTATTTAGACTTATTTGTACTATTAATATATTTGTTTTGAACACTTTTTTCCGGGGAGAGATAAAAAATAACACTCCTTTAAAATTCTGTCCTCTTTCAAAGCTTCCAAGTCTCGATAGGCTTTAACATAAACATTCATGTGTATTTGTACGTAGCATGTGCATGAATTAGTCGATTGTTCACATGTATTTATAAGATGAGGTGGAGCGTAAAGATTTTAAATTCTGTTGCTGCTGTGGTTTGGTTGCCTTTATTTGCCTTTCCATCCGTCCGCGTGTTGTTTGGTGTTGACTGCTATAAATAGCCTTTATACCATTTTGATATTACGCGATCACACATTATATTCGCCAGACCGACGCGATCACATTTGGTTTTCAGCCATCATGTTTTTGTTACCCGTTCAGTTTTTTTTTTGTTGCTCACTGATTAACTTTGATTATTTTTTTTGCTTTTCTGTTTTCATCTTTATGTGAAAAAAAAAACAAAACACAACTTTAGATGATGATGTGGTCGCTTCAGAAAAATATTTATACTCAACCAACAAACCTTCAGACATGATAAAACTTTTTTTTTTTTAATTTATTTGCAATGATCTTTACGATCTTGGTTTAATACCCGTATCTACTTTTTATGAGTGTGTTGTTTCTGGTGTTCTAAAAAAAAATGTGTAATGTTCATTCAGTATTTAGTTGTCAGGGAGTGAAGTTAGTAAGCAGGGGAAGGATGCTATATAAAATAGTATAATTATTAAAGAATGCTATTACGTAAGTACCAAATTAAAAATTAGAATTGTTAGGGAGTAGACTTTATATAGAATATGTGATTTTAATTAAAGACTTATCTTTGTACAATCCAACATCCCAATTTATATTTAGTACTTTTTTGCGACATGATTTTGCGAGTGTGTGTTATATAGGACCTAAATTGCCATCCCAAAATATGGTAGTGTGCTTTCTAGTCATTAAAAATTGGGCTAAATTATATTATAATAACGTTTTTGGTCTCGATCTGAGGCGTATTATAGTTAGTTTTGGAGGTTGGATTTTTATGGGACCTATCGTAAGTTATTGACTGAAGATCATTTAAGCTGTTAGTATAATTTAAGTCATGTAAAACGAATAAGTGCCAACTTTCATTTACACTCTGTCTCTATGTTTTTGCAAGTTTTTGTTACTGTATCGCGAAAATTTAAAAACTCAAGTTCTTTTTGATAAAGCGCCCAACTAAGTGAATGATTTCAATTTTCTTTACCGACAAAGTAGCTTATTAATTTACATTGAAACCGGAGAGATGTCCGTTTATGAGAAAGGTAGACATTTATTTGCTTAAAACATTTTTTCAATCTGCTTGTATGATTCAAATAAGTCAATGTTAACCAAAGATTGACTTAAGCAAAAAATTAAAAAAAATTAATGAAAAAGAAATAATTCCCACATTCTATTTTATTTTATATAAATACATTTTATTTAAGCAATGATAGACTGGCCAGTCTACTGTGGTTGCAGAAATTTATTTATAGTGGACATTAACTTGGAACGGTTCAATTTGAGCTGCTAAATTTCAAAATGACTTTCAATGTTTTTTGGTGTGCTGGAATGCGACAAAGTCGTTTCTGGCAAAATTCTCCAAATGGGCAATTGGTTTTAATGCTTTATCGTAACCATTTATGGATTTAAGTATTTCTTTATATATAATAACTTCAGATTGAATAATCTCCACCACTGAGCTTTAATTTAACATTTCAATACTTTAGTACAACCGCTTTCCCTTCTTTTTAAAATGCGTCAAAGCCACAGTTTAATTTAATTTGCATATGTTGCTGGTAGGATATCATCCTCGGCATCAAAATTCAAAAGATTATAACTAACTGATAAGAATTCAGCTTTCTGCAAGCCATTTTGTGGTTCTAAAGCAGACAAGACGAGGTTAAAAAAACAATTTCTCTAATTAAAAAGCAATTTCTTTGCCATCCTTAATACATGAGTGTGTAAGTTTGTGTTAACAGGAGAATCACCAATTTTATCGGCATTAACAAAAATATGAATCGGTGTAGCAAAAAGAAGAACTAGCAATAAAACACAACTATTGTTGGCCGGTTTCAACGCTTCTGTCCATTTATTAGAGATAATCAAAAAAAAAAAAATGTTAATTAAGAGTCCGCTTCCGAGCATTTTCCGTTTATGGAAATACAATTTGCATGTAAAAGCTAGTGAATACCTTGGATTAACTCATGGACTCTTGGTCTGCTTTATGGAGGTTTCACTGTATTTGTTATATGTTACAAACGCAATTACAAATCATATTCCAACAGACCAGACTCTGGAAGAAATCGAACCCATAAGCCTCACACTAATAAACTTGGTTCTAAATAGTAAGTAGAAATGAATATTTTTTAAGGCGATCGGTCCACATAATTTTTTTCTGAACTGATTTCGCTACATTTCAATTCCAAACTGCGATTATATTTTTTCCGAGATTGGTCCACATTTATTTGGTTCTTCCGATCCGATTTTGCTGGATTTGAATTTCAATCTGCTAAGGAGAACTAGAAACAATTTGGCATCAAAAGAATTATTTTCTGTTGAGTTTTTCTGATGTAAGCAGACGGACAGACGGACTCAACTAAATCTACAGAGAAAACATTCGCCAAAATTGTTCACCAATTAAATCGTTAATCAATAATAAAATCATTTTTAATTAAAGATTTAATCAAGTGAATTAAACGTTTTATCAAGTTTATGAAACGTTTAATCAAGTGAATCAAACTTTTAATTGATACTTTGAACTGATTGGTACTTGAACTGATTTCAATCCCAAACTGCCATTATATTTTTCCCGAGATTGGTCCACATTTATTTGGTTCTTCCGATCCGATTTTGCTGGATTTGAATTTCAATCTGCTAAGGAGAACTAGAAACAATTTGACATGAAAAAGATTATTTTCTGATGAGTTTTTCTGATGTAAGCAGACGGACTCAACTAAATCTGCACAGAAAAAATTCTAAAAAATTGTTCACCAATTAAAATTTTAATCAATAATAAAATCAGTTTTAATTAAAAATTTAATCAAGTGAATTAAACGTTTTACCAAGTTTATGAAACGTTTAATCAAGTGAATCAAACTTTTAATTGATACTATTAATTTGTTTACTAGTTTAATTAATTTTTTAATTAATATCACAAACTTTATACTTGAAATCAATTTTTATTTTTTTCTGGGTACGTATAATTTCGTCTTAAATAAATAATACTTTACCACTCGTGGTGTATTAGGCAATTTTAAGAAAATGTGCTTTTTTTTATTGGAATACCTTTTTTATTAGGGCAATCCTTCCCCTGATTTGTTTTATCATGTTTATTATTTGTACATCCTCTAGATACATTTAACTCTCCATGTGGGTGCTGCGCATATTTAAATGCACAAATTCTCCCTTCATTCTGGTTTTTTATCTTGTGTCTGAGTTTTTTTTTTCATTATTTTCTGTTACTCTTACATACTTCTCTAAATGATCATAATCATTTGTGTAGTTCTGTTTTCACTCTTTTATACATTTCTCCTCTAGCACGTTTGACTTTACATTTTAGCCCGCCAGCCCGTGTGTCAGTTAAAATATTGTGTTATTCGTTATTATTCTTGTATTCTGTCTGTCTGCCGTCGTCTTTATGACCATTTTGATCTTGAATTTAGTTATTCGTGTATTATGGCTACATCTTCCTGCCTCTTGCTGGTTCAATCTTGAAAGGTAAATGAAATGGTTAAAGCTCTGGGCGGATGTGTATAAATTGTTGTAAGAACCCCCTTTTTTGTTTGATTTAAAGGTTTGTTTTTCTTATTCCAAGAAGACGATTAACTTCGAGGGGGAGATGTGAATGACAGAAAGAGTGAGAGAAAGAAAGAGAGCGAGGGAGAACAAATTTAACAATGGCAATGAATGGATAATCATGAAATGTTAATTTATTCTTGAAGGTACATTAAAATGATCATAAAAATGTAGTATTAGCGTCTAGTCGAGAGATATTCAAGTTTTTATTATCTTTTGGATTTTAAAGATACAGGAAATAATCAGATTATTAATAAGACTTAATGAAACGGATTAGTTCTTATTTATGATAAAATTAAATTTCACATTTCATTAAAAGAGAAACGATTATTTAGGATTGAAAGTACTAAGTAAGGAACAAATTCTGACCGACTTCAAATGTGACTTAGAAATTATAGAAATCGTTATTTATATTTCTATATACTTCTTCGATTATTCTAAGCAGGATAAGCTAATGGATCGATTATGGAATGCTTTGAAATATTAGTTTCGGCGTTAGAAGATGGAAGAAATAAATCGCTTGAAGAACGGCAGTTTATTTTAACAATCTTAAACTTTTAGTTGCCTGTTGGCAATACAGCCTAGATTTGCTTGCCATCGATAGTTATCGATATATATAATTTACTTGTGCATGTATTTTATTTGATTGGACTTTAAGCTAGTAATTAAAACGTCTTTAACACACAACATTATAATTCTTAAAAGCAAAAACTCTCCAAAAAATTCCAGCATATGTCAAGAACTGTCTCAAAGTGGCCATGTTAGTAGTGCATAAAAAATCTTATGAAGAAAATTTTCAGTCACATACACAATTTAAGGTTTTTACTGGAATTTATTTTAAGCATCGTTTTTTAACATCACCACCATTAGCACAACATTATAAATTATTAAAATGCCGGTAACTACAACAGTGATGATCATCATGATGATGACGTTATTGCTGATAATGATGATTTTCATCAACAACATCACGAATAAAAGTCTTAACGGCTGAACGATTACGAGACAAGACAAAACTACTCCCGTAGTTAATGAATGTAGATTCCCCCTTTTTTTCCTTCGTTTACATCAAATACTCGCCATAAAATAACAAAAAAAAAAAACAGAAGATGAAAAATTAAATAAAATAAAAAAAAGATAAATAATAAATAAAACATAAAAAAAAGAATAATAGAAAATAAAAGTTAAAAGATACTGCCAAATAAATGTTTAAAACTTGCACATGATTGTGTGTGGTACCTTATTTACGAAAATGATCAGGGAATTAAAAGAATTTATTATTTGGTATTGTTCTCTATATAATATGTTGATTTAAAAATGAAGTCATAACTTTAAGCAAAACAGTTTATTGAAAAAATTTGTAGTTTGAGTATTAAGGTACTTTTAGCAAAATTTATAAATTTTTTTAAAATTAATCATACACTGATAGAATTGGCGTGACAACCCTGATGACAAGTGTCTTCGTTTTGTCCCCATGCCACGATTTATTATTGTGATTTCAGCCATAACATCACTTGGCCAAATTTTCATTAGGTGAAATTAAGTCATCATTGCGATAATACAGCGGCATCACAGAACCGACGAATCGTAGTCAGTTTAAATGTCATTATTCCATGACTCAGTAACATCGAAGAAAGGACTCGTGAGCCTGTCTTCAAATTGAGTCATTGGGATTTACTTTAAGTCAAAGTGAGAGAAGTAGATAACAAACTTACCCGTTAGACATGTTTGTTTTACTTTTATTGTAATTCACCATTTGTTTACAGAAGAACTCTCAATTATAGCACAGGAAAATATATCTCAAGAAAATTTTCAACAACACAGTTTGCTAAAAAAAATTTCAGGTCAATTTTTTATTTGATTCAATGAAAAAAATTCATCAAATTACACTTTGTAAAAAAGCACTCAATAAAACATTTTTTATTATGAAATAATTAAATATTTCTTCATATTCAATAAAAAATATTTGAATCAAAGTATTTTTACAACTCTTGTCCATTGTTTAATAGCTTTTATACTTTTATGTGAGTGTTTGTAATTCTTATTCGCTTTACAGTTTTGTTTGTATAACATCTTTAGTTTTTCCGAAGTCTTTGGAAAAGGTTTCCTGATGAAATTTTAGTGTATATAAAGACGAAAAATTGGGAATTTAGCACATCATAATTAATAAATAAAAAACAAGATTCGCTTAACATTTTGTTTGATTTGTTTATTCAAGATTTCCAGCAATTTATTTCAACAAATCACTTAAAAATTTTGTTCAAAAAAAAAAAAAAAAAAAAAATTATTTTGGGCAACGTTTTTATTGACTCAATAAACTTGGTTGTTGACTAAAAATTCAATTACTATACCTACAAACATTTTTATCAATACCGCAAAAATCGTCAACGCAGAAAATTCCAAATTTTTTTAATCAAATATGCGATTTTCGAATCCAAATATGAAAATTATTTTTTTCTGTGTAAGACACCAGCAGAATGCCCGATATTGTTTTCGTAATTATTCTACTTTGAAAATATTTTAAAATTAAAAAAAAAATTCAATAATTAAAACAAATAGAATATGGGAATTTTTGCTTCTTACTTTACTTTTAAACATAAAAATATGGTTAATAACGCACAAAATGTGGCTTCAAATTGAGGTTACTCTTTTTGAGATTGGCAACGCTATTCAACTGGCGTTGAACATATGTTTTGTGCAAGAACATGCACTGATTTTTCACACTTGCTCTTGGGTAGTGCGAGGTGCAAGAGTCAGTGCGAAATTATTTTCTACATAGTTGTTGTTATGTTTCAAACAAACTTCGCATTTTCGCATTCTTGCAAGGCTAAAAATGGTGACGTGAGTTACTCTAATAAAGTAAAAAAAAGCAAAAATTTGATTGCAATCCAAATTATCCGGAAGTTTTTCCTTTCCCCATTTTTATCTGTATAAATTCAGTTGTAAAAATGGGAGAAGGCAAGAAATGGCTGTAGGAAATATCGCCCAAAGAAAAATGGCCCAAGAAAAAAAATTAAAAATCACCGAAATGAAGAATCGCCCAAAAGAACACGAAAAATGGCCCAAAAAGTTAAATATGAAATTTTGTCAAAAAAAAAAAAAAAAAAAAACGAAAAAGGGCCCAAAAAAATGAAAAATTACCCAAAAAGCAAAAACGAATTTTTTCCCAAAAAAGAAAAAATTACCCAATTTGCAAAAAACCGACAAAACTATTTTTAAAGAAACTTATTTTACCAAAACAAAAACCGGCTTCGCTAACTAAAGCTTCTCTGCATAGCCGGCCTTCGGCCGGGCCCAAGGATTTTCTACTCTATGATATAACAAAGACCGGCTTCGTTAACTAAAGCTTCTCTGCGCAGACGGCCTTGGTCGGTCGCAAGTATTTTTTCCTTTATGGTTTAACAAGAACCGTTTTCACTAAGTAAAGCTTCTAAAATCTGTCTTGTTTCCGAACGAAGGCCGACTTCGCAGAGAAGCTTTAGTCAGCGAAGCCGGTTTTTGTTATATCATAGATTAGAGAATCCTTGGGCCCGGCCAAAGGCCGGCTATGCAGAGAAGCCAGTATTTGTTATACCATAGAGGAGAAAATCCTTGTGCCCGGCCGATGGCCGGCTATGCAGAGAAGCTTTAGTTAGCGAAGCCGGTTTTTGTTATACCATAGAGGAGAAAATCCTTGCGCCCGGCCGAAGGCCCGCTGTGCAGAGAAGCTTTAGTTAGCGGAGCCGTACTTGTTTTATCAAAGAGGAGAAAATCCTTGCGCCCGGCCTTAGGCCGGCTATGCTTTCGAGTTTGTAAGCGTGTTGTGGACATTATGACACTCTACAAAGTGACCTAACGTCCACGGACTTTATGACACTGCTCTGATGGACATTATGACACTTTTCAAAGTGCATGGATACTGTGACACATTTTGGAGTGCCACCTTTTTGCAATATGTCCCGTTATTTTTACAAATAACATTAAGGAATTACGTATAACGATAATGAATGATTAGGACAAATAGTATGTAAGATTTGGACGAAATTTTATAAATGAAAGATGGCCCAAAAAAATGGTCTGTTTTTCATACAATATTTTTGGGTGATTTTTCATGATGAAAAATCACCAAATTTAAAAAACGAAAAATCACCCAATAATAACGAAAAATAGCCCACAAATTTTGGGTCACTTTTCATATGAATTCAGGCCCAATTTTACATGGAATTTTTTTGGGCGATTTTTCATAATTTTTTTTGGGCCATTTTTCTTTGGGCGATTTTTCCTACAGCCGTAAGAAATATTTTTGTAATTTCGGTTAAAAACCATGAAAACTGAGTGATAATTTTGAGTCGTTCTAGCTCAAGCAAAATATCATTGTCTTCATACATAAGCATGCCGTGACATTGAGAATCTGTCAAACACTGCTCTTCTTGCACTGTTCAGCAACTAGCTGATATATATTACATACACATATATATGCAAGGAATAACAGGTCTTAAAGTTTACAAAACTAATTAATTGGCTCAACTGGGAATTTTGTTTTCTTTTGTTATCATCTGAACTGATCTGTTTGGAGTATGTACTGTATATACATATGTATATATAAGCACTACAGTTTGAAGACTTATTATTTCATAAAAATATTCATTTACAGGAACTTGACCAAACATGGACGAGGAATTAATCTATGAAAAAAAAACTTTAGTTGTCAGTTGTTTAACATAAATTTCATTCTTTTAAATCTCTACTCCAAGCTATGTTTATCAAAAAAAACTAAAAAGACTAACGCTACACAAAACGAGATGAATGGAATGGATGAGTGGTTACTGGATGAGTGACTAAATAAATGAATGAATAAACGAATAAATAGTTGGTTAAAAGAACAAACTAAAAAAAATTTAAAAAAAAAAAATACCAAACTATAGAACTACAAACGATAAGTGCTGCCAGCAAAAATGATTTTTAATGGAGATGGATGCATGCATCATTATAAAGTAAGTTTTTCCATTTTGTTTAATGAAAATGTGTCTCTTGGCATTTTGTGATATGTTTGTTTGTATGTATTTTGACTACAATGGATGATTCAAATACAGTTCAACGTGTAGATTCAATGATCACTGAACCGTTTACGTTTTTGAACTGTTTCAAGGTCTGACCGTAAAACAACAATACACCAACAACATAAGCAGCAGCAGCAGTAACAAACAACAAAATTTAATGTTTGTAATAATACGACACAACATAAAACAAGACCAAGAAGCAACAACATCATCATCTTAAGTAGCAGCAGCAGCAGTAAATTTAATGATCATCTTTAGCAGCAACATTGTCATCGTCATTGCTGGTACTGCGATTGTTGGAGTTTGGGGAGGAGCGGAAGTGGGAAACGAAAAATTGATATTTTCATTTAACCATTGTAGTTTTCTTCTTCTTTAACTATGAAACAGTGATGGGCACATTATCAATTTCTCGTTCAGTGAGCTTAGGCAAGAAAATTATGCTGGCTTCACGCTGACACACGTACTCTATAAAGTTTTTTTCTTTCTACTCTCTTTTTGAATCTAGATAAAATTACAAAACCATCACCTGTACTTGCTATGCTCGTTCTTTGTTGTTATTTCTCAATGCGAATCTCTTGCTGTTACACATACAATTGTATGTGTGTTGCCCAACACTGCGTTAAAGACACAAAACTGGAAGAATCATTGGCATTAATGTTGCCGGAGCGATTGCTTAACTATTATTATTTACTGGCTGCATGGTTCAAGCTCTTGCGGTTGTAATACCTTTTAGACCATACTTTGTATTTTGTTTATGTTTTTTTCTTCCACTGTTTTTTGGGATGTTGCTAATGCCAGCCCTAAAGCAGTTTCTAGTTTACTGCCACTAAACTAGAAATTGATTGTTGGTTGTAATCGTTTAGGTAACTAAAATTGGGTCTGTATGGGTAGCTGGATGGATGGGTGACTGGCTGAGTGTTTTTTTTTTTTTCTTTAATGGAAATGGGGAGGGATGAAGTGATTGTCAGCTTAAGACTGTAATGATTTTTTTTTTGTAATATTTTTTCTAATATTCCATTATTGATGTTCGTTTGCTGGTTGTTGACAAAACAGATGCTTAGCAGCTTGGAAAGTTTATTGGTCCAATAGTTTGTAAAATGATAAGCATTATTTAGTTTTTTTTTGTATAATTCTGTTGTAATAGAAATGACATTTGTTAACCGTTCCATGTATTATCTTATAGTAAGATAATTATTATGCATTTGTGATGATGCGTGTTTACCGATCCACTCAAATCAATTTTCGGAGTCCATCTGGTTGGCTGATTGTCTGTCCATGTGATCTTGTGCTTCAAGTTAAGGTCGAACAATCTTATTCGGTTGGTTTTAAGATTAAGTTAGCTTCGAACTTATTTTATTGCTATGTGCCCCAAATATAATGGTTTAGGGTATCATATGGTCGGGCTTGGACGACTATACTTTCTTACTTGTTTTCTTTTTATTGAAAAATGTAAAATTAGTTATTCAAAATTTAACTTTTATCTGTTACTGCCCTTTTATGATCTGCTCTTAAATTTCAAATTATTTATGACTCATTTCGTTATATCCCGTAGTATTGGGTTAATATTACTGCTTCTCAAATTGGTTTATCTCCGTAGAATTTCATATTTATGTAACAAAAAACAAAAAAATTACATGTGTTCCGAATGTACAATTCTATTGTTCGTAATAAACTGTTTGTTAATAAACGCAGTCAGTTTTTTTTTAAGTTATTATTTAAATACATTAATTATTTTTTTTATCTTATTGTATTTCAAAACTCTTAAAACTCGGATAAAGTAAGAAAAAAAGAAGTTGTATACAAAACTTGTACGATATACTGTTTTGTAGAACCTAAAGAACTTGAGGTAGTTTCACAACTAACCAAAATTAGACGAAACAATCGAAAATTTTATTGGAAAAAACTTAGTAGTAAAATGTTTTAAATAATTAGTTAACGTTGTTTAATTAAGTAACGGTTAATTCCATTTTATCAAATAGGTAAATATTTTTACCATAACAATAGAATATTTAAACCACCACCACAATAGTGTAGAGGGTAGTGCTGGGAAACTATCGAAAATATCGATAGTCTATCGATAGTTTCCCAACACTACCCTCAAATATCGAAAATATCGATAGGAAAAATATAAATATCGATATTTTTATTATTTAAAATACAGCTATGAAGATATCTAACAGCAGCTATACACACACAGTTTTTTGCCGCAAATTTTTACTATATTATTAATTCGCTCTGAATTGCAGCAATGAATACAAACAACAAGAATAGCAAGTGGTATGGATTGCTTAGCAGTGCTTTTTACTGCTAATTTAAGGCCTTTAAGTCGAAATTTGTACATGGGTATATAGGGACTGAAATGTCAAATATTTTTGTAATGTTGTAAAAAAAAATGCAAATCCAAATGCAATTGCAGGCATAAGACAAAACAATGAACGACCAATAGAGGATAAGTCCGCTAGATTGATTACCTTTTTGGGTTTAGAATTTAGAAAATTTTTAAAGTTGGAATGCAATATCTTATAGTCCCTGTTACTTCGGTTCCTTCAGAAAGTTACTTATTAATTTAAAAAAAGCTGCACTCTAAAATAACGTGCGTATATACGTACGTCTCATACGCCTTATAAAAAATAATTAATGTTTTTCTGCACAAGTACAAACATTCAGTCGATAGTAATATCGATATATCGATAGTGAAATCTGAACTATCGATAAATATCGATAGTAGAAAATATCGATAGTATCCCAGCACTAGTAGAGGGTACTATGATTTTGTGCTGATGTCTCTAACACCTTAAAATATTAGTCCTAAGCCCACCTTTACGTATACCGATTAACTCAGAATCACTTTCTGAGTCGAATTAACGATGTTTGTCCGGCTGGCTTGCTGTCCATGTGAACCTTGTGTAAATTTGGTACAAAGGTTCTAATGTGGTGTAGGGTATCATAAAGTCGAGCTTAACCGACTATACTTTTTTATTTATTTTTTAGTGTGGATCTGGACTCAAAAGGTTGGGTAAATGCTGCCGTGATTATGATTTATCTTCAAATTATTTAAAACTTATGATTATTTTAAACCAGTGATAACCACTCCATCTGCGACTGCAAACAAGCACATAATATCTTTGTGTGCGTGCGTTCGGGGCTTGGTTATCACTGTTTTAAACTAATGAGTGATTCCTATGAGATGAACAATAACGACATTTAAATTTTTTAATATTTATTTATTTTAATATTAATTTACGTTTTTTCTTATTTAACAAATTGATCTTAACTCACAATTCCATCGTAAACAACTTTAAATGAATTTTTCTGTTTTGTTATTGAATTTTAATGTGTTTTTATTTAAAAAAGCTTTAAGCCATTTTTTTAGCCCATTTTTAGCCATTTTTTAGCCATTTTTTCCGTAAATTTAGCAATTTTTGGTCACCAACTTCTTGGCAACACTGCTTTCTTGCAATAGTTCTATTTCCTCAATATTTCACATATCGTCAGCTCAGAATATGTTTGGCGCATATAAAAAAAACGACAAAGAAGATTTACATGAAGATTTCACAAAATGTACCCGATAGAATTTTTTTTATATTTTTACCACTGCTTCCGGTATACGTTTTGAAGAAAAATATAAATTTTTGCGCACTTTCATGAATAAAGTTAGAATTTAATATTTTTTTTTTTTGAAAATGAAAAATATTGTTTTGTGCCGCATACGCCATTTTTCTAAAAAAAAATTAAATAAGTGGCTTTTTGTGCTGCATACGTATACTTATTGCGTGAGTGACTTACTCATTCATCATCGTACAGCCTAAACGCCTGAAGCTAAAGACTTGAAATTTGGACCGGAGGTGGATCTCGCCCCAAATCGATCCACTAAGACGGTATTTTTAAAAATTCAAATGCTTAGGGGGTAAAAAAGGGTAAATTCGGAAACCATTTATGTCCAAAACTAAAAAAAATACAAAAAAACTGTAATACATATCGTTGTTCTTTTAAAAAAAAAAGGGGACAGATGTGTGGTACTTTTTTGAAATTTGGCTCTTTTAGGGTGAAAACGGGTAAACCTGAATTTTTGGTACGTTTTTGTCAGCCCATCTATCTTTGGTCCAATAAACCTAGAATTCGAAACTTATCAAAAAAAAAAAAAATACAAATACAAGTTGGGTACTTTTTCGAAATTCGAACGTGTGAAAATCGTAATTATTTTTGGTACTTTTTTACAAAACATTTTGCATTTTGCAATTTTTGATACTATAATGGGGGGAAAAAATTGTACCAAAATGGGAAATACGGGAAATGTAATGTCTTTCTTCAATTTTTTGGTTCTACAACTGGTATTTTTTAATTATCGTTAATATTTGACCTCAAAACATAAAATTCAACATGCAATGAATGCTTTATATCTCAAAAACCACAAAAAATTTCGCGAAACAGATTTTGGATTTAAAAAGGCGGTATTCAAAATATATATACCCCATACCTAACTCAATTTTTCAAACCAATTCTGAGCTGCCAACCTTTGGTTTACATTAAAGCTTTATAAATTGAAATTTGATTCGTTAAACACATTCGAAAAATAAAAAAATGGAAGTGTGTGAAAATAAATATGAAAAATTAAATTAATTTTTAAAAAATATCGCATGCGTTTTATATAGAAAATACGACTACTTACACGAAATTTTACAGTTTTTTATGAAGAATCAATAATTTTTATTTAATATTTAAAACTAATTAGATATTTAATTAGTCTTTTTATATACAAATTTATTAGTGATTTCTTTTCTACAAAAAAATGGGACATTTTATTTAAAAAAAATGCAATCTGGTTTCTGTTTCTGAAAAATTGCATTTTTTTAAATAAAATGTCACATTTTTTGTAGAAAAGAAAACACCATGTGATTTTTGAAAAAATACGATTTATAGTGATTCTCAGGAAATCAAACCTAATGGAAAATGAAGACTATGGACAGACTATAATAATCTATAAGCACTATTGTTAAATTTTGACACATTGGCCACATCCCTAACAGAGCAATTTCATGAGAATTTCACTCTAAGTCAAATTTTCAAAAATGTATAAAAATTTTCACAAATGTAATTTGGATTGGACAGTTTAGTTTAATGTTGCTATCAGATACGCACAAATCTGCTTATACCATAATAATTTTATTTATGGATTACGATTGATGGTTCTAGGATACTTATTTTTAGCTGGAAAAATTATTGATATATACTTTACATGTCATAATAATCTATCTGATATTTAAAATTCTTTTGTGTTATGGAGCGAGGGGGGGGGGGGGGAATTCGAAAGGTAAAAGCTTTGCGTTAAGCGACATTCTTTTTTATGGACGTCCTCACAACGCGTTTTCGCCTCCATGCATTGTATGTTTTTCACGTTACATTTCAAGTTACATGCAAAGCTTTTTATGCGGCATCAAGACAAGTAAAAATAAATGTTTTTGTTGTCAAAAACAGCTGATTTGTTCGAACGCTGCTTGTGATGCTTACAACGCCTTAAGACTTCCCAAGCTTTAGTGCATGTAACTTGCCAAAATAGGACTTTCCAATTGCAAAGCGTCGACGCCGCGCTATTTGGGTTAACTTAATACATTTTGTATTAGCATGAGGATTTTTTAAGGATATAAAACACTTTACGAACTTGTTTAGGTGATATTGGCCGTTACGCAGAAAAAATTCTTCTAAATTGTTCACCAATAAAAACATTAATCAAAAATAAAATCACTTTCAATTAAAAATTTAATCAAGTGAATTAAACGTCTTATCAAGTGAATTAAACGTTTAATCAAGTGAATTAAACGTTTACTTAAGTGAATTAAACGTTTAATTGATACTAATAATTTGCTTACTGGTTCAAATTTAAATAATTTTTTAATTAATATCACAAATTATTTAATTGAAATAAATTTTTAATTTTTTCTGTGTAGTCAATTTTCTATGATGAGAGTAGGGTAGCCAGATTTTGAATTCGGAAAAACAGTACATTGGTTATGAAAAAACAGTACATTCAAGAAAAAAAACAGTACATTTTTTTACGAAAGCATAACTAAATATTTACAACTCTTGAACACCAATAATATAAAGAAATAGACTTCAAACATCAACATCAAAGGAAAGATTTACATTTAATGGTATTTCATATACAAAATCACACCATTTGCGTTTATAAAGCATACACCACAAACGAAGCATTTGGCCATTGTATCATTTTCCAATGTATAATGTTTAAATATCTTAGTTTATATTTAACTTAAAAAATTTATTCATTGATTGGGTTAGTAGAATTTTCTTAAAACATATTGGTATTTAAAGCAATTTTCACCACACACATATTGTCGAACTATCGCATAAATTTCAAAAATATTTGTTTCTTTCTTTAATTTAAACGGTAGTCATATGTCTTAAATAAAAACACGAAAATATATGAAGGATGTGAGCAACTCCTTATTTAATCTGTGTATTTTCGACAAAACAATAGACGCAGTACAAAAATTCTAATTATTTTACAACTTTTTTGCTTGCAAAACAACAATTTCTTTAAACTAAATATTGTAAAATAGAGTGTGCAACAAAATTAGGGTCATCGCCACCAGCCTCAACACTTGCACCGCGAAATGAAAGTAGACTACTAGTAGAGCAAATCTGCCAAAAGGTTTTGAAAAATTAGTTCGGGCTCCCGAAATATGGGCCCCTAAAGTTTTTAAATTTTTTGAAAAGGCGTTTGGTATAAGTCAAAATAAATATACTAAATGTACTTCTGAGCTAAAAAATAATTGTAGATGTCTTCAGTAGAATCGTATTGCGATTCTTTTCTTAGAATTTATTAACCCTCTAACTCTCATTTTAAGGGGTAATTTTTGCCCTTTTTCCCAACTCTTAAAAAAAGGATACTAAAACGGCACTTATAAGAGTTAAAATACTCTACCAATATTTTCTGCATCAAATTTCACTAGGGGTCTTCTAAGACCAAAAATGATCAAATGCAAGTTAAACGGGTTTTCGAAATTCCGAGCCTTGATTTATTTTAATTTTTCGAAAACCCGTTTTACATACATTGCACGCTTTTTTGGTCTTGGAAGACCGCTATTGAAATTTGATGCAGAAAATATTTATAGAATATTTTAACCCTCTAACGTACCGTTTTAGTATAGAAGTTAAAAAAAATTACAAAAATTACCCCTTAAAATGAGTGTTAGAGGGTTAATATATTCTATGAAAAGAACTGCCATACAATTCTACTGAAGACATCTGAAATAGTCTTTTAGGTCAGAAGTACATTTAGTATATTTTTTTGACTTGTAACAAACGCCCTTTCAAGAAATTCAAAAATTTCAATGCCCGAAATTTCGAGAATTCTTTTAACCCTAATAAGTGCCGTCTTGTATTCTTTTGTTTAAGAGTTGGGAAAAAGGGCAAAAATTACACCTCAAAATGAGAGTTAGAGAGTAAATAAATTCTAAGATAAGGATATTATGACAATATGGCTTGATAGCATACCGTTAAAAATTCCCAAATGTGTTTTATTTAAAAACGATTTTTCTTAATATCTTTGTTTTTCGGACACTAAACTTAAAAATCAGTACAGAATACAGTACAAAGTGTAAAAAACAGTACATTTGCGTACTGTTTTGGGTGTTGTGCATAAAACAGTACAATTGACAAAAATCAGTACATGTACTGCTAAAAACAGTACGTCTGGCAACCCTAGATGAGAGAGATCTGTGTTCAAAATTTTTTTTAGAACGTTGCGGTTATTGAGATCGGTATTGTCACGTTTTGAGGATACAGTAGCGACTTTTTACCCAAAATGCTCCAATACGATGAAGAGTATCGTAAATAAAAATATTAAATACTAGTAAATCAGCTTAAACTTCTTTCTTAAAGTCGGCAAAGTTTTAGAAAAAATATTTTTAGCTTAGAAAGTTTGGTATTTTTTGTTTCTAAAAATATCTCTTTTAAGTCTTAAGGTACCTTTTTAATTTGTTCTAGTTTTCATTAGTATTATTGCGGCTTAAGACTCATTCTTGAATTTCAAAACTTCATTGTGATGGATGACTCACATTGACACCTTTCAAACGGATAAGAATCGTAATTTCTTAATGGGGGTGTTTCTTTTCCTCAAGAAATAACTTTGAACTACTCTTAATTACGAAATGACAGATAAAATAACAAAAAAAAAAAAAAAAAAAAAAAAAAACAAAGAGCACATGCAATAAAGATAGAAAGACAGAAAGAAAAGGCGATTTTTGCTACTGAATGTTCTTAATTTGACTTTGAGTTTATTATTATTTTTTTTTTCAAATATAAAAGACGTTAAAAAAGGAAGTCAAGCAGAACGTTTGTGAGGCTTCTTCCTTTTTTGTTTAAATAAAAGTGGTTGTAAGAAGAAAAAGATAAAGTTAAAATTAAAAAAAAAAAACACTTATACATATGTAAAAAGTTAGTATGTATGTGCACGAATGTGGATATTTATGTTTATATTGGTATATGTTGGTATATATGAGTGCTTAAAAGCGGATATTATACTGAAATTATATGTTCAAGAAATTAAGGCTAAAATAACCGGGATAATTACAATGGCTTTGAGTTTAGCCAAAATAACAAAGAATGAGAAACAAAGAAGAGTTCGTATCCAGCATTGCAATTTCTTCTTTTTTTCAATCCATGAGATACTTTTCAGTTTCAGACTGATAAAAGCGGCCCTATATTTTTTTTTTAACTAAACAGGCAAATAAACTGTAATAAACGATAAAAAAAATATATATTAATGTGTGAAAAATGTATGAAAGCCAGTAAATTAAGAAAACATTTATGCCGTTTTTAGCAAACTTAATACGTTTTGGCAAAATGATACACCCCTTGTGCGTTAAGAAATAAAAAACAAGTATGAAAGTTTGGTCGGTTAAGCCCTACCAAATGATACCCTACTATACTAGATACTGTATTTAAAGAGAAATTTGAGGGATATTGTATTTAGGGCCCCATAAGCCATTATGAAACGAACCACAGTGGGTTGAAATTGACTAAAAGTAAGGATTATTTTAAAAGCTGAACTTTATTCTTCATTGTCATGTTGGTAATTTATTAACATTCTTTATCTCTTACTAATAAAATTACTGCTTTGAGTAACTTTCGTTATTGGCAGTGAGCGGCCAAAGTCAAATAGTTTATACAAATCTTGCGTACAGTGGTTAAAGTTGAAAATTGAGATATTTCGAGTGCTAGTATTTTGTATAACGTCTTCAAAAAGTAAAATTATTTTGTACTGGGTTCGACCTGGTTTAACTTAACCTTAACTTATTAGAAAAAGAAAAAAGGGTCCCAAGGCCTGTCATAAATGTGAATATATTTAGAGCTAGAAGTACAAGGTTTTAGAAGGTATTTTCAGCGCGTGTAAACTATTGGCCATTAGGGCGGAAGGATTTGAGATGGCATAAGTGGCGCCCAGAATTTAATGTTGGATTAAAAAGTCAGCAAAGGCAAAAATGAAGCCATAGATAAGCCATAAATAGCGGTATGCAATGATCGTATGTTACAAAAACCAAATTTTACAGGACAGCCATTTTTCTACTTTTCTCTGCTTTCGCTTGCAATATCAAAATGAAGATATACATTCAATTTTTGGAGCAGCGAAGTGGAATTCGCCTACAATATTTTGTCAGGTGACGTCTCTTTGAATGTAGAACAAGATTGCATCAAACACTCAATTTCAAAAAAATTGGCATATACGATAATTTCGCGCAAAGGGGTCGATATAATGATCCGAGCATGTCAAAAAAAAAAAAAAAAAATTTTGGAAGTTTTTTAAACTAATCTTTAATCATTTATATGGGGCCTTCCACTCCAAATCGTATGGTTATTTATTTTTCTGATTTTCCAGATTTTGTGTTATTTTTAGGGCTTTTCTTATAAATTTTTACATTATTTTTGATTACTCCTTTAAAGGACTCCTATGCACTCATAGAAAAAGGCATCTTCATATTAATGATGACCTAACGTCAGAATTGAAAGTCATTAAAAAATTTTGTCATATTTTACGCGTCATCTATGCTATGACTATAGTGACATCAATTTGATGCCACATTTTGTGTATTATTCACCATATTTTTATGTTTAAAAAGTAAAATAAAAAGCAAAAATTCCCATATTCTATTTGCTTAAATTATTAAGTTAAATACATTAAATTTTCAAAGCAGAGTAATTACGAAAACCATATCGGGCATGCTGCTGGTGTCTTATATAAAACAAAAGTAAAACAAACATGTGTAACGGTTAAGTAAATAACAATATTCTCTCCCTTGGACTTAAGTCAAACCCAATAACTCAACGTAATGACTGCTTGAGCATAGAACTTTTATTCTCCGATGTTACTGAGTCATCGCACTGTTGACATGTTTTATTAAACTGAGTCTGATTCTTCATTTCTGTGATGCGGATGTGCGTCCCTTTGATTACATAATTTAAATTTGTTTACTCTGATGATAATTTGGTTACGCGATGTTAAGCCTGACATTACAATGATGAAAAGTATCATGGGGTCAAATACAAACATACATCAGCGTTATGACACCTTTTCTATCAGTGTTGTTATTTTTTTTGTTCCGAATTTTCCAAATTGGAATTCCATAAGTACTATTTTTTCGATTTTTTTAAATTTAAAAAATCAAATATTATATGTACTTTAATAAATTGTTTAAGCTTAAGGTCACTTTTTCTATAAAATTAATTTAAAAATTTTTTATTTTCAATCCCAGCAAAAACTTTACTTACAATCCTACTTTTAATGACTTCAAGAATTCATTACTTTGTAGCTTTATTCGCCACTTTTTGGATTATTAGTTATATATTAAATAATAACTTTATTATTATATCTTAAATGTACAGAAAAATTTAAATTTTCATTACGACAATAAAAATGTCATTATAGTCAAAAAACATAGTTTTTTAATACAAAAACTACACTGCCCCGGTAGACTAGCTGGTAGCGTGCTAGTCTATCAGCACCGAGGTTGCGCGATCGAATCCCGCCAGAAACAGAAAAAAATAAAAAATAAAATAAAATAAGAAAAAATAAAAAATAAAATACAGTGCACTCGGGAAAACGTCAACTAATTAAAACCGCGGTTGTTGACGTTTAACAAATTGTTGACGTTTACGAATGTAAAATTTTTAGATAAAAAACATATCGCTAATGTGCTTTTACACATTTTTATTGATTATAAACTAAAACCAAACATAAACAAATTCAAAAAGGTAACAAAAAAGTAATTTAACCTGACTAGAACCATAGAAGACAACTATGTAGAAACAAAAGAATACATACATTTTAAATGAGATCTTATTTTTAATTTTACATGCACACATATTCATTTAAAAAAATCTGTTATTTTTTCTTTCCAACACGTGAAAGAGAGTCTTCTCTCTTAAACGTCTTAATACATTTAAGTAATTTGGCCCAACATTCTCGCATTGAGCCCATTCCAAAGCCCTGTTTAATATTTCGACGGGCCTCACAGGCCTAGGCGTAAATCCACCGCTGCGCACTTGTACCCTTTTCTAATAAGTTTGATAATGTGATACTTATGAGAATAAAAAAGCAACTGAACATAAACAAAAAGACAATACATACATACATACAGTTGTAACTTCTTATCTACTCTACTTATAAGGGGAATCCCCAATTTCTGAAATTATTTCATAAAATAAATGTGTGTGTGTACAAATGTGTGTATTTTAACTGCTGCTAAATTCAAATGTTCTTTAATTCAGAATTGACGTTTTAGAGCTTTGTGGTTGGGTGGACGTTTTAGAGTAGGCAATGTAAAAATAAAGGTGTTGACGTTTTGGGATGTTGACGTAAACGAGCGTTGACGTTTTCCCGAGTGCACTGTAATTAAAAAAAATAAAAAAAAAAAAATAAAAATTTTTACTTTATTGACTTTGTGTAACTATATATTTTTATAAAAATTTTAAGTATAAAAAAAACATATTATTTTTTAGATTATAATAGGCTAAATTATAAAGGATTACTTTTGGGACATCTCGAACAAAAATAAGTACTTTTTCTAGTAGAAAAGTAAGCAGTCGGCTCGTCAAATTCTCATTATTTTTCTGCTTATTTTGTAAGCAAAGTTTTTGCTGGGATATTTAAATTTCCGTTGGATATCTTCTTCAAGAATTTTTTTAAAAAAAAATATTTTTCCTGAAGAAGATTTCTAACGGATATTGGAATATTTTAATTAATTTTATAGAAAAAGTGACCTTAAGCTTAAAGAATTTATTAAAGTATAATATTTAATAAAAAAAAGGTTGATGAAATAACAATACATATATTTAATTTGATACGTTCGCATAGAAAATTACAAAAAAAAAAAAAACAAATTTTAGAATTTTGTTTTTGTTTTACACATAATTTTTCTATGCGAACGTTAAACGGACCATTATTAAGAATGTTATGAACAAAAATCTAAAAATAGAGTGTTTGGAAGAAGTAATCAAAAAAATGTCAAATATTTTATTTAAATATAAATATCGATAATAATGCGCTTTTCTGAATTCATCCTTAGTTTACCTATTTTTTAACCCACTGTGCGTGCGACCTACCAAAACAAAATTGTATTAAAGAAGTTATTTGTGGCGAATTTTATCCAGATATAAATATTTTTTTACGAATTATTTGTCTTTAAATGATTGTAGGGACAGGGTTTATATAGGACTTATGTTTAATTCTGGATGTGCCATAACAAAATTAGAACATGTCTTTATATTTATAGGGTATTGTGTCATTAAACTCTATTTTTGAGAGTAGAATTTGTACACTGTTATTTATTTTAATAAACATTTTATTATTATTGAACACAAAAATGGGTTTTAACCAGTGTTCGAAAATAAACAGAACATTATTTAGCGTTCGGCTCACACACCCAGGAACGATATCTATTTTTTAGTGTTTGTGTAGACGAACACAACCCTTTATACCGATCGTATCTATTTTCAAGAAAGAGCCGAACATAATATAGTGTTCTGCTAATCGTCAAAAAACGAAACAATTGTAGTAATATTGTAGACAAACATTATATTTTAAAGTTCACTAATCAGGTATGTGATGGAAATCGATTTTAAAAACGAAACGATTTGAAACCGAAAATATCGTTTTCAGTATCTTTTAAAATGAATTTTAAATACATATTCCTTTTATTTTTATGCCTGTATACAAAAAAATACTTTTAAATTTTATATTATATACTTCTGAAGTGTATTCTGAACGAAAATTTAAGACTATAATTCAGAAATAGATTTTAAAATCCCTCGAAATTCATCACACATTTTAAAAACGTTCCTTTTGAAATCGATAGATTTTCATCACATACCTGAATGTTTTTTTTTTTTTAATTGATAAAGAAATGAACAAACAAAAAATTTTACCAATGACCGCAGCACGAACAGCTTGTGTATGTGCTGTGCATATGTTTTTTTGTGTAAAATTATTTTGCTGGCTTTTTTTTCGTATGTGTTTTGTAAAAATTTTTTTGGTACTTTTTACCTGCCAAAAGGGCGCTACTTACAACAAAAACGAGCGAACATTAATGAGCTGATTCGAACACAATGAAGTTTGTGGTAAAAAAAAACCCGAACGGAATTTAATGTTCTCATCTTATACAGTACTATTTTTGTGTTCGAAAGATGAAAAACAGGGAAATGCTATTTTTTAATGAGTTACTCTACAAACACTATTAGCGTTTGTGTTTTCCACAAACTTACCGAACCGAACACTATGAAAGGATATATGCTGCCGTTGCCGTATTCATAAAAAAAATAAGTGAAATGTGTTTTAAGGCAAAATTTTTCTTAAAATAGGGATTAACTATAATTTTATTGCTCGTGACACTTAAATGTTTGAGGTTACCTTATATATGTGGAAAAATGTCCGTTACAAGTATTTTTGTTAGCCATGACCAACCATATGAAAAACTTGTTTTTCACTGCGTGTAGCGTACAAAATTAAAAAAAGAGCTAACACTTTTTTATGCGTGTTGATTTCATAAACTTTAGAGTTCTCTGTCATTTAAAGAAAATGTTTTAAAAAATGCGATTCAAGAAAACAATTTTTTCTTTAGGAAATTTATTTAATAAACAGATCCGTTTTTATTTATACGCAAAAAAAAATTAATAAATAAATAAAAAACAGTTTGCTTATAAAAGTGTGTCTGTCCATGTGTATCTGTTTGTTTATTAAGAATGCATCTGTTTGCATCTTGATATTGAAACTGTTCACACACGCACACATAAATTCATAATTTGAGTAGTTTCAGTAACTGATCAAATTTACATTAAACGCACTTTAATGTAAATAAAGTCTATTAAAAAAGGGATGGGTAACGTTAAATTTTAAGGGGGGAATAATCGTAATTATAGAATATAAACAAAAGATATGGATATTTCAAGAAACATGTCTGTGTTTTTATGCGAATTTAAATATGTTTGGGGCGGCGCATTAGTAATGTAATGATTTATTTAATGAATAGCTTTTTTCTTTCTGATTTTATTAAGCGTTGGCATTTATTAAATTACTAGCTGACCCGGTCTACGTTGCTGGCCCTAAGTAAACATTAGTTTTGTATTACCACACGATTTAAATTGAGCAATTAACGAAATTTACGGCCTTTAAAATAAAAATCCATGGAATACCTATCATAAATTTTTTTTAAAAAATAACTTACATATGGTGTGGATATGGGCTCAATCAAAAAAGAATAAGTTGGACCATGGCGATAATTTTAAAGAAAAAATCGTCCAAATCGGTCAAGCCGTTCTCAAATCATGCTCTTAATAGAAAAAGTGGGCGTAAAAGTAGGCGTGGTAATTTTTTCTTTTGATGAAAACGTAAAATAAATAAATACGAACAGTTAAAAGAAAAATTAGTCAAATCGATGGAGCAGTTTTTTGATTTTAGGTAAATCGAAAAAAGTGGGCGTAAAAGTGGGCGGGGCAAAATTTTCTTTCCGTAAAAACCTAAGTTAAACCATGGCGATCATTTTGAAGAAAAAATCGTCCAAATCGGTCAAGTCGTTCTCCAGTTATGCGCTTAATAGAAAAAGTGGGCGTAAAAGTAGGCGTGGTAAATTTTTCTATCGATGAAAACTTAAAATGGATTAATACGAACATTTGAAAGATAAATTAGTCAAATCAAAATCGTCCAAATCGGTCAAGTCGTTCTCCAGTTATGCGCTTAATAGAAAAAGTGGGCGTAAAAGTAGGCGTGGTACATTTTTCTATCGATGAAAACTTAAAATGGATTAATACGAACATTTGAAAGATAAATTAGTCAAATCGATGGAGCAGTTTTTTGATTTTAGGTAAATCGAAAAAAGTGGGCGTAAAAGTGGGCGGTGCAAAATTTTCTTTCCGTAAAACCCTAAGGTGGACCATGGCGATCATTTTAAAGAAAAAATCGTCCAAATCGGTCAAGCCGTTCTCAATTAATGCGCTTAATAGAAAAAGTGGGCGTAAAAGTAGGCGTGGTAAATTTTTCTATCGATGAAAACTTAAAATGGATTAATACGAAGATTTGAAAGAAAAATTAGTCAACTCGATGGAGCCGTTTTCTGATTTTAGGTAAATCGAAAAAAGTGGGCGTAAAGTGGGCGGGGCAAAAGTATCCTATGTCCGTCTCCTGGCTCTAAGCTACCTCCCTACCAATTTTCAGCCAAATCTGTTCTGCCGTTCTTGAGTTATAAGTGGTGTAACTAACACGACTTTCTTTTATATATATAGATTTAGATTATTGATTATTGATTGGAAATACATTATTTTATTATGGTAATATTTTGCAAAGTAAGCCCATTGTTTGCTTCGATGTGACGTGCTCTTTACAGAGCATTTTCCACAACATTTCTTAAAATTTCAGGTGCCAGCGTCATCACTTCTTCTCGGATTTTCGCCTTAAGCTGCTGGATGATTCTTGACTTTTTGGCATACAACTTACCTTTTAGGTAGACCCAAAGAATAAAATCGGGAGCCGTTTAATCGGGCTAACGGACTGGCCCGTTCAAATCAAACCAGTTTAAAATAACGCGATATAATTCGATCGCAAAAAATTTCGCGCTCCGTCTTGATGGGTCTAAAAAAAAATATTCAATCATTGCCCGGTATTGAATCCCATTACACAGAAAAAAATTCTCCAAATTTTTTTTTCCATTTAAAGGATTAATCAAAAATGAAATCTGTTTTAATACAAAATGAAATCAAGTGAATTAAACATTTTATTAAGTGAATTAAATCTTTAATCAAGTGAATTAAATGTTGAATCAAGTTAATTAAACGATTAGTTGATATTTTTAATTTATTTACCGGTGCAAATTAAAGTTATGTTTTAATTAATATCACAAATTTTTTAATTGAAATCAATATTTCATTAAATTTTTGTGTGTAAGACTCAAAATTAAAAAAAAAACGTTATAATTTTAATTTCGCACTCTATCTTGTTGGGCCTAAAAATTCTCCAAAATTTTTTACCAATTAAAGCATTAATCAAAAAAAAAAAAAATTAGTTTTAATTAAAAATTTAATCAAGTGAACTCAACGTTTAATCAAGAGAATTAAACGTTTAATTAATACTTTGAATTCGTTAACAGGTGCAAATATAATTGATTTTTTAAATAATACTACAAATTTTATAAATAAAAACAATTTTTTTTTTATTTTTTGTGTAAAGGGCGATTATATTCTGACGGGTGCAACATTAAGACGCTTTAAACGTCATTTACTAATAGAAAGAAACATATTTTCAATTCAGTTATTTCTAGAATGGATAACATTTTTTTATATACTATTGTTATCTATTTACAAGAATTTATGTGAAACGATCAAATAGCCACGAGAGAGCTTTAAAGTGCATGACGGGTGCAACCAAATCGGCCCACTGTCATATGATCATACCACAAAAACACAAAACTCTGTTAATTTTTAAACTTTTATTGTATTATTCTTTTTTATTGTGAAAGATGAGATATCAGACGATTATTATCAAACCAAACATCGTAGAGAAATATAATCCAATAATAAGAAGACGGGTGCAACATGCAATGCATTTTCTGTTCGCGCCAAATCTATGAATCTTAATGATTCGAAGTACACAACAAATTTATATTTAAGCTTACGTCTAAAAAAATCATATTATTATAAAATATAGATGTTTTACTTTAAATTCAAATAGTGTGAAAATTGATGTTAAAAGTTGTCTAGAATAGAATCGCCCTAAAGCAACTTGTTCGTTGTTTTCGAAAAAAAATATGGTCCAATTTTCTTTTCTGAAGTTATTCCAAGGTTATTTTGAAAAAAAAAACGCAAAAAAAACATACAAAAACTAGGACCATTATTGTTTTCAATGTATATTAACGACTTATTTTCCATTCTTGATTCGAGAACATGCGAAGCTTATGGATATGCTGATGATATTCAGATTTTATTTTTTGATTCACTATCTTTTGCGAATCTTCAATATGTAGTAAACAATACCTTGAGTTTGGTTGAGGAATGGATGCAATCGAATTGCCTACTGATAAATTTAACTTAGACAAGTGTCATGGGCTTTGGGGGATTGGTTTCTCCGCGTTTTCGTATTCAAATATATAGACTGGGTTGAGAAAATGCGAGTTTTAGGAGTGTTATTTGATGATAAACTTTCCTATACCTTTCATATTAACAATGTAATTTCTAGTGTTCATTTTACTCTTCGTCGTTTATACTAGTGTTCGAAAATAAACAGTACATTATTAAACGTTCGGCTCACACACCCAGGAACGATATCTATTTTTTTAGTGATTGTGTAGACATATACAACCCTTAATACCATTCGTAACTATTTTCAAGAAAGAACCGAACATTATCAGGTATGTGATGGAAATCAATTTTAAAAACGAAACGATTTGAAACCGAAAATATCGTTTTCAGTATCTTTTAAAATGGATTTTAAATACATATTCCTTTTATTTTTATGCCTGTATACAAAAAAATACTTTTAAATTTTATATTATTTACTTCTGAAGTGTATTCTGAACGAAAATTTAAGACTATAATTCAGAAATGGATTTTAAAATCCCTCGAAATTCATCACACCTTTTAAAAACGTTCCTTTTGAAATCGATCGATTTTCATCACATACCTGTATATAATTTCGGTTCTTCGTTAAAAAACAGAACAATTGTAGTGATACTGTAGACAAACATTATATTTTAATGTTCTATAATGTTTTTTTCGTGTGTGTATTTTGTTTTTGTAAAAATGTTATTTTACCAGCCAAAAGGGACGACCATTAACGAGCCGAACCGAACCGAACACATTGAAGTTTGTGGATTTTCAAAAAAAAAACCGAACGGAATTAAATGTTCACATCTTATGTTGAGTTTGATAAAAACAGTAATATTTTTATGTTCAAAAGATGACTAACAGGGAAACGTTATTTTTTTTAATGATTTTCTACACGAACACTTTTAGCGTTTGTGTTTTCCACAAATCTACCGATCTGAACATTAAAAAACGATGTTTAGTGTTTATTTTCGAACACTGGTTTATACTTCCTTAATGTATATTTACCATTTCAGATAAGACGTAAAGTGGCCCATGCACTTCTAATGTCGCAGATATCTTATTGTTTAGAAATTTATTCTTGTACCTCTTACGGTAGTATTCGTAGAGTGGAACTTTTAATAAATAAAGTCATTCGATTTGTATTTAATCTAAGAGATAGAGATCATATTACAGCCCATGTAATCCAATTCTTGGGTTGCAATTTTTCTGATTTTCTAAACATTAAAATTCTTATTAAGTTTTACAAACTTATAAAGAAGTCAACACATTCGTTTTGAGTTCAACGCTTTGAATTTATGCATTCTTCAAGAAATATGCAAATTTTTATACCCAGAATTTATAACTCGTTTTTTGAAAGGTCGGTCCGTGTAAGGGCTGCCAGAGTGTGTAATCATTAGCCTTATATACTAAGGAACTATCGTTTGTCTCCTTATAGCTATCAGAAAGCTTTAATTGAGTATTTCAATACGATTTAAATAAAATCGTTGACAATGTGATCTAATTTTACGTTATATTTTTTGATTATATTTGCCGTATTCACAAAACCCCTTGTATCGTTGTATCTATTGTATGTTGTATAAAAAACCAATAGTGAACTATTTAGTTTTATACAACATACAATTGTTACAACGATACAAGGGGTTTTGTGAATACAGTAATTTTTTTAAAAAAATTGTTGTAAGTTGATGCCATATTATAATAGTTAAAAATATTTTTAGACTATTAATATAGGATTCCATATTAAACTTTAAAAATTATCTATTGTAATATTATGGTTTGGCCATGAAGGCTTTTATTATTACAAAATTTTTTAAATAAAAAAAAAAAAAATTTTTGGGTTAATAAATCATAACGGTACTTATGCGCTACCCTATGGATTGATTGGAGCCCCTATAAAATAATAACGTCCGAGTTTTGTGATTTTCTAAGAAACATTTAGATGAAAATCGTTAGATCTGTTCGTTTTTCTGTTGGAATTAGGGTTGTCATACGTACTGTTTTAAGCAGTACAAGTACTTATTTTTTGCAATTGTACTGTTTTATGCACAACTCCTAAAACAGTACGCAAATGTACTGTTTTTTACACTTTGTACTGTTTTTTGTACTGTTTTTTTTTGCTCAGTCTATATTTAACAGAACTGGCTTACAAAAAATTATGTTGTGTTAAAAAAAAAGTTCTAAAATAATAAGAGTTTTTACGCTGTGGTCATTGTTTTCTCATAAATACACAGTAGAAATCTAAATTATAATGGGTGGCTCGTAGCAGTGGTATATTTTCGTGTTGTTATGATTTTATGGCTACCTCTTCCAATAGTCTTTCCCTTTCCACACCTGAGAAAGACAAAAATAAAATCTAAATTTTTTTAAGTACTAAAAAATACTTATTCCAAAACAGTTATCGTTAATTTTCAGAACTTTTTTAATTTTCGGGCATGTTCTGGAAATCGAAATCACGTAAAATTGAAAACAAACAAATTTGGAAAATTATCCGTGTTCAAAATTTATAAAAGTACCTAATAACTTTGAGGACCACTGTTCTTTACCTAAACTACTGAAATAAGAAAAAGATAAGTAAATTTTTACAAAAATTTTTTTGAAAATATTCATCGTTTTCAATTGCACTTGATTTTAAATATTTTCAGATTTTTTGTGAAATAAAAATAAACCAAACTATTTTTTTTGGATTTTATAGATTAATGGCCAATTTCACCAAGTTCAGGGGGCAAATTACGGCAGTCGTGATCGAATACTTTTTCGATTCGAAAGCAATTTTATTTCTAATTCTCTCTGTCAATACTGAACTGATCGAAATTATTTTTTTAGTATTGTATAGCATTTATTTTAGTTTTCACAACACTGAAAAAATAATAACGATTCGTTCAGTATCAACTGAAATAACATTGCCTTCGAATCTAAAAAGTATTCGATAACGACTGCCATAATTTGCCCCCAGGTTTAATTAACTTTCATTATAAAAGTCAAATAGTTAATTATAGCTGAACTTGGTAAAATTAGCCGTAAATAATTTAAAAATTATTTAAAATTGGAAAATTAATTTAGGAAATAAACATTTTCTCAAATTCTATATGATTTGTGCAACTATGTGTGTAGTGAAAATTGCTTAAAATACGAATATGTTTAAAGAAAATCGTACTTACAAAATCAATGAGTTGATTGTTTTGAGCTAAGTAAGGCTTTTCTCTGGCCAAATGCTTCGTTTGTGGTGTTTGCTTTTTAAACGCAAATGGAGTAATTTCATATGTATATTTATGAAATGCCATAAACTGGAAATAATTCCTTTGACGTTACACATTTTAAGTGCATTTCTTTCTTTATATAATTGTTGTTGCATATTCAATCAAAAGTTTAAAATATTTACCCCAATTTCACCAAGTTCAGTTAAAACTAACTATTACTTTAACTTCCAGCTTACAATATGTTTTGACAGCTTGAACTGATAGTTTATTATAGCTGAACTTGGAGAAATTGGGGGTTGCTTATTAAAACAAATGGTAATGTTGTCGTCAAAAAAAATGTACTGTTTTTTCTTGATTGTACTGTTTTTATGTATTCAATGTACTGTTTTTCCGAATTTAAAATCTGGCTACCCTAGTTGGAATCACGATAGCGCTTGCAAGTCGGGATCTTGCAAACAACAACTTTTGGTTTCCCGCCCGTTTGGTATAGTAAATTGGCGACATAATGGTTACTAGGCCTTGGCTTAGTCAAATTTTTTCAGAAAATCTTATTGAAATTACTAAAATAAGTTATAAAAAAAGAAAAATTGTCCGTGCCCAAATTGACGCCCCTCCGCAGTTCTTCATGTTACACATTTTATCATCGCACAAAAAAGATTTAAAAATGTAAAAAAATACAGCGGCAGAAAAAAGTAGTTGCACCCAACCAAACAAGCAGCAGAATTAAAAAAAGTATACAAATGCACAGACTCTATGTATTTTGCCCGCACTGACTGGATGGAATTGAGAATTCCCAGCATTCCGTCTTTGTTTTTTTAAAAGAAGGTAACACGATCCACTGCTGTTTGCATAAAAAGTCGTTTGATATTTAAGCAAAAACCAGTATAAAAAAAACTTAATAAAATAAATATGTATATACCATGTACATTTAATGTATAATAAATATAAAAAATTAAAAGTAAACAAAACAGAAGAAAAAAAGAAATAAAAACAATAAACTTAATTGCGTGTAAAAAAGTCATTAAATAAACAAAATGAAAAACAAAAGTGATCGATTAAATGCATCATTTTACGAATTTGACTCAACAGAAAACGAAATGAAACTTAAGAGCTGATTAAATGATTTAATGTTCAGAAAGATTTTGTATGATAAATATTAAAATAAATAAATTTTTGGAGGAGGATGCTATTCAAAGGAATGAATTGATTAAATATTAATGTACAAAACATTTTAATCGATTAAAGAAAAGTTTGAAATTAAAAAGGAAAAAGGGGAATGTAGGGAAAGATAAACACACTGTTTATTGTTAATGTTTGGTTAAGCGTTGATATTGTTACAAGTAGAATTTTGAGTGTTTATTATTCTTTTTCGCTTTAAAGATTTGTTTGTACCTATAATATTTCTAAAAAAAAGCTTTTCTAAAATCGTTGGAAAAATGTTTCCTGACGATCTGGCCTAAGCAACCAGGGAAATGCGCATAGAAACCAGCTTTCACGCAACAATAAATTTATCAAAAATTAAAATTGGGAATTTAGCACGTCATAAAGAAATTTTTTTAATAATAAATTTTGTATTTCCGAAAAAAACTTCGATGAAAGCACATTTGTTTACATTTAAATTTTAAAATTTGTTTTGTTCTATTATTAATTATTTCGTTTTATTTTTATTTTTAGGTGAGTTCTCCATTCTGTCTTACTAATCTCTGAACAACAGGTATTTACTATTTATGAAATTATTTACAAAGTTCTTATTAACGATAACCCGATTACAAAAATTTTCGTTTTTTTTATACTTTTCACTCCCTTCATTGGTGGGGGTTTGTTACGCATAAAAATATTAGTTTTAGTCCAGTGTTGCCAGAAATTTTTTTCGAAGACAGCTACGCAGTCAATCAAAATTCATATTCTTCCCCACATACTAGGGGCCTGCACAATTCCATGTGAACACACACATTTAAATCATTGATCTTTTTTAATCGGTATACTGTCCCAACAAACAAGGAGGTTTGATTTCAAATTGAAAATGACTTG
Source organism: Pollenia angustigena (assembly GCA_930367215.1). Taxonomy (NCBI): domain Eukaryota; kingdom Metazoa; phylum Arthropoda; class Insecta; order Diptera; family Polleniidae; genus Pollenia; species Pollenia angustigena. The sequence continues at coordinate 156,610,285 of OV884059.1, forward strand.
AAATCAAACCTTTTTCTGAAACGACAAACGGTTGATAATGATTTAAAAATCATTCGAAAATCATACCATTCTCAACAAAAAGCGGATATTAGCGGATAAATGTATTGATTTTCAACTTGCTTTCAAGCGTATTTATCAAATGTTTTACAAATGTGGATTTTAATACAATGTGGAACATAAATGAATATTTTTTTTTTAATTTAAATTCATTATGTATTAAAATAAACTGTCAGCTTAACATTCGGCACAATAGCTAAAAGATGAAATAGTGTTACTCACATTCCCAAATTCTTGGAAAGACGATATATGTGCCTCCTTTTTGTAAACTTATATTTGCAAACTTATATTTTCTTCACTGCCCCGTCTTATTTTTGTTCGCATTATTAAGGCCCAACTATAATATGCTTAAGTTGGCTTAAGCAACTGTGCGAATACATGCAAATCATATGTGTTAAACCATATAAAGAACTTTTTGATAACTTTTTGGAATTTGAAATTTGCTTAAGCAAGTGAGGACCTGATCGCACTTTCCGTACGGAATCAAATGTTTTGGATTTGTTTTTGTTTTTTTTTAAATAAATTTACCACGCTTTTCGTTAATTTTTGACGGAAGCTTAAGCAAGCTTATGCATATTATAGTTTGGCCTATACACTTTGTAATTCATTTTTTACTCTCAAATTACTTCATAAGGTTTTCTAAAGGCGAATTCACTTCACTTAATACATATAACATTTTTCTTTTATTGTGAAAAACATTAACGTTAATCGCCATTTTTTAATGTTTACATTTATTTTTCGCTTTAGTGTTGCCAAGTTTATTTTCGATTTGAGAATTGAGAACAATTTTATATTGATAAAACATTGTATGTCAAATGTTAATTTTCAAATCATTATCAATTTGAATTTGAATTCAAAAATGTTAAAATTAAACAATTGAAAAAGGTTTGAGAATTATAGTTCATGCCAAATGATAAAGTCATTTCATATCAAAGGTTGGACTTCGTGATTGTTAAGGTAGTGTTGGCGATACAAGCAAATACTAAAGAGAAGTGTGAACGAATTTACGTAAGTGTGTGAACGTTTAGAATGCTTTTTTACTATAGGGAAAGTGCAGGTATAAAAAATACACTCAAAAATTAACAAGGGAGTGAAAAATACACACTGCAATGAGAGTGAGAGCAAAAATAAACCCATTCTTGATTATTTTAATGTGAGTTTGGGATTTGTATGTAGGTATAAAATATTTTGCATGTTTATCTCTTTGACAATATTGCAACAACAAGTCTTTGTAAAAACAATTCCTTTCTGCTTTTTGTTGAGAATGCTATGATTTTCAAAAGATTTTTTAATCATTATCAACCGTTTGTCGTTTTAGAAAAGGGTTTGATTTCAAGTCATTTTCAATTTGAAATCAAACCTCCTTGTTTGTTGGGACAGTATAGCGATTAAAAAAGATCAATGATTTAAATGTGTGTGTTCACATGGAATTGTGCAGGTCTCTGGTATTTAGGGAAGAATATGATTTTTGATTGACTGCGTAGGTGTCTCACACCAAAGTAAGCGTCACAAAGTAAGCATCACAAATTCTTTGTATGTGTCCACTATGTTATACATTAAAGTGTAGGGAATTGTCTCTAGACTTTAAAAAACTGATACTTTTTAAAATCGGTTTATAATTAAGAATTCTGGATCGTTTTTATTTTTTGTGATAACTAAGGTGCCCTACTTTGGGAACCTTTGGCTTGGCTCCTACCCTGATAAGTATGAAGAATCTAAATCAAAAACTTATTTTTTTTTATATAATCTTCTACTGTGCGATGAACTAGCATCACTAGTATCATTAGAACCTTTCTTTCTAGCTTACGTAGATGCTTTCTAATCCAAATTTTGATGTTTTAAACAGGCTAAAATTAATCGAATTTATTTTTTATTAAATTATCTTTATGAAGAAAGTAATTTTACAACATGAAATTAATTAAAATTTATTGATAATTTTTCATCCTTGACCGCGCTGGGAATCGAACCCGGGAAGAAAAAGGAGAGCTTTTTCTGTATATATCTCGGCTATTTATGAAATGTTGATATAAATATACACAGCCTTATTTATAAGAAATAATACAGGTTAATAAAAGGTTTATGAAACGGATTTTTTATGGAAATTCGATTAATAAACCTTGTTACACCCATTTTATTTTTTTATGAATAAAAATGATAGTATATAAAAGCACCTATATCCAAGAATCATTTATTTGTTTTTAAAAATTTTATCAATAGCCAATGTTTTGGTTTTAGTTTATGCAAAAAGCCAATCCCTTATATTGTGTATTTTTATTTTTTAACCAGCTAGCGAGAAAAATCGAGACCCACATTAAAGGCAAACTCTCGAAATGTTTATTTTGCCTTTGTACTTTTACCCAAAAGAACCCTGCGCGAAATTTGTGTCAATTGTTCCTAAAGCACTTGTCCCGTGACCAGTTAAATCAAGGTGAAAACAATACATATCACTTTATTAGTGATAATGCGTTTAAAGTGTAGTTACTCCAGAGAAAAGGTAATTGACACTAAACTAGTCATGAAGATAATATCTGGTTCTATTACTTTACATAAAGGGGATCTGTCATATAAACTTGGTTCACTCGGGACAATATCTTAGACAAGCATTACAATAGCCAAATTTGAATGCGTCCATTTAGGTTTTTTTACTAACTATAGCTATAAAGTTTCGAAAAGGTGCTAATCACCGTGTTAAAGTGACAAGTCCCCTTAATATAAAGTGTTAAAATTATATCCGGTCCCTCCACTTTAGAACTGTCACGTGCAAGTTTGATAGAAGTTACCTTTCCCCTAGGGAAGAGCTAGTTAAAAAAGCAAAACTTAAAATCAAACAAAGAAAATTCTTCCCTGGCTGGTAGTGATTTATGTTAGGTAAAAAGGCCGGTGCGAAGTTGATTCTCACACTCCAACCAGAGACCGGTATGGTCCATTGTGAAAAATACTGATTTAAGAAAACGAAGAGACCGCAAAAGCTGCACAAACTAAGTTCGAATATAAGCCGAAGTACCTGTAAGTAGGAGCCAAAGTAACCGCCAACATTATCGTCAATGGTTTTTGCCATTGTCAAAAAAAAAAAAAAAAAAAAAAATATTGGCAAGATTCAGAGTGCCCTTTAAAAAGTTACGCTTTAAAGCAGTGTGTTTATTTTGCTACTTTTTTTTTTGAAATGTGTGGGGTTTTTAGTTTCATCGCTTGTTAGCTTTTGTTTTAGCTTCGTTATGGACTTGTCAAATTCTACAAAAATTAAAATATTCTTCTAGAAACTTCCGATTTATTTTGCCTTTTTCTGAAATTTTCCGATATTAACAACAATAAAATTTCTTGTTCCTCTGTACAAAATAATGTTTAAGCAAAAATAATAAGAATTGTAATATAAAGAAACCATTATTTAATAACTCTGCCTGATTTAAGTTATGACAAGAATTCACCTACCACCCTCACAAACACACACACACACGCCAATGCGTATGAAATGGTCCTTCCACTCAAAATTGATTTTTGAAAGTGGCGCGTGCAGTACAGAAAATATTTTGTCTGGACAAACAAAGTTAATTAAAGATTGTCTTTATTTTCCAATATTCAAATAAAAAAAAATAAAAAACAATAATTCCTTTTTTGGGCGTGTGAATTCATAAAAAAAAACAAATATTCCTTTAATGTCAATCAACTCTCCCCCTTTTTCAGTTACTTCGCGCTATGCCAAACACCCTTCACAGCTGCTGTTTTCTTAAAAATTTAAACTCTAGTAGGAGACTGAGAAATGATAATGAAGAAACTGATCACGATCATGATCTTCGTCATCATCATGCATCATTTCTTTGCATGATGGCGCACAGGTGTAGGCAGGTGTTTTAATTGTTTGTATCAATTTGTTGTAGATGGATGGGTGCATTCATTTCTTTTACTATTTTTTTTTATTTTCTTTTTTCAACATTTTCCATTCGATTGTCTTTTTTGTGGCATGTGCCTTCACACACTGCATTTTGTCATGATTAATGAAGTAAAACCATCCATTCGTTGGAGTTTGTATTTTGTTCTTTTTTTTGTTTAATATAATTAAGGTTTAATTGAAAGAAAACCTTAAGGAAATTTGTGTAGTATTTTGGGTAAATTTAATTTTCCAACATTAATAAAAGAGGAAGAGAATGTTATACTTGTAAAACGGCAATTCGAAACACATGCTATGGCTGTTAAAGGTCCTTAAAGAAACGGCGGTGCGAAAAATGATCCCAGGAAATATGGCCCCAAAAGGAGAATGAAAAACGGCCCCAACATTTTACATGAGACACAACAACACGCAATTTTGGCGCAATTTTTTTGTTTTTTTTTTTGGGTTATTATTCATTTTTTCGTTAGGGTGTTTTTGCATTTTAAGTGGAATGAAAAATGACCCCAATATCAAGGAATGAAAAATGGCCCAAAATAAAATCACAATTTTTACTTTGGGGCTATTTTTCATCTACTAATAAAAAATGCAAGTTTAAAGAAATGAAAAATCACCCCAAACATTTTTACACAAATTTTATAAAATTCTATGTAAAAGTTTCTAGGGATAACATAAAAAACCCGAATTCTTATACCAAAGTAGAGAAAATCCTTGCCGGTTATGCAGAGATGCTTTAGTTAGCGAAGCCGGTGTTTGTTATACCAAAGAGTAAAAAATCCTTGAGCCCGGCCCAAGGCCGGCTATTACGAGAAGAGTTCCTTATACCATAGAAAAGAAAATCCTTGCGCCCGGCCGAAGGCCGGCTATGTAGTGAAGCTTTAGTGAGCGAAGCCAGTGTTCGTTATACCAAAGAGAAGAAAATCATTTCACCCGGCCGAAGGCCGGCTATACAGAGAAGCTTTAGTTAGCGAAGTCAGTGTTCGTTATACCATAGAGAAAAAAATCCTTGCGCCCGGCCGAAGGCCGGTTATAACGTAGAGCTTTAGTAAGCAAAGCCAGTGTTCGTTATACCATAGAGAAAAAAATCCTTGTGCATGGCCGAAAGCCCAACCGTGCTATCAATCGTACGATTTTTAAAACCAAAACTGTATAATTATCCGGATTTTGAAATCGGGATTCTAAATTTGGGATTTTTAGTTTTGGGCATATGAACTCCACCGAAAATGTTTAATGTAACTTTCTTTGTGTTCTTTTTTGGGGTTAAAATTCATTATAAATTTTGAGGTGATTTTAGGGTCATATTTCATTTTATTTTTAGGGTTATTTTTCATTTTTTTGGGTAATTTTTCATTAAAAAAATGAGGCCATATTGCATTATGAAAAATAGTCCCAAATTTGTGGTCAATTTTCATTTATTTTTTGGGGCCATATTTCCTGGGGCCATATTTCGCAGCGCCTAAAGAAACAAGTGATAGTTATTTAGTAGTTTGCTGAATAAATTAGGGATAATCTTCATTAGTATTAACAGTTTAAGCATAAAATGAAAGTAGATTAGTGATAAAAGAAGTCTCCCAAAGGAACTTTGCAAAGTTGTTTTATTTTTGTGGTCTCTTTACCTGATCATTTTTGAATCCCAATAACTGTTCTTTTTTTTTATTAAATATTTTTAAAAAGGTTTACATAATGAAATGAAAATTTCACACGATTAAAAATATCATATGTATCCCAAATATACATAAAAGTACGTAAGTCTGTGTTCATACGGCTCTTGTCTTATTGACATGATTGCTACTTTATAGGTGAGAGGGACGAGGGCAAAAGAAACGAGTACACAGATGCATGTACTGTCTTTACTTTTTGCTTTTTCATTCGTTGTTTAATTTTGTTATTGTTTTCTATATCAAAAAAGCACATGTCGTCAACATGACATGAATCATTTGAACGCCAATTCATGTTCAAAGAAGAAAAAGGAAGAATCTTGTCAATAAGACATGAGCCGTATGAACTCAAAGTAAGATGCAGAACTCGTTTGTTACAAAATTAAAAATATGAGATGACAATTGATTCTAACAGTTCTTTTAACGCTTTATGAGAAGATTTATACAAATTGTAAAGAACATTTACTTTTTGATGTTTTTCCAGGGACCTGCAATGATACAACCAGTATATTTCCTCTCGTAAAGCGCCAAAAGAATTGTGAGAATCATTTGTCATCTCGTACTTTTAATTTTGTAACGAAAGAGTTTTGTAACTCAGCTACTCATATAATATATATAATAAGTTTTAATAATAAAAATAAAAAAAGTACCAAAAAAGCAATTTTTTTGACATCTTAAAAAGTACCCCATATTCTTATCTGGACCATATGCAATCTTTATAAAAAATTTAACCAAATAAGAATATGTACCAATTTCATATCGTTTTTACCCCTTAAAAAATCTGTATAATTAATTTGTCAAGAAGAGAAAAAGTACCAAAAGTACCAATCTTTGACGTTTTTTACTTCTTAAACAGTACACTATACTCTAATCTGGGCCATATGCTTTCTCTATAATAAATTCATCAAAAAGAGAAAAAGTGCCAGAGGCAAAAGAGTACCAGAAATATCAGATTTTTCTCATTTTAGGCCCCCATAAAATACGTTTTTACCCCCTAAAAGAACCTTATTTTTATTCTGGACCATTTGCAATATATATTACGAATGGAGAAAAAGTACCAATAGTACCAATTTTTTCACGTTTTTACCTCACAAAAGATACCCCATATTTTAATCTGGGCCATATGCTTTCTCTAATCTGTATACAAAATTTTCAAAGTTACCTAAAGTTCCATTTTTTCCCGTTTTTATCACTTAAAAAATACCCTGTATTTTAATCTCTATCGCATGCAATCTGTATTCAAAATTTATCAAAATGAGAACAAGTTCCTATTTTATCCCGTTTTTACCCCTTAAAAAGTTCCTAATATTTTAGCCTGGACCATATGCAATCTGTATACAAAATTTATTAAAATGAGAAAAAGTACCTATATTATCCCGTAATTTTCCGCTTAAAAGTACCTCATATTTTATTCTGGACCATTTGCAATCTGTATAACGAATTTATAAAAAAAAGAGAAAAAGTACCAATAGTACCAATTTTTCACGTTTTTACCTCGCAAAAGATACCTCATATTTTAATCTGGGCCATATGCTTTCTCTAATCTGTATACAAAATTTTCAAAGTTACCTAAAGTTCCATTTTTTCCCCATTTTTATCACTTAAAAAATACCCTGTATTTTAATCTCTATAGTATGCAATCTGTATTCAAAATTTATTAAAATGAGAAAATGTACCTATATTATCCCGTAATTTTCCCCTTAAAAGTACCTCATATTTTATTCTGGACCATTTGCAATCGGTATAACAAATTTATAAAAAAGAAAAAAAGTACCAATAGTACCAATTTTTCATGTTTTTACCTCTCAAAAGATACCCCATATCTTAATCTGGGCCATATGCTTTCTCTAATATGTACATATGTATAAAAAATTTTCAAAATTACCAAAAGTACCAATTTTTCCCCGTTTTGATCACATAAAAAATACCCCGTATTTTAATCTCGACTGTATGCAATCTGTATACAAAATTTATTAAAATGAGAAAAAGGACCTATATTATCCCGTTTTTACCCCTTAAATAGTACCTTATATTTTAATCTGAACAGTATTGCTTAGAACTAATATAATAAATTTATCAAATAGGTATAAAGTACCAAAAGTACCAATTTTTCCAAGTTTTTACCTCTTAAAAGGCTAGCTAAACTTTAATCTGGGCCATATGCTTTCTGTATAACAAATTAATCGAAGACAGAAAAATTACCAGGGGCAAAAGAGTACTAAAAATACCAGCTTTTCGTAATTTTTTGGCCCCAGACAATACACTGTTAAAGCTAATGTAGGCTTTAATATGTTTGTACATATAACGAATTTATCGGAAATAGAAAAAGCACCATTTTCAAAGTACCAAAAGTACCAATTATTTCCGTTTTTACGCCTTACGAAGTACCCTATATTTTAATATGGACCATATGCATATCGTCTACCAAATTTGATCTAAATCCATTAAACGGTCTGTCATAAACTATGTATAGTCGAGCGTACCACCTTACAAGCACAAAAGAGTGCGCCGTGCACCCCTTAATACAAAATATTTTTGCAAGGCGGTTTCAAAAATTTTTTTTATATATTTTTTTTTAACCCAACTTTAATTCGCCGAAAGAATTATTATCCTTTGCAATAAAAGAAATCAATACTTCCTCTTTTTTCGTTAATTATTAATAAAACAAACTTAAAATGTTTGATCAAGAAAAGGGTTCATTATACTGCTTCTTATACAAAAGTCGCATACATTTTTTTATTTTGAACAAATTGCTAGTTTAGAGTTTATTTCATTTTTAACGGCACGAGTGTGATTATTTATACTCGCAAGTATTTATGAATGCACCTGTTTTTATTTTATTTTATGAATACTTTTTTTTATTGTTTTGTTTGGTTGGTAGACGACGACAGATCACAAAATGCAGAGAGAATGGGGTCATTAAACGATCTTAACGTTGTTAATATAACAGCAAAACGACAACGACAACAACAATAAAAAATTTATTTACTAACAAAAAACAGCAAAACGGAGAATGAACTCTGTTACTCAAGTAGAAACAAAAAAAATAATGTTTAAAACAGCTGATGTTGCTACATTGTACTGCTGCTTCTGTCAATGATTTTGTTGTTGTTATTGCTGCTGCCAAAAAGCAGTAGCAGGTCTACAAACACCACCATCACAACTTAATTGTAAGTTGTGAAAGTGGTAGAATGCAGAGTCGAAGTACGAGATCTTCGACGGCTTGTAAGTGCGCTACAAACTCTTAAACAAACTTTTGGGACACTTTTGAAGTCATTCATATGTTAAGTGTTACAAGCCAGACTTGGGCAAATTCATTAAAGCAGCTAATGCATTGACAATTTTTAAAATTTGAGCCAAATGAATAAACACGCAAGTTAATTGAATCATTACTGAATTAAAGACACAGTTGAGTTGAAATTTAAACAACTGAACTTTTCAACTACTAGTGGCGAGTTGTAAATAATTTATGTTTTTGTTAATCACACTACATCGAGGACCATTTAAGCAACTAAATGTTGTCAACAGGGCGGCGTCCTATCGCCTCTTTTGTGGACTTTGGTCATCGATGAGCTACTGGTCTTCCGAACTCATGGCTATGCAGAGAGAGGGGGCTTAATACGAACCCCACGAAAACTATTCTTGTACCATTCACCAGATGTCGAGTTTCTTAATGGTACGCTTGTCGGTTTCTGTAATGAGGTGAAATACTTGGGGATTATTCTGGATAAAACCCTTAGCTAGACCGCTCAGTTAACCCATGTCGTCACCAGAAGGGAAACAAGGGCAATATGTATATGCCTGCATTAGACTCTTCGGGAAGACATGGGGTCTGCATCCTAGAATAGTCTACTGGTGGGTTTTTACGATAAATAGCAAAATCTTTACCTATGCTGCCCTCCTAAGAAAGAAAGTCACACTCCATTTTAGTAGCGTTAAGCCGAGTAGGAAAAATACTACTCGCGAGCACAATGCGATTTAATTGTCGAGTTTTAAAAATTTGTGCACAGAGTTTTATTTTTATGCTCGCCAGCACAAATTTTAAAACGAGAGAATTGATTGAATTGTGCTCGCGAGAAGAATTTTTTTCTACCCTGCTTAAAACTACTAAAATGCAAATGTGACTTTCTTTCTTAGGAGGGTTAAGGCTTAATTATACTGGACAAGGTTTATTGGCTGATCTGTGTATCGATCACGGTCGCCATGAAGAGCTTTCCTACTCTGGCTTTAGAAGCTATCCTTCACGTTCCTCTTTTACACATATCTGTAAAGGAGGAGGCCTGCAGGTGTGCTAGCAGAATGCCTTAGAATACAAGATAGGTGACTCGTGGCTTGCGTGCGGATCCTTCAAATTCTTGGGAATGATCCATACATATTGGTTAGTGATCTTATGCTGCCTAGTCGGGTATTGGGTCCTTATACAAGATAGAGACCAATGCGCGGACCAATTCTGGTTCGAAACAGACGAATGCTGATGCTGGTGCGCTCTTGGAGGTGAAGTTCAGGTTAGTCACTGTTTTACATCTCTGAACGAGCTGCGGAATAACAAAGACCAGAATTTGTGTTGGGTACTAGGCCATGAGGGCACGAAAGGGCTTACTGCTTGGTAACATGGGCGCTCGTCGTCTATTTATAGGCCCTTTCTTGGGCATCAATGTCGATCACATTAAGGGGGACGATACAAACATGGTCCGAACATGAATTCATACATACATACATTGGACATCCGTGTTCTGGGCTAAGACAGTCCAAGAGATTTGTGGCCCTGTCCCGGGGCAAGGAAGGTAAGCTTCTTCTGCTTAAGAAGGCAGAACTTAGGCTACTTGTTGTAATATTTACGGAGCGCTGTGGTCTTAGATACCACCTGTTTGCAATGGGTAATGCATGTACCAAGATATGCAGAGTTTGTAATTTTGATGACGAATTGTGCTCTGCTGCTGTCCCGTCAAATGAGGGCAAATGACTGTAAATTTTAAATTTTCACCAGGCTGGTTAATAAATAGGCTTTATACGTAGCCTGAACCTGACATGGTGAGATACATAGGCGGCACAAAAGATACTCTACATATATGTATATCTAATCGCTTTAAAACGGTGTTGTATACACTAATACAAAAATTCATAATTGTAACTGAACTAGAGTGTTTACAAACGCTTTAAATATACCTGTTATAGGGTACATAAGTAATAAAAAATTAACGTATTACAAAAGGTAAATGCTGTAAATACTTGTTATGGTTGTGTGGTAACAACGTCGTCGACAACATTAACAATAACAACAGCAGCAGCAGCAGCAACAACAACAACAACAATATCAACCCTAATTCTCTAAACATGCAATTATTAAGCATCATCGTCATTATTGTTTTTGTTGTTGTTTAACAAAATTGTTAAAAACGACATCTGTTTCGAATAAAACAACTAAAAAAAAAAATAAAAAACTTATTATTATTATTTTTTTTTCTTGTTCAATTCAACCGACTCATGTTGAAATTACAATCAAAATGATGCAAGTGCAGCATCATGTAGTGGAACTTACTTAAACGAACACTAAGTGGCATGTAGTAAAATTAACTTGACAGCATAATAATAATTTTCTGTTTTTTTTTTCTTCTACAACTTAAACATGATTTTTATTGTTGAATTGAAGAAAAGAAAAAAAAGAAAAATTAATGGAAACAATAAAAACTTTTAAAACGTTAATAAGATTGACAAAATGGCTTTGGCAAGAAGGCCAAATAAAACAATTGTGGTTTCTAAAATTTTATTCAAAAATAAAACTTGCCTGCTTCTTTTTTTCGTATTTAACATGATCAAAACGAAATAGAAAGAAAAATTCAACTCTTGACCAAAAGGCAGCTGATAAATGAGACAAATTGTGGTTTTAGATGAAAAACAAAAAGTTTTTTTCTTCTCATCTTTATTCTGTATGATCATCAGGGAAGAATATTATTTTAACGTTTTTTCTTTCTTTTTGTTTTTTTTGGTTAGTGGTTATTTAAACATGTAAATTACGTTTAAAGTTTGTGATCTTCCAAAGTAAAATAATCCCATGCGTGTGTACAGCTACAAAACGGCTGAAGATAGCAAAAAAAAAAAAAAAAAAAAATTAAAAAAACACTTTGAAATCATTGCAAACATTTCTGGTGAATTAACGTGCTACGAATCTTTAATTCAATACTGTTTGTGCCGAATGTCGCATGTATTTGTTTACATGATGATGCACAGTGGCCAGCAGGCCAACTGCGATCATATTGATCATTTCTTGTCAAAGGCCCTGGCCCTGGTTTAAAGTTATCTTAGAGTTTTTTTAACTTTATAGGGACTTTGCAAATTTTTTTAAAAAAAGGTGTTAAAGTTGTTTTCAGAAGTCACGTCTCGTTTGATTACACTGTGGAACAGTCATTTTGCGGCCTGGAACTTTATTGCAAATTTTTTCTAATTTAAGGTCGCTGATTTCAAATCAAATCTCCATTTTTTTCTACCAACTCAACTTTTTGAGATATACCGTTATGTCCAAAATTAAGGCACTTTCACTACATATATTGGAATAACTTGAAAACAGTTCACCACGTTCAGTTAAAAAAAAACCGAAAATAGGAAATTAATAAAAAATAAAAATACGACAAAAAAACACAGGTGAAATAAAGAGCGAAAGCATAAGGCAGATAAAAAAATATAGATAAGAGTAGAAAGTATTGGACCAAACCCGAATTCTCCCTACGTGCGGCTAGCACCCAATCTCCTGTCGCGCAACTAGGCCATCCCCATTACGAATCCCATCAGACTCTCGAGCCTACGGCTCGAGACAGCCCCTAATTCGCCTAGGAATCTGCTGCCCAGCCACCTTAGCCTGCTGCCCTGTAGCCGGGTCCTCACACAACCCGCACATATCCGACAAGTCGGATCCCATCCTCACCGCCATCCTGCCTATCATAAAGTGGCCCGTAATAATTCATATTATGGTCCTAACGCAGGCCCTACTTTTCCAGCGGCGACTCCGAATCGGACTTCCTAAAACCGACCACGAAGTTCGCGATACCTGGCAGTCCTTTCGTTTCCCCCAGGCCTATAAGAGGCCTAGCGTCCTCCATACTGTAAGGATCCTAAATCTCTGAGCCCTGTCTCGCCAACTCATCGGCCACCTAATAGCCGTTTATGTCGCATTGACCCGGCATCCAGCACAACCTTAACAAATATTCTGCTAAGCCTCCCTCCAGAGCCCTGCTACAATCATCAGCTAGCTTGGAGTTCACATAACAGCCACTTAGAGCCATAAGAGCCGCCTGGCTGTTCACATATATAGTGACCACCGATCCATCAATGTTGTCCCTCATCAGCTCTACGGCCCTCGAGACCCCCAGAACCTCCGCCTGAAAAACACTAAATAATATGCCCTTACCTGACCAGCACTCCCTAGAAGGAATAAATTCTTCCGGCAACCGCACAAAATCTACCCTAGTGCCCACATAATCAGATCCGCGAGTGACCCTGCGTGGAATTCCCCATCAATCCTAACTCCCACAGCCTAATAATGCTCAAATAGGCAGAAGATGTAGAATGACCTCCAAGGCCGCTTTTCATGGCACCTGTCGTTCCGATTGAAGCACACCTCTAAGCCTTAGACAGAAGGTTCGTTCGACTAGCCAATCTCAATGACTCCCACCAAACACAGCATCCATACGTAAGACTGGGTCTTACCACCGAAGTGTACAGCCATTCCACTACTAACGGCCGGTGTCCCCAGCTCCTACCTATCGATGATCTGAAAGCATAGCAGGATTAAGACCTCTATTAAGTCTCTCCTGAGTATTTCTTCCCAATGACAGCTTGCTGTCCAGATAAACTCCCAGATACTTAGCACCATCAGATAGTCTTAGCTCTACTCTTCCTAGTACCGGTAGCCTAAAATTATCCACCCTGTACCTTTTAGTAAAAAGAACCAACTCCGTCTTCTCCGGATTAACTTCAAGTCCCTTATCACTCGACCATGCCGACAGTTCGTCCAGCTCCCCTTGCATGACTTCACTAACTGTCGGCAGAAACTTGCCCGTCACCAATGAGACACTGTCAAAAAGTCTCAGAACGACATTGACGACCAAGGTCCCCCTAGTCACCAGTTTCCTTAAACGTTCGTTTCCCCAGTCCGAGTGAATAACTCTGCAGATAAGCATCATAGTTATCCATTCAACCAAGAATAACGGAACCCCCAGATCAACCAGTGCCTGTCTAATAGCCTTTATCCTCAAATTGTTAAGGCGTCCTCTAATCCAGGAATGCCGCCAAGGTGTATTCCTTGCTTCGCAATCTCCGCTCCACATAACCAAGCATATCATGAAGCGCACTCTCAACAGATCTACCCTTAAGATATGCCGCTGACGATGCCGGCGTCAATCTTCGTCCTCAGATGTAGCTCAATCAGTCTTTCCCACGTCTTCATATTTAGATAAATATATTTGAACTGAAATGAGATTTATTTTTTTGCATTCGGGGCACAACTTTTGATTTTTGTATCCTTTCCAAAAAAAAAAAAAAAACAAGTAAGAAAGTATAGTCGGTCAAGCCCGACCATATAATACCCTACACCACAGTATTTCAAAACACATCCTGCTTATGTCTTCATAAATATGGACTTATCTATGTTTATAAACCTTATGAAAATCGGTTTGAAACTTTGTGAAAGGCAGAAATTGCCCTCTACCTCCCCTTGTGGTCCCATTTTTGAAAAACTGTATAGCTTATGTGTCCATATAGATATGGATAGTTTTGATAGTTTCTGAGAGGAAGAAATTTCCCCTTATCTTGCCTCGTGGTCCTATGATTCGGCCCATTTTCAATAGTCTTGGTCCTTGTGCCAATAAAAACCTATGACCTCTCCACTATTGTGGTGTGGGTATAAAAAGTTGGAGTGTTATATTCGTTTGTGCCAGTTCTTTCATTCCCTCCACCGACAGTTAGAATATTTCAGGAGTTGGCTTCATATGGGGCCTATGGGACGATTATGGACAATGTAATTTCTAGTCCAAACAAACTATGGGCGGACAACTTTTATTATAATAGCATAATTCGTTACGGTTTTGCGCTTACTAAGGTGATTTCTGAAAGTGGGCTTTATATGAGGCCTATGGTTAATTATGGACCCATTTTAACGGAAGTTGACAGTGTAATTTCTTGTCATAAAAAACAATAGCATAATTCGTTACGTTTTAAGGCGTACTTAAGTGTTTTACGAGAAATTTAGGGGAATGGTTTCCAATCGTATTTACCCAATAAAAAAATGGAGCTTCCAACGAAGCAGGCTTGTAACGCTTCGCTTACGGACGGCATGAATTTTATATGGCGGGTTCCCACTTTGAAGCAATACATTTTTGACACCAAAAGAGCTTCTCCCTTACAAACCTGCTTCGTAGTAAGGGACTGCCGTAGATCGTGAAATGTTATTTTTTTTATAAAAGTTGTTGAGAGTTCTTTCACTTACTTAACTGCATTTTTGTATGTCTTATTGCGTAGCGCATAATTGTGCGCTTATCTTTAAAAAGTTACCATTAGTGCTTCGCAAAATGATAAAATTTTTTATTGGGAAACTATGACATACCAAATTTTAATGCAAAATCATGATTTGAGTTTTCATAAGAGGGACTGGCGGACAGACGGTCAGAAGGACAGACAGACGGGCATAGCTTAATCGACATAAAATTACTCAAGGAGTTTCACACGGATGTTTTATACGGAATGACAAACTAAGTAAACGGTCATTCTCCACTAGTGGAGGAGGGTATAAAAAGATTTGACAGGTCATCAAAATAGGTCATCAAATAGGTGACTTCTCACTATTCATCATTGGAGTCAAAACTCTTTTCGCCGGGTCATTTCTTTAGGTTTTAGCATGAAATGTTTAATGAGCACATGATATAAAATAATTTCTTACCATTTTCTTTTTAAATCACGAGGTAGTCTGCAATTAAAGGCTGTCCATCACAAACTAAATGACGCACACTACGAAAAGTTTGACAGAAACAGTGTTGTCCTTTCAGTTAAAAGTGGTTATATTGTGGGCTCTTTAGTATTTCTTTGTCGCTTTGGCCATTTTATTTCATTTTCCTAATTGGTCCTTATATCGTGTAGCCATTATATTTGCTTAGTTTAGACTGCCATTTTACCGTTAATAGACAAACAAGTATTAAAACAATCAATGCAAAATTATTCCGCAAATCGTGTTTCATGTCCAACCGTTTAAATTTAAGTAATACATTTAAGTTTTTTTCACTTAATTTTAGTAAAAATTCAAGTACGTGACGCTCTATATTCTACATGCATGCATACGCTTATGTTTTGAAAAGTTTGTTGCAGAAGCATCAACAACACTACAAAAGTAGGTAAAAAACTGTTATCTTGTGAAGAAACAACAACCTGACTACAAGAAGAAAAACATACATTATTTTCATGTTTCAAAAGTAAATTAATAACCAAGAATTCCCGAATTCTATTTGTTAAAATAATAAAGTTAAATACAACAAATTTTCAAAGTATAATGATTACGAAAACCATATCGGGCATGCTGCTGGTGTCATATAATTTAGAGCTCTTCTGTTAGCAAAGGGGGCTAGAATCAATCACCTTTCGGATTTTTTCAAGTATGAATTCGGGATTAAACCAAATTCTTGAATCAAACAAAGTTTGAGATTATTTTTTATCTCACTTTTACTTAAATCAATTCCATTTTATGTACGGGGCACTTGAATAATCTGTACTTGAATCAACCATTCTGTACTTTATTGAAGGAAATCCGTACTAAGTGCTTTGGCTTGATTTAGGTACGGATGGATAGATTTTTCTTTTCAGTGTAAGCATAATTTACAGAAGAAAAATCGCAAATAAGAAATCCACAAGTTCTGGAACTACAGCCAGAGGAAAAAAATATAGATTGTTATGACCGCAATCATAATATCTGAAGAAAACTCAAAAATAGTCACACTCATGTTTTGGTTACCTTCAGCTATGTACATTTTACTTTGACCATTTATATTTTTACAATTAACAGAAACTGGTATACATTGTTGTGATTTGCTTATAGTGGACTGGTTTTTACCATAATACATCTGCAGGTGCCGGTAGTTAGCCCTGACTGTATAAAACACATTTTTTCTCTCCGTTTACTACATCAATTTCAATTGATATAACTACTGTTGTTCAGATGTCTGCATAGTGTAATATGGTTAGTTTGTAAAAGTTGGTAATACAATCTAACTTAGGTGTTGGCCAAATAAAACGTTGCTTAAAATTATTTGACGATTTAAGACAGACATTTTTTGTAAGTTTACGTGCTTCCGGAAAGCTTCATGACGACATAGGTCATTATTACGTCCTCTCCGAGATCAACATATATATTTATACCATTCACCGCAGGTGGAAAGGGTAGATATATTTTGCCATTCCGTTTGTAATTTCTACAATATTGATCTAAGACCATTTAAAGTATATATATTCTGGCTTCTTATGAGCAGTGATGTTGATATAATGATATCCGTGTGTATGTTGAAATGCGTTTTCCGAAGACTCCAGCAATGATGTGGACTTGGTTTTTATATATTTTTGTCAAATTTATTCCGCTAAAGTTTGCTATTGCTACTCAGCCGGATCGGTCCATAAATGGCTGAAATATGAGCCAAAAACCATGACTGGCTACAATTGTACCCAAAAGTCCCTTGTTGTTTATATCTCTTTTCTTTTTTTTATATTTGAAGAACGACAAAAGCCAACGTTTCTAAAAATAAGGAACAAGCATATTGGTTATCAATACACAACATATTACAGAATCCGGGCCGGATTGAATTAAGGGCGGTGGTACTTGCCATAAAAAGACATTATACACAGAAAAAATTATTTTCAAACAAACGCTTGTTTGAAAATTTTTTTAATTTCTACAAATTTTTTTACTGATTCAATTAAAATTTTTGTTTGATTTTTATTTAACCAACAAAAATGTTGACAACCATTCAAAAATTTAATACACGCGTTATTGGTTTCAAGTTTTCATAATTTTGTATGAAATATTTAACGCTTTTTAATGTTGTCGTCTTTTTGCATGAGCAACAGTGAGTGATGACGAAAAACATTGTGAGTATAAAAAAAGAACTTCGTTCAAAAATTATTCCAACAAAAAAATGTGTCTCAAAGCCAGCTGGCAGCTCTGCTCTCTCTGCCATAATCTTCTAATACAGTGCCTGCTTGTGTGCGCATCATTGCTTGTGCAAAAACCTGTTTTTTTTTGGTTTTGAAATTTAGTATATGAATTTCAGTAAACTTTTTGTTTGATTCAGTTAAATTATTTGTTTGAAAAAATCAGTGTTTTTTTCAATAAACAAAATGCAAATAAATTGTTTGAATATGCGAATTTGTTTATAGGACCGATTTCAGACAAAAAATTGTTTGATTCTACAAATTTTTTGTTTGAATTGGAAAAATAATTTTTTCTGTGTAGATTTCTGTATATCTGGAGAAAGGTAAGACCCAAAGTTTTCAAATTAAGTAGAAGCATCTTTGCTATCATTACATAGCATTCGACTAAATATGAGCGGCATTTATTTATATCTAAGGTTAGGTTAGGTTCCATTGGCAGCCGTAATCAAGCACAGCTCATGTGGGTTCATTTATTAGTTCCCGCTGTGCTACCATGTCACACCGTCTCCCATGGGTCCTATGTTATCTGGCTGCTAGTGTTCCCACGCAACCACCCGGTCGGTTTAACAAAGGAGTGGATCCTGTTTAAATCAATATCAGAGAGACAAGTTTTGTCCCCAAAGGCTCTTCGACCAAACATTTCAAGTCTTAAATCTCCGAATGCCGGACAGTTACAGAGAAGATCTTCCGTTGACTCTTCCTCCTCCTCGTCACCGCAACTTCTACATAAGTCATTATAAGGGAGCCCCAGCCTCTGGGCGTGTCTCTCCATGGGCCAGTGGCCAGTTATAACCGCAATTAGGTTCATTAGGTAATGTCTGAACAGCTATAATGCCCGCCGTGTCCTTTTTCATTTATGATGGGCCAGATTTTTCTGGTTTCCCCACAGGTAGTTTTATCGTGCCACCTCTGATTGGCAATAAGGTGAAACTTGTGCGCTATAAGTTGCTTTCTTCTTGGGAGCGAAACACCTACATCATATGTTGAACCGTCTCGATTCAAGGTGGTGCCTGCATACGCCAGCGGGGACCCAATTAAGGGTGACCAATGAATGTCTCGCTATCTCCTCCAGAGACATCCGGCATTCTCGGACAATTTTCGATGTGATAAAAACATTCTCCAGGGATCTTATGGCCGCATTTCTATCGGTAATAATGTGAATATCCCTGCCAGATATTTCATTGTACCGGATGCGTCTCGCGGCTGTGCGTATGTCAATTATCCCGGCCTGGATGACACTGCAGTGGACCAGCAGCCTCATAGGAATCCTTTAGCTTAGCTGCTCGATGTATATGCCAGAGCTGACACCATACAGTGTTTTAGACCCGTCCGTGAATACTAGATTCGCTGGAGTTTGTCTGGATAACGTGGACCACGTTATCCAGAATGCTCGCCGTGAAGCCAGGATCAAAGATTGCCTTGGGTGTGACATCATCAACATCCATGTGCCAATTTATTTCGTTCAGAATACTAGCATGTCCGATATTGTAATCCCTCCATGCTCCAGTGGCCCTAAGTCTTACCGCCGCTTTCGCAGCTAGCCTTTTAGCCAAAATGTCTGGTGGTAACCAGTTCAGAATCGTAAAAAATGCCTTAGAGGGGGTTGTTCTACCAGCACCTGTTACCGTTATCGCCACCATTCTCATTGTACATTCAAACCTAGTTTAATGACTCTTCACCTTGAGCACCGGCCACCAAACAGCTGCCCCGTAGAATAGAATGGGTTTAATAACACACTCGTATAGCCAGTATACATTCCTCGGGTTAATTCCCCAATTTAGGCCAATGGCCCTTTTGCAGCAATATAATGCAGTTGCCGCCTTAGTAGTCCTAGAAATGGTTTGCTGTCCAATATCGGCCCAAGATACTTGGCGCTGTCAGATTCGACATATTCGAATATTGCACTCTTACTTGTTTTTTAATATTTCATTAATGGAACTCTTCCATACATTTACGTGAGTCCAATTTCCTGGGTACGTCTATGTTCGATGTTCATTCCCTTTTTTTTTTTTCAAATTATTCGTCTATAGTTTTTTAAATTCAAATTTGATTAACTTAACATAACCTAACCGATTTATTTGTATTGGATATTATTTAATCAAAATAAAACTTGTCGCTATATAAGAATTTTCTTGGGGACTTAGGGAAAACTATCTCGATTTGTTTTTGTTTGACAATTTTTATTTTAGCGTTCTACTGTGTGACATGTTGAAAATGTTTTTTTTTTTTTTTTTAATAGTTGTATATATTTTTTGTCTTTGATTTCAAAATTGTTAGCATGTCTCTTGTTTTGAAAATGTAATTTGTTGTCCGCTGCGATTGTTGTTGTTGTTCGTATTTGTTTTTTTTTTAATTTTTTTTCTTTTTGTTAATTTTCAGTTTTGATCCATGGTTGGTAATTTATGTTTTGGCATCATTTGCCATGCACATGAGAGCCAAAAACCTCATCACAAAGATGTCAGGCAAAAAATCAACTGACCGTTACATTGAAAAATTATTATAGGTTTTTTTTTAATTTTAAATTTAAAGTTAAAAACAATCTTTTGTAAAATATACATACATAAGTAATGGGTATAAATATAGAGAAAAATATTTTTTTTTTATAATTTCTTATACAAAAATGAAAACGTAATTTAAAACCGTTTTCTTTAATTGAAATTAAGAATAACAAACAAAGAAAATTCTCATAAACATTTTTTGTTTTTAAATTAAAATCATTAAACTTTAAAAAAAAAATCAGGTTAAATGAATTATTAAACAAAAAATTATTTATCAAATTCGAATATCATTTTTTATGGCTGACGCAAACAAAATCTTAAAATTCGTTTTGTATTTTTTTTATTTATTACTTTTTTTCTTTAGTCACTTTTAAAAAATAAATCATATTGCAACATTCTTCAGGTATCAAGTGAGAAGCAGAGAAACAATAATAATAATCATCAGTTATAAATGGAGTGATTGCTAATCACTTGACATCAGGTGTCATTAAACGTTCAAATCAAAATTGTGAAATTTATACCAAAAATTCGAATCAGATTAAAAAAAAAACTTTTTGTATTGTGCTCTCTTTTTTGGTGTCTAAAAGCTTTAAAAGTGCATTATTTGTATTTTTTTTGTCAACACGGGGGAACAGTAGGGCTAGAGCGGGGGATTCGCATGTTATCATGCATCGGATATTAAATATCTTTTTTATTCTTGTGCTTCATCATCATTTTACGAGCATTTATTGTCTCACTTCGTTTTATTTTTATTTTTTTTTTTTATTGTTTTCATATTTTCGATTATTTATTTTTAACTTGGGTTAATGACACTTTGGTAATAAATATTATTGGCTTGTCCAACATCAGCATAAGTTCTTTGATTTTGGTTAATGTTGATGTTATTTCTTTTAAACAAAGAAGGTTAAAGTATGCACACGAAGTTATTTGGTCTTAAAAAGGCCTTTTATACTTTTTATAATATTTTAAGGCCTTCACCTGTGGTAATGGCATATTAAAGTTTTTCATGCCGTCTGTAATTTCTACAAAATTTATTTTAGACCTTATAAAGAACAATATGTGTATAAACATATATTCATGTTCCCTATAAGTAGCGAAATTGAAAAAACGATGTCCGTCTGTCTGTCTGTTGGTTGAAATGGGTTTACCGAAGACCCGAGATATGATGGGCACTAGGGTGTATTATTTGTATCTCGTTTGCTGTTGTAATAATGCCAGATCTAACAATATTGTAAGGCCTGGCAATGTGCTGACAATATACTGCCAAAGAAAATTTACCACCAAAAGTAAATTATCAGTTCAGACGATTATAAAATAACCTTACAATTGCATTGGCAGGCAACTGTCTGACCAAAAAATCTACTACCAACAAACATTGTCAGTTCATATTAGGGAGTTCAATTAATCAGGTTGTTTTTTTGTTCGATTAAACGATTAATCGATATATGACATTTTCGACTTTTTCGATTAAGCGAATAATTCCAGCCCCAGAAATTTTATAAATTACGAAATTTTTTTTGAGAATTTTAGAAAAAATTAGTACTTGAGCAAATAAACATTCCTTTTTAAACAAAACTTGTCAATGTTGCTCCAAATTGTTGCTTCACTTTGAGCAAATTTTAGCCCTTAGTTTTTAATTAATCGAACAAGAATTAATCGACAGAACACCTTAGTTCACACGGTTGTTAGATAATTGCATGTCAAGAATTACCCGATCTATTGTTACACATTACAGATTTAAAAAAAATTTCGTAATCAACAAAAATCTGCTTTCTAAATACAAACTTATATATATCCAGAGATGAACCAAAATATAAGAAATTGGTACCGCCATAGTCTAAAAACTACGTTTTGCTTTTGAAGTCAGTACAAAATCCAAAATCCCATATTCCATCCCTGATGCGTATGTATTTGCAGCGATGCCTGTGGAAAAAGGGGTCAGCCAATGATGCCATTGTCAGATGCATTAACTTCGCATATCGGAAAATAAAAATTTAACTAACAACGTCTTGACAATGATCTGCCAATGCAACAATGAACACTCACAAGATTGTCAGACATCTAAAAATGTAATTAAATGTGTTTTTAATTTACAATGGAAAAATGTAGGCCCTATTAGCTTACTTATATATCTAAAACTATAAATATTGTTGTCTTACAATGGACTGACAATGCTTTTTCTGCCAACGTTGTCAATCAAAAATTTCCAGTACACACGGTTGCAAGATAATTTAAGCACATTTTACTGACAATATTGTTAGATCTGACAACCGTCAAAACATTTTTTTTTGGTATTCTTCTTTTCGGACCCTCTGGAAATCTTTCAAAGAACCCCATTTTTGGGACCGCTAGACATATCTATATAAATGCACTTGCTAAGACACCTTTCACACTCGGCAAGTTACTTGCGCAACTCTTGGTTCGTTTACGTCAGCGTTTAGGTCGGGGTAAGGAAAAAAAAATTTTGTAGAGACTTTGTTGCACTCGGCAAGTAACTTGCGCTACTAACTTGCCGCGTCTGAAAGGGGTCTTAATCTATATGTTGGTCATCACATTTGCAAGAAAGGAACTGAAGCTGTGATATTTTTTACAAATGAATATTCAATCAAAGAATGAGTTATGAAGATTGTGGCGTATCTTGACGA
The DNA here is from genome assembly GCA_930367215.1 of Pollenia angustigena. Lineage (NCBI taxonomy): Eukaryota > Metazoa > Arthropoda > Insecta > Diptera > Polleniidae > Pollenia > Pollenia angustigena. Next base: position 156,633,206 of record OV884059.1, read on the forward strand.
TTTTGAAAATTTGTAATACAAATTTAAATTGAAATAAAAACGGGAACAAAGTATTATTAAATTTTATTAAAAATTTCGGTATATTTTTTAATAAATGTTAGATGGACAACTCGAATAAAACGATTACACTTGCAACTGTATGTAATAATGACTTAACTTTACATTAGCCCTATTAAGTCTCGTTTATTGAAAAAAGAAGTCTGGGACGCTTTGCTTTCCTGAGACATCCTTGATACTTAGCGAATAGATTTTTCTTATATATATCTGCCTTAAAGCTTCAGCTCAAGGAGTGGAGGGAAGGTGTTATTAGTCTCTTTAACAGTAACCACTAGAAGAGATGCTAATGCGTTCAGACTTAAGTCTAATGGTAAAGCTGCCTTGTAATGGTGGATCAACAAGTTCCTCCCTTAGCCTACAAACCTTTAAGTCCTTTTCGACAGCACAGTTTAAATAATATGAATTATTCCAACGTTACATTTTAAAATCATTTTATTTATTTACATTTGAAAACCCTTAAAATCCGAATTTTATCTAAAGTGAGAAAGATATCCATAAATTGACAAGAGCCTGACTGTTACCGGAGTTTCGCATTATTAATAAAGGGTGGTTAAATTTTAAGGGCCGATGTTGAAGTTTTTTCTGCTTTTCATTTGACATTTCTCACTTTCAGACTAACTCAATTTGAACCATGGAGAGATACACAATCGAGCAACGCGTTGAAGTTATTCAGGCTTATTATGAAAATGGTCGTTCAAAGCACTTCGTGATGAGGCACATTTTCACCTGAGGGGATTTGTCAATTAGCAGATTTGCCGCATTTGGGCGAATGTCGAAAAACCAATGCACCCACAAAGAGTGAGTGATTGGTGCGGTTTATGGGCTGGCGGCATCATCGGGCCGTATTTTTCCAAAATGAGGCCGGTCAGGCAGTTACTGTGAATGGTGTTCGCTATCGTGAGATATTAACGAACTTTTTATGGCCCGAATTGGAAGATATGGATGTGGATGATATGTGGTTTCAACAGGACGGTGCCACTGGCCACACAGCTAACGAAAAAGATCATGTGATTTGATACCTTTGGACTTCATTCTTTGGGGTTATTTGAAAGAAAAGGTGTACGTCGTTAAGCCAGCAACCATTCAAGAGCTAAAGGATGAGATAATTCGGCACATTAACGTTATAGAACCTCAATTATGCCTCAGCGTCATCGAAAATTTGGACCATCGGCTGGAGGTGTGCCGCCGAGTCCGCGGCAGCCATTTGGCCGATATTTTGTTCCATACATAATTGAACCATCCCAATATTATCATAATAAATAGAAATGACAATAATTTCCTAAATAATTGTGTTTTATTCAAAAGCAAAAAATTTAACCACCCTTTATAAGCCTCAAAAAAAACTCACATACAAGATTGCATGAATAAGAAAGACAACATTTTCTTTCAATAGCGCGATATATTTTAAGTAATCGAGTCAACGTCTGGTAAAAATTCCAATATACTATAAACGTAGGATTTTATTGTTTGTGCCATTATTACAACTTTACTTTAACCTTATGTGAGCGATAAATAAAAGGAATTTTCATTATACCTGGTAGGTTGAAGGAAAGTTGTTACAATCGAACAATTTGTATACGGTCAAAAAAATCCTATCTTTAGCTATCGGTAAGCTGTGAAAACGGGCCTAAAAATTTTATAAACGAACCATTTTCTGTTGTAAAGATAAGACTTATCTATTGCATACTTGTATAAAAAAAAGGGGAAAGACAGAGTGACATTATCGAAAATACTCTTAAGCAATCAAAAGATAATAAAAAATTAAAAGTGGGCAACAGTATCTTTCTAAAGCTGTCTAAATAAATATGAGGGATTAAAAATCAAATCATTTACAAGTAGATGGAATGAAAATAGTTTCAAGGGTTAAAGCAAATTGATTTTTTAGAAATCCTTTACTAGATAATTGAGAGGCCGTTTCGTGTGATGGCTTCGTAAGTCAATTTTTGTGCACTCAATTTAAAGTTGACCTCAAAAAATATTTAGAAGAATGGCAAGTAAAATTAGATTTTTCAACTGAGTCATTGCTTCGAAAATTTATTGACTTTACTTAAACTTGTTCGAACTTGTCGCTACAGGGATAACAAAACATTATCTAAAGGAAATTTCGGGATGGATATCGGTGTAAGCTGGTCACTAAGCGATCAGAAAACATACATAGCAAATGAAAGAATTAGAGGCACTCGTAGTTGTTTGCTGATATCTCAGCCATTTATTAACCGATCTGGCTAAACCGAACTATGGGTGACAAAAGCGTACAACAACCTAGTCCCCATCATTTCTGGGGTCTTCAATTCAACACACACACAGACAGGTGGACATCGTTAAATCAACCCAGAATATATATACTTTATCTTAGAGCCTAGATTATAATTGTAGAAATTACAAAAAACTTATATGAAAACGAAATTATAAAGGGTGTTTTTTAGACGTATAGAACATCCGATAGGGATATCTATCAAACTGATAAAGTGTGTTTCACTTTTCAAAGTATACTTTGGCGTATCACCGTACAAAAACTTGAACCAGAACAATGTTTAATAATTGTGGCAATTTATTTCCAAAATTCGCGCTTAATAAAGATTTTTTATCGTCAAATCGTCTTCAGCTACAGGGCTCATGTTTGGCTTAACAGGTACGTAAACAAGCCGAAGAGAGTACAATCCACATAAGACTCTTGCGACTCCATTAAGGCCCAACTATAATATGCTTAAGTTGGCTTAAGCAATTGTGGAAATACATGTGTGCGTCGAACCATATTGAACTTAAGAAAACTTTTTGGTTAATTTAATGAAACTGGCTTTTGCTTAAGAAAGATGCGAAACAGATCTCACTTTCCGCAAGGAATAAAAAATTATTTAATATTATTTTTGTTTTTTTATATGCTTTTGAGAGGCTTTTTGTTTATTTTTGACAGTAGCTTAAGCCAGCTTATGCATATTACAATTGGGCCTTTATATTCGGAAATCACTTTTTGGTGCGGCTTACTTGAGGAAGGGGTCATCGGCGCATTTGTCCGAAACCGGTGCCAACATTACCGTGAAAGGCAGTGGCGTAGCTATGTAACCAAGGGCCCTGGGGCAAATTAAAAAATAGGGCCCCACTGCTATGTAAACTGATTAGGTTTTATCAAATAAAAATATGATATATACAAATACTTAAAAACATGTAACATGTTATACAGTGCGTGAAACCATCACGATGTTGAGCCATACTCCTTTTTGTAAGGGTTTATCAAACCTCTGGTTTTTGCTGATAAACCAGTAAAGATTGGTTATTAAGAAGCCAGATTTCGACAGACAGGATGGCATTCCAAGGCGCAGCCCATATATACCAAAATATAATAATAAAGCCAAAATCTTGGTTATTCTTTGAATTTGAATTTGTTGTATTTAATTTAAAAAAAAAGAAGTTATGCCTCTAAAAAAAAAACACCCTTTATATAGCCATTGCACCTGCGGTAGAGGACATAAAAGTCGACTTTTAATCTGTTAGATTAAAAATGTTAGATCTTGGTAAAATGACTGCAAAAATGCATTTTTTTATTTTTGAGTACTTCTTACTCCGATTTTATTAACAATTTTTAATCAGTATTGTGGTTATTTCCCAGTAAAAAATGGAGCTTCCAACGAAGCAGGTTTGTAAGGGAGAAACATAAGAGTTGCGCTTACCATTGCGCATACGGAAGACTTGAATTTTATATGGCGAGTTCCCACTTTGAAGCAATACATTTTTGACACACGAAGCGCATTATTCAGCGCGTTAAAAAAATTGTTGGATGTAACGATCAGCTATACACACTGAATGTTTTGATACAGTTATTGTTTAGTATTCTCCCTTACAAACCTGCTTCGTAGTAAGCGAATGCCGTAGCACTTGAAATGTTATTTTTTTTTATAAAAGTTGTTGAGAGTTTTTTCACTTACTTTACTGCATTTCTGTATGTCTTATTGCGTAGCGCATAATTCTGCGCTTATTTTTTTAAATGTACCATTAGTGCTTCGCAATATGATAAAATTTTTTAATGGGTTTGTTCAAACTATTTATGCTTTTTAATTTTTTTTTTTAATATTTTTAATTAGGCTAAAGTTCATCAAATTTAATTTTCATTAAATTATTTTTATGAAGAAAGTTATTTAACAACATGAAATTAATTAAAATGTATTGATAATTTTTCATTCTTGACTGAAGCTGGGCTCGAACCCAGGCGTTATTACGGACAGGTTACCCTTACATGTTTCGATTGCAACCACTCAATCTCTTCAGAGGGCTTGCCGTTTAACACTCGCAGCCATCGACGACTGCTGACGTCAATAGTCAAACATCAATCCTTAAACCAAATTGTATTTTAATCTTTGGTAGATCGAAATTTGCTTTGAATGATTATTTTTAGAACATTTAGCTTTAAGTACATTTAGTGGATAAGTTATAACATTCTTCCTTATTTTGTCCCTTTTAAATGCAGGAATAATCACTTTAAACAAAGATCTTTAACGAACTTTAACAATTTTGCAAATTTTAAACAGAAATCGCCATAAAGTAAAAAAAAAAAATTTTTTTAAATTCAGAAACTGGAGTTTTGATCCTTTAGTTTATATTTTAAGATTTATTTCTTATGATTTTGATGTGTTTTTAATTGAATTTGCAAAAAAAAAAAAAAATTTTTTTTAAGTTTTCGTATTTATGCAACTGAAACAAATTCAGTGCGTTAATTCAGGCAGTCGTGATCGAATACTCTTTCAATTCGATAGCAATATTATTTCTTACTCTTTGAGTCGATACTGAACGAGTCGAAATTATTTTTTCAGTGTTGTGGAAACTCAAATAAATGCGTTCAGTATCGACTAAAAGAACTATAAAGAAAATTGCTTTCGAATCGAAAAAGTATTCGATCGCGACTGCTAAAGGTTGAGACCACAGTTGCTAATCAAATCCGATCAAGTAAATATGTTTTATAAAGATTTAAAAAAAAAAATAACAAATTAAAATTAATATCAATTTAATCGCTATAAATACTATAATAAAAATCATATACAAATTCATTTCTTCGTATAAGTTTTCATGGAATTACCTTCATTTCTAATGATGATTATTATTTCTAATAATATTTTATTCATGTAGGTATGTACAATTGTGTTTTATGTGTGTGTGTTTTTGGGTCGATATCTATATAAATTATTCATTCATTTGGTTCCCAAATGTACGTTTCAAAGCAGTACTACGTAGTACGTTCTACAAGTTTACATACATAATTATGTATTTAAAACTACGCGCACTTATATACCTAAAAAGCTATACATACATATGTACACATGTATATACACATGTATATGTATAATCATGTGTCGAAAGCAGCGACATACTCTCAGTATCGAGTTTGTGAACATTATCTTTAAAAGATGTGCATACGACTAAATAAATATTATATGAACAAAAACAAAACAAAAAAAAAAAAAAAAAAAAAATAGTAACTATTACTCATCATCACTGCGAACAAACTACAGAATACAACACACAACTCAAACTATAAAATAATTGTTAATTTTTTGTCGGCACATGAGCTCTCTAGCTCACGTTGTGCACAAAAAGAGCGTAAACAATTTAATCTGTTACCAATACAAACCCATTTTTACACAGATACTTCACATAGATACTCATGTATACAAAATTTTACAAAACAACGTGCTCTCTGCTGCGTTTTAAGCACTCTTTTTCAAAAGACTCGTTTAGTTAAGAATTTGTTTTTTTCCTAGTTCTGCGACTCTCTTGGTGATGCTAAAGAACTAATGGAAACAACAACAAAAACAATCATCAGCATAAAAATAAATAAATCTCACTGATAAATCAAACGTCTGCAATTGGTGAATTTAGTCCATTGAGGCAAACAAAAACCCCGATTTTTTACTCAGATTTTTAGCAACTCAGTTAGAAGAGATGCGCTTACATTCAGAGGGACATGTCAGAGATGAGAGAGTCGGAGTTTGTATGCGTGCTTGACATGTGGATGTTTCGGATGGGGATGTTGTTGTTGCTGAGATGAAATCTTTTCTTTATTCTTCAAGAGTTTTTTGTTGTTGTTGTTTAATGTTTTTTTTTCAGTTAAGTTCATCCAATCCCATAATGACAATTTAGAAATCTGTTGCATACAAACAGGAAGCTCTACGATTGGAAGATGACAAGTTTTTCTTCTTGGCTTCTTTTATGCTGAAAAACAACAACAACAGAAAAGGAGATTTTATTTGTTAGTTTTTCTCTCTGTCTCTTTCGTTTTAACGCATTTTCTTCTTCTTTTCATGATGATAAATTGGGCAGAGATAGTTTTATATTTTTACTGCTTTTTCTTTTCTTTTCTTTAGAGAGAAGGATGATTATCGACCATTTGGTTTGGTTTTTCTTTTTTACTTCTTTTGGATTTCTTTTAAATGGTCGTTGTAAAGAGCGATGGGAGAAAGGATGTGGGGTAAATTGTTATAGGTACATACAAAAAAGTTTATGTTGGTTATTTAGGTTGGGGAGAATATAAAAATTTTAGTCGGTGTTAAGGTTTAAAAAGGATTTATAGAAATTCTTTGGGTTCATAACTAAAGTGGAAATTCAGTCTAATTTGTAAAAATATTTCAGTTTTTGAGTTAATTTCAGCTGAACAGAAAATAAACTTCGGAAAAAATGGTTTATAATTTTCCCATTAGAACAGGATCCATTGACAACCGTGAATGTTGCCGGTGCTAGGATTTTATAAAGCACTCGCTCTCCCCATTTTTTCTGGTGAACAGTAACAAACAAGACACCTTATTGTTACTTTTTTAAACTAATATTTAAAAAAAAATAGCTAAAGCATAGAATTCACGGAATGTAAAAATCCACATGCGAAATTTCGACGTCATCACAGAAAGCACAGTGGCCATTGTGGCTTTCAACCAACGTCAAAATAACTTTAGAGCCCCATGCGCCTGTGGTTTCTCATATTCCTAGTTTTCTAGGCTTAACAGTGACATTTACAGTTCCCAAGCCACTAGTGTTTATAAAGGTAATTTAAATATACTAGAATTTGCAATATTGTGTAGTAACTTCGAAGGTTTTGATTTATTGTTCTTTAATTATCGGTTATGTTTTGCAAAGAGGTTTACTGATTTGCAAAAAATCATAATGCTTTGCAGTCAAAGTCAAACAGGTATCAACAATTCGCTTATTTTGTATGCTGCGATAACTTTTTTGGTGCACTCCGGGACAGAAAACATTATAAAATTTTAAATGGTTGAATTGTAGAATGCAATCAAAAATCGAGTTGCTTTGCAACTGACGTTTTGGAACGGAACTTATTATGAAAAAGTATTTAAAATGTAATCAACATTGGAGCTGAAATCTTCCAACATTTGCTTGAAATTATCTCCTCGCCTCAAAGTCGTTGAAATAGCTTTTATGATTTGTTTAAAATCTTATGTTGTTCTTTCTTCTTCCTTCATCCTTCGCTAACCTTCTAATCCAAAATGTATAGGCCTCTAGAGAGAACAGTGCTAAGATCTTTGCAGAGACAAAGTTTGAGAAATGACTCAGAATTTATTTGCTGCGGCAACAACTTTAATTGTATGCCCTGTGCAATGAAGGGGATTTTCAGTAATTTCCTAAATTTCTGTGCAGAATCTTGGTTGACGCCTACGGACAGGACAATTTCCTAAAATATACTAAATTCAAATTATGCTACAATTAAAAAGGTGACCCCAGTAGTCCAGCTGAATATTGTTTACGAATCTTACATTATGTCACAATTGGTCTACAATTTTGTTTGTTTATAAATAAGAATAGTTGTTGTTGCATGATAATTTATAAGATTATCTACAAAAAATACATGTTGTTTTTGCCTTGTTGTACTAGGGTTACCTTATTAATTGTACCATGATCAAGAATATTTTTTAGGTATTGGATTTTTTACCATAATTTTACAAAATTTTAAAATTTATGAAAAGTTTGTTTATTTGCCTATAAATTTTTGAGACGAATTCGTTAGACGGAAATTGATACGGAGGTAACCACTCCTGAATTAAGAGTAACTCTTTCGGCTTTCGGCTTTACTGCGTCGGAAAATTTTTAGTACAATTCTGTATTTTAAAATTTTTTCAAAAAGTTTTTTTTAAATTTTCTCTTAAAATAAAAATGGTTGAACGGTAATATTTTAAAAATTTTATGGGTCCATTAATATGATAAGCAATATTCTTAAAAAAAAATAATCTTATCAGTAAAACAAAATTATATATAAAACAAAGAGGAGGAGCTCTTAAACAATAATTAATGGTCTGTTCGTCAATTTCGAACGAATACTTCGTTCGCTTCACTTACATTTAAGACAAAAACAAATTTTAAAATATTGTTTTTGTTTTACTTGTAAGTTAAGCGAACGAAATCTTGGTACGAAATCGACGAATAGGCCACAATTGAAAATATTTAAAATAAAAAGCAGGAAAAACCAAATAAGAGCGGAATATTCGGATATGCCAAATTTCAATAGCCTCCACCAAACAAAGATAGGAGAAGTGCACTCATTTAACAGTTTCAACTAACACTTAGTGATATTGAAAAAATTATTGCAATCATTTTGTTGATGTTGAGTGACGAATTGAAACTTTGCATCCTCAATAAACATGAGTGTGAATGATGTTAAAAACTTTTTCACTCTCAAAAAAAAAAAAAGAAAAAAAATTTGTTTGATTTAAAAAAAGCAATCATCAGTTTATTAAAACTTTCTTGTTCTTCACCCATTTGAGTGCAACTCAATATTTTGCATTAAATTTGAAGTATAAATTAATTTGTGTTTAATTGTCCGCACTAATTTAAATCCCAAGACTCAACTTCATAAGAAAAAACAAAAAAAGGTAACAGTAAAAAAAAAATGCATATGTTGGCATGCTAAATTCTTTATAAGGCTTGCAAAAGGAAGATAAATTGTATGTTGTTGACAGCACAATTTTATTATTGACGATTCCAAACTCTGTGATGTGGTTCACAATTTACGCGATTTTTTCGTAAGTGTGATTTCCATTGGGTTGACGTCAAGCCAATGCAAAAAGTTTTTTGTCTGCAGTAGTGCAGACATATTAAATGTAAATGCTGCAAAACAAAGTTTAATTTTATGGACTCAAATGCAAGAAAGTTTCTGCAGAAAATGTTCATTTATATGGACGATAAATATTTTTTCATTTTTGGATTCAATATCAGCTTCGAATTTTTAAAACATCATTTTCATTTCATCCGAATAAAATAATTTAAATTTTTCGATTAATATCATATAGAATTTTTTTGTAGTTTTCACTCAGAATAATAAAAATAACAAGTAAGAAAGTATAGTTGGTCAAGCCCGACCATATGATACCCTACACCACAGTATTTAAAACACATCATGCTTATGTGTCCATATAAATATGGATTTATCTATGTTTATAAGCTGTAGTGTTATAGTTATAAATTGTAGTGGGGAATGTAAGATGAGATAAACCCACGGTTTATTGTTGTTTAAACTTTGATATTATTACAAGTAGAACAGTTGCTATCAGTCTTATACGTTTAACAGTTTTATTTGGTTTAATATCTTTAGTTTTTCTAAAATCTTTATGGATGAAGTTTCCTGATGATCTGGCCTAAGCAACCAGTGAAATGCGCATAGGAATAGCTTATACCATCAACAATAAATTTCAAGTGTTTTTATCAAGAATAAAAACTGGGAATTAAGCACGAATAACAAAATCTTTTGAAATGTTTATAAACTTCATTAAAATCGATTTGAAAGTTTGTAAGAGGCAGAATTTGCCCCTTACCTCCCCTTGTGGTCCTATTTTTAACAAACTGCATTGATTATGTGCCCATATAAATATGTTTCTATCTAGGATTAAAATTTCATGGATATTATTCATAGGATGAATACTTTCAATAAAGTAAAAAAAAATTTTTTTTATTATTTTTTTTAATTATTTTATTTTATTTTTTTTTTTTATTTTTTTTTATTTTATCTTACTTTATTTTATTTTCTGTCTCTGGCGGGATTCGATCGCGCAACCTCGGTGCTGATAGACTAGCTCACTACCAGCTAGTCTACCGGGGCATTGTAGTTTTTGGATAAAAAAAGATTAAATTGTCCATAATAACAATAACAACGTTGATTGAAAGTGGATTGAATGTTTTTGTTTCATTACTATAATGACATTTTTATTTTCATAATGAAAATTTAAATTTATGAAGGCAATTATTGAAATATGTTGCTTTTATAAAAAAAAAATTTTTAATTCATAAAATTAATGGCATAGATCTAACATTAGATGTATGAAATTAATAAATCTTACATTTTTTAATTAACAATTAAACATTTTTTTAAGGAAACTATAATTTTGTATTAATTTATGAATATAGTTATGTTTGTATATTGTTTTTTTATGTTCCCAATTAAAATTTTTTGTTCACCTTGGACAAACTTAAGTTTTCATATATCCAATGAAAATTTTTTACGTAATTACGAAATCCAATGAAGCGATTTTAACGAAAATTCTTCATTATAACTATGAAATTCCATTCAAACAATGAAAATTTTCATTTACCCAAGGAAAATTTTTTATAAAAATGATTCATTAAATATATGAAGCATTTTTCTTTCAGTGTGGCAATAAGAAGCTATGTACCAAATTTGATCAAATTATCTCCAAAATTGCGACCTTTACTTTGCGCACAAGGTTACATGGACAACCAGCCAGCCAAGCGGACGGACATCGTTAGTTCGACTCAGATAGTGATTCTTAGACGATCGGTATACTTTATACCACTATTGCGGTGTGGGTATAAAAATAATTTAATTTAGTATCCAAAATTTTTTTATTCGTATTTATATTCAAAAATTTCATAACCAATAATTTTTTAAAGATTAGTGAGATTATGTTTATATGCAGCTTTTTTGCATTCAATCTACGTTTAGTGATACTCATAAGGGCCCAGAGATCAATATTGTAGAAATTAAAAATGGAATGACAAACTTATATATACCCTTTCCGCCTGTGGTGAGGGATATAATTAATTTAAAATATTTTAAAACTAGAATTTAAAAGATAATAGTCGAAGTAGAAGACATTAATCTGAGAGTAAGAAAATATTCTGACTATAAAACAATAAACAGGGTATAAGATTATGTATAAGCAGTGATGTTAAAAGTAGGGAAAAATCCCTATTGGTAGAGACTTTCTTCTAAAAAAAATAGCCGTAGGGAAAAAAGGACAGATTTTTTGAAATCATTAAAATGTAGGGACTTTTGAATTATGTAGCGAACATAGAATACAAATAAAATTGTTAATACGGCAACATTTAAAATTGCTTAATTTCTTTGAGTCGTCGCTTGCCGTCATTTCAGCTTTGATTTTAACTTTAATATGAGAAAATCGCTTTTACAAGAATGGAGATCGTTTGAAATCAAATTTCCAGAACAATAAATACGCAATTTGTAAAAGATGGGTATCAAAGAGGTTTTGAATTAAGGTCACCAAAATTAAAATTTTGAATGAAGATAACTTTGACTTATCACTGCCACATGCCAATACAAATAGCGAAATGATTTTTTATATCATCACTGATGTGTTGGCGCAAAGGAAAGAAATGAGTCATAAGATTTTATCTTCAATTTGCATAATCCGCTCTTTTACAAGACGAGTTTAAAAATTGTACCTTCTAGTGTACCAAAACTTATTTAAATAAAAATGATATCCTTACACCTGTACAAATTGATACGGGCAACCAATTTATTTTTCTAGTATCCAAACAAAATCCATTCCATTTTAAGTGAATTTCTATCACTTTTTTGAATATAAATGATACACTCGTTGTGAATCCAATGAATCACATCAAATAATCATTTGTGATTTTCTGATCCCAATTTAATTGTAGTTTTTATAATAATTTTATTTTTGGTATTATTTTTCAATCGTTAATTATATACATAAATACTTATGTAGTTTTTGATTATATTTTAAATCATTTTTTATCGTCATATTTTTGAATTTTTTCTCTGATAAAAGCAGCACCATTATGGCTTTTAATGTTTTGAACAAATTTTATTTTAGAACCAAACAAAAGTTATCGGGTTCTCGTTCTCGTTTTTTGATTTTCATTAATTGAAAACAATTTTTGGGCTTCATTGATCAAGTGATAAATCAGTTTTTAATCATCAAAAGTCATCTGAGAATACTCATTTAGGTTATTTTTACAAAAGAGATCGCTGAAATGCTTGCTAGGAACAACTTTAAATAAAATGTATATACATTAATACAAATGATCTTATTTGTATTTATATTTAATCATTAAAAGTTGTAGGGATTTTTGTAGAGACAAATCTTTTAACGCGTAGGGAAAAATAGGGATTTTTTACGGGCTGCGTAAGGAATTTTCAAAAAAGTTTATAACATCACTGTGTATAAGACTCTTGAACGTCTAAGTAACAAACTGTAGTTTGAGTATAAGATTTCTGGCGATTTATTTTCTGAGAAATATGTTGCATTAATGTTGCATGTCCTACATTTTTGTGCTCGTTTGTACAAAAATTACAACTGTGGAGAAAATGTTCATGCTCTTTTGTGAATATGTTGTTGAAAAACATGCAAAACATGTTGCATATTTCACCTTCACTTTACCTAAGGTGTTCATACTGCCCTGTTTAACAACTATGGTACTTACTACTTTGTTTGTTCAACCAAGGTTTTAAGTCTATTTATATTATAATCGTTTTAATTATTCTTAGTCATAAGTGATGTCAATAAGTTTTTTTTTAAATCGTAATAGCGTGCAGCAACGGCTCAGATAGCTTTAAAAATCGCTAATGAAGTACATTAATGATGAAAATGTAATAGTTGTAAATAAAAGCAGCTAATTGTGTTCTATTGAAATTGCACAACATGTAATATTTCGAGTGATTATATGTAACATTAGAAAATGTTACATGTATATACTGTTACATATTTTTGTCCGAAAAGAAATCGCCATTATTTTAAAAATTATCATGTATTTTGATAAATTTTTTTAATAAATTAAAATGTTTTTAAAGATCAACATCCGGCCATGCTCTGTAAATCGAAATCAAGTGAAATTGAAATCGAACAAATTTTGAAAAGTTTGCTGCGTTTGAAGTTTATAAACATATTTCCTTTTATATTCCTCATACTTTGAGGACCACTTACCTTTATAAGAACTACTTTCAAAATCAAGAAAAAAAATTTTGATTTTCAGAACATGGCTGCATCGTGTTGAAATATTAGATTCCGGAAATAATTATTCATTAAACCTTTTAAAAAAGTATTTAAAAAAATCCTTACTTTTATTCCGAACGATTTGATCTACAACTTTCTTTTATGACCAAGCATTTACCCGCTTATTAAATTTATTTTGACCTTTGACCTTTAAGTTAATTCCCATTAACAAAAATTCTTTTAGAACCAGAAAATTTTATTTAGCATAAAAACTAAAATTTTAGGTTTGTGTTGACATATCGTCAGCTCATTATTGGTTTTGGCGCATATCATGGTAATTTCCCCATAATATGCGCCAAACTAATAATGATCTGACGATATTCAATTTAATATATAGACTTAAAAGATTAAGGTTTTACCTTAGCCTGGCCACAATGTCGACCGTAATCGTTCGTTTGAATTTTCAAAGACAACAGCTGAGTTGCGCCTCCACTAAAAAGTTTAAGCACGAAAAGTCGATCGAAAATGCAAGCGACGGAAAACGTTAGAGTTTTCATACGATTTTGCTGCCCACTAAGAAATATTATGCGACCACAAATATTTTAAAATCAGTCACTTGTGTTTTGGTAGTCGACAGAGGCATTTTGTTGGAACAATTAACGAACTTAGTGTTTGTCACACCAACACTAAATTAATATTTTTTGTATACTGCTTTGCAAACCTGTGGAGTCGCAATTGAGGTTTTTGTACCCACAAAAACTCGTGACTCCGACTCGAAAATTTTTCGGCATTAAAAATGTTAAAAAATTTTCTAATATTTTCCAAAATAAAAGTTCTTTGTAATTGGCCATGCAATATTTAAAATATCTATTTGAAATTTTAACAGAATAATTTTGTTGCTATTTTTAACCATTTAAAAGGTACTACAGTTAAATAAGGAGCAGTCTCATACACGTTTAGCATCAAAGTAACAGTCGGAGTGGGAGTTAGAACTATTTTTTGACGACTCCACAGCCCTGCTGCTTGGTTTATGTTTTATTTACTACTTTGTTTTGCTATCTGCTTTGTTTGTAGCACATAGTTGTATTTTTATGGCTTAATTTAAATGTTTTGCCAATTTTTATTTTCAAACTAGCGCATAACTTGTGGAATAGTTGTTGTGCCAATATTGTCATTTGGCAATCATTTGACAATAAATAGATGGATTTCGTAAGAAACGTTAGTTCTGAAAAGCCGATAGTTAGTGGGCTGCTGAAGTTGTCGATCGAAATCATGGGCCAGGTAGTTCATTTTAAAACTCTTAGCTTCAAAAATATTTTTTTTTTTTTTAAACTTGTATTAATCATATGTCAAATTATTTCAGACTTTAATTGAGAAATTTGAAGTCAATTACTTCCAATATTAATTGTTAACTTTAACCCTTAAGTCGGATTTAATTTTTTTTTTTTTTTTAACCAAAAATGTTTTTTAAACTTACAGCACAAGTATTCATGATTTCAGTAAACAAATTTGTCCTTGATATATTAATTAGCAAAAAAAAAAAAAAAAAAAAAAAATTTATTGCACCAAATAAATATTCAATATTCTTTAAAGTCTAAATATTAAAAATAATAAAAAAAACAAACAGAAAATTATTTGAACAATCTAAATACGAGTTCGAATGAGTAACATTTTATTTGTATATATTTTATTTATCCATTTCCACACCCTTATAAAAGGCAAATAAATAAAAAATATAAATAAATGATGTTAAAAAAAAAAACTAAAAAAGTATTGAAAAAAACCAAGTATTCCAATCAATAACGGCAAGTCATTGAATAATTTATCATTGAGAGCACTTTATACTTTCATAGATACAAAATATACTAAAAAGCAGCAACAACAATGGCAACAAATAAAAGCAACAACAACAACAACTATAACAACGACGACAACATCACTATCAAGAACAAATCCACCAACAGAAATCGTTATAAGCATACCACCAGCGACATCATGAAGCAGTAAAATCAAAGAATGTAATCGCTGAAAAGATATTTTAGCTCCTTCGTAATATTATCTTGATTTAGTTTGAACTTTGGTTTTGAAGTAAAAATAATGGCCTATACCCATAGTCAAAATAGTGTATACTTTTAACTAAAACCGACTTTAAAGGCATGTAAACAGCATTGTTCTAAAGCAGTGACCCGGTGGCGAACGTCATAGTGATTCAGCGTGACAAACGCTGACAATATTAAATCAGGTAATAAATGGAACAGAACAAACAGAAAAAAGAAACGGTCCGTTATTTTCTGATTTATTCATTATACTGTTGTTATCCATAACTCCCTAAATATCATAACTCCCTAAATAACGCACGCACACAAAGATATTATGTGCTTGTGTGCGGTCGCAGAGACTGATAATAGTCTGATGTTTTAAAACGAACAAAGTTGTTGTATACATGTGAATTGCCGACCGTGTCTGTGTGAAAAATATGATTATTGACTGCCTCGCTAGGCTATGGAGTGGCTATCACTGTTCTAAAGTATACTATGATGGGCCTATAACTTTTTGAAATCTGTATACCTTTTTATAAAAGTACTAAATGTATCTATCGACAATACAATATTATTGGGTTTTTTGCTCTACACTATTCAATAAGTTGAGCAATATATAAATCAATCTATGCAAAAAGAAAAAAAACAATGCACACATGTGCGTTTTGTACAATGTTGTCAACACTTTACTCCATATTTCTTTTTGCACTATATAAATCAAAAGGCCACGATATCGTGCAAGCTTCTAATATAGGGTTATCAATAAAGTTAAATAAGACCCACATACGGCTATGATTTCAGTGAAATATTTATGTTATTACAATTCTTCGACCTTGCCATTACGTACGAAATACAATGGCATTTAAATAGCCACCTCGAGATTAGTTGCAGCAGACGAGGTAGTTTACAACCACTTTTTCGGTATCTTAGCGATAACTTGACAAATATTGGCTTTCAAATGCTCCAATTTATGGAGATTATCCGTCCCAAAAAAATTCTAACGGCGTCAAATCGCATGATCTTGGCGGCAAATTGACGTTACCAAAACGTTAAATTATACGGTCTGGAAAATTCTGATACAGTAAAGGCAACATCGGTCGTTTTGTGAGGCTCGTGGTACCAGATTGTTAAAACCACATATCGGCCAGTTCATATCCTTCAATTTGGGCAAAAAAATTTTTTTAACAAATTTGGATTCTGCGCTACACTTTCACTAACAGAGCGATATTTTCGGCAAAGCTGATGATGCACACGCCTGACCACATCTATAACGCTTTTTGTCTTCTTAATTTTTTTTATAATCTTGCCAATTCCTTACACAGTAGGTCAATAATGACTAATCACCACATAATGCTTGAAAGGCGGCCACGTTTGAACCACCACTTTGTAGTAAGTTTTAACTATTTTTACGGGTTCTTTGGCTGTTAAACAATCCATATACGTAAATGGCAAATTTTTCACTAAATAAATGACACTTTAGATGACAGATAATTAACAGCTGACAGTCTTGCCAGAACGGCAGTTTTAAATCGCTAAATGTATAACCCTTTTTTGTTGTGCAATATTAATTATTACCCAATAACATAGCAAATGTATGGGTTCATCCTCCCAAAGAACTAATTCCTTTAAGACACCTTATTTTACAAACGCAAAATCTATCCCAAATGTACAAAAGAGTAAAAGACGCAACTGAAATAAAATCAAACTAAGAAGAGTAAAATAAAACTAACAAGAACCTCCAATTTAGAAGAAAAAACTACAGCAAATAATCCACTATAAATAATACACAATAAATATCTAGTGGTAGATACATTTTTTAGTTTCGACCTGAAATTGGGAATGAGAATGTAAATGAGAATTCCAAATACATACTGCTGGTTGCTTGGATACTGTATTCGATGGAAAATGTTCAAAACAAACGATTTTCGTATTCGGTTTTTCAGCACACAATGGCAATGAGGGCTAAAACTACAACAACAATAAAAATTTTATGAACAGAAAAACAACAACAACACTGCACTGCAGAAAAGTGGATTTTCACACAGTAAATTCTTATTTATTTTGTTGTTGTTGTTGTATTATGGAAAAGAAAACATTAGGCACCTGCCTTAAGCCCGCACTACAACCAACAGCCAGCAATATCAACACCCCACCGCACCCCTTAAGCAGAAGGCCACCTTAAATACAGAGAGGAGTCTCCACAAATGTCTAGATGAAATCATAGAAAATTGTTGGTATAACGAATAGACTAACAAAAAAAAAAAAAAAAATGATGGCAGAGACTGACTGAGGGCATCCACAAATGGAATAAAAACATAAAGAATAAACAATAAAAAAGAAACACAAAAATCAATAAAATACGTAAAGAGTGGAAAAAGCACAAGGTGAAATAAGATAAAAATTATAAAGAGAAAAGGACAACATTGAAGGAAAGCTAACATTTTTTGATGAAATAAAAAACTTAACAATTTATTTTAGGGAAACATTTTAAAGATTTAATTCAAGTATAAGAGCGCAGTTTATGAATTAGAATGTATTGTAAATCCAAGAACTGTGAAAGCAATTTAAGTATAAGAAGGTAGTATAATTTGAGTTTAAAAAACGGTAGGCTAATTCAAGCGTGTATTAATGCACGGTAATCTGAATATAAAGCAGAACCGCTTTATAATAAATATAAGTTAAATAAGTAGGCTGATTATACTGCATTAATGTGAGTATAAGACGGTATATCGATTATAGGAAGATAAGAAGATCATATATGTAAGTAGTTCGATTATAGAGTAAAGGCTCAGTTAGCCGGGAGTAACAGTAGTCTTACCGTAAAAAAGTAAGATCCATCTATTTCTTACAGATTGAGACGTAACATCTTACTGATAACTATAATCGTTCTAATTGCTTTGCATACAACAAAAAGAAACAGCTGATTTGCCACGTTTCTGTTACTCCCGGCTAACGGAGCCTTAATAGTCTGAGTGTCAAATAATAATATAAATACAATACAGTACAGCAATACTTTGAGACTGTTTATTGATATAATACGGTTATAGCAGTCTGTGTGTGAGACAGTGTTCTGATGATAATATTATAATGTAAGTAAAGACGGTATTTCCATAGTTAATCAAGATCAAGTGAAGATATCAGCCAGAGCTGCACTATGCATATATCTCTGGATATACGATTATACCAATTCTCCCGCTTCGCAAGACATTGCTGCCATCCTTCAGCCTTAAAGGGTCCTTTATTCCCAATTCCTCAATGAAAAAACCTACACCTTCAAAAAAGCGAAAGTGTTTGTATAAGACAGTGGATAGATTACACAGTGCAACAAAATTCGGTTCATCGCCGCCAGCCTCAATACTTGCAACGCAAAATGAAACTGGACTACTGGTAGAGCAAATCTGCCTAAGGGGCTTGAAAAGTTAGCTCGGGTTTTCGAGATTTCGGACCTTGAAGATTTTTTAATTTTTGGAAACGGCGTTTGAATAAGTAAAAAAAATATACTAAATGTACTTCAGAGCTAAAAAGTTATTTCCGAAGTCTTCAGTAAAATTGTATGGCGATTCTTTTCGTAGAATCTATTAACCCTCTAGCTCTTATTTAAAACGGCCCTTTTTGTACTCTTTTCCAACTTTTGCACAAAAGTATACTAAAACGGTACTTTAGAGGGTTGAAATGTTCTACAAATATTTTCTGCTTCAGATTTCACTAGGATTCTTCGAAGACCAAAAGTTCGTGCAATATATGCAAAATGCTAAATGCGTAATAGAGGAAAATTTAAAAGTAGCATATATTTGTAATTTTCACAAAAGCAGTGGTAATTAATGTGGTGTTTATAGAACACGAGCGCCTTACTCGTCCGTTCAACTAACATTTAAAACAAAAACAAAATTTCGAAATTTGTTTTAAATGTAAGTTGAACGGACGAGTAAGGCGCTCGTGTTCTATAAACTACACATAAGTCAAAACAGTGTAAAGTATTTCTTAGCTAAATGGTATACAATTATTTCCGGTTAATTGAGTTTAAAAAATGAACGACTTTTGACGAAATTAAGCGGGAACTCAATTAAGCAGTACTCTGTTAATTGAATCGCCGACGAAATTAAAACGAAAATCTCTTAGTTGAGCAAGATGTGCAATAAAGCGAAACACCCATATGTAGATAAATAATAAAACTCATCTCTTTATTTATTTTATACACTGATAGAAAAATGCATCATCATATTGATGATGCCACAACATCAGAATTGTGCCATCAATGTTACTACAAATGGCATCAATGATGCAAAAAGTAACATCAATCCAATGACTAACGTGTTCGTACAATTTTGTAATTTCTTTTGTGTCATCTATGTTATGACTATAGTGACATCAATACGATGCCACATTTTGTATATTATTAACTATTTACAATGTATTATAAGAAACAAAAATTCCTATATTCTATTTTTTTAAATTATTTAGTTAAATACATAAATTTTTTAAAGTAACATGATTACGAAAACCATATGGGGCATGGTGCTGGTGTCTTATTATTGAGAGTTCTGCTGTAAACAGAGGTCGTAATTTAACAAACGTGAAACAAACATATGTAATGGGTAAATAAATAATAACATTCTCTCGCTTTGGCTTAAGTCAATTCCAATGACTTTGACTTAATGTCAAATTGTCATTAAATTGATGCTAATGTGTACTTTCTCCGATGTTACTGCGTCATTGCAGTGAGAACATGTTCGTCATTTATGTGATGCCGACGTGTCATCCCATTGATGACATAATTTCATTTTGACCCTGATGACACTTTGGCCAAGTGATGTTAAGGTTGACATCACCATGATCAAAAGTGTCATGGGGTCAAAAACGAAGACACTTGTCTTAAGATTGATGTCAAAATACATAAGCGTTATGACGCCTTTTCTATCAATGTATAACATTTATTTATATACCAGACACATGACTCTCTTTTTTTACGTTTGTGGAGCAAAAACACATTAAGTAAACGGAAACAATTAACCGAAACATTCGCTCTTGTTTTTCGCAATGCGGTCTTATGTTGCGAAAAGCGGGTGACGCAATTAAACGGAACTCAACTAAACGGGTATTTTTACATTGACAGTTATACCGAATGATTTCGTTCCATGATTTTTAGTGCAATTAAATGGGAAACACAATTAAGCGGAGCTCAATTAACCGAAAGCAACTGTATTAGGAAAATATCTTATGGCATTTTTTTTTAGAAAAATTAATCCTATATTTTAATTTTCTGGAGCCTTTTTTGTCCTCGCTTAAAAAAAAAAATACTTAAAATATACAATAAATATGCCTAATATGTTATACACTAGATGACCCGTGCGAATATTTCGCACCGTTAGTTGTCATTGTTGTAACATAAAATGAAAATAATTAATATACATTTTAGTAACTTCAATACATTTTAAAATATAATTTTTATCAATGAAAATATTAATTTTCCAATTTGTAATTATTTTTCGTCATTAGTGTTAGAAATAAGCTTTAAAATGAGATATCATTCATTAAATTTGATGCGGTGGTATGGGAGATATTTGCAACCCACAAAAAAAAGTGCTTTAGAAATAATATATATGATACTTATATTTTGCAAAACAAGATAAACGTGTTATAAGTCGGTAGACAGATTGTATGACAATAGTCAGATTGTACGGCTAAAAATTTTAATTAACCCTTTGATGTCAGAATTAAAGTGGGCGTGGCTTAAAATATTTTGAATACATATGGTTATTGGTGAAGCCCTTAATATGAACTGATATCAATTTAAGACTCTATCACATCTGGTTTTACCGTTATGAGATGTTGCTTATAAGCAACATTGCGCCATGGTGATACATTTTAAAACACAAAGTAATATGGATATTTTATTATTTGTTTATTAATTTTTTATACATTTTATGTGCGGTATGAAACAAAACAGTTTTTTTGTGGGTTACAACGTAAGTGTACGTGACATTTTGATTTTGGAAGCGTTTGAAATGTTGGATGGTGCTGGTGAATCTCGTCCCATGCTTGAAAGGGCTGTCGATGGACGACCTCTTTTGCGTTGACTTACTGGCGTGATATCAGACGCGTGTAGAAGTTCGTTTGCTATCATCAATTGAAAGTTCAACAATGAAATATGTTTTGTTCTTCCATCTTGATTTTTTAGGTCCCTTCTATATAAAAACCAGCTATTGTCCACTGCTGTACTGAGGCACCAGTTCACAATACGCATATACCACTTCCTGGAACGGTGGACGATAGTTTGAATTTAAAACGCTTTTTTTAGTATCAGTCTAAATTAAAGACAAAAGACTGAGTTAATGACTTTTTTCCAAATATTAAAAAGATTTTGATTGAATAAAAGTCTGTTAATTAGAAAATAATTTTAATAAAACGAATACAGTAGATTATTCCATTTTTCCTTTTTCTGGAGTCTGGTTCTAAGACTGTAGTCTAAGTAATGGGTGATTTTTTAGCTATTATCTTTTTGGCAACACTGGTTTAAACAGCTGACGCACGTTTCGTGTTTTGTTTCACTGTCAAACATCTTCAGTTTGGTCTATAATTTAACCATGAATTTAATTTAATCAACCCACTGAAGCGGCTTTTCGGGCTATTGTGTCTAAATTTCGCACCAAATTTACATTGTTGGACATTAAACCACCAACACGCTTACGTAGAATGCGAAGTGAAGAAAATATCGCAGCTGTATCCGCCAGTGTTAACGATGACCATAAATTATCGATTCGTCGCCGTTCGCAGCAATTGGGCCTCTGTTACTCAACAACGTGGAACATTTTGCGGAAGGACTTAGGTGTGAAGCCTTTCAAAATACAGCTGGTGCAAGAATAGAATCCAACGACCTACCGCAACAAAGAATTTTTGGTGAATGGGCTCTTGGAAAATTGGCCGAAGATCCACTTTTTTATTTCACGTTCGGGAACGGTCAATTGGCCGCCTAGATCGTGCGATTTAATGCCTTTAGACTATTGATTGTGGGGCTATGTTAAATCTCATGTCTATACACACATGCCCGCTTCAATTGACGCATTGGAAGACAACATTGAAGCATTTATTCATAAGATACCGGCCGAAATGTTGGAAAGAGTACGCCAAAATTGGACTTAGTGGATGGACCCAGTCACGGTCAACATTTGCAAGAAATAATCTTCAAATATTAAATTATATGGACCGTACTATCGATTCAAATAAAGATTTCATGCATTTTTCTGAATTTTATGTGTTTTTTTAACTTTCCTATAGCTCTTAAAAAATCACCCGATATAAGTAGACTTAAAAGGAGCCATAATGTAAAAATAAACTGGATAAAACTTTATAAGTTTTTTCTTCGAGTATAAGACTCTGATATTTAAATTTTAATCGAATCATAAATCTTTTCTCTAACTCTTTCTGAGTTAAAGACATCAAGATGAATATGAAACAATAGTCTGGGTATAAGAATGTACCATTTAATTAATCATGTATGATAACAAAATTTTACATGCAGCAATTGAAAAATTTTAAAAAATCATCTGCTTAATTTAAGAGAATTTAAACACATTTCTAATTACATTGATAACAAAGGATAAGCTCATTACTTCAGAAGAAATATTTTAAATAAATATTGGTAGACCATAAACCAGATTTGATAACCCAAAACACATGTTGGAAAATAAACACTAATTTGTAATGTAAATCTGATTACATATCGCTGGCTTAATACTACAAGGTTGTAAGTTAAATAGCAAAAATATAGAGAAAATCAATTTCATAATTTCTTAGTTTTATTCTACTTCTACACCCAGAGAAAAAGCATGTTTAAATGTGGTCACCTCAAACAACACTATTTTTAAATAAAATTGTATACATATTATTATTAGTTTAACCATATTATTGTAACCGACAACTATATTATGGTTAAAATAGTCCTACATCAGGAAGCCAGAACCATATTATGTTTGTCTCCGAACATGTTATGGTTAATAATAACTAAAATATGTTTAACACTTTTAATATAATGGTTGGTTCTCAACCATAGCATGTTGCTCTTGGAAGAGAGGAACATTCTATTGGTAATTGTAAAACAAATTATTGTCATATTTTACCATAACATGTTTAGAGACAAGCATAAAATGGTTGCGGCTTTTTGATGGAGGACTAATTTAGCCATAATATGGTTGTCGATAACAATAGTATGGTTGTCGGTAACAATAATATGGCTATATTAAACATAATATGTTCAACATTTTCTTTAATAATAGTTCTGTTGGAGGGAACCATATTTTAACATGTTTTTTCTCTGCGTGTACCAAAAAAAAAAAAAAAAAAAAATAACGCAACAAAATTTATTTAAACAAGGTGGCCAATAACTTGTTGCCGTGTCTGGATTCAACCTTAAAGTTGTAAATTGTCCCATACAACCCTTAAGATCAAATAAATTTTACATACAACCTTGTAATATTGAGCCAGGATATGTAAAAGAAAAAAATTTAAGAAAACAAAAAGTAATTTCAATTTTTGGGAATACAAAATTTTAATTTCAAAAGATTAAGCACGAATAGCAAAATCTTTTGAAATTAAAATTTTGTATTCCCAAAAATTGAAATTACTTTTTGATAATAAACAGACAGTGCACGGCCTAAAAAACACTTAATTGACAACATCTTTTGTAAGTTGTTGTTTTTTTCATTTTGTTTTTCTTAACCTACTTACAACTACAATTAATGTTGAGAGAATTTCAACTAATTGTAGTGGGGAAATGTAAGATGAGATGAACCCACTGTTGTTTATTGTTGATGTGTTTTGTTTAAACTTTGATATTGTTACAAGTATAACTGTTGCTATAATTCTTATACGTTTAACAGTTTTATTTGGTTTAATATCTTTAGTTTGTATAAAACCTTTATGGATGAAGTTTCCTGATGATCTGGCCTAAGCAACCAGTGAAATGCATAGGAATAGCTTATCCCATCAACAATAAATTTCAAGTGTTTTTATCAATAATAAAAACTGGGAATTAAGCATGAATAACAAAATCTTTTGAAATTAAAATTTAAGAAAACATTGAACAACTGCTCAATTTAAGTAAATATTATAAAAATTAAACACCTTTAACAAACATTTTAAAGGTGGAACATTCCCCATCAATTATTGATAGGTACCAATTTCGATTAAATAAATTGTTTCTTTCTATTTCATTTTGGGTGCGTTTTATTTGAATAATATATTTTTTTCCGTTGTTTTGTACTTAAACCTGGAGATACGTTTCGTGACATTTCATTTTATCTTTAAGATTATTAAATGATTGACAATTCTTTGTTTTCTTTATTTTTTCAGATAATTAATATTTTTTTTCAATTATTGCCACAGTTTTGCGTCATAATCAGTTTCTCGAGATTTTCAAGGCAGATGACTTCTTATCAATTAAATGTTTAATTGAAAAAAAAGAAAAAAAAATCGTTATCAATTAACCACAAGCGAAATTTTTTGTTGACCTAAAATTTAAAAAAAAAGAAAAAAAAAGTTTTGTGTACTTAAAATTTCATTGCACGTTAAGTTATTTAAACAGAATTATCAAACAAAACTTTTGTGTCATTAAATAAATCTCTCGGCAAAAAATCAAAGCTCTATCTAAATATAATTGAAAGGAGACATTGACTTAAATAAGTAAAACAAAAAAAAAAAAAAAAAAAAAAATAGTCTTGCTTACCATCCATCTTCATTAGATGGACGAATAAATGAATGAATTAGTTTGCGTTGTATTTAGGTCCCCTTTCGGGTGCGTTTTCGAATTGAAAACAAAAAATAAAATTTCTTCTTCATTGGTCGCAGCAAAATAGTTGATGATTTCCATTTGTTTATGCAGAGCAGAAACAAGACATTTTAAAATAAAAAAAGAAACAAAAAATATTCATAATAATTATTTTATGGTAAAATAGAAAACTATAAACAAAAGTAGTAATACTCATGCTATGTTATTTTCAAGTTGTAGTACAGTGGTTTAGAAGTTAATAAAATTGCAATAAATGTATATTTTAACTGACTATTTCCGATTTGAAAAATAATTCTTTCTTTCGCACAACTACATTTAATACAAAAACAATTTCTTTATTCTTTGTTTTTGTTTCAAATGTAATTGTTCAAAAGACAGAATTCTTTCGCATATCGGAAATGGGCTATAAGTATAGGGTAATTTTTTAAGAGCTATAGGAAAGTTTAAAAAAAACACATAAAATTCAGAAAAAAGCATGAAATCTTTATTTGAATCGATAGTACGGTCCATATAATTTAATGTTTGAAGATTATTTCATGCCTCAAATGGTCCATCCGCTTAGTCCAATTTTGGCGTACTCTATCCAACATTTCGGCCGGTATCTTAGGAATAAATGCTTCAATGTTGTCTTCCAATGCGTCAATTGAAGCGGGCATGTGTGTATAGACATGAGCTTTAACATAGCCCCACAAAAAATAGTCTAAAGGCGTTAAATCGCACGATCTAGGCGGCCAATTGACCGGTCCCGAACGTGAAATAAAATGTTCACCGAACTCGCCTCTCATAAAGTCCATTGTAAAGCGAGCTGTGTGGCATGTGGCACAATCTTGTTGAACAACATGTCATGCAAGTCAAGCTCTAGCATTTTGGGCAAAAAAAGTTGGATAATAAATCACGGTAGCGCTCACCATTCACAGCTACGTTACGATTCGCATCATCTTTGAAGAAGAACGGTCCAATGATGCCACCAGCCCATAAACCGCACCAATCTGGATGCATTGGTAGCTCTTGCAATGCTTCTGGCTGATCTTCACTCCAAAATCGACAATTCTGCTTATTAACGTACCTAAATTTGCAAGCGTTTCATGGTTAAATTATAGACCAAACTGAAGATGTTTGACAGTGAAACAAAACACGAAACGTGCGTCAGCTGCTTAAACCAGTGTTGCCAAAAAGATAATAGCTAAAAAATCACCCGATATAAGACGGTAATCCAGAGTTGCCAGAACTGTTTGATAGGAATATGCCAAAACTTCAAAAATAAATCGGTTTAAATCTTAAAATGAAGATAATATGTTAAGATTAAAACCTAAAAGTTTTTATAGATTAAATTTACTAAAAATATGCTAAATTTTTACAAAAAAAAAAAAAAATTTAAAATCTGCTGAATTTTTATAAAAAAATATGGTAAATAAAAAGAAATTTTATTATATATTTCATAAAAACTTTTATTTTTTAAATATAAATAAAAATACTTTTATTTCTTGATTATTTATATGCTAAAATTATAACACTGAGGTAATCTGTCATTACTCTAAGTACAAAACAATTATCTGTGTATCAGATAATAGTCTGAGTATAGAATAATAACCTCCCCCCCCCCCCCCCCCTTAGTGGCGACTCCTAGACATTCTCAAAACATACTTGTTCCTTATCACCATCCAATATGGTACCCTGCAGCGCTTAGAATGCCCCTTCACGGGTCAAATGTATAACATACCCCACTTTATTTTTCATCCCCATCATTTGTCCCTAAGTTACCTACCCGAAATCTCTATTTCTTAAGGGGGCTCCCATACAAAAAGTATGACTGACCTCCATTGGTCTTTCGTCTTAAACATTTTCTCAAATAATACTTGATAAAATAACCCACTTTTGGGTTACGCGAGTATATGTTGTGAGAATGTTGCATTTCAAAATAACGTAATATCTCGAAATCAAATGCTAACCTAAAAACTGTTAGCACCACTGGATTCAGCGTACCTGAAATAGGATAACCCAAATCAAATCTTATTTTAATATTTTTTTATTTTATATCCTTAAGCGAGTGTGGCTGCCAATCTATATATATAAAAAAGGATGTGTGTATGTATTAATGTATGTAACGTATGGGCTCCAAAACGGCTGGGCCGATTTTGATGAAATTTTCAGGGAATCTTCAGAATATTCAGGCGGGTGACACTGTGAAGTCTGATTTTTGATTGTCGGTCTGCGGGCGGAGGGGCGTGGCAAAATCCAATTTTCATATTGCACCACCAATGACATATATATAATTTGGACGATTTTTTCTTTAAAATGATCGCCATGGTCCAACTGAGATTTATACGAAAAGAAAATTTTGCCCCGTCGACTTTTACGCCCACTTTTTTCGAATTACTTAAAATCAGAAAATGGCTCCATCGATTTGACAAATTTTTCTTTCAAATGTTCGTATTAATCCATTTTAAGTTTTGATCGAAAGAAAAATTTACCACGCGTACTTTTACGCCCACTTTTTCTATTAAGTGCATAACTTGAGAACGGCTTGACCGATTTGGACGATTTTTTTATAATGGTCCAACTTAGGTTTTTACGGAAAGAAAATTTTTCCCGCCCACTTTAACGCCCACTTTTTTCGATTTACCTAAAATCAGAAAACGGCTCCATCGATTTGACTAATTTTAAAAATCGAACGCAAACATTTTTCCTATTTTGGACAGGACAACGTCTGTCGGGTCAGCTAGTATTCAAAATATTTCGAGCTAGTGGATTTGGGCAGTTTAAGCCTTTTTAACTGCATATTTGAGATTCTTGTAAATTCTATTTTTAATTGTGAATTCTAAACATAAAAGGGGGCAGCTGTGTTATTCGAAGCAGTTTCTTTTGGCGCCTTTGGATTTTTTTAACTTTCGAGGCCAAGGTTGAGCCCCATAACTGAATACCGTAGCTCCAAATTGGCTTTAAGATAGAGTTGTTAAGTAGAAGTTTGCAATCGAGACTAAGAAATTTTAATTTGAATGGCTTAGTTTCATTTAAGTTAATTTTGCGTGACGCTATGTAAATGTTATATGTACGCATTTTTGCTCATTGACCTTTATCCTCCATTGTTTTAACCACTTTTCCAGTTCAATTATATGGTTCTGTAGGTAACGAGATGCTTCATGACGGTTTTAAAAAAGCTGTTGAAGTTTGTGTATAGTTGTTTGTCTGCATGTCCGAAGTATGTATTAAATACATTTAATGGAGTGCCTAAGATGCATCCTTGTGGGTCTCCAGAGTCAATTGGCTAAGGAGAACTTAAAAATCGCCTGCCTTAATTATAAATTTTCGACCGTCTAATTCGCTTTCTAACTTGTGTGCGTGTTATCGGGTAGAGTTCGATTCAATTTATAAGAAGGTAGTTTCGAAAAAGTAGGAGTATAAAACGACAGTCTGAGTATAAGACAGTGACCGCAGTAAAAGACTATGATTTGAGTATAGCAATCAAAGATCAAAACAACTTTTTTCACAGTTTAAGTAAATTATTTAAAAATAAATCTGTTTCTTAATAAAAAATAAAAGATTAACATTAATATAATTTATACTAATGTTTTATTATACCCACACCACAATAGTGGAGAGGGTATTATGCATTTGTGCTGATGTGTGTAACGCCTTAAAATATTGGTCCAAGACCCACATTAAAGCATACCGATCGTCTTAGAATCACTATCTTCACCACGAGGGAAGATAGGGGGAAATTTCTTCCTCTCAGAAACTATCAAACCGATTTCAACGAAATTTAAAACATAGATAGAACCATATCTATGTATATGGACACAAAATGTATGCATTTTTAAAAAATAGGACCGCGAGGGGAGATAGGGGCAATTTCTGCCTCTCAAACCGATTTTAATGAAATTTAAAACATAGATAGATCCATATCTATATGGACACATTAGCTATACAGTTTTTCAAAAATAGGACCACAAGTGGAGGTAGGGGGCCTCTCACAAACTTTCAAACAGATTTTTATGAAGTTTATAAGCATAGATCTATATTTATATGGACACATAAGCATGATGTGTTTTAAAATACTGTGGTGTAGGGTATCATATGGTCGGGCTTGACCGACTATACCTTTTTACTTGTTTTTTATGTATTATAGTTTTATAAATATTTTATAAAAAGACTTTTCTCTTATACTGTATAACTTTATTAATTAGAGTATAATACGATTAAAACTTTTTTAACCACTGTTCAAAGTATGCTTGTATATATTTAAATACAATTAAACTATTTGGTCAGTTTTTTTGATAATAATTTATATAAATCAGCCGTTAAAAACAACATTTCAATAGACATACACAAAAAATACAAACACTTTAGTTCGTAAATACAAAAAGTTGACAATAAATGCTTGTACGATTGAATATGTCTGTGGTATTTTCAAGATAATTTTTCTTACAACTGGGAGACAACAACAACAATACGATAGATTAAGAGAATAAAAAACATAACAGCAGACAGACAGAGGCACGTCTAACTGATAGGTGTAACGAGTCTATGAAAGTAGGCCTACCATCTCGGTTTAATATGCTGTAGTGTCATTACACAAAAATAAAATGAAAAAAAACCACTAAAGAAAAATAATAATGAAAATAAAAAATAAAACAGTAGTTACTTAAGGGTACTTTACACTATTACACAAGTCTTTCGTATTCCATAATACTTTGTGAGATAGAAATCTAATGAGTTTTGTTGCGACTGTCAAAAAATCGAATTAAACATTACAGTTTGTATGCACACACAGAAAAAATTTTGCACCAGTCAAAGCATTAATCAAAAATAAAATCAATTTTAATTAAAAATTTAATCAAGTGTGAATTAAATGTTTAATCAAGTGAATTGAACGTTTAATCAAATGAATTAATAGTTTAATTGATATTATTAATTTGTTTACTGTTGCAAATTAATATTGCCAATTATGCGTTTAATATACTTGATTAAAAGTTTAATTCACTTGATTAAACGTTTAATTAACTTGATTAAATTTTAAATTAAAACAGATTTTACTTTAAATAAATGCTTCTACCGGTGCAAAATTTAATCTGTGCACTATCACACATGAAATGAAAAGTGTTATTGTTTTTAAAAATTTCAAAAAACGAAGAAGTCGTATGAGATGTCAAACTGTTTTTCGTAATAATTGTCATTTTCATGACACTTTGCATTCAGACTATTACGCTTTCTCATTGAGCTTTTGACATGTATTAACTAAAAGTATAATAGTGTTAACTAGCCTTTAAGGCTTCTTTACACAATTAAACAAGTCTTTCGTATTCCACAATACTATAATACAATAATAAAAGCATTAATCAAATATAAAATCATTTATAATTAAAAATTTAATCAAGTGCATTAATCGTTTAATTAAGTGAATTAAACGTTTAATTGATATTATTAATTTGTTTACTGTTTTAAATAAACCCCGCCAATTAAACGTTTAATAGACTTGATAAAAAGTTTAATTCACTTGATTAAATGTTAATTAACTTGATTAAATTTTTTATTAAAACTGATTTTGTTTTTAATTAATGCTTTTACTGATGCACATTATTTTTCTGTGCACTATTACACATGAACATGTTTTTGTTAAAATTATCAAATGAAAAGTGTTATTGCTTAGAAAAATTTCAAAAAACGATGAAGTCCAATTATTTTTTTTAATACTTGTCATTTTCATAAACTAGCCTTTAAGGCTACACAGAAAAAATTATTTTTTCAATTCAAACAAAAAATTTGTAGAATCAAAAACTTTTTTGTCTGAAATCGGTCCTACAAACAAATTCGCATATTCAAACAATTTATTTTTTATTGAAAAAAACGCCGATTTTTTCAAACAAATAATTTTACAGAATCAAACAAAATGTTTACTGAAATTCATATACATTTTAAACAAATAATTTTGCTGAATCAACCAAAAAAGTTTTGGCACAAGCAATGACACGCACACAAGCAAGCACTGTTGGTGAAGATGAAGCAGAGCAGAGCGGCCGGCTGGCTTTGAGACACATTTTTTTGTTGGAATAATTTTTGAACGAAGTCTAATTTATAAACACAATGTTTTTCTTCGTCACTCACTTTAGCTGCATCCTTTCCTTTGCTTATGAAGAAGAAATGTAACCAAAAACGGCGGCAGACCGACTCGATATGTTTTTCGTCATCATTCTATATTTGTATTTGAAACTACATATTTGAAAAAATTGAATACGGGATTTTTTTTTTTTTACCAACTTTGAAACCAACCAAAAATTTATTTTGTTTCTTATAATGTTGTCATTTCTGTTGTTTAAAAAAAATGAAACGTTTTTTTACCTGTTATTGTTTTTGTTGTTTTTTTACTACAAACCTCGTCACGCTATTTTATCATTTTTCTTATTGCTGTACTTTTTTAAAGCGTCCAAAAATAGACTGCATGTGTTTTTTGTTGTAGTTCTTATATTTATCATAAAGAAGTGTTGCTTACAATCAATAAAACAAATGCAAAAGGACGATAACATTAAAAAGCATTAAATATTTCATACAAAATTATGAAAACTTGAAACCAATAGCGCGTTAATTATATTTTTGAAGAGTTGTCCACATTTTTGTTGGTTAAATAAAAATCAAACAAAAATATTGATTGAATCAGTAAAAAAATTTGTAGAAATCAAAAAAAATTTCAAACAAGCGTTTGTTTGAAAATAATTCGGCAATAATTTTTTCTGTGTACTTTACACTTTCACACAATTCTTACATATTTTGCCGAAAATGCTTCCCTGATCTAACTTTTATTTAAAAATATTCAAAAAACCATACAGATTAATCATGGCAGGTTTGTTATTTCCTTTAAAATACATAAGACCTGTGTGATAGTGTAAAGTAGCCTTTATCAATTGTTTGAACATACATTTTGTAAATAAACTTAATATGTACTTGGGTGTATCTAAAAACAAAAACATTGTGTATTTTTAACCATTCAATAAACCAGTCACGTGTTGTAAATGAATCTACTAAAATAATATGCAGATGTATTTCTATTTTACATGAATAATTTTTCTCTAACTCGTGGTTCTCACATGTAAAAGTTTCTTACACCAAATTATATAAAAAAAAACACATTTTATAGAAGAAAAGATATAAAAATATCATTAAGTAAATATTTATGAAAATTTTGTAAAAATATTTATTTTTAATTTGGAAACGATTCATATGCATCTGCTTAACTCGGCCGTTAACTGTGGTGACGTGCTTTGAGATTTGATCCAAACTTTTGTGGTTTTGTTTGAGATAAAGAATTGCACAGTAGCTGTGTAAGCAAGAAGTATCTATATGGTAATAAAAAATTACTTGGTTTAAAAAAATTAAATAAAATAAGATAATAAAATTGAAGGGTTTATTGTAATAAGATCATAAGTCACCTGATATGAAAAACTGGGTTTATGTGTTTCTCCTATTGATAATAACCACCCCAAGATCCCCTCAAATGATTTAAGCTATTTTCCAATTCGTCTCTGATTAAGACGATATTTGACTTTTTCAATTTTTTTTGTAATAACACCATAAGCTACACCCATTTTTACGGCTTGCAATAAAACATTGAATTTCGAAGAAGTTTTGTATGAAAGTCATGATTAATTAATTTTTCTTTTTGTTAGAACCATCTCTAAGGGGATGACCCATACTAATGCATTTCATTATCTTTGAACTAGGAAAATAGGTTATAGGAAGGAGTATAGAGGGAATAGTGTTTGTTAGAGTTGTCAATTATTCGCCTGTCAACTTTGTTCGAATAATTCAAATAATTGTTTTTGTTCGTTCGATCAAACGATTAAATCTTAAAAATTATTCGATTAATCGATGAGAATACCGAATAAAAAATATTATTATTACAAAAAATTTACGTTTTTTAAATTGATACAATTCCATTCCATTCATCTACAACTATCTTCTTTATTTTAATAATTGCTTGTCAAATATTTGATTAATAAGAACAAAAAAATACTATGAGTACTTAACACGGTTTTTGCTTACTAAACATTGGGATTATTTACAATCAGGGCTATGGCTACAATATTTTTTAGCTTTTCTACATTTTTTTAAAGGGTGGTCCAACCATAATGCACGATGTTACTTGTGAGTCACACTTTATTGTCAATTTTTTTGACAAACTTAACTTGACATTTCTCTGTTTTAGTGTTTGACAAATTCAACCATGGAAAGGTACACAATTGAGCAGCGCGCTATGATTGTTGAAGCCTTTTACGAAAATGGGCGTTCAAATCCAAATGCATTTCGGGCACTTCGTAGTTTTATTGGTCAGCATAATCGACTAAATGTGTCCACAATTGGGAGAATTGTGCGTTAATTTCAGCAAACCGGGTTTGTAGGAAATGTGAAAACAGCTGTGCATGCTCGCACAGCTAGTTGATAGGCTGGTGGCGTCATCGGGCCGCATTTCTTCGACAATGGTGTTCGATATCACGACATGATGACGGACTTCTTGTATCCAGAAATTGAGGATATGAACATGGAAGATATGTGGTTCCAACTCTTTTGCGCGAGAAATTCAATGGTCGTGTTAAAGGAAAAATTGTACGTCAATAAGCCAAGAACAATTCAAGAGTTAAACGATAAGCACATTAACGATATAAAACCTTAATTTTGTCTCAGAATCATTGAAAATATTGGCCATCGGAAAGAGGTATGCCACTGTAGCCGTGGCGACCATTTGGCCGATATTTTGTTTCAAACATAGTTGTCATGGATCTTTCTGTAACAATAAAAAATATTCTCTGAAAACATTATGTTTTATTTATAATTAACATCGTGCGTTTTGGTTAGACCGCCCTTTATAAAAATCTTAAAAACAATGGTGCAGTGGGAAGAACTCAAAGATCTTCCGACGATAGAATGTTGTGATTCTTGAAACATGTAAAGATCAGCCTGGGTTCAAATCCCAGCTTAGCCAAGAAACATTATCAATAAATTTCAAAAGATTTTGTTATTCGTGCTTAATTCTCAGTTTTTATTCATGACAAAAACACTTGAAATTTATTGTTGATGGGATAAGCTATTCCTATGCGCATTTCACTGGTTGCTTAGGCCAGATCATCAGGAAACTTCATCCATAAAGATTTTAGAAAAAC
Organism: Pollenia angustigena; assembly: GCA_930367215.1. NCBI lineage: Eukaryota > Metazoa > Arthropoda > Insecta > Diptera > Polleniidae > Pollenia > Pollenia angustigena. The sequence goes on from OV884059.1 coordinate 156,667,437, forward strand.
TAAAGATATTAAACCAAATAAAACTGTTAAACGTATAAGAGTTATAGCAACTGTTCTACTTGCAATAATATCAAAGTTTAAGCAAAACACATCAACAATAAACAGTGGGTTTATCTCATCTTACATTCCCCACTACAATTAGTTGAAATTCTCTCAACATTAATTGTAGTTGCAAATAGGTTAATAAAAACAAAACTGGGAATTAAGCACGAATAACAAAATCTTTTGAAATTAAAATTTTGTACATATTCCCAAAAATTTAAATTACTTTTTGATTATCAATAAATTTTAATAAAAATACCAAGTTGTAAAAATTCCTTCCTTCCCGCAGTGAAAATAATTTAATGAAAATTAAATTTGATGAACTCAAGCCTAATTAAGGAATTTAAAGAAAAATTAAAAATTAACAGTTCAACTAAAATCAAAATTGTTCTTAACTATTCAAAACGTATCAGAATAAATCAAATTCTAAGCTTTTATTTATTTTTTAATAAAAAAAATTGTTCGATTAATCGACATTAATTGATCGATTTATTCGTTATTCTCCATTTTAAAATTAATCGAACAAGAGTTTTGTTTTGTTTGATCGATTAATCGAATTATTCTTAATCGGCTGACAACTCTAGTGTTTGTGAACATTCGACTTGAACTTATTCATGTTAAAGGTTAGAAGGAAGACTTCAGCAGGAAGGTTATTCCACATATGAACAGTCCGGCCAAAAAAAGAATTTTCCCTGTAATGTGTTGTATGATGCACCGGAAAATCGACCACAAAAGTATTGGCTCTCGAGGAAAAACTTGAATTACAAACAAAAGTATGTATGGGTTTCGGGAACCAGATCCCTAATTTAATCAGAACACATACCATTGTAGTAACGATAAAACAGGCAAAAACAACCCACATTGCGACGGTGCTCAAGAAAGTTGGATATCCTTCTGTCACCAACTAGAACCTTCGCCCTCTCCTGCACCCGTTGGAGAAGCTCCAAAATAGGCTTTGAAGCACCGCTTTACACATGAGAGCTGTACTCCATTCGCGGTCGGGTACAGGTGGTATAAAGGTGGTATGTTAAGATATCATATGGAGTCAAGTATCTCTTATTTCTTTTTTAAAAGCAGAGGCACTTGAATGCTTCTTTCGACACCTTGAAAATATAGTTTGCTTATTAGACATTGCGTTTTTTGCCCAGAACTTCCTTTGACGCGAAAAAAATTTACTTGGATGAATCCTTTTTGAACTATTAGGGGGGAGTCCCCTGAGTGCGAAAGTACATTTAGAAGTGTCAGATTTTCTCCAGTTTTTGAGAAATCGGTATATATCCATTTTCATGGATATAGCTAAGTCTGCGCTATTAAAAAAAAATTTGTTCGACTGTATTAATTTTTTTGCCTTCTTAACTTTCTTTTACGGAATGTTTTGACTTTTTTTTTCAAAATTTCACGTAATTTAAACCAATAACGTCGATCAAATGTAACGATAGTTTGAAAAGGATTCATCATTTTTTCGACTATCACAGTGTAATTATACCACCCATATATCGTTACCTAAAACCTAAAAGGCCCTTACTAACAGAAAATTTAAAATCGACTTGTTCATTTAATCTGGGTCTTAATTCTGACAGTCTTGATCGAATACTTTTTCGATTCGAAAGCAACTTCATATCAACTAGCTTATCCTCCAACAATAAATTTCAGTGTTTCTGTCAAGAACGCAAATTGGGAATTAAGCAGAACAAACAAAATCTTATAAATTAAAAATTTTGTAATCCCAAAAATTACTTTGATAATAAATCTGAAAATATTTTTCATAAAGTACGACTTATTTAAAAAATAGCACATATTTTTAATTTACAAGTTCTGTCGTATGGCTTATCGTTTAAAATAATACGATATTTGTTTTCTTCTTTTTTTTATGAAAGGTTTTATTAAAACAAAATTGTTCTTTGTTAAAGTCAGACAATATTCAAAGTCTCAGCGCCTCTAGGGCATTAAAGAGACATACTGGCAATAATTAAGACTAGTAGTTAAAATACATACATAAAAATTAATCAAATATACCTATTCAATAGTATACCAACTTAACAAATAACACGTTTATTAGGTTTTAGAATTATACAAGAAGCATATCAATATTTTGCAACAAATAATCCTTTAACTTTTTTTGAAGGGAGATATTGTACAACAGCCTTTAATTTGTAACGGCAAACTATTGTATTCTAAACTACCCGAATATTCAATCTTTTGTTTTGTAATTTCCAAACGACATCTTAAGGTTCGTAAATGATGGCTACTTCTAGTATTTGATTTCTTGTGTGAAGACCGATTCCATGTGTTACTTTGTAAACGTAAATCAGCAATTGAAACAAGTAAGAGTGCTATATTCGGAATCTTATATACCCTTCACCATGATGAGATAAGAACAAAAACTTATATACATAAATTACGTTCTTTAGATAGGTATAAATAAATATTAATTGAGCCACGCCAACTTTTCATTTGGGCATGCCGAAGAATATAAAAAAAAAAAATTATATATGTACCTCAAGGTGTTACGATACTTGCTATTTTTTATATTTGATTTTTTTAGGATTGACTGAATGAAACAACAAATGCGAGAAAGAACAAGAAATACAATTTGATTAAATGTAAACAAAACAAACAATACTGCCCACGTTTTTCCCCCACAAAAAACCGTCATTAAAGCTAAAAATAGCAAAAAAAAAAAGTTAAAAACCGTTTCTTTCGATCAAAAACTAAAAAAATTGGCAACAGTGCTAACAATTAATCTGGGAATTTAAATTTTTTTTGACAGTCTTAGATTATTTATCGATAACACATGGATATTTGTTTGGCATTTCAAGAATTTTTATGATATAATCATACTCTTTACACTTAGTCAGTTTTCCTATGCAAATATATTTGCACTGTACTCCAATATAGAAAAAATACAAAAAAAAAGCAAGTATCATAACAGCTTAAGCCCGTTTCCTCTTTTGCCAAAGTTGATGTTTGAAATTCGTTTTATAATCTTAAAATAGTTTTTTAGAACATGAAAAAAATCTAATAAAAAAAATAAAAAAAAAAATTATTTTTGGGATTCGATCTGGCAATATCATCAGTCTCAGGAGAGAACTTAACAACTCGGCTACGATTGCTTTTACTAAAGAAGCGTTAAATTAAAATATATTGAGTCTATGAGTTTGTTTCTTTATTTGAGCGGCATAAAATATACATAAACAATTAAACACATTACAAACAAAATCCACCACTTGTAGTGAAGGGTATAAAAAAAACGACAAAAAACCACATTACCTACACTGTATTACCATAGCCACTGTATTACCAAAATTGAATTGGTTTGTATGGTATGTTTATTACGTTTTGGTAATACAGTGTTGGTATAGTAATGTCACGTCACGTCTAATTGGACCTTTAAGGGAAAAAATTTGAGGCAGTCGTGGTTTTTTACTTATATCTCAGCCATTTATGGACCAATCATGCTGAATTTCAATAGCAAACAATTCCGGACCATATGTGACATGAATGTATAATAACCTGGCCCTCATCATATATGGAGTCTTCGGAAAATCCATTTCAACGGACAGACGGTCAGACGGACATCGTTAAATCAACTTCGCTCCTCATAAGGACCCAGAATATATGTACTTTATAGGGTCTAACATCAAAATTATAGAAATTACAAACGGAATGGCAAACTTATATATGGGTAATTCCATGTCAAAACGACCAAGAGTGGGACACGACCCCTTCCGATTTTAATGAAATTTGCTGAGAAGGTTCCTTTTATCATATTAGGAACATATATGAACGAAAAAAAATTTAAAAATTTGTTTTTCGAAAGTTATGTCATATTCAAAATGTCATAATTTCGCCGAATTAGCCGAATGTGTTGAGCTTATTTCTTCAATATCTCGAAAACTACTTGACATACGAAGATGATTTTAATGTCATTTTAAAGAGAATACTTGGGGCTACAAACCATATATTGAAAAAAAAAAAAATTTTTTTGAAAAATGTAATATCTGCTAAATGATAAATTTTAAAAACGGACTAAGTCAAAAACCTATTTTTTTATTTGGCTGATTTTTTTTTGTGTATTACCTCAAACTGTTCTTAAAAAATTCTGAAACTTTGAAGGAGGTGTTTATTTTCTTTTTTAAGATATGATTTTTTTCCTTTCGCAACCTTTAAAAAAATAATATTAAAATAGAATTTTAATATTGTAATTTTGAGCAATAAGTACACTGTGAAAGTTGTAGAAAACAGACCAGCCCCGCACCTGGCATTTTACCCTAATTGGGGACGCTGAATCCAGTGGTGCTAACTGTTTTTTTAGGTTAGCTCTTGTTTGTAAGCAAATTTCATTAAAATCGGAAGGGGTCGTGTCCCACTCTTGGTCGTTTTGACATGGAATTACCCATATACCCTTTTCACCACCTGTGGTGAAGGGTATAATAATCCATATATTGTTAATATATTTTTTACAACATCTTTGAACAGCAACAATGTAGAATACATAATGGGGAGATTATAAACAACTTTCAATGATTTGTTTTGAAGTACTTGTAACGTCCTTAAAGTATTTTTTTGAAAACCATATACGAGAGTTAAGTAATTCAGATGACTCTGTACTAACGACTGATAAACTAATAACTTTGTTTCAATATTCAGACAGTGTTTTAACTTATATAACATTCCAAGCGCTGGGGCAATTTTAGATCTCAAATCTTGTATGTGATTATTCCACGAATATTACTTTGAAGACCAATACCCAAATATTTCAAGGAATTCACTTCTATAGAACGCCTGCTTTATAAAGCAGGTTGACACTCAAGAAAAAATTGGGTTAAATTACTCCTTTGATTTGGTCTGGACATAAAGCGTATAAATTTTGTTCTTCTTCTGTAATTAAAGTTTACAGTTAGACCATATTTACATTATGCAATTAACGCCGCAACTTGCCGCAACTTTCGCATGCAACTTTTTGTTTGTTAGCAAGAGGTGTAGTGAAGAAAACGGGGTTGAAAAAGTTGAAAAAATGCTTGAAGAAAATGTAAATGTAAAGGTGAAATTTGTTTCGTAGAAACTACTTTAAAAGAAAATAGAAAAAAAACTCGGCGTTAATTGCATAGATGTAAATGCGGTCTTACATTATTCGATAGCATGAAATTAAACCAGGTATGGGTGTTTTAATTTGATGTGAAATTGTAATTAATATTAATTAATAAACAATTTTAATTAAATTCGTTTATAAAACAATTTAAAATGAATTCAACATGTATTAAGCATTAAAAAGAATTAAATTTGTGGTGTTATCAGTGATGTTATACGTAGGGAAAAATCCCTATTGGTAGAGACTTTCTTCTACAAAAAATAGCCGTAGGGAAAAAAGGACAGATTTTTTGAAATCATTAAAATGTAGGGACTTTTGAATTATGTAGCGAACATAGAATACAAATAAAATTGTTAATACGGCAACATTTAAAAATGCTTAATTTCTTCGAGTCGTCGCTTGCCGTCATTTTAGCTTTGATTTTAATATGAGAAAATCGCTTTTACAAGAATGGAGATCTTTTGAAATCAATTTTCCAGAACAATAAATACGCAATTTGTAAAAGATGGATATCAAAAAGTTTTGAATTAAAGTCACCAAAATTAAAATTTTGAATGAAGATAACTTTGAATTATCACTGCCACATGCCAATACAAATAGCGAAATGATTTTTCATATCATCACTGATGTGTTGGCGCAAAGGAAAGAAATGAGTCATAAGATTTTATCTTCAATTTGCATAATCCGCTCTTTTACAAGACGAGTGTAAAAATTGTATTACCTTCCAGTGTGCCAAAACTTATTTAAATAAAAATGGTATCCTTACACCTGTACAAATTGATACGGGCAACCAATTTATTTTTCTAGTATCCAAACAAAATCCAAAAGAAAATCATGTGATTTTAAGTGAATTTCTATCACTTTTTCGAATATAAATGATACACTCGTTGTGAATCCAATGAATCACATCAAATAATCATTTGTGATTTTCTGATCCCAATTTAATTGTAGTTTTTATAATAATTTTATTTTTGGTATTATTTTTCAATCGTTAATTATATACATAAATACTTATGTAGTTTTTGATTATATTTTAAATCATTTTTTATCGTCATATTTTTGAATTTTTTCTCTGATAAAAGCAGCACCATTATGGCTTTTGATGTTTTGAACAAATTTTATTTTAGAACCAAACAAAAGTTATCGGGTTCTCGTTCTCGTTCTCGTTTTCATTTTTTGATTTTCATTAATTGAAAACCATTTTTGGGCTTCATTGATCAAGTGATAAATCAGTTTTTAATCATCAAAAGTGATCTGAGAATACTCATTTAGGTTATTTTTACAAAAAAGATCGCTGAAATTCTTGCTGGGAACAACTTTAAATAAAATGTATATACATTAATACAAATGATCTTATTTGTATTTATATTTAATCATTTAAAAGTTGTAGGGATTTTTGTAGAGACAAATCTTTTAACGCGTAGGGAAAAATAGGGATTTTTTACGGGCGGCGTAAGGAATTTTCAAAAAAGTTTATAACATCACTGGGTGTTATTATCACATTCGAAAAAGATTTTTACAAATTCAACAAACAAATCGAACATTTCCATCACTGGTTTGTATTAAACATTTTTCAAAACACATAAAAGTCAATCGTACAACACTTTTGTATGAAAATTACCAAGAACGAATATAACAATATTCATTAAATTTACGATTGTACAACGTTACTACGAGCTTGTGAATTGCACAATTGTTCATATTTTGAATTATGAAACGCTATAGAAACTTTTTGGGAGCAATGACTTTAGCACAATAGATCATTGATCTTAAAATTTATTTAAATTTCCTTTTAATTACGAAAGGAAAAAATTGAAATGACCCTAAACAAAAAGTAACAGTTGAATAACCGGTGGCTTAAAGTAAAATATCTAAAAAGAAAAGACAATAAAAAAGTAAAACATCCTAAAGATGCACAAAAAAGAAACTGAAGAAATAAAAAAAAAATTCTATACACACTTCACTGATCAGTAAACAGAACACACAAGTAACCCCCAATGATTCGTAGTTGCAGAAAGGTGCATGCATCCTTTCAAACGTTGCACTACATAAAAATACACAAACCTATACATATTCAGAATGTATGAGCATCCTTGCACACCTGTCGTTATCATAACAAACTCTTACACTACTAGTATTTATTAGCCACAATTTTTTCGTTTTTTTGGTTTTTCAATATAATTTTGTTGTTAAAAACGTAACATTTTTAAACAGAACTCAAAAGGCCAGTTAATAAGAAAAAGAAATAAAGGAAGAACAAATTAAAAAAAAAAATACATACATTTTTAATTTTTTAGCCGGCAAGTGTAATGTGTGTAAACAGATCACTTTGAGGATCAGTGTCTTGCATCAAATTACATTCCAACAAATTGCATCCCTTGTTTGTATTTTTTTTGAAATTTTGTTTTTATGCTCCACTCTAGTATCAACCTTATGTGAGTATTCTAGCCACACGTATGTTCACCAACCACCTGAGTTAAAAAGAAAAATGTGCATATAAGAAACGTTCAAGTAAACTAAAGCTTCTTTGAAACGAAAAGAGTAGAGGAGAGCAGTTTGTTTTAATTAAAATTGGCTGACTATAGAATTTAATACTTTAGGTTGATATTTTTTTTTCTTCGTTCATGTTGCTGTTGATCTGTATAAAAGTGCTTAATCAACTGGAATATTTTGTTGTTTGTGTGTAAATCCAAAGAAAACAAAAATATTAAAAGAAACGTCAAACGTATCGTCATCATCAGTCATAGTGATATTTGAGAAGAAGAGTTATTCATTTATAACAAAAACCGACAGACGGACGTTGTCGGAGAGAGACAATTTGTGCACATGATGACACAGTTTATGTGTGGTTTTCGTTTTAGAGTTGCAATCTATACGAAACAGCAAAACTTGCAGCAGGCAGCAGGTAATTCAAGTCCTTAATCGGAAGTCGGAAATGCTGAAAGTTAATGCTTGATTAATTTTCATTTTATTTTATTTACATAAATGCAAACTTTGATATTTTTATTTTTCATTATTTTAGATACAAAAATGTTTAATTTTTTTAAAGGAAGAAGTTTAAACTGGCAAAGTTTAAGCATGATATTTTTCTTCTTATTTCATTTTAATGGGTGTATTGAATATCTGTGCAATTAAAATTTTATAACGATAAGACATTTCAAGTCTTTTTTTTTAATTAAATAATATTCTTATGGCTACATTTAAAATAAGCATGTATAAAATTTGTATTTAAATTTAAATTGTATTTAACTATTGTTCCAGCTTTCAAGTGATACTTGATTAATCTTATTTTATTAAGATAAAAGTATGGAAGCACTACTAAACATGAAAAAAACATACAACAGTTGTTTAACCAAAATAAAGAAACTTGTTAAGTGTATTTATTTACAAGGTGGTCTCAAAGACACAGCTGATTTTCTTTTGCTTTGTCTGTGGTTTTTTTTATTATTGTAACACCAGGGCCAGCTTGTCAAGCTTAAACACAATGGAAATTTAAATAGGCTTTAAATAAGCAACGCTTGCTTTTTAGGTATCATTTAAACTTAAAGATATACTACTGCCGTATTCATGAAAATACTTTTATGTAGTTTAATAAAGGCTTAGTTATCAAATTTCTATGTAAATATCACTCAATCAACGTTTGTAAAATTTAAAATTCGTTTATGTATAAGGGAGTAATCATAGTTAAATACGAAGTCAAAAAGTTTAAACTAAATTAAGGCGCCCGTACACGACATGTATTTGTCATCTGACATGTCAAATTGTTCATGTCTGTCAAAATTGCTGTTTTACATAAGGTTTATAATATTCGGTCACAAACGTACATGTAATTTGCTTCTGACATTGTCTCTGTTTTTTTCGCATTGTAATTGCAAAAACCAAAGTAGTTCTCGGTTTCAAAATAACTTGCTGCCGCCACGAAAATATTTATTTGCGCCGTTAAATAATTTAGCCATCTTAACATTTTTTTCTTTTATTTTAAAGATACCAATTTAGAATTATATAATGAAATGGTTTTTATGTATATATTTACATAAATTCTATTCAATGGTGAGATGAGCATACATATCTTGGTATTGTAAAATATTAACTTCAGCCGGCTAATGATTCCGTCAATAGTTGACGCCGCTGCCAGTTTCTTCCCGGCATAGATTTCTGATGTCAGATGGTTTGTCAGAAGAAAATAGAGCACGCTCTAATTGAAATTTTGTCAGATGACTTTGCGTCTGACTTTTACAGAAGCAAAGTTAAAAAGGTAACACACGACATGTATGTGTTTTGCAGTGGGAAATTTGACATGTCAGATGACAAAAACATGTCGTCTATACGCTCCTTTACCTGATTGTCCAGTTTGTCCTACAAATTGCTGAGACATTAACAGAAAAAACCACGACTGTCTCTAATTCTACATGTAAATATCTTTTTATTCTTTTTTTCTCTTTAACTGGAGAACGTCAAAGAGTCAAAGTTTTCAAATAAGGTATAAGCGTTTAAGTTATATGTAAATACACAACATCTGACAAAATCTGGGCGGAATTGGTGAAGTGTTCGTGTAACTTCCCATACAAAGACATTCTGTATATCTGGAAAATAAGAAGAGCGAATAGGTACAAGCATCTTGGTTATCAACTGACAACATCCGTCAAAATTCTGGTGGGAGTGGGAAAGAGGGCGTGGCGCAAAATAGATTTATTTTTATCGAAGGAACGTTATTTATATAACTTTGGTGGTACAAAACATGTTCAAATTTGATACACATAGGATGGGTTATTAAGAGACAATATTTCTTAAAATATGGGCGGTATTGGGGAAGTACGTGTGGCACCTCCCGTACAAAAACATTATAGACATACACCCAGAGAAAACCCCTTTTTTAATATGGTCAACTCTAACAAAACAATTTTTAACGAAAATTTTTAAGCATATTACGGTAAATTGAACCATATTTTTGCATCCGGCTGCCATATTATGGTTAAATTAGTCCTCCATCAAGAAACAACAAAAAAATAATGTGTTATGTTCAGATATCGGCTCCTTGTTTTTCTAAACATGATTTGATATTCTTGACCTACAACTTTCGGGTGCAACCAGTTAATCGGTGTTTTAGTTTCCGTGACTTTAATAGTATTGACTATAATCTCTTGTACGAAAATTTTTCACACATCAATTGGAGTGATATTTATTATATGCCTTCAGTCGATGATCAATCTTCTTTCTTGGAGCACAATATTCAGTACCTTTACAGCGTAAATGTACCACTTAAATATAAGAAGATCACTCAAAAACAAAAACCCTGGTGTACGCAAGCTGTCAGGAATGCCATACGCACAAGAGATGTGTCTTATGCAAGGTGGAAAAAATTTAGAACCCTGGAACTAAAACTTCAGTTTTCTCTAGCGAGAAATGTTGTCAATAGACGAATTAAACATGCCAAAACCGAATATTATTCCCAACGGTTTAGCTCGGCAATAGACTCTAGGCAAACTTGGAAAGCTATCCGTGAAATAGGTATTGGCAAAACTGACAAGAATAATGATTGCCAGATTGATGCAAATACTCTTAACGAATCTTTTACAAGCACTCCTCCGATACAAGCGAACCTCGACTTCCACGATTTTTCCTCACACTCGTCGAATATTAATAGTTTTTTAGATTTTCCTATGTTTCTCAATATGATGTTATCTCGCATCCAGTTAATGAAATCCAACGCAGTGGGATTTGATAATATGCACCCAAAATTTGTAAAGATAATTTTGCCTTTGATTTCACCTTATATTACTCATTTGTTTAATACTATTATAATGTCTAGTACGTATCCGTTAAGATGGAAACATGCAAAGTTATTCCATTACCTAAGTCAAACGGTGAATATCGACCAATAGCCATCTTGTGCTATCTATCTAAAGTTTCGGAAAAACTATTGCATAGTCAAATGTTGGGATCATCAGATGCTTATTAGTAAGCTGAGACACTTTTTTCGATTTGCCAATACATCTACCAATCTCATTTTTTCTTACCTTTCGGCGCGTACACAATCGGTATTTATGAACGACTCTTGGTCAAACTCTTTATCTCTAATTAAAGGAGTGCCACAGGGCTCTATTTTGGGGCCACTTCTTTTTTCGATATATGTAAATGACTTACCTGAACAATTATCCAATTGCAAAGTCCACTTGTATGCGGATGATGTGCAACTTTTTTTAAGTAGCCCTGTTAATAGTATTGCTTTGGGTATATCATCTGTAAATGCTGAAATGAACAAAATATACCTGTGGGCTTCTGCAAACGGGCTCTGTTTGAATCCTCGAAAATCCAAGTGCATTGTTATATGTAGAAAAAGTATTGCCCATACCATTGTTCCTGTCATTGCTGATAACATTGTCATTAACGGTGAAAAGATTGAGATTGTGAGGGCAGCGAAAAATTTGGGAATAATTTTTAACAATAGTCTCACTTGGAACGATCATGTGAACTGTTTAGTTGGTCAGTCCTATATTAAGTTGCGGGCCCTATGGTTGACACAATTCTTTACCCCATTGAGGATAAGAATTTTACTTGCCAAGACATATCTGATTCCTAGTTTAATTTATGGATGTGAACTGTTTGCAAACTGTGATTCAATTAGCAAAAGAAAATTAAATACTTTATTCAACAATATTTTGAGATATGTGTACGGTCTAAGACGTTTCGATCGTGTTTCATCCGTTTCAAACAGTCTGTATGGAGTTTGTTTGTTTTAATACTATGAACTATGAACCATTTTGTAATAATTAAATGTAATTAAATATTCTTGTAACTTTTTGCGTTCCTGTACTGTAATTATAAGACACTGTCTTGTTGTACAGGAAATGAAATAAAATTAATAAATAAATAATGATTGCCTCCGAACTTATTATGGTTAATAATAACTAAAATTTGTTTACCATTTATTATATAATGGTTGTTTTTCGTAAAAAACCACAAACTACGTTGTGTTCGGTTCAGCACATTAATGTTCGTTCGTTTCAGTTGTGCTTAGCGACATTTTGGCTGGTAAAGACAATAAAATTTTTGTACAAAAACAAAATACTTGCAAGTTTTTAACAAAAAAAAAAAAAAAAGAAAAGCCAAAAAAAACTTTTACAGTAAAAAACATGTAAAAAATACAAATTAACAAAACTAGTAATAAGCGTTGCTATAATTTTCGTTTTGCTATTTCTTCATCAACCCAAAAATAAAACACTACAGAACTTTAAAATATATTGTCTACAGAGCAACTACAATTGTACTCTTTTAAAATGAATTCAACTTTCGTGAAAATAGTTATGAACAGTATTAAGGGTTGTGTACTTCTCTTTATATATAAAAACGTTTGTGCCGTGTACGTGCTCCTAAAACTCAAGAACCGCTAGACCAATTGACATCAAATTAAGACAAAAAATTATTTAAGTCGGAAGCCCGGTTTCTCTTAATTTTAATCCCAATAGATGGCGCTGTTGTCGTGATTTATATTTTTTTTATTTATGGTACGATTTGGCTAAAATTCACAAAATATATTTAATTAACAAAAACAAGTTTCCTGATAAAATGTTTACCCGGCAGATAGCGCTCGGGTCAAGTTATCAGCAAAATGATCCAGTATTTATTTTTTTATTCTTATTAAGATAATCCCGAGCAGGGCCGGGACCAAACAGCTAGTATTATATCGTTTTGACAAAACATCTTAAGGTGATAAGAAAGCAAAAAGGTTTTAAAAAAAAACTTGGTGATAAAATGATTTTTATTAAATAATAAATTAAACCAAAATTAAAGAAAAATTTCGTTTTATTTTAAAAACGTAAAGAAAAATATTTTCTGAATGAAAATTGTACGATTAACAAAATTTGTTTCACTGACTTAAGATGTTTTGTCAAAATGCTACAGATATGTAGTATTTTTCATTTTTGTACCGCAGTTCCCCCTATAAATGTTATTCCCTTAAAAAAAAATTTTCGCAAAAAATTTGGCAGATCGCAAATTGGGGAAACGTGGCCCATCGCCTCTCAAGTTTGATGGCGTATTTACAAGGGGAAAAAAGTAATTTTGTTCAGTTTTTGTAAAAATTTTGCCATTAAATAATAACTTTTGCAATTAAATGTAAAATAATCGAAATGGGTACGAAGTTATCGTTGCAATGATGTATAAAAGTCAAAATTTGGTTAAAAAAATATCGCATGCGATTTATAAAGAAAATACGACTATTGTGAGGGATATGGCCACTGTGTTCAAACCCTTCGATCTCAGGGAATCAAACCAAATGGAAAGTGAACACTATGGAAATGTAAAAAAATTTAAAAATTTATTTATAAAAATGTTCACAAATTTAATTTGGATATAGTAGAAAGAGAGAAGGCATAGCAAATGGCTCAAAGCTGTGAAACAAAATTTTTATTATTTGGACACGGATGCAGTTTCAAAAGAGAATTGAAGAAAGTTTGTGCAGCAAATTTTTCATAATATGGATAAGGACAAATTAAAGCAATAAAACACATGATTTTTTGCGGTTAATAAAAAAAAAAAAATTGGATATTCATTTGTATATACATAGTTGCAGTTCTATTACATATCTAAAACGCTATACACTTCACCATCAAAACTCCCTTTTTGTCTATTTTTGCAATACAAAGTAAGGGAATTAAATTTATGCAACGAAGGTACAATAAACTGCTACATGTACTATTCACATTCATATAATTCATAATTCGTAATAACGCGTCAGAAGTTCGTATTGCATTCTACTTTTTAGGGGAGTTTTAGTAGAGTTCAATATTGAAAGTACTCTTTCAACATAGGCATTACTAATTGGAATTACCAGCATATAATGAACCGCCAAAGAAGTTCTTAAAAACGGAACGTACCTGCCGTACCTTATAGCTTTAACATTTTGGCCAAATTGATTTAAATAAGATGGAATATCATCATTAAAATACTATTTTCAATTAACAAACGGTGATTTTTTCCATGTTATAAATCGCCATGTCGCTAAATCGAAAACAAGGTCGCCAAACATGTTTGAAAATCACCACTTTTGGCGAGAAATCGCCACATCTGGCAACCCTGATAATAAGTAGTTGCTGAGGTCATTACTAGTGAGTACATATTGAAGGTTTCAGAATAATGACAATTGTAATGACAACTACTTGCCAGGTAACGTATGAAATAACTACTGTATTAATTACAAGTGATGCGAACACAACTAATCAGTTTAAAGATCATTTATTGACTAAAAATCCAACTTACTATAATATCTTAACAATAGGTATATAAGGAATATCAATATAAAAGGAAATCAATAAAATACATTGTAGGCTTAGTACATATTCGACAGTTGCCGTTAAGCTTAATACATAATTGCACTAATAAGCAAACAATACAGATTTTTAAAAGAATAAATATACAGCGTTATTTGACAGTTTTAATAGAGCATTTGATTCTTTTTTATATTTCTACCACTACCACCTATTATTAGAAATCAAAAAGTTTTTCCTGGGGTATTTACTTGTATATTAGCTTTTGTCTTCGAAGGATACCGCTTACCTATCCGCAGGTATGACCAAAAAAAAAATAGTTTTTTTAATTACAATTTCAAAAGTCCATTTTCAAATTTTTTAGAATTTTGTTAAACAAATTTCAGAATTTTTTAATCATTACATTAGGATTTATTGCGGATAAAATATAATCGTATGCGAAACATATGCGAAATATTTTAAGGGGGAGCTACGGTACAATTTCGCAAAAATTACAAATGGCGCACCCTTATATGGAGGCCTCAGAGCTGAAGCGAACCAAGTCAAAAATGAAAATTCGATAATATTTTGAGTTTGAGTAAGTGAATTTCCATTAATTTCTGCAGCCATTGACATGGGTTTATTACCGTTACCTTAAGAACGAAAAACTTTTTGATTTAGTCCGTTACAGAACTCGATAGAGTTAAACTTTGCGAAGAATTGCACACCAGTTTTAAAATACATATATGCATTTTATTTTATGACTTGGTTCGATTCAGCTTTGAACCCTCCATATATAGATATTTAAAAAAAAAAACAAAATTAAATTTCGTGAACTTTTTTACTTTGTTTAGAAAATACAGTATATTAAAAATTTTGTTAAGATTTTGTTTTTACCCCACTGTTAAATCTTTTTTTCCTTATCGGCATTGTTTTTGAAAAAACAAATACTTCTATACAATTGAAGGAAGTACTATCTGTTATTCTATATATTTCACAAATATAAATTATTTAACGTAAATAAAAAATAGCAATTATTTTCAATTTAACATTTCTAAAATATTCATACCTCGAATAAAAACCAATACTTACTTTCAAAATTTTGAATTGTTTGCTTAACGAATCACCAAAAATACAAATCAATAAAACTCAGGTGATCTTTAATGTTTGTTGGTTTCTCGAAACTGAAATCAAACGAAATTAAAAATTGAAATTATTGACATTTTTTTTTTTATCAATGAAGTAATAATCGTAAAAATATTTTTGTTTTTCTAATAACAATAACGAAACTTAACATCATTGAAATTTAAGAAACTACAAAAACACCAACAAAAATTTATCGAACTTCAACACTCATACGCACTCAAAGACACTAAAGCGCACACAAAAACCATAAAAAGCAACGCGTGTGGGTTGCATTACCAATGAAGTGTGGTACAGCATTTTAATGGCGACACTTTAGTTTTTCAATTTATGTTGTTAATATTGTTTTTATTGTTGTTGTTGTTGGTGGGAATGCAGACATTTGAGGCCAAACCATCAATACAACATCCAACAATAAGAAACAAATATTCATGCACACATGATCGCAAAGCCAAACATGTGAACAAGCGGTATGGATCAATTCAAAAAGTGTTGAATCAACAACGAAGGGCACACCATGTTGTTTTATTTTTTTTTATTTTTAATCGAAACAACAACATCAACTTTGTGATCAAACCGTATGACTTTGTATCTCAACGATCGCCAATAACGTGTTGAATACTAAAATGATACAATAGTAGAAATATCAACAAAATACAGCAGCAGCAATTTGTATTTATGTTTTGAAACTATTTATCGATTACTTTGATATGAATCCGTGAGGTTGTGAACCGTACAAATGTAACGATATATATCGTTAATTACTAAGAAAGCTCTCTCGAAGATGGATTTTCCCATTTGGGCAACCTTTTATATCATTTTAATGGAATTACCAAAATGTTATCTTTATTCTTACAATCTTGTTCTTTTATTTTACAAAAGGTTTTTATATTAAGGCCCGTTTTCACAACTTAAGGCCAGTTTACACGGTAATACAATGTATTACGACATTGCAAAAAATTATTTAGAATGAGAAAAATCTTATCATGGAAAAGCAAAATGTATTGAGTAAGAGAGAATACGAATACAAAATCTGACAAGCGGTCGGTAAATGCTTTTTTTCTAAACCATTTTAGAAACTTATGTATTCTTATCACACCAGAGGTGTATTCAAGGCGAATTGACTAGAAGGTGAGGTCAACTCTACAACTACAATGCTTCTGTGGTCGGGCTGTCAAAAATATTGCTAGTAAAAAAACTGGTTTGTTTACATAAAAAACTAGTTTGTATACAAAATTTGACAAGTCGACCACCGAAAAAAAAACACCATATGTTGACTTGACCCCACCTTCTAGTCAATTCGCCTTGGGTGTATTTTAACAGAGTATATTGCAGGTGGTAGCATTTTTATACAGTTATAAAATCAACTCAGGAAATTTTCATGTTGTTTTTGTACAAATTTAAAACTGCAATCAATCATCTGCTTTTTTGTTATTATTTTTGATTTTACTTATACCATCCGTGTAAACATGAATTATACTTACAAAAGATTTTTATTTTTTTCTTTTAAACACGGAGAGAATTTCATAATATTTTGGTTCTACAAAGTCGTTATACATTGTATTACCGTGTAAACTGGCCTTTACCGATAGCTTGAGGTAGGATTTTATCGGCAATATAAAAGATGTTTTATTATGACAACTTTACTTTAACCTAAAGTGAGCTACCTACCTGGAAGGTTAAACTGAAGTTGTTATAAAGGAACTCTTTTTATAAGGCCAATAATTCCTACCTTTAGCTATTTGTAAGTTGTGAAAACGGGTGTTAGTGTCATAACCAGGGAAACCAGAAATATGCTTTAAAAAACACGTTTTATGCGCATTAAATATGCAGTAAAAACTGGAAAATATGCCCTGAAAAATGTTAAAAATACGCCCTAAAAATTAAAATTGTTCATTTAAGAAAGGTTAAAATTCATATAAGAGATGTTTGCGTTAACAAATGTTAACCTTTAAAAGGAATTTAAAGCTAGTTAAGGACGGGAGCTTTGAGCAAATGTGAACCGATTCGAAAATAATTTAATTTGAAGTTAAATATTTTTGGCACGAATTTAATTTAAATACCATCCTATTTAGATAGCTTGGGGACACAAAGAGTCTAATTTGGATGTGAAATTATAGACCGATTCACACGATTTGCATAGACTTCGTCCATATTTGATCAAATTATCTACAAAATTGGAACTTGTACTCTGCGCACAAGGCTAACATGGACAGACAACCAGCCAGGCGGATAGATGGACATCGTTAGATCACTTTAAAAAGTGATTCTGAGTCAATCGGAATACTAAAAGATTGGTATAGATACAAATCGCATTACATTTATTCTTAATGACAACCTGCATTGTCTTACAATTTAAGAGTAAACATTAAATGTAGATGTCGAAATTAAAGTACATAACAGATTTTCGAAAAAAAAAATTTTTTTTTTTATTTGCTGCGAAAGCTATTGTAGGCATCTAAAAAAATTTAATATGTATCAAAATATGCATTAAAAAGGCAAACTATGCGCTATAAACCTAAAAATGCTGCAAAATGGCTCTTTTAACTAAAATATGCTGCGAATGGTAAAATATGCAAAAATATGCGCTAACAAATTCATAAAAAGCTCTAAAACGGATAAATATTTTGTTTCTGCCTTCATTAGTCGCACAAGGAAAAACATGCAATTGCATATTTCTGGTTTTCCTGGTCATAACTAGTACTTTTTCGAATACCTCCAGAACGTTGCATATGGGTGATTCTATTCTGACGGGTGCAACATTTAGATGCTTTAAACGTCATTTACTAATAGAAAGAAACACATTTGCAATTATTTTTTTATATACTTTTTATATTTATATACCTATTTACAAAAATTTATATGAAACGATCAAATAACCACGAGAGTGCTTTAAAGTGCATGACGGGTGCAACCAAATCGGCCCACTTTCATAAGATCATACCACAAAAACACAAAACTCTGTTAATTTTTAAACTTTTATTGTGTTATTCTTTTTTATTGTGAAAGATGAGATATCAGACGATGATTATCAAATAAAACATCGTAGAAAAATATAATCCAATAATAAGAAATTTGCTCTTTAAGGCATGACGGGTGCAACATGCAATTAATTTTCTGTTTGCGCCAAATCTATGAATTTTAATGATTCGAAGTGCACAACAACTTTATATTTAAGCTTACGTCTAAAAAAATTATATTATTATAAAATATAGATATTTTACTTTAAATTGGCATCAAAAAAGTGTCAAATGGTGTGATTTAAAAATTGATGTTAAAAGTTGTCTAGAATAGAATCGCCCATATACCCAAATTATTTAGAAAATTGTTTCTTTTCGACATAAATATCTTTTAGCCCTCTACCAGGTAGATGGAGAAATTTAATGTGAAAAATAAGATTGGCTTTTTTCACTTAATGGACTATCATTTTCTTAATAACTTTACAAATTTTATACATCATGTGATGGTAAAAAAATTATAAGCACAGTCCGAAAAAAATATATTCAGTAAATTTTTTCATCTTAATGGAGCATTTTCAATTAATGGTTTTTTACAAAACTTCCAAAAATAAACTTTTAAGACCTGTAACTCAATACATTTTTAACCAATTAACTGAAATGTTGTATTGGCTGAAGGAAGAAAGATATCTAACAGTGTAAACTTGTTTCAGATTAACCGTTTTCGAAAATTTCGTCAATAAACACAAATATTAAAAGAAAAACAAAAACTAACAGTGCCTTTTTCGGCTCTGCCAAATCTTATATACCCTTCACCATGGTGCAATAAGAACAGATAGTTATATAAATACGTTATATTAATGCCACGGCTCTTGCCGTTCCCCACACGCAGAGAAAAAACATGTTTAAATATTGTCACCATCAACAATACTATGTTTAAAGAAAATTTTAACCATATTATGTTTAATTTTTTTTTTTTTTTTTTTTTTTTTTTTAATAATAATTTATTTTTATTATTGAATCTTTCTTATCGAAATTTACAATATGTATTCAAATCTTAATTCTACTTGTTGTTTATTAGTTGTTACCTGTGTAACCACTAACTGCTGTATTCAAATTTTTAAGACTGTCTTCTAGTAAGGCTCAAAGTATCGGTTCTTTTTAGCCTCTGGTGACCTTCGAACTGAAGCAAACCCCGAGCGAGGTAGTTAGGGTGAACCATTAGTTTATCGATGTAGCTTATTGAATATTTTTTAATTTCCTCCTGGATAGTGGGGACGTTGAGATCTCTGTGGATAATATCATTACGTATATACCATGGGGCGCAGACAATTTGTCGTAATATTCTAGACTGTCTTCTTTGAAGCTTTTGGATGTTAGATGCGCATGCAGTACCCCATAATTGGATGCCATATGTCCATATTGGTTTTATGATGGACTTGTATAGAAGAACTTTGTTGTCTAAAGACAAGTTTGAGTTTCTACCGAGAAGCCAATGTAGTTGAGCTGCTTTAAGTTTCATAGCCGTTATTTTCGCTTCGATATGACGAGACCAGGTCAAACGTCTATCTATATGAACTCCCAAGTACTTTACATGGTTTTCTACCGGAACAGTGATGTTATTTATTTTTACTGCTGGGCACGTTTGTCTTCTGAGCGTGAAAGTTAAGTGAGCACATTTAGCCGGGTTAACCTTTATTCTCCATTTTTCTAGCCATGCCTCTAGTTCATTGATGTGGGACTGCAGATTTTGCGATGCGACTTTTGGGTCATGGTTAACGCTAATAAATGCTGTGTCGTCTGCAAATGTAGAGGTATGCGTGCTCAGGTTTGTTGGCATATCCGCTGTGTATATTATATATAGAAGCGGTCCTAATATGCTGCCTTGGGGAACACCAGCAGTAATTTTCTTGAGGGGGGAGTATTTATCTTGCGACCTTACTATGAATGTTCTGCCTGTTAGATAGCTCTCCAGAAGCTTGTGAGTGTTTTGAGGAAGCATTCGTGTTATTTTGATGAGTAGCCCATCATGCCAAACTTTGTCAAATGCTTGGGAAATGTCTATAAACAGGGCTGAGCAGTATTGCTTTTTCTCAAACGCCGATCTAATAAGGGTGACAATTCTATGCACTTGCTCTATTGTACCATGTTTCGCTCTGAATCCGAACTGGTGATCCGGGATGATGTCGTGTTCATTTAGATGAGGAGTTATACTTAAAATGAATATTTTTTCGAAAAGCTTTGATAGGATTGATAATAAGCTTATCGGTCTGTACGACGCAACCTGGCTAGCATCTTTTCCTGGCTTGGGAATCATAACAATTATAGACTTCTTCCATGAGGATGGGAAGTATCCGACTCTTAATATAGCGTTAAAAATGAACAGCAAGATTCTGGAAGCAGACGAAGGTAAGTTTCTTATCATTGACCCTGTGATACGGTCAAGTCCGGGAGATTTTCTAATATTCACTTTTTCTATTGCAGATTTTACTTGAGTAATGTTAAATTTTAATGGATGGTTTACCTTATCAGGAATGGTTGGACGACAGGAACAAGTATGTGTATCATGTGGCGTGAAAACTTTCTCAAGATGGCCCGCGAAAGCGTTTAATTTTTCATCTGTGTTTTTCGCCCAAGTGCGGTTTTCCAGTCTTAATGGAGATTCTTGGGTTATAGGGCATTTCATATGCCGTACAGCCTTCCATAAGCTATAATTGGAGTTTTTTGTGGCATCTAGGCTGTTTAGATAGCCTTCTATTGCAGACTCGTGGTTCTGTCTCAATTTGTTGCGAAGAGTTGTCAGGCATAATTGTAGTTGGGCCTTAGTGGTTGGGGAACGACTGTTTTGCCATTGTCTTCTTAACTTCCTTTTTTCTCTGATAAGGGTCTCTATATCCGTCGATGTATTGTAAGGAGCACGTTTAATTGTCCGCTTGATTGGGGTTGCATTTCTTGCTGCAGCATCCAAGACTTCTGTAAATCGGTCGACAGCTATTTGGATGTCAGATGAATTTTTTAGGGGAATGCACTGTGATAGGTGAGAGCTCACATACATTTTATACTTTAACCAATTTGTGTTTCTGTTTGGATAGGAAAACCAGTTTGCAGCTGCGGCGTCAGAGTTACATTTTAAAATGAGGATTGAAGGTGAATGATCAGACGAAAGATCATAGGAGGAACTAACTAGTACCTGATCGCGCTTGATGTTTTTGATTACAGCAAAGTCAATAAGGTCTGGTAGCTTGTTGAAGTCGGTTGGCCAATAGGTAGGCTCACCACTCGATACCACATCAAAGTTATTTGCAGTTACGGTATTATATAGCTGATTACCTCTAGGACTAATAAGTCTGGAGCCCCAATATGTATGTTTAGCGTTGTAGTCGCCAGCAGCAATGAATTTCTGGCCCAATGTGGAGAAGAAGTTGAGAAATTTATCGTGTAGAATTTTGTGCCTCGGGGGACAATAAACGGATGTTAACGTTAGTTTGAAATCAGTCAGATTTATAGATGTGGCCTGGATACAATCTTCTTCGAACTCTGGCAATGGTAAGTGTCTGATGTGTTTGTGCACAATTATGGCTGTGCCACCACAAGCTCGTCCGCTGGGATGTTTTGTGTCATACGTAAGGTAACCATTTACCCTAAAGCAGTTTTTATGAGTAAAGTGTGTTTCAGAGACAAGAAGTACGTCGATTTCATGCCTATGAAGAAAGTTTGCAACTTCGTGTTTATGTTGGGATAACCCGTTTGCATTCCAGAAACATATTTTTAACTGGTTCATTTTTTGTTGAGTAGAACTTGCAGGAGCATGTTCTGGTTTCGCATCATTTCCTGAAACATGCTCTGCATAGTGGCCATGAAGTTATTCATAGTTTGAATTAAATTTTCAATTGAGGTAGGCATTTGTAGACCTTCCCTAGGAACATTAGCGTATGGAGGTTGCTTTGCGTTGGAAGTACTCGGGGGATTTTTCGCATTAGGGTTTCCTTTTAGGACTTGGGCATATGATTGGTTTTGTTTGTTTGTTTGTGTAGTACTAGTTTAATTTAACTATATTATTGTCAACAACAACCATATTATGGTTAAAATAGTCCTCTATCAAGAAGTCAAAACTATATTATGGCTGCCTCTAAACATGTTTTGGTTAAATTTGACAATAATCTGTTTTTAAAATAACAATAGAATTTTCCTCTTTTTTAAGAGCAACATGCTATGGTTGAAAACCAACTATGCTATTGTAAATGTTAAACATATTTTAGTTATTATTAACCATAATATGTCCGGAGGCAACCATAATATGGTTGTGGCTTCTTGATGGAGGACTTTTTTTTAACCATAATATGGTTGTCGTTGACAATAATACGAATCACGAACCATTTGCCTATAGCGTTCACGATGGTTTTCTAACTCTTGCAAATTTAGAATGTATTAATATCCATGATAACGATCAAATTTGACTTAAAGCACTTCCTTTAAATCGGGATAAATGACGCAAATTCTGTTAAAAAGTTGGCTCTTTCGAAAGTATTTTTAACATCCTGAGGCTACTGCGATATATTCTATTTAAAATAGTACTGCATTTTCCATCCCTGATTAAAAAATACATTAAAACCACATTAACCTAAAAGAACAACTGATTGTTTTGAGTGTAAGCGAACAATTAACGATTCTCACTTAAAATTCGTATTCTTCTGATGCATAAAATGTTGAATAGTTGAAATCGAAAATAGAAGATGTGAGGAGTAAAGAGGATAGCGACTATATCTTTATTATTCTTCCAGTTACAACTTTCAGTTAAAGGGCTTATGAAAATATGCATTCGCTTAACTTCAGTTGGATGTGGTGGTGGCTTTTGGGCATGGTAAAACGTTTTATAGGAAAAGAAAGTCGCAACACAAACCGACATCCCCAGCAGCAGTAGTCAGTTATTCGCTGTAAAATATAAACATCCAAATCGATTTAAATAAATTGATGGTCAATAACGATGCGACAACTACCATCTATGGCTGCAACAGCAACAACAACAACATGAACATAGAAACTAATAAATGTATGCCATGGTATGCTACCAGTAGTTGCGCATGCCTTTATTCAACTTATATACATGTTACATATGTACAAACATACATACATATGCATGTATGTCTTTATTCATACATACAAATTTTTGGGTGCGTGTGTCTCTTCTCCATCCGCAATGGATACCATTGCCTTACAAGTATGGATGTTTGGTTGGACTGCTGGGGACTTTTTTTATGTCATGCTCATACGAGTGTCTGTACGAGTTTTTGTCGGGGCATTTGTGTGCGTTTCTTTTGCTCCGACACCTGATGAATCTTTAATGAATATTGTATTGCCAACATTAAAAGAAGCTTCGTTCGTTTCGTTTACAACCATAAATAATCAAACGCAATTCTTCATTTCGTGTATTTGTGTATTTGATTTAAACCTCACGCATTCGCATACATATTTTTATAAATTTACCAATACATGGACATCGATCACATTAACCCACCATTTTGATGTCGAGATTTTCTTTTGAATTTTGTCTCTTCGCATTTTTCTTTTTTGGGTCTCCAGCATTGAATGTTGTTTCGTTTAATTATCGACTATTGATGGGTTATTTTTTTGTACACTGCGAGAAATAAATTGAAGAAATTATGGTTAAAAATTTTTAAATAAAATAACCGGCATTTTGGTATAGAGAACAATATCCCAGTAAACAAAATTTGGGTTTTTTGAAGCACTTAAGAGAAAAAGCGCATAATCGGGCGCTTCAATAAAAGAGCTTTTATACAGCATTAAATAATTTAGAATAAAGTATACAAAAAGCTGACATTTTAGTGCCGACAAGGAAGAAGGTTGTAAATGATTGAAAAAAGGCATTTAAACAAGCAAAAGCAAAACTTCAATGAATATGTTAATATAGTTAGCCCCTAAAAAAGCACTTTAAGAGTGCCTTGTTTGCATGATAAAAGAAGCGCTTATTGTCAGCAGAAAATAGTCCTCCAAACCGGGAATACCCCATACAAAAATTAGGCATCCCATCAGCAGGTTTGAAGCAATTTAAGGTACGAATTCACACATAAAACCTGCTCCTTTTGGAGCACATTTTTTACTGGGATAGAGAATAGAGAAGACCAAAGTTTATTTTTGGAATAATGAAATCATTAAGTTAACCTCGATTTTTACGTTATTATCATTATTACACTTGTTCACTCGTCTTTGATTTTAAAATTTCGCAACAACTTTTGGTATCTTCCCAGTTTCTAATGATGCATTTAATCTGGTTAAAGGCGCCCGTACACGACATGTATTTGTCATCTGACATGCCAAATTTTCAAGTCACATGTAATTGTTCATGTCTGTCAAAATTGCTGTTTTACATAAGGTTTATAATATTCGGTCACAAACGTACATGTAATTTGCTTCTGACATTGTCTCTGTTTTTTTCGCATTGTAATTGCAAAAACCAAAGTAGTTCTCGGTTTCAAAATAACTTGCTGCCGCCACGAAAATATTTATTTGCGCCGTAAAATAATTTAGCCATCTTAAAATTTTTTCTTTTATTTTAAAGATACCAATTTAGAATTTTATAATTAAACGGTTTTTATATATATATATTTACATAAATTCTATTCAATGGTGAGATGAGCATACATATCTTGGTATTGTAAAATATTAACTTCAGCCGGCTAATGATTCCGTCAATAGTCGACGCCGCTGCCAGTTTCTTCCCGGCATAGATTTCTGATGTCAGATGGTTTGTCAGAAGAAAATAGATCACGCTCTAATTGAAATTTTGTCAGATGACTTTGCGTCTGACTTTTACAGAAGCAAAGTTAAAAAGGTAACACACGACATGTATGTGTTTTGCAGTGGGAAATTTGACATGTCAGATGACAAAAACATGTCGTCTATATGCTCCTTAACATATCATAGCAATCCATTTTTCCTTATATGAATTAAATGGCCTATTCATGTCGGGCTTATCTGCAGAGTTGTTTCTCCATTTTCCATTCTCAAAATTAAAATTTAATACTACCTTTTTTCCACAGTGTGTTTATGTATCTTTAAGACTCCACCCGTCTTGATAACACCCCTCTATTGATTTCACAAAAAAATCAAACCAGCCATCCAAATTCAAATTCGTTACTTAGACAAGTAGCAATAATAATCCATGTATCTTTTGTCTATTTCGTCTGTCCACAAATTCAACTATTCGCCCGCCAACCCCCCCATTCATCCGCTCACTTGTCTTCTCATCTACACATGTATCTAAATATGTGCTTTTGATTTTTATGTTCAGTTGAAATGTCTGCATACAGTAACGATAAAAACAAATATGCTAATGAATCTGGTACGCATATTTGGAAATCATGTATGTCGTTCGTTTGTCGTGTATTCAACATCATAAAGAAATATTGAAAAATTTAAACAAAAAATAGAAATTTATTGTCATGCCACCATATTTTTATGAGGAATTAACTGCTTTTTGGGCTATTGAAAACTTTTGGTTGGCTAAACGCTTGATATTTATTGTTGCTTTAAAATTGTGGTGAAGTGAGAGCTTCACGAGCTTGAAGAAGATCTGAAATTATGATTTAGAGAAATTTATTGTAAATTAATATTGGTTTTAGGTACTGCTAATGCCAATGCTAATGTCGCATTATGGTCATACTCGTACAGTTTAATGAACTGTATTTTTTTCTTTATTTTTTTATTATTATTGTTTTTATTTATGTATTTCTATATTTTCCATATTTTAAATAGAGTTAAAACGAATCACGAAGATGTTAAAATATTTGGTGAATGTTTGAGAAAGTTTCTTTTTTTAAAGTTTTGTATTAAATGGCCTTTCAAGTGACAGTTAATGACCCAGATAGTTTTTTTTTTTTAAGTTATAAATGATCATAAATTATAAATCAATAAAATTAAGAAAAGAAAAAAAGAATAAATGATTTTAAAAATAGGTAACAGATAAATCTTTCAAATTTATCATTCTAGATCTAATAGATATTTTTTTATTTACTTATGGCCGTTTTCTCATAACACGATTATCTTTTCCCCCAACGAAAAACTGCGCATTAAAGGAATTTGGTTTTCTCAATGTCTCATTTGCTTCTATTCTGTCGGAAAACTAACCAGCACTCATCTACCAATTATGTATTTGCTTTTTATTTGTCGTACAGATAAATTCCATGAGCTGACTTCAACTTTTACATGTATTTTGAAAGGTGTTGCCAACAATGTTTTTTGTCGGTATATTGAAAAACCCCAAATCGCTAACGGACAGTTAATCGGTCTTATAAATTTATGTTGACATTGAGTAACGTACAGTTTGGCTATACATTGACAAAATGGCCATAAGTGCCACACATACAATTAGAAATTATATTCTAACTAAATTAACTGATCAATAGTAAAAAAAAGGCCTTCAGCTCATTGTAGTAAAACAGACCAGAGTCTCTGACGAGTATCGAACCCGCAACCATTGCACCAATAGACTAGTATGCCCCACTCTCATAGATAGAAATGAAACATCGCAGAAATAAATTTGTATCTATCCGTGTAAAGCCTTTCTTATTTTAATATATTTGTCTAATTGTGGAATGTGTTTCAAATTTTTCTAGGCAGATCCTTAACAAGACACAAGTTTTACAAAGTTCTTTTATGCGTATGTGAGATTATCCGACCAACTTTGTAGCCTGAGTAAAATAAATGAAAAGTCAAAAGTGGTCAATTAAGCTATTATAAGGCTAAATTAAGCTATTGCCTCATCTTGTTTATTCACAAAATTGATAGTGAGTACCTTCAATTTATTGCAGACTATTAACTTTCAAAAAACACCAGTTTGTCCATAAATTTTTTTTTCCACCTCTCATAGTTTTCCTGGAATTCATCTAACATAGAATTTCCAATTTTGAAAATAGGGACAAATTTCAAAATTCATAAAAAGACGCAACACCTTTACAGTTCTGACCAGTGTTCGAAAATAAACAGAACATTATTTAGCGTTCGTTTCACACTTTTTGAGTGTTTGTGTAGACAAACACAACCCTTAATATACTGTTCGTAACTATTTTCAAGAACAAGCCAAACATTATTAAGTTTTCTGTAACACTACAATAGACAAACTTTATATTTTAATGTTCTATAATGTTTCTTTTTTTACATTGATAAAGAAATGAACAAACAACAAATTTTAGCAACGACCGCACCACGAACAGTTTGTGTGTGTATTGTTTATATGTTCCCTGCAAATAATAGAACCAGTCCAAACACGCGTGTAAAGAGTAGCCCACAAGGGCCGGGACTAGTCCAAAAGTAACCCAAACGTATAGAAAAAACATTGTCTATTTAACATCACGATGTCCTAGGGGAGGACCATATAACCCACCTTTGGACTACTAAGGAGTAGTTTTAAAGTTAGTTTTGAAGTCGTTTAAAAACGAAAGCATGTCGTTAAAAAACGAAGACATGTCGTCTCACTACAAGCACTTTTTTACAATGACATGGTCCATGCTTGCATTACATCGGACCAGTCCATGGAGTAGTCCATTTTATCAAAATGGATCAGGTGGTCCAATTTTTTTTTGAAGGGTTTTGTTTGTGTAAAATTATTTTGCGGACTTTTTATTTTGTTTTTATCGTAAGTGTATTTTGTTTTTGTTAAAAATTTTTGGTTTTTCTTACCAGCCAAAAGGGACAAACATAAATGAGCCGAACCGAACGGAATGAACTTTTTGGTTTTTTTTTTTGTAATCGAACGGAAAAAAAATTTTCTCATCTTTTTTATTTTGAGTTGGATAAGAACAGTATTATTTTTGTGTTCGAAAGATGAGAAACAGGGAAACGTGATTTGCTTTAATGATTTACTACACAAACACTATTAGAGTTTGTGTTTTCCAAAACCGAACACTAAGGAGCGGTATTTAGTGTTTATTTTCGAACACTGGTTCTGACTATTAATTTTCATAGAAAACCAGTGTGTCCATAAATGCCATCAAATGTTATCCGCCATCTCTTACCCTTTTCTTCGAATTCAAAATAGTCTTTCAATAATATTGAAAATGTCATATTATATTTTTCTATCATAATAATTAGGGATGAGATTTTCATGCACTAAAAAATCGAAAATATGAGCATAAAACATGCACTAAAAATTCCAAAATATGCATTAAAAAAATTAAAAATATGCACTAAAAACTTGACCATTTTCAATAAAAAATTCCTTTGTTGTTTTTATTGTATTGTTATTCAAAGGTATAATATATTTTAGAACTTACCCCCTGTTCATCGATTTCGAACGAAGATTTCGTTCGCTTAACTTTAATGTAAAACAAAAACAATGTTTTATAATTTGTTTTTGCTTTAAATCTAAGTTATGCGAACGAAATCGTCGTTCGGAAATAGATGAACAGGCAGTTAATTTAAATAACTACATCATTTAAATTGCGTAGTCAAATAAATACTTTTTTATATTATCAAAAGTAAGCCTTTGTCTGTTAAAAAGCTTTTTTACATGGAAAATGATCTCTCAACGTCAACCGAAGTTGAGGCATACTTCAAGGATGCCAATACATTTGAAGAATATTAATTTTCTAATTCAGATCCCACATTTGATTCTAGCCTCTTCAGACCATGGGTACACATATGTGCACCTAAAAATATTACAAGTTTTAAAGACTAGCGACATCGTGTGACCAATAGAAACAGTTTAATTACTTGCTTTAAGCTACTGCGCTTCAAAACAATATCAAAAGATGGCAGGGTTTAGAAGTTTTAGCCATTATTTTTACATCTGAATTTAACTGTTTGAAAAAACCATACTGTTGGGATATTTTTCCTCAATAACTTATCGCTAAGACCTGAAGTACACATATGTGCACCTCTTTTTCTACCAGTTGAAACAAGAAAATTAAAAAAATAATAAAAACCGAAATTTAAATTACACCTCATAAGATAAAACAAATAGTTAATAAGCCCTTTACTTAATCGGTTCAGTCCAGATCTTAAGAAATTAAGAATTTACGTTGAAATTTTTCATATATTAAGACCTGAGGTACACTTATGTGCCCCCTTAATTTCTAAGAATTCAAATAAAATTTTTTAAAAAAAAATATACAGTTTTCTTATTTCCTCCCCAAATGTTGTAAACAATATATAAGAAATGTAAAAATTCAATGGGTTAATGCTTGGGGTCTTAAGAGGCTAGATCAAAAATATTTGAAATTTGTTTTATTTTTTGAAATCCTCTATTTTTATTTTTATTTGCAACAGTTTTTGGATTTTTTTTTTTTTAATTTGTCGGGCTATTTTCCATTCACATGTAAATGTTACTTTCCGCCATATCAATTAATTTGAGTTGACTATTAAGTGAATTAAATCCTGTATGAAACCAATAAATCAATATTATCGAATTGGCTTCTGATTTCTTCTGCAACTCGGTGTAACCCATGTGCCAATCAAGTAGCATGTAACAGTTTTCGATAAATTGTTTTAGGGCAATTGGCAGCCTTAACCATGTAAGGTGCTGCATCGGTTAAAAATTTAAGGATCTTTTGTTGAAATCTTGTATTTTATGCAGAGCTCAAAAAAATTTAATTAACTGATTTAAAAAAAAAATTTTTTTTGAAGGGTTTTTTATACAATTTGGAAATTTTTCGAAGAACTTTTTTTTATAATATGGAAATTTAAAAAAACATATCACTCAAAAATGTTAAAATATGCAAAAATATGCATTTAAAACCAAAATATGCAAAAATATGCATTTTCACCAAAATATGCAACAATATGCAAAAACAAATCAATGCCATTTTAACGCAAATTTAATGATTCGGAAAGATAATTGGTCGACATCGGTTTTAGACTATCGACAAAAAATGCATTTGCATGGAAATCGCATCCCTAATAATAATATTTGCTTTTGATCAGTGGGAAATGTGTTAAGTCTTGAATTTTTTCTAGTCCATTTGATCGAAAAATGTAGGCATAATTCCAATTTGCATACTTTTTTTTAACTTATTCTTTATTGTAATAATTGTTTTACAATATTTAGTGCCTCTGCGTATTGAAGACGTTATATTGAGGCGTGTTCATGTGAGTACTGGTACCACAATTTTATATGGTTAACAGTGTTATGTTAGCGCCTTAACAGAACTATGTAATACATTTATCAAGGCATTGCTCATCACTAGGGACGAGATTTTCATGCACGAAACAATCAAAAATATGCGCTTAAAATATGCACTAAAAAAAATAAAAAATATGCCCTAAAAACTTCAAAAATTTCCATAATAAATCGTTTTTTAATTTTACTAAAAACAAAAATATAAAAACTTTGGTCTATTGTTATTCAAATATCTTTAAAAAATTTAAACGACCCAACAAATATTTGACGTAAAATCCAAAAAAGCGTGAAAAGTAAATTGATTAAACTTTGGCTTTATTTTTGATAATTTCAATGATGTTTAATCTAGCCAAACGTTTTGCAAATGCAAATGATTTTTTGTACTTGAAGACAGGCCAATGCCTTTCACAAAAATTTATTTTTAGACCCACTTTGATTCCAGATCAAAAATGTTTTAAGTTTATATTATTTTTTGAAATCCTTAATTTTTCCTGCAAAACGTTTTAGTTTTTCTTTTTAATTTGTCTGGCTATTTTTCCTTCCACATTGTGAATTTTACTTTCTGCAATTCAATTAATTTGACTTGAGTATTAAATGAACTAAATCCCTCCTAATTAGTTTTTTTATTCACCAATAAATCCCTAATAGGAAAATACAAATGCCAATTCACTTCTGATGTATATAAATTTAAAATTTCTTTTACTTTTTTACATGTAAAATTATCGGTATCAACAAGCTCTTTTGACATTCTTAAATCAATCAAAGTTTTTTTTAATGGAATTTTGAAGCATCTAGCCAGGCCACCATCCTTTTACTACTTCATTAAGAATTGCAATATTTTTTATCGAATGGCTTCTAATTGCCTCTGCAACGCGGCCAAGCAAGTTACATGCAACAGTTTTGGATAAAATATCTTAGACCCATTGGAAGCCTTAACTATGTAAGGAGCTGCATCGGTTTAAAATAGAAGGATCTTTTGTCGAAATCTTGAAAATCTTGCATTCAAAGCAAAGGTCTAAAAGAATTTATTTATTAATTTTTTAAAACTTTTTTTATAATATGGAAATTAAAAAAATCACTCGAAAATGTCAAAATGTGCAAAAATATGCATTTAAAACCTAAATATGCAAAAATATGCATTTTCACCAAAATATTCAACAATATGCAAAAACAAATCGATGCCATTTTAACGCAAATTTATTGATTCGAAAATATAATTGGTCGACATCGTTCTTAGACTATCGAAAAAAACATGTAGGGAAATCGAATCCCTACTCATCACACATTGCTATAAAATATGACTTTGATGAAATATGACCGGGATTTGTTTTTTTTTTCTTTTTTTGATAAAGTAAACGCATATGCGAATTCGTAATCACTTAATTACCCAGTTGGCTGTGTCGTGCAAGAATCATTGATGAATCGTGCACGACACGTAAGGGACAACTAATGTAAATCTTCGATGACATTTTCAAACAAGTGTCGCGTAAATCGTGCACGACACAAAGAGAGACAATGTCGCTCAGCCTGTCGTTGATGACCACATGAACGACATTGTCGTCCATATAGTCGTTAATGACCACATGAAAAGCATTGTCTTTTGTATTGTCTTTGATGACTATATAGACGACAATGGATTCTACTTTGACGTCAACGACTGCGTAAAGGACAATATCGATGAAGTTGCAGGAGTTTCAGCTTACACGACAATGTCGCCTATAAACCTAAATGAATAAATAAAAATATACAATAGCACATATATGTTTTTAAAATCAAATCTTAGTCTTTGAGTTCTCAGACTTGACTGACTGATTTTCTTCGGCGGCATGAAATAGTCCCCCACGAAATAAGTCCCCAACAAAATTATGAAATAATTCCCCAATTTTTGGGGTCTTATTTCAAATGAAATAAACCCCCAATTTTAAAACGAAATAAAACCCCAACGAAATTAAATAACTCCCCAAATCAAAATGAAGTAAATTCCCAAAAATTGGGGAGTTATTTCATTGGAAATAAGTCCCCATTTCCTAAAATGAAATAAATCCCCAAAAAGTATTCAAAACATCCAATCAATTCAAAATAGGGGAGGTGCTTTTTTGCCATGGGAGGTAAGGCCATGATGGCTTTATTGCTCAATTTTGCGAAGTAAGAGATATAGCCATATTTTTTTTCCCAAATGAGAGGCAAAGCCATATTTTTCCAGAATATTGTAACGCATGGTGTAAACATTCTGTAAAAGGGAAAATCCTTAGTTATCATTGAAAAACATTTTTTTATTCTTGTGACGCACGCAGAAAAACTCATTCAGCGAAGCCACCTGCCGCGTCCTACTGGAGGAAAAAACGCCTAAGCGCGGCCGCAGGCCGCCAAGCAGAAAAACTTTAGTATGCGAAGCCAGATTTCAATACTTAACTTTAGTATAAGGGGAAATCATTACCTCTTAATTATAAAAATGAGAAAACTATTAATTAATGTAAAATAGAAAAGTTCTTCAAAACTGAAATGAGAGATAAAGCCATTTCCTAATATTACTTATGTGTCTTAAGGCCATGATGGCTTTGTCTCCCATTCGAATGAAAAAAAAAATAGAAGGCTTTATCTCTCTTTTGAATGGGAGACCTGGCTCATTGCATACAGCAAAAAAAAAAAAAATTAATTTATTTTATTCCTTACCGCAAAATTATTTCTCAAACTAACTACCTAGTAAGTATTATTTTTAATGAATGAGTGGTCTTGACCATTCATTAAAACAAGTTTTGTTTACGTATTATAACGCGACATAATCTGCATTTTTGACGATTTTGGAATAAATTTGAAAATGGAAAAAGTCCCCAAAATATTTTTAGGGACTTATTTCATTTCAGATTTTTGGGGACTTATTTCATATGAAATAACTCCCCAATATGAAAATGAAATAAGTCCCCAAAAAAATGAAATAAATCCCCAAAAAACGTTGTTGTTGCCTCTCATATATTTTTTTGGGGAGTTATTTCATTTCCGTTTTGGGAACTTATTTCGTGGGGGGCTATTTCATGCCGCCATTTTCTTCACTTTGCTTTGGTTGTTTTTTTATTATTATCGTTATTTTACAGATATTTTTATTTTTTATTGGGAACAACTTATTTTTGTTGGCTAAGAAGACAGTCTACAAGACAATGTCGCTCATATTGTCGTGCTTAGAAGTTGATAAAGGACACCTTAAAAGACACTGTCGGTCATGTTGTCGTGCAAACACTTTAATACAGGACAGCTAACAACACGCAGAGAAAAATATGGTTGGGCATGGTTACGACAGCAACACTATGTTTAATGTAACAATATATTGTTGTCGTACACAAATAATTGTTATTTTTGTTTAATATCAACAATATTATAGTTACTGTAAACATATCAATGTTTATCGCAATTATGAATTTGAGTGTTGTTGACCGAAAAATAATTATTTTTCTAACAACTTAATTATGATAACTTTCTAAACATATTATATTTCTCACAACCATATCATGATATTTAATAGCCATAACATGATAACTTTCTATACATTTATCATATTATGTTAAAGATGCAATCAAACTATTTTTACTCTAATCATATTATGTTAGCGCCATTTGTAAAATAATTTTGAAGCAGTTGTGTCGTTTTTTTTATTTGTGAGCGGTTAAACAATTAAAAGATAAAATTCCATAAAAAAAATAAGTTTAAAGAAATTAAAAAATTAAAATATTAGCGGTGTTCATTCAAGTATTAGTGATGTAATAGTGCAAATGCAAAATATCATAGTTTTTTTGTAAAATCCAACAGCAAAACACACAGAGATTTCGTTATATTTTATAAAAGTGCTACGATATTTCTGTGGCTTTTATGGGCAACCGCGTATGTCTTAAAACAAATTGTTCAGGAAAGCCGAAAAACCATTCTAGATCAAACTATGGGCTAGGTACATATTGCACATTTTAAACTTTGTCGTTACGTTAAAAAATCGGAATTGTTCCCTCTTTTTTCAAAAAAATGTAAAGAGCATTCAAAATTAGGCAATATGCCATCAACATCTTAAAATCGAAAAAATGGACACACGCTGTTGCCCATGAAAACCACAGATTTTTCATTTGCTCTTTTGCAAGCCTTGTATTGAACTCCGCTATTTGATTAACATTAAGAAAAATTTTAAAAAGCCACAAAATAAAAAATCGTTTCAAAAAGATTTTAATTTATTTTGTATTTTTATAACAGCTATGAAAGGTGCTGTATCATAATATGATTGCTTCTAAAATTAATATGATTAACATGATGATAATATGATTACTTCTTAACTTAGTATGATTAACAGAATAATAATATGATTAAGGGAAAATTTTATGATGTTATAGTACGAATATATTTAGTCATAATATGATTAAAAAATAATCTTAATATGGTGACTACAATCATAATTCTTATCATAATATATTGCTCTTAGAATATGTTTACCACAACCATGTTTTTTCTTTGCGTGAAGACACTGTCGCTCATACTGTCGTGTATAGTTGTTGATAGAGGATACCTTACAAGAAAAAGTCTGTCATGCTGTCGTGGATAAGTTTTAACAAAAGACAACTTGAAAGACAATGTCGGTCATATCGTCGTTTATTAACTTCTTCAAAAGACAGTGCACTAGACAATGTCGAGTATTTTGTCGTCCACGACATTTTACTTAAAATTGTCTTCCAGAAATTCTAAGTGATAGAAGACATGTCGTGCATAAATTGTTGACGACAATGTCGTCGACGGCAGTTTGGCCAACAACTCAAACTGTTAAAAAAGATATTTAAATTGGTATGTGTTTCTTAAAAGATCCGAACAAAAACAATAAAATGTAAAAATGAAGTTCGATAATTTGAAAAATCACTAAATTAATCTTATTTCACTTATTTGAAAGTTTACAACCAACAAGTATTAATATTTTGTTGTAAAGTTTTATATAAAAAGGGACTTAGCTTTTATTCATTAACATTATTGGACTAAGCACTTTTTTGCACCATTGCAAAACAACATTTAAAAAAGTTGAGATGCATCGAAAACTGAATTTTTTTAAAATGTGGAGTTGGCTCCTTAACGTGTGAAGGTAACAATACGTTTTACAAAAGAAAACTGTTTGAAAAAAAAAAGAAATGTTGTTTAGGTTATTTTTTATGTAAAGAGTTGGCAACAATGATAAAGAGCGCTGCTTTCGATGCTGCCTTCATCTCTGACTTAATTAATTTTGCGGCTTTTATCTCTGCTATTTCATTGACAAACACGACCCACTTGAATTCGCCTCAACTCTTTCTTCTATCTTACATCTTTATGACAGCTTTTAATGTTTTCAGTATCTTAAGTCAACAGGAAGGCATACCAAATCTAAACAGAATTTTAGACAAACAATTAAGTTCCGGTGTTTAACAAAAAAGTGATGCCAAAAAGTTTCTCCAACAACAACCACCATTATCCAACTAAACAGCTACAAAACTTAAGAAACAAGATAAAATTTATGTGATTCACACTTCAAAGAAATTTTTAACGTTTAAAAACGACACACAGAGGAAAATACGTCAGTTAATAAAAGCGAAGATGAAAGAAAACAAGCCGCTTGTTCCGAAACAACTTTACTCTAGTTTAAATAATCGGCAGCAGTTAAAACATTAACAAAAGCGACTAAATGTTAGCCAACATTTAAAAACACAAGAAAAAAAATTAAGAGTTGAAAAAGATGACATACACGACATAACGACAACGAAACAGCCTAAATGAAATAAAAACAAAATAAGAACAACGTCAATTTTAACATGTTTTACGCGTTAAATCTCGCGCTTACTAACTATGTAGATACAGATACAACAAAAATAAAGACAAAATAAACTAAAAACTAAATAAGAGGAAGACGCACCTTTTTGACGTGGCACTATACTCGCGCTATTTACTCGCATCCGCTGAAGATGACTATTGAGGTAAAGCAAACTTTAAAAGAATTAAGTCTTTTTTATCTTAATTAACAATCTTGATGGTGAGAAAAAATATTTTAAAGTACAAACATTTTTTTCATTTTTCGAATTTATTCTATGAGTTAAATTTCAGTTATGTATTTTGTAAAGCTTTTTTGTAATAGTTCTATTCCTTTAATTTTTCAGAAATGACTTTATACACTACCAGACTATTATATTGTATTTTCTTTTTACATTTTACCTTAGCCTTCCTTTGGAAAGCAAAAAAGCTTTACAAAATACATAACTGAAATTTAACTCATAGAATAAATTCGAAAAATGAAAAAAATGTTTATAATAATATAAAGTAACCTTCACAAGGAAATAATTCCCAATTTCTAATTGTTAAAATAGTTGAGTTAAATACATTCAATTTATAAAGTAACACTATCCAGTGAGACACAAAGAATGCTGACGAAGGCCGTAGCGGGCCAGAAAATGCATTACATTCTGCTGGTGTCTAATAATTGTAAATTTTTCTGTACATTCAATATACCTCATTGCTTTCCAACGGAAGGCTAAGGTAAAATGTAAAAAGAAAATACAATATAATAGTCTGGTAGTGTATAAAGTCATTTCTGAAAAATTGTAGGAATAGAACTATTACAAAAAAGCTTTACAAAATACATAACTGAAATTTAACTCATAGAATAAATTCGAAAAATGAAAAAAATGTTTAAAATAATATAAAGTAACCTTCACAAGGAAATAATTCCCAATTTCTTATTTTAAAGTACTTTAAACTTAAACGCGTCTTTAGAACTAGAAGATCGCTTACTTGTCAGGGCCGAACAGAAACCTATTTGCATTAAGAGAAACATTTAAATCAAGTTTAAATTGAAATAACGGGAAGGATTTCTTATGGATTTTTGACATACTTATCGCTCTTTTATTTCAATAAAGTCGTATCATAAAAAAAAAATAACTTTGCGAAATACGATTAAATTTTTTAAAAGCATCGGTCTTCTGATAACTCTGTGCTCGAAATTGACATTTTTTCTTAAGACAAGCTGAACAGTTGGCGTTTTAACATAATTCGGGTACGCTGAATTCAGTGCTGCCCGCCGTTTTTTTAGGTTGGCTCTGGTTTTTGAGATATACCGTTATTTCGAAAACGAAGGAGGTTGCACAACATATGTTCGCGTAACTAAAAAACGCTTTAACTCATAGAAAAAACTAAAAAAAACCGCAATTCCGCAATAAAATTTCCTTTAATACCATGCTACATTTTACATTTGCATTACATTTCTAATATGCTACATTTTACCCATCTGGGGCATCATTTGCATTGCAGGAGCCAAATTTAAGAATTTCAACCATACAATTATGGCGGCTTAACCAAATTCATAAATTTGGCCTCTGCAGCGCCTAGAATGCCCCCAGATGGGTAAAATGTATGACCTACCCCATTTTATTTTTCATCTCAATCATTTATTTCTAACATACCCACCCGCTAGCTCCATTCCTTAAGGGGGCTCACATGCAAAATGTTCAATGCAGACTAGAGATATATTAAAGAAAAAGTTTTATAAATGCCCAGTAGTGCGATTCTGTAATTAATTTTAACAATAGTTGTCATTGTTAAAAAAATTAACAAGCAAATTAACGATTTTGCTATTCTGTAACATTTTAAACAGCACTTGTTATCGTTAAGCCAGCTGTTTGTGTTAAGTAAACGACAACTTTTCTAGTGTTGTTTATTTTTTTTTATTGTTAAATGTCGAAAAAATAAAAAATATTTAGTTAAAAGAAATAATATAACTTGAAAATGGCAATTAAATAATTTGCATGTAATTTAATAGTAAAATGTTTATCTTCTTAAAAAAAAACAAAAAACTAAAAAAAATTCTGTTTAGTTTTAATAATTTTATTTGTTTTTTTTTATTCCTCTTTGTGTTTTTCGTTATTTTGCCATTTTTTTGACAGTGATGCCACTTGACGTTAATTTGTATCTATGTTGTTAACAACAATTTACAGAATCACATAATCGTTAGTGCAAACAACAAAACAGGTTGACAATTATAACAACTGTTGTTATTGTTAAAAGTTACAGAATCCCACTACAGGAGTTGCCCCTAGTGGGATAAAATGTATGACTGACTCCCATTAGTTTTATGTTCTTAACACTCTCTTAAAGCATACTTGCCACTTGTCACCACACAAATATTGCGTTGTATGAAATTCTTAAATTAATTAAAATTTAACTTTTGTGAATGCAATCAAAAGTTGCTAACAGATTTTAATCATTTATGGCTTGGTTTGTTTTTTATATGTCAGCAAAAAAAAATTAGAAGCAAAGCGGCATATAAAAAAGAAATTTTACTTTTCTTAAAGGAAATTTTATTGCGGAATTTCGTTTCTTTAGTTTCTTCAATAAGTTAATGCGTTTTTGTGTTGTGCAATCTGTGTTTTATGTTGTGCAATCTCCTCCATTTTCGAAATAAGGGTATATCTCGAAAACCAGAGCCAAACTGAATTCAGCGTACCCGATTTATGTTAAAACGTCATGGCTTGTCTGTTTTTTAACTAGCAAAGTGTAATGGATTGGGGAGTACCCACTAATTATTTTTAGCTTAAACACATTTTTTTAAATCCTTTCTTCATTCACTTGGGAACAACTGTCTTCTATAATATAAGCGATTCCTTGTGGAGAAAGATTGGGCCGCCGATGACTAGTTGACAAGTTTAATAGAATTCTATAAAATGATCTCCGTTTTTGTTCTTAACTCTCTTGTGTTCCCACGATCTGTGATTGCCCAAAATTGTTGCTACCAGTCTTTACACTGAATTCTTCAATAAGTAGGAGTATCTCTCGATGTGGAATTGTTGGTATCGTAGCAGTTAATTGGCTGTAGAACTCATCTTTTACCTCATTTTCCGCTTCCTCCGTAGGTGCATAGCACTGAACGATAGTAATGATTTTACCGGCATTGGTGTAAAAACGGGCGGTTATTTTGCAATCGGAAAAAGGCTTCCATTATATTCATCTATCTGAGACTCAAGTTAAGCCGGTCAAGAAGTTTATCCAAGCGTGCTAACGTTCCACTGTCCAGTTCTAATCCATAAACGTGTGCCAAAGGTCGTCAACATAGGAGGGGATTGGCCCACTGTATCCTGGGCTGGTGTTGGCGTTGGCAACTTATGACCAACGTCATTTTTGCTCATATTAGCCAGCCAAAACAGATTTTAAAATACCATTACCAGATCTTCACCTGTCCCAAAGAGTTCCTCGAGGATTGTAGGGATCATCTAAAGGATATTTCACCTTTTGGTGTTAAATCCTCCGTAGCAAATCATGTTGAGGTCATTCTTGGTATTCGCAATTATTCAATTTGAACATAAATGGCTAACTGGCAACAGTTTAAGTATCAAGGAATTCACAGAGAGATATTGGAAATGTTTATCTTTTCCGCTTAATAGTTGTACTTCCATTGAGTTCTTCGGAACAGAGATATAGTAGCGGGCTAGAGTATCATGACAGTTTCCTTTTTACGTCGATATTCCTTTTTTGACATTGAAAATCTATGAACATATAAGGAGAATGCATAACTAGGATGCGGCAAACATCCGACATGACATGGCTCTTTGGGGTCCAATGATTTTAAGGAGTCCGAAATAGAGGTAGCTGATGGTGCCTAGGGGTCAGTAGCCACCGGCTTAGTAAACTAGTCTCATTATTATGTCTGATTAGTATGTTTTTCCAAGAAATGCTTCCTGAATCCCGAGGACTTGGAAGGTTGTCTTGTCTTCCTTTGAAGAAATTCTTTCGGAGAGCAAGAGGTGGATGTGGTCATACTCACATCGCGGTTAAATACGTGGTCCATAATTGGTGTGGGAGCCCACGTGGAGTGGGGATCTGCTGCGATGTTTATATCATCCTTACGGAAACAGCTTTACAATCCATATATATTTAAAATATTGATCAAAACATACTTAAAACTCTCTCTTATAAGCCAGGAAACTACAGTATATATTTTTATCGGTAATGGTTGAATACATATTAATATCTTCTCCGTCAGTTTAGTAATGCGTCTTGAGAAGAACCTACCTCTTGGAGTTGCGCTCTTTTTTAGATAAACATAGGAGAAGCCAATAGCTTGACAAAGGGTTAGAAATGAATTTATCATTGGATAAAGACCCTTCGGGAATCGATTGTTAGCTGTGGCTTAAATCAAAATTGCTTAATCAAAGTTCAGTATCCTGGCGAGTCACCTATTTGCTGTTGCTATAAGCTGCGATTGCAGAAGAGAATAGATGTTGTCGTCGATAAAAATGTACAATTTTGTATATTTCTCTCCTTGGTTGGCAAGTATAGTTAATGTACTATATAACTCTGTCTCTACCTATTTCTTGGTAGCTGTATTTTTGTCAATGACTGGCGTGAAATATAAAACATACAACTTAGATAGTGTTTAATCTCAGATTTCACCTTTCGATGAAAAAAGATGAACTTGTGGGGCAAAATTTTTATCGATGAAAATGTTCTTTTGATGCAGCTTTTGTGGTCCTTCGAACTAGCTGAAACTTTAATTGAAGAGTGTAGTTTATGTTAGCCGTACACATACTTTGAAGATTACAATTGCGTAAATACTGAAGGTCAAATATTTTACTTCGTTTATACTTTTCAAAGCACACTTGCAATGGAATAAGGGAACTGACTGGCTTAAATCTCCCATAAGAGAGAGTACAATTGCGCACTCATCGCTTGCGCAAGAGTATGAACGTCTTTTTCGATGTTACGAGTTTTGAATTCATTTAAATAATTTTATTATTATTCTTAATAAAACTTTCACTAAAGAGAAATTCTTCAAGTAAAAAAATTTTTTGTTTCAATTCCATAACATCTCTGCTTCAGCCTATACCATGCTAAACAAGCCTTAAGCTTAATTTTCTCCATGTGCCTGCCTGTATGAATGTCTGTCCGCGCCTTTAGTTATATGTTTAATTATATGTTTAATGAATATTGAATATTTCTGTTACCTATTTTATATGATTGTTATTGTATTCTTACATTTAAACCTTTTATTTTGTAATTTATTGTTACTTGTTTTATTATTGTTAAACAAGTCTTCCCTTATTTTTAAATTATAAAAATATGATATATAAAAAAATATAGTTCAGTTTTAAAAAAACTTTTGAAGAAAAATATAAAAAAAATAAAAAAAACAAATAAAAATAAAGATTATATTTTTTTTAAAGAGATATACATATAAACTTAATTATTCTTCTTAATTAAATTTACTGGCGCAGTCGGTTTTCGAACTAAATTTATTTTAAAGTTAAAAAACTAACGTTCTTTAAATGAGGATGTAAAAAAGTTTTTGGCGGAGAAAAAATAAATGAAAATTGTTTAATATAAAAACTTTAAATCGTTTTTAATCGAGGTTCAAACGAATTTTAAATCATTTGTTTGAAGAGAAAAATACATTGCCTTTGAAAAAAAAGAACAAGAAGGAAGGAAAGAAGGAAGAAAAAACCGTTATTAACAGGAAAAGAAAACTAAAACTTTTTGCCAATAGTCTCAAGTTTATGCACAGCAATTGGCTAACAAAAGCAAGCAACAGCTAGATATCAATCAACTCAAAATATTAATAACAATCAATACTGTCATGGCTCTCAATGCGTTTACTCTCTTAGATGGTGTACCAGAATTTGATGGTAAAGCAGAAGAATTAGAAATGTTTACCAAGCATGTTGAGGAACTTCGCAAACATGTTGATGCAGCTCTACTATCACTATTCGATTTAAGAGTAAGAAATAAAATTATATCAACAGCAAATATTGCTCTTATTAATAACAACAATCCAGTGAAATGGGATGAAATTAAGGTATTATTAAGAATTAATTTTAATATAGCAGAAAGTATTGAGTCTATTGTTAACAAAATTAAAACAGCAGAATTTAGAAATGATGTTAGTGATTTATATGAATTTATGTTAAAATTATTAACCAAATTAAATCTAAAAACCAGTACTGATAGGGAAACAAATCAATGGTATAGTTGCGCTAATAATGAAAAGATGGTTTTAAAAATTTTTATATCTAAATTGCCTAACGAACCCAAGTTATTATTAAATTCCAGAAACCCTCATACGCTATTAAAAGCGAAAGAAATTCTAATAGAAGCGGAATATTTTTACATAAAAAAATACAAATTTGCTTCAAATCATTTGGGAAATGAAAACAAATATAGAAATAAGTTTTATAGACAAGAATTTACAAATCCTCAATCAAATTCACAATCTTTTATTCCTAATTCTAATCAATTTTCACGTCATAGTAATAAAGATAATAATAGCAATGGTAATTTTAAATTTAGGAATCAATTCGAACACGCCAATGGAAATTATCAAGTTGGTAAATATAGTTTTCCAAATTATCGGAACGGTAAAAATTGTTCTGAAAATTTTCAGAATATGACTAAAAGTTTTGATAATACAAGTAAAAATACTAGAAATAATTCTGAACAATCTAAACAAAAATCAATTAATAGCTCGGATAAAATGGAAGTTGATAATATTCAGGTGTCAAATTTTCAATTACTGGCCGGAGACCTTTACCCTGTATAATAGTGAAAACTAAGACTCTTCCAATAAAATTATTAATAGATACAGGATCAGGTACAACACTCGTAAGAAGAGGCTTATTTCATAGTTCTTTCAGAAGAGAATTAGAAAGACCAATTACCCTTAATACTATTTGCTCTAAGACCGTTACTTCAACGAAGATAACAATTCCTCTATTTAAGGAATTTAATTCACCTGGGTCCAGAATCGAAATGTTAGAGACTGAGATATTCAGTGATTTTGATGGAATTTTAGGATGCAATATTCTTAAACCTTTAGGAGCGAAAATAGACTTAAAAGAAAATTTACTAATTACCACAAATGCGAAGATTCCTATAGTATATGACAATTCTACCATGGAATATGACAATAATGATATGACATATTTTGATTCAGTTGTGATAGACATAAATTTTAATGAACCAAAAATAGAATATTTAAATGAAAAACTGAAAACTCAGAACTTGAATATGGAAGAAATTAAAGAATTGACAAAGTTAATTAAAGTTTTTAAAAATGTTTTTTATGTGGAGGGTGAAGATTTATCAGCGGTTGTGAAATATAGACATAGAATCCCGACAAAAAACGACATTCCAATATTTTCAAGAACTTATCGTTTTCCAGAAATTTATAAAGAGGAAGTAGAAAGACAGGTACAAGAAATGTTGCGTACAGGAATTATAACCAAATCATGTAGTCCTTATAATGCCCCAATATGGGTAGTTCCTAAAAAAATGGACAATTCTGGAAAGGAAAAATTTAGAATAGTAGTAGATTATAGGAAATTGAACGATGTAACTATAGAGGACAAATTTCCTATACCAAATATGGAGGATCTATTTTCTAAGCTAGGAAATTCACAGTATTTTAGTACTATCGATTTGGCCAAAGGTTTTCACCAGATTCCGATATTACCAGATTGCAGGCATAAAACAGCATTTTCAACTCCTACTGGGCACTATGAATTCACTAGAATGCCTTTTGGCTTGAAAAATGCTCCAGCATCATTCCAGAGAATGATGAATGAGGTTTTACAGGATTATATAAATAATATATGCGTAGTTTATTTAGATGATATATTAGTGTTTTCAACATCTCTAAAAGAACATATATTATCGTTGACAAAAATTTTTCAAAGATTATCTGAATACAATCTAAAGGTCCAAGTAGACAAATGCAATTTTTTTCGACGAGAGTCGGAATACTTGGGACATATTATTACACCCGAGGGTATCAAGCCAAATCCGGAAAAAATAAACATAATACAAAATATTTCAATTCCAAAGACTCTCAAGGAGATAAGATCGTTTTTAGGCTTAACTGGATTCTATAGGAAATTTATTAAAGATTATAGTCGCATTGCTTTGCCAATGATTTCATACCTGAGGAAAAATTCTACCATAAATGTAAACAATTCAGACTATATTGATTCTTTTAATAAATTAAAGAAAATTTTATGCTCAACCCCAGTTTTGGCTT
The DNA here is from genome assembly GCA_930367215.1 of Pollenia angustigena. Lineage (NCBI taxonomy): Eukaryota > Metazoa > Arthropoda > Insecta > Diptera > Polleniidae > Pollenia > Pollenia angustigena. Next base: position 156,712,090 of record OV884059.1, read on the forward strand.
ACCCGAAATTTGACAAAATGTTTGTTTTGACAACAGATGCCAGTAATGCAGCCTTAGGTGCAGTTTTATCGCAAAACGGACATCCTGTAGCTTTCAGTTCTAGAACTTTAAACCAACATGAACGTAATTACAGTGCAGTAGAAAAGGAATTGCTTGCTATTGTATGGTCAGTTAAATATTTTAGACCCTATTTGTTTGGCAGGAAATTCAAAGTACAAACAGATCACCGTCCACTTGTATGGCTTAACTCTTTAAAAGAACCTAATATGAAATTACAGAGGTGGAAAATTCAATTAAATGAGTACGACTTTGATATTGAGTATATCAAAGGAAAAACAAATCAAGTGGCAGATTTTCTAAGTCGCCTTGAAATAAATTGCTTAGAGGAAAATGACCAAATTGTTAATTCAGATAAAGCTACAATTCATAGTGGAATAGAAAACTTAAATGACCATATTTTAATTTCAGATTCGCCAATTAATATATTCAAAAACCAGGTAATAGTACAATTAGGAAAGAAATATAAACTTGAAAAACAAATGGTGTATAATGGAAAAATTAGATATATCATAGCTTTAAAAGAATATTATGAAGAAAAGGTATTAGACTTTTTAAAACAAATTTTTCCAATTAAGGGAACTGTGGCAATATTTTGTGAAAATTTTGAAATCTTTAGAAAACTTCAACAGACAATAGTACACTATTTTTCGAATTCATCTGAAATTAAATTTTTGAAATGTTCCAAATTTATAAAAGATATTTTTGATAAAGAAAATCTGTTGGATATTATAGCAGAATATCACAATGATAAAAATCATAGAGGTATAGAGGAAACATATTTAGAACTAAAAGACAAGATATACTATCCAAATCTGAAAATGGAAATTCACAAATTTATTAATAATTGTACTATATGTAATATGTGTAAATTTGATAGACGACCAATAAAAAACAAGTTATGTGTTACGGAAACCCCTATTCGATCTAATGAGATAATTCATATCGATATATGGTTTTTGGATAAACATACAACTTTTTTAACATGTATTGATAAACTTACGAAACACGTATCAATACATTCTTTAAGTGATAAACATTCATTGACAATTGTAGAAAAGTTAAGGGAAAGATTTGCTATTTTGGGAAAACCAAATAAAATTATAGCAGACAATGAATTCAATACAGCTTTTATTCGAAATTTTCTGAACTCAGAGAAAATTGATTTTCATTTTACTGCCCCTAATACTCATACTGGTAACGCAGATGTGGAACGATTTCATCTTACATTGAATGAGCATATAAGACTATTCAAATTGGAGCAAAGCCACAATGATTTTGATAATAAATCCCTTGTCTATAAGGCAGTTCAAATATACAATGACTCAATTCATAGTACAACGGGTCATAAACCAAACAATTTATTACATAACAAAGTGGACAAATCTGTATGGGAAATTTTAAGTAATAAAATTCGTGAAAATAAAATTAATAGAATAAAGAAAATTAATGAAAATAGAGAAGATTGTCATGAATACAATGATAGAGAATTTGTGAAAAATCTCGGATTTCAAAACCTTAAACAAAAACCCAAATATATTATAAAACAAGTAAAAGAGAAAAATAAAACAAATTTTTTAGATGAAAAAAATTGTAAAAGAGATAGGCAATTAGTTAAAAGAATTTTTAAGTACCAAAATGAAATACCAGATATAAACTTTGATAGAAAAATTACTGGTAGAAATTATTCGAAACAAAATAAATAAAACATTTCAGGAGTAATGTGTGTTTAAAGGATGGGGGAGTTATATGTTTAATTATATGTTTAATGAATATTGAATATTTCTGTTACCTATTTTATATGATTGTTATTGTATTCTTACATTTAAACCTTTTATTTTGTAATTTATTGTTACTTGTTTTATTATTGTTAAACAAGTCTTCCCTTATTTTTAAATTATAAAAATATGATATATAAAAAAATATAGTTCAGTTTTAAAAAAACTTTTGAAGAAAAATATAAAAAAAATAAAAAAAACAAATAAAAATAAAGATTATATTTTTTTTAAAGAGATATACATATAAACTTAATTATTCTTCTTAATTAAATTTACTCTTTGCCTTTTCTTTTTAATCATTACAATTATTAGTTTTATGTATCCCATTATATTTTTTCTTTACGAATAATGTTGCAACTCCACACATGATGATAATAACTCTTTTAGTTTAAAGTTGACTGGAAAACAAGTTGAAACATTTAAACCGCTAAGAACACATCAAAATAAGTTAAGACGTTAAACAAAGTAATATGCTACTGTTTTCTTTTAAAGTAGAGGAGATACAAACTTGTCGCTACAAATCTTTTAAGACCGACAATTAAGAAATCACATATGTGAGCAATATTCGTAACACCAAAAGCCGAAATGTTCTTTCTTTTCACTTAAAGACCGTTTAACGACCTTTTTATTTTGTCTGTGATTGCTGTGGGTTTAGGGCCGTTTTAATCTTGTTTTGATTGTTATTGTTGTTGCTGTTGTGGTGTGTAAATAATTCTTGCTGGTTGTTTTTGAACTTGTCCGAATTATGGCTACAAACACCTCAGAGTTTCTCCAAATGATTTACAATCTGTGTGTGTGTGTTCTTTGTGTTCGGTTTTACTTTTTTTTTGTTGTACAACCTGTGATGTTAATGTTTTAATTTAATTATGACAAGTTACTAAGAGATTTATAAACTGCTACTTAGATACTTGTATGGCTGCTATTGGCAGTCAGTCTCATTTATTCATATAAGTAGCAGCAGCTGGTCTATAATACACTAAAAGAAATTAAATGGGAGATTTAGCAAAATAACAAGTTTAGGTGGCAGTTCTTTTGAAATAGAGATGAACGTGGATTTTATTTTCTTAAAGGGACATAAAATGGTTATTTGCAAAAAACTTTAAAATTGTCCTTACTTACCGTACTTCTTAATAAATCAAGAAAAAAGATGTTTCAATAACGTCGTCTTTTCTGTTCTGGAGGAAGAGCACAATGCGCCTTTGAAGAATACAAATTGGGAATTAAGCACATCAAAACTAATGAATAAACAATTCATATGTTTTTTGTTTTTGTAAAAATTGTTTTGTTTGTGTTTGCTGAGCATAACTGTAATGAACAAACATTAATGTGCTAAGTCGAACACAACGAAGTTTGTGGTTTTTACGAAACACCGAACGCAATAAAATGTGCTCATCTTTATGTTGAGTTGGATAAGAACAGTATTTTAATTTTTTTCAAAGTTTATAAACAGAGAAACGTTGTTTTTTTTAAGGTAATTACTACACAAGCAATGTTAGCGTTTTTGGTGTCCATATTTTTACCGTACCGAACATTAAAGAACAGTATATAATGTTTATTTTCAAACACTACTTTATACAAACTTCGGACTTATTGAGAATTCAGAACACTACACAAGCATTATTCGTGTTTTTGGTTTTCATATTTTTACCGTACCGATCACTAAAGAACAGTATATAATGTTAATTTTCAAACACTACTTTAAACAAACTTCGGATTTATTAAAAGTTTAGCATACTACACATGCATTATTAGCGTTTTTGTTTTCCATATTTTTACCGTACCGAACACTAAAGCACAGAATATGATGTTTATTTTCAAACACTACTTTAAACAAACCTCGGACTTATTGAGAATTCAGAATACTACACAAGTATTATTAGCGTTTTTGGTTTCCATATTGTTACCGTACCGAACACCAAAGAACAATATGAAATGTTTATTTTCAAACACTACTTCAAACAGACTTCGGACTTATTGAGAATTCAGAATACTAAACAAGCATTGTAAGAGTTTTTGGTTTTCATATTTTTACCTTACTGAACACTTAAGAACATTATATAATGTTTATTTTCAAACACTTCTTTAAACAAACTTCGGGCTTATTGAGAACTCAGAATACTACACAAGCATTATAATCGTTTTTGTTTTCTATATTTTTACCGTACCGAACACTTAAGAACAGTATAAAATGTTTATTTTCAAACACTACTTTAAACAAACTTCGGACTTATTGAAAAATTCAGAATACTCCACAAGCATTATTAGCGTTTTTGATTTCCATATTTTTACCGTACCGAACACTAAAGAACAGTTTATAATGTTTATATTCAAACACTACTTTAAACTAACTTCGGACTTATTGAGAATTCAGTTTTCTATTGGATCAGAATAAAATTTAGATTGGTAGCTAAAAAGTTTATTCATTTAAAATTTTCCTTGCATTTGATTATTAAGGATTAAGATCTTAAAGTTGTTGATGTTGTATATCTAACGTTTCCCAATAAACCATAGAACGATATGATAGCGAAAACGATATTATATTTTACGGCGTGTATAATAGTATATACTAATATTTAAAACGATATCGTTACGACATCATTTTATCCAAATATTTTTTTCCAATTTAAAAACAAACATTTGAAAAAAACCTCAAATATTTTTAAGCATAATAAATTATTTTAACAAAGATTAATATAAAAATTAAAAACAAAGTTTTTATTAAAATTTGTATGCACATTGTCATCGAATTATCTTATAAATATTACACAAAACTCTAAGTATTAGCTATTATATTTCAAGAATTTTTCTTTCATTTAAAAAAAATGAATTTTACCTTGTTATATCATTATCAGTATAATAAAACGATAGTTTTTCGAAAAATTTAAAAATGCGATTTCACTATCGTTATTATTGGAAATTATGATATCGAAAACGATATCATAATTTTATGGAAAAACGATATTATAAGGAAAGGTACAATTTAGTCCGTAAAAGCTATCGTTTTCGATTCGTAAACGATTATCACTTGTGATACTTTCTTTCACCTATATGATATCATTTTGATATCGTTACAATATCGCTTGGTTTACTGGGTTGTGACTAAATTTCTTAGAAATTCACTTGCGTTTAAAGTTAACGCAATTTATTGGACGTGTAGTTTTCTGAGGTTCCGAAGGACCACAGATCTACCACATTGACAGTTTAATTTTTAAGTGTTTTAATTCTCTACTAAAATGTTAGCAATTTCCTTCAGTGTATCTTCCTGCCACACAACTACCAACATTGGTGGTCAAGATTTGGTGGGAATATTGTTTCATTTTATTTCTGTTCAGTTTAGTGTTTTGTATCTGTTTCATTTTTAGCTTTCTGGGTCATACAGACTCATAAGTTCATTTTTTGTTTCTTTTGTAATTGTTGATGTTGCTGCTTAAAGGTTTAAAATTAATAAACACAGTAACATTAAACATGATTGCGATAATTTTCATATACATAAACTCTCACATGAATGTCTCCATACCATCAACATTATACGAATGTGAATATGAGTGAATGAATGAATGACATTTATTTTGTTTAGTTGTTAAAGAGGTACTTGTTACTTTATGTCCGAGTTTAATTGCCACCTAAGTTGTATTATTATTGTTATATTTTTTTTTTATCTGAACTTGTTGTGTGTGTTCGAGTGTGTTGCAAAAGACATCTTTCGACAATCTTGTTTCTTCTGTGTCTGTTATTTTAGTTTTATGGGAACACTTAAATGTTAATGTTTTTTTATAGCATCTTTTACAAATAAATTTATATTTGGTCAGTTGTTGTTGTTATTATTGTGTTTTTTTTTTGTGAATTTTTCTGTTAAATTTCGTTAAATCTGGGAGGTCAGTGGACAGGAAAGAAGTATATGTTTCGTTTTTGTGTTTTATCTCGAAATGAAATTAAGGTTAAATAAACTCTTTAAGCGTGTTTGTCATTAAGATGTTAAAGTTTTGTTTTTTAAGATTTAGTTTATTAAATTATGACAAAAAATAAAGTCACCTTCTTTAGTTCGTAATGCTATAAAAAAGTGCATTTAAAATTGACAATGAAAATAGTTTCGCCTTTAACATGTTCCGTACGTACATGTCTGTATGAAGAATTTAATAATAAATTAATTAAAAAGTATTTTTAGCTGCACTTGGTAAGTCCATAGTGCAGGAAGCAAAAACAATCAAAATTTTATAATTAAGATTTTCCATTATTAGACCTTAAAGGATCTTTAGAACGAAAATAGGGTACCCTAAAACCAATTTTATTCTTTTGATCAGAAATAAAAAATATTTCAAAAGATCATCTTTTTCCTTATATACATACCTAAGTACCATACAATTTTATTTTTATACCCTCCACCACAATTAGTTGTGTCCCCATAAAGTATATATATTCTGGCTTTTTGCGTAATTCTTAGTCGATTTAGCTATGTCCGTCTGTCTGTCCGTCTGTCTGTCCGTCTGTTAGTCTGTTGAAAACACGCTCACTTTCGAAAAACTCAAAAGAAATAAAAAAACTCGGTGTCAAATTTCTTGTAGTTACCCTTAGCAGTTTAGGATTGAAATCCAGCAAAATCGGTTCAGTAGGATCAGAGCTATGAATCAAAATGTGACACCAGCACCTTAAAAAATTGATAAATTTGTTACAAAAAGTAACATAAATGGTGGTAAAATATACGGAATGATATAAGATTTTGCAAAAATTCACTCTGTAAAATTTCGTGAAGATCGGTTCATAAATTACTCTAGGCCTCATATAAACCCTGCTCCCGGAAAAAAGTTTAGTACGCCTTAAACCAAAATTAATAATGCTATCATAAGAAAATTTAATACTTCACAGTTTTATATGACTAAAAATTACACTAATAAATTTCGTGATGATCGGTCCATAATTTACTATAGGCCCCATATAAGCGGTATACCGCTCACTTTCGAAAAACTCAAAAGAAATAAACAAACTTGGTATCAAATTGCTTGTAGTTATCCTAAGCAGTTTAAGATTGAAATCCAGCCAAATCGATTCACACAGAAAAAAATCAATGTAAAATCATCGAAAACAAGATGGATTTTACCGTTTACGGTAGTGATTTTGCTTTATGTAAATTTAACATGATTTTACAATAACTTGCGAACAACATTTTTTTCTTTTAAAATAACTACAATTCATGTTAATTTAACATTGAAGTAAAGTTATGTCAAAATGTCATTTATATTGAAATAACAATCCGAATCACGTTGAATGAAAGTTATTTCAAGTTGAATCAACGTAAATTTCATGTAGAATCAAACTGGCTGAAGCGTGATATAGCACTGTGAAGAAGCTGCAGAGATAACATATGCATTTATCTAAGAATAATTCAAAACACTAACCCTTGTAACACATGTTTCACTTATTTTGTAATCTCCTTTGTTAACAGAAGCATCAGCAGAATGGCCCGATATGGTTTTCGTCATCATTCTATTTTGAAAACTTGATGTACTATTTAACTAAATAATATTATTTAAAAGAAAACGGGAATTGTCCTCTTTTTATAGCATATTTTAAACATGAAAATAAAAAAATTTACATACTTAAGTATGTATGCATGTTAATTTGACAAGATAAGCTTTTGATTTTAATATATTTAAAACAGGTTTTTATGGATTCAATATTGAACAATGTTATTTTAACAGTGAATAATATTAAATAAACGTGATTTAAGGTTATTTTAATATTTTTCATTTAAAATTAATATAAAATAATGATAAATTTAAAAAAAGGGCATACTTTTGCAGAAATTAACTATGATTCTCAATCAACATTTCTCCATGTTAATTTAACATTGGTATTTTTTTCTGTGTGTTGAAATTTATTGAAAGTATTATTGAAATTTTTAATTTTAATGTGACACAATATTTTTTTACAGTTGCTTTTTTCGGTCATTTTAATATGAAAATAATAAAGAAATATGTAATATTTTTTGCCTTTAAATTAATATAGAATTCTTATTGAATAATATTGTCGCCTTATTAAAACAATGTGGGAATATTATTGAAATTAAATATATTTTTTATTTTAGAAATCAAATTTAAACATTGGTCAATTAAAAATTAAACAATTTAAAAATAGAGGTGCTTCACCCTTTTCGTGTTTGGTGTATTTAGAACGTGAACTTATTTCATTTAATCTATTACTAAACAGTCGTAGGCGTATTTTAGATACGCCAAACACGATAAGGGTGAATGATATTCAGCTTTGATTTAATATTGAAGCGTTATTAAATTTAAAATGCAAACCGTCGATACAAGTGTCCGTATTCTGTAATTCGCTTAAGCTAAAAATCTCTAAAGTTTATTTAACGATTTTTGGCTACGAATACAATACTGTAACGTGCATTGCTAGATTTAACAATGCCTTAAAAATTTAATTCGCCGTAATTTTGGCTTTTAATGTCATCGCTAAAAATTTTAATTTTTGCATTCTCTAAGGCATTTTAGCGATCAAGATTAAGCTTTAGCTAAGAAAGTTACAGAATACGGCTGCAGGTTAAAAATATTTTGAATGGATGCAAGTATTTTCGGCCATTCGAATATGATACTTCGACTAGAGGGGATGTCGCTGAAGAAGTACTATTAATACTGTTGTCTTGCACCCATGTTCTTACTTCGGAACTAAAAATAATTAAAAGCAAAAAAGCAATAATTATTCTTGATAATCGACTAAGTACCCAGTAAAAACGTCGCTTACTTTTTCAAAACGAATAGCTTCTTTAACTCATTATTTAGTAGCTTTCTTCTATAACTACATGTATAACAACTTCTATAACTACTTTTTTCTGGATGTATTTAAGTGAAAAAATAATGACTTACTTTTAAATGCGTTCATTTTGGGACATGCCTTGTAAAATTCATTGGTTCTTTCAGTAGAATTGTAAGTAGTGCTCTTATGGTTTTCTGATTACTCAACACATTATTTTGTAGGCCATGTTTTTACTGGGTAGATTGAAGGCAACCCTTATCTTTTCTTTTTTGCATGCAAAGAGTTTGCTGCGTAATTTTGCTCGGATTTCTATATATACCCTCTGTCTAAATATTGCAGGCTATCAAAAGTAACATTGGAGTATACACAAGTATATTAACACTTGATTCTTTACCATAGTCAAAAACCAAACTGAAATTTTATGTAACAGAAAACATGCAAAAATCCAGTCTCTTGCATCGATTCGATTGATTTTTTGGTATCTTCTTCCTGTCGTCCCAAGTGTGGCGGCAAGGTAGCCGCAATTCTTATCACATTTAGTGGATATACAAATAATTTAAATAATGAATAAAATATAACAAGTTTTCTGCGGTCTCTTACAAGTCTCTTACAAGTAAAAGAAATTTTAAATCTTTCCTGAAGAAAATCTCTTGGCATATTCTTATGCCCTTGAGTGGATACTAGACTTGTCAATTATTCGCCTTTCAGCTTTGTTCGAATAATTCAAATAATTGTTTTTGTTCATTTGATCGAACGATTAAATGTGAAAAATTATTCGATTAATCGATGAGAATAACGAATAAAAAAATTACATATTTTAAATAAGATACATCCGTCCGTTAATTTACAACTATGGAAAATCTTCCTTTTTCTTCTTTATTTTTTCTCAAATCCACTATGACTTCTTTTTTTGATGCGTACAACTTTTTATCTAAGCTCCATATCGTTGTATTACTTAAAGGAATCGTAAAATCCTTCATTCTTAAATTATCCGATACAACTTTGGATTTTCGAAAGGCGTTTGCAGACCTTCTATCTTCAGCCAAACTTCTGCGTTCTACTTCTTCTATAAAACAACCGCTGTCTCTCTGTATGTGTTTTTCCATTGGAAGAAGTTCGGCATATATTGATGTCGTTGGATTATCTTCTACTACATCGTTTTCTATTGTAATATTGTGACACTTATGCTATGTTCACACTTTAAACGCGTTTAAGCAACTCGCGCGTGATTAAGCTCTAATCACATCAAAATCGAGATGATTAACCATACATTGAAGTGATTTGTTAATCACTTCAAACTGACATGATTACAACTTAATCACTTCATTAACCACATCGAATCCTCTGAAAATACCTCAAACTGAGTATAATACAGAATCGGTCACCTTGTAAGTACCCCTCGCGTGTACAACCGACCATGATTTCTTCTTAATGTTTTATTTGACTTTAAATAATTCGTAAGTTTTCACAATTCCATAATTAATATGTTTAAAATGATGTTCTGATCACTTTTTAAAGTTTTTTTTATCCATTTTTAATAATATAAAGAAATTTAAATTTGTTTGTTGCATTTTTTTTTTCTTTATCATCTGTCATCTAAATCATCTCAAATGTAATGTGAACGGCTCTGATTAACTTAATCAACATTTCATGAAAATTGTTTAACGTTTGATTTAAAAAGAAAACAGCTGTTACAATTGTTTATCAAAGATTTGTTAAATATGAACATAAGATACATTTTTGAAATACAATGAAGATTTAACACGGTTTTTGCCTACTAAACATTGAGATTAATTACAATGAGGGTTATAGCAACAATATTTTTTACTTTTTCTACATTTCGTATAAAATCGCTAAAAACGTATGAGAATAAATCAAATTCTAAGCTTTTATTTCTTATTAGTCTTTTATTAATTTATTTTTTAATAAAAAAAAAATTGTTCGATTAATCGACATAATTTAATCGATTTATTCGTTATTCGAAAATCGCCATTTTAAAATTATTCGAACAGGAGTTTGTTTTTATTAGATCGATTAATCGAATTATTCTTAATCGGTTGACAACTCTAGTGGACACATACTCACCCTAAACTTTGCAATCATACCGTAAATTTCCAATTTTATATTCATGACTCTTAAGTAACTTCTCCAAACAATAATGCTGGTCTTATTTAGCTTCTTGAAACTCATAATAAGTAATTTAAAATCGTATTAATCACTCTCAAATCAGCTCCTTAAACAGGAAGGAAAATTGTTACTACTCTTATGTCTCTTAATTTTGTTTTAAAGTACAAGTTAAATGATCTTTCACTTAATATATTTTAATGATGACTAATTTTTTTCAATATCTACACATTACTTTTTGTTGTTGTTGTTGTCATTAGGTGACAAATTTACCCAAATATTTAGAAATCGAGAAAACAACAAATTTAACAATTGCAATTTGAGGTCAATTATTTCGAGATAACAGACACACACAAATTAACCGAAATAATAATAAAAAAAAACTCAAATGTATGAAGAAACAGTCAAAACAATTTTAAAAATAGATTTCAAATACATAAATTATAAAGAAACTAAATTCAGCTTAACCATCCATTATGCCGGAAGTTAAACCAGAAAAAGAAATAAACCCAAAAATTGTTTTTAAACAAAAAAAAAATATAAAAACTTCCTTAAATAAAAAGAAACAACTAAAACAGTAGTAGTACAAAAAGAAAGTAAAAACATGAAGAGAAAAACATGAAGAGAAAAATAATATTAAGTTGAAATTACTTTCAAAGATAAACGCAACATCAAATTTTTACAGACAACAAACATTTTTTACAAATTTTGTTTGGTTTAACGCACGAAAACGCAGTGATTCATTCGAATGTGTTTATTTTAATAAAATCAGGCGTTGGAATTTTCGATAGAGATATCATTAAAAGTAGAGATTAGGAAAATTTTAGATCCTTAACTTTTTAAATAGTCTTAGCTCTTAATAAAGCGACGAGCAATATATGTGCGGAAAGGAAACGATTACTAGGTTGAGGCATTACACGCTGACGATCCTAATGTATTTGGATTAATAATTTTAACAAAAATAATACGGGAATTATATGAATTTTTTAAGCATGAAAATAATTTTTAAACTCTTAAACCAGCAAAAAATTTACGTTTTTCTTCTTGTAGAGTTATTGTTAATCCTACAACGAACAAAAATATGGTTAAGATTAACGTGAATACCTCTTTTTCGGTTCTGTCTCACGGTGGATCTTAACCACTTGTGAGTTATGTTGCACTTACAAAATGCCCCTGTGTGTGCAGGATCATTCAGTCACACACAGGTTGCAATTTAGGTACAAGACCAGCAATCTTTATACCACCCCTTGTTTAGGAGTTGGAGCTATCTAGTCTCCACTGCTAAGAGTGATCCAAGCAGTTTCAAACAGAGAGTCAACAACAAGTCTAAGATTAAGCATCAAGGATGCACCACAACCATTACGTGTACCCTGCTGGCAAAGTCCTCACCATATAGTCAGTCGGATTGTTGGTCTGGGGGTTACATGACTTCCCGTGGCTCCAAAATAACACTGTGAGGGTGCATTGTTGCACACCCCAGACTCAAGAAATCCGTAAACTTCAAGAGCCCTGTCATTTCAGATGTGGCATGGATCAGCCATAGTGCTCCCATAGATTTCCGAATGAAGATATCAACACGACAGACCTAGTCCAGACATGCCCCTCAAACCACTACCACTTCTTAGTCCCGAAGGACTCCACGGTAATGATTCTACTGCAGAAAAGAAATACTTTTCTTCTGATACCTCCAAACGGCTTCTTTATGATACGCAGTACTGTTACCAAAACATAGGTCATTTAATTATATCCATTAATTTTATTTATATGTATAAACGAGAAAATTTCATATACATATGGGTAATTCCAAAGTGTTGAACGTGACAGTCGTACGCATCAAAAATGCAATAACATTTTAAACAACAAATATTTTTACGTTCTCTTAACCCTTAAATTGAAGCACTAAGAGCGCATTGTTATCTTTGCTAAGTTTGTGGAGGGCGCGCTTCTAAGTCGAAGATAATGGCAAAGAAGTTGCGGTTCGAACGTGAAAAAAACAGAAGTAGTTTTTTTGGCCATGTATAAAAAGGCGTAATTCAGCGAAACCTGGCACAATTTTAATGTCTTGGTTTGATTCCAAAATCTTCTGTATTTTCTATTTTTTAAGCCAAAATCTGGGTCGATACGTGACATTTCGAGCGTGAAATTTTTTCCGTAATAATTTAACGGAATAATGATTAAAATAAAAATTTACCGTTAATCCGAATAACATATTTCGCTTTGAACTCTTTCTTAGATTACAGACCATGTAAGAAATTTTTTTTTTGGAATAATTTTTTATCAAATATCACCTCTTTTAAGGAAGATAATATGAAGAAAACATACAATAAAACATTCTCACAAATAAAAAATAACGTTTGCACAATTTTGCAGTCTGATAGTTCATCTAAGTGAACAAATTCATGGGTAAATTTATAAAATTAGTAAAATCTAAATATTTCTCTATAACAATATCATAAAATAATCAGCTTTTAATAACTTTTAAATTTTCGGTCGCGGTGGACCTTTTGAAGGAGATGACCATATACGACTCTGTTGGGAGCTTACTGTAATCATTGTCAGTTATGCAAGGGGGAATTTATCCCCAAAGCATGTCACCGTGTTTCATGGTATTTGGCCACCTTTTGGTACCTTGCGGAGCCCAAGCGTGACTTAATTCCTGATTGCAGACCTTGCACCACGTCTTAACTAAAAAGGGAATCCCTCTTAGTATTAAACCCGTTCCTAGGACCTTTTAATCCAATCATGCGCTATTATTACACAGAGGTAAAAGCGGTCCTCTTAGTATTTTTCTACCCTTCCTTAGAAGAATAGTATAGTTTTTTGATATTAACCCTTTTCCTTAGCCTACTGGAAATATCCAGCTGTTTATAGGAGCCACCGCGAGGAGGTGGAACAAGGGCAATTGATGGCAACCTGATGGCCTTCAAAGCTCTTTAGACTGACAACTTAGGATCCCCCTACAACGATTAAGTAGTAAATCGTTTTTTTTTTTTAACAACTTTTGTAGTGTAGATGTTCTGCAACAGTGATAACCAAGCCCCGAACGCATGCACACAAAGATATTATGTGCTTGTGTGCGGTCGCAGAGACTGATGATAGTCTGATGTTTTGAAACGAACAAACCGTGTCTGTGTGAAAAATACGATTATTGACTGCCTCGCGAGGCTATGCAGTGGCTATCACTGTTCTACAACAAACTACAAAATTTTATCATCTTTCTTATTTTTCGACGCCTAACAACTAGTAATAAGCTAGTCCACAACCTTACTAGTAACAATTTTAACTGCAGGGTATTGACGATATTTATTTTTTTTTTTTTTTTTCTTAATTTTTGCTGTCAAAAGATGATCAATTTGCTACATACGGAAAGGCTACAAATGTTTGAGAATCTAAAACTGAAGCTGCTATTTTTTTAGATTCGGAATCACTGAAAAATTGATCTAATAGAACGGTACCAACAAGAGAGAAGATTGAACGCCAAAAAATATGGATCGCTCTTAAAGAAAGCGCGTATTTTGCATTACGAACAGCCATGTTAATCAAAAATCGTTTTATTTAGGGTATAAATCGTACAATCGTCTGTTTTTGAACCCAAAACTCGTTAAAATAACGATTATTCGTCAAATCTGACAACTGTTTGGAATTTGTGGACGTGTGGAATTGTAAATTTCATTTTTTAAAACCATCGCATGGGATAAAAATATATTTAAATATATCGCATGCGATAAAAAAATATTTTATTTACACGAAGTTCTAAAGTTTTTATGAAAAATCAATCATTTTTAATTAACATAAAAATAATTTCATATTTTATTAGTTTTTTTATATTAATATTTATGATCTTTTAAAATATATGACAAAGTGAAATTCTTATGAAAGTGCCTTGTGAGGGATATGGCCACTGTGTCCAAATCCTTAGATCTCAGGGAATCAAACATAATGGAAAATGAAGAGTATGGACAAGGCTACAATAATCTATAAGCACCTACATCCAAATGGTATTTGTGAAAATGTTTATACACATTTAAAAATTTGACTTAAAGCGAAATTCTCATGAATGTGCTCTGTGAGGGATATGGCCACTGTGTCCAAATCATTTTTCATTAGGTTTGATTCCTTGAGATCAAAGGATTTGGACACAGTGGCCATATCTCTCACAGTACTTTCATATTTTTCAAGAGTAACCATATTTTAAATGCAAAACACGATTTGGATTGAAGTCATAGCAAAATCTTTATCCTCAAAAGAATCTCAACAATAAACAGTGTACAAGGTTCCGAAGAGGCTTCAGTGGAAGCCACACTTTACCAGTTTATTTCCCTCTAATTTGAAAAAGAAAACGTGATAAATGACATGTGTCTTGTAAAAATAGTTTTATTTTTCTAACTTAATTAAATCAAATGGAACATTTCCATGATTCTTGTAGTTTTAATTAACATTCTAAAAATTCATTTGTATTTTAATTTCGACAAAAGTTCTTGTGATTTAAGCAAATAGAAAAAATAATCGAATAATTTAATACAATTTTTAACCTCATTGATACTTAAATTCCGCAATAATTTTCTTTCTTCTGTATTGGTTAAATTTTTTCATCGTTCTTTTCTTTCAGTTTTTTTTATAAATAAATTCTGTATTAATGGGCCTGGACAAAAAGAAAGAAATCATTTCATGGAAAAAAAGAATAAATACATAAAAAATCCATAAAATCAAAGATCATTCACCATTGGCTGGCTAATGGGGGAATATAAAATGATTGATCTAGAAAGCAGGGTGGGCAAATTTGGGGGACCAAAAAAAGACAAGCAGCAAATGGTTTTAAGTACGAAATATAAACATTCTATAAGACATTATTTGGAGTAACTATATGTTGCCACTCTCATACGTTTTGTAAGGTTTACGCAGCTCAAATTATTATTTGACTACTTTCGAGTAAGGCAAAGTGTAATTAGTAGTCACTACAATATTATCTATACAGTATTTACTTACATTACCAAGCTTTGTTTAGGTAATTAAGAAGAAACGAGACGAGAGAGTTAAAAAGATTTAAAATAAAATTATTTATCTGCTATCAAAAAGTAATTTCAATTTTTGGTGTGGGGAGTGTAAGATGAGATAAACCCACTTTTTTATTGTTGATGTATTTTGTTCAAGCTTTGATATTGTTACAAGTAAAACTGTTGCTATAAGTCTTATACGTTTAACAGTTTTATTTGGTTTAATATCTTTAGTTTGTCTAAAATCTTTATGGATGAAGTTACCTGATGATCTGGCCTAAGCAACCAGTGAAATGCATAGGAATAGCTTATCCCATCAACAATAAATTTCAAGTGTTTTTATCAAGAATAAAAACTGGGAATTAAGCACGAATAACAAAATCTTTTGAAATTATTATTTATCTGCTTTAAAAATAGGGTGTAAAAAAGTTATGGAACAAAATTACCGTTCTGCTTAAAAAATGACTTTGAATTTTTCCAGGTAGAATTTTTATGTATTTAACAATTATTTTGTAATTGTTTTAGTAATTTTCGATTATAAATCCTTTAATACTAATAACTTAATAATATCCCAGTAAAAACTTCGCCTACAAAATAATGTGTTGAGTAATCAGAAAAACATGAAGGCACTACTTACAATTCTACTAAAAGAACCAATGAATTTTACAAGGGAAGTCCCAAAATGAACGCATTTTAAAGTAAGTCATTATTTTTTTACTTAAATACATCCAGAAAAAAGTAGTTATAGAAGTTGCTATACATGTAGTTATAGAAGAAAGCTACTAAATAATGAGTTAAAGAAGCTATTCGTTTTGAAAAAGTAAACGAAGTTTTTACTGGGATACTCAATAAACAATTCATAGTCTTTTGCTGTTATACCCACCACAAAAAATATGGGAGGTTTATTAATTTTGTCATTGCGTTTGTAACACATCGATATAATCATCGGACATTCAATAAGGTCCCAGTAAAAACTTCGCCTACAAAATAATTTGTTGAGTAATCAGAAAAACATGAAGGCACTACTTACAATTCTACTCTAAGAATCAATGAATTTTACAAGGGATGTCTCAAAATGAACGCATTCAAAAGTAAGTCATTATTATTTTACCTACACGCATTCAGAAAAAAGTAGTTTTAGAAGTTGTTAAAGTCGTTGTTTTAGAAGAAAGCTACTAAACAATGAGTGAAAGAAGCTATTCATTTTGAAAAAGTGAGCGAAGTTTTTACTGGGGTATATGTAATCGCAACCGTTTCTCAAAAGAGAGTCAATTAAAAATTTTTTATTAATAAGATTTCTGTATGACGTGCTATGTTCCCAATTTTTCATATTTGATAAAAACACTGAGATTTATTGTTGAAGCAAAGCTGGCTTCAATGCGCATTTCACTGGTTTCTTAGAAAAGCTAAATATTTTATACAAATAAAACCCTAAAGCGAATAAGAATTTCAAACACTCAAAGTCTTACTTGGAACAATATTAAAGCTTAAACAAAACACCAACAATAAACAGTGAATTTATCTTTTCTTACATCCCCCTTCAATTGGTTGGCTTTTTTCCGACTCGAATTGTAGTTGTAAGTGGGTTTAATTTTTTTCTTTTTGCAAGAAAACGATGTACAGTGGTCATATCTATCCACTTTAAAAATTCTACATCATTTTCTCTACTCTTTCGCCAGAAAAATACAGTTGTAACCCTTTTCCAGAGTCAACTAAAGCGACTTATTTTGAGTTTTCCCCAAATGAAAGCTGAATTCATTTCTATTTGGTTTCAACAAAAGAGAAATATTTCAAGTTGTGCTTGTGTTTATGTCACAACGGTTTACTTTGATGATGTTCTGTTTTGTGTTGTTTCTTTATAGATGTTATAGAAAAGTTTATTGTGCTGTTATATTTCGTTTTGTTTTTATAATTATGAAATGACACCACTATATAAATAAACAAATTTCACATAAAGGCGAACAACTCAAAAAACTTGGTATTTTTCGATAATCCTCGTATTTCTTTACAATGCCATAATTGTTTTCAACTTTCATTTTAAATTTTTAAAAAAATGGATGGTTTTTTGCAAGGCGAATTTACACAAGGTGAACTTATCTTGCTTCGTAAGCAACAGCTGATTACTAACCTTGTGTCAAAATGGTATACCGTCCTGTTGGTTCTGGGGAATCTTAACTAAATTCTTTAATTTTCGATTAAAATTGTGAAATTTAAAACTTTTTTAAGTTATAAAATTTCAAACAAACACAATTTAATATAAAAACAAAATTAAATATTTCTTTGAATTTTTGACACAACGTTAAAATGTTTAACAGTGTTGTAAAACGTTTTCAAAATAAGACCACCTTGTATGAATTCGCCTTGGTTTTTTGCCTCTACTGAAAATTTGTAAATTTTAAGTTGACTCTCTTTAGAGGAACCAGTGCGATATGTATATTCTGGATTCTGGTGAAATTCGAAGACGATTTAGCCATAAAGATGAAACTTTTCAAAAAACCATTTTTGGACGACTTCGTTAAGTACCGACAAAAGATCCTCCGGCATAAGAATTTTGGCATTATGATGCCCATATGGGATGAGCTAAAGCACCAAGAATTATCATGAATACTAGTTTTTTCATAAAATGCTCGGTATTAATACAGGCCAAACTTAGTCCCTTTCATTTAGTACCCGTACAAAATTAAATGTTTAATTTAAAATTTCTAATAGTTAAATATAGCCTTTGTGTTTTTTAACTTTTTCTTAGGAACACAATAGATCTAATTCTATATCATACGCCGGTTACGACCGTATTGTAATAGAAAAAAATTTAAATATAAAAATAAAATATTTTTGTGTTTTGAAATTGAAAATTTGATCTATATATGGGTGTTTCTCTGGTTATGCACGCGACATTTGTACGCGTTTTATTGTGTTTGAATATTAAAAAAATAGATGTGGATTGG
Source organism: Pollenia angustigena (assembly GCA_930367215.1). Taxonomy (NCBI): domain Eukaryota; kingdom Metazoa; phylum Arthropoda; class Insecta; order Diptera; family Polleniidae; genus Pollenia; species Pollenia angustigena. The sequence goes on from OV884059.1 coordinate 156,730,750, forward strand.
AATTTTAGAATGAATTCTAGAATCGTTACATTGTTTGTGATGAGTTCTTTCTAAAAAGTATATATAATGGTAAATGGGTACCCAAATGCCATGCAATCAAAGTTGACTTACTCACGTGACAAAAATAGAAGTGCCTTTTAGGACCGTAAGAAAAAGTGCGAAAGTTAGTGAATTGTAGGAGGTTTTTATTTCGGAAAAAATGTTTTTATAAAGGTTAGTAATGGGCCTTTATAATCATGTTTTGTTCAAAAGCAACTATGCATGGGTTGGCGAAGAAAAAAATAAATTGTAAATTACGCACGTGACATTACGCACGTGACACTTTTTCCATATGTTTTTTTAATATTATCTCCACGCATTTTCCCATAAATATCTTAAAATTTGCTTAACAAAAAAACTTAATACTCGTTTTACAATTGATTGTAATGGAGAGATTATGAAGAAGGAGTGTAAACATAACATATTTCTTGCATGTAAAATAAGTATATAAAAATGTCTTTAAAAGTAGAAAATACAAAAAATTATAAAATTTTCCAGTTTCCAGCCCAATTTTCTCAAGTAAAACAGCTCAGATATGCTAGGAAACCATTCTTTAATAAGAACATAGACTTTTTTTCTTATAATAAACAATAAAAGACGATGATAATCAAAAAAATTTTTTTTTCATCCTGGTAGACCATTCTGGAGAAATGCCCATATATAAAAATAAGTTGCATTGTGTTAGTAATTGCTGTTCTCTGAAATGCGTGACCGATTTTCTGTAAAGTTCACTTGCAAGGTGTCGTCAATACCAAGGTTTTGATGTATCAATGGTCTTCAAATGTGTATTGGTTCTTGAGTTATAGCCATTTTAGTGAACACTGCATTCATTCCGAAACATGTATTTATATTCCCATACAAATATCAACAAAATGCCCTCCATTTTGAACTCCTCCGAAACGGCTTGACTGATTTTTATGAAATTTTGTATGTGTATTTGTTAGGCATGAGAATAGGTCGTAGAGTATATTTTATATCGCTAGAGGGCGCAAAATATTGCAATAGGGGTAAAAGCTCCCACTCCCCAATCTTCTAAACTAATCAACCGGTTTTCTTAAAATTTGGCATGCAGACAATGTAACATCTGAAAGAGAATAAGGAATAGGGTGTGAAATAGGGTAAGAGGGCTTAAAGCTCCCCCTCCCTATATCTTCGTAACTATTCAACCGATTTTTTTTAAATTTCGCAGGCAAAAGCAGTTGGAAAGTACTATAGGCAATAGTTTTTAGTATTTAGTGCGTGAAATAGAGCAAGAGGGGTAAAAGCTCCCCCTCTCTCTATCTTCTTAACTAATTAACCGGCTTTCTTAAAATTTGGCATGCATACACTATAACATCAGAAAGAGGACAGGACATTAAATAGGGCAAGAGGGGTAAAAGCTCCGCCTCCCTATATCTTCTTAGCTAATCAATTAATTTTCTTGAAATTGGGCAGGCAAATAGTATAACATCTGGAAAGAACTATAGCCTATAATTTTTCCTTAAAATTTGGCTAGCAGATACTGTAACATCTGAAAGAAATAAGTTATGTGGCAAAACAACGCTTGCCGGGCCAGCTAGTAACAAAATAACCGGAAAGAAAAATAAAAAATAATTTTAATAAATTTGGAATTCTTTAATAATATTTTTAAAAGAAAACAAAATACGTTTACGACGGACGGCATGGTGGGTAAGTGAAGCGTGTTTCGAAAAATTTACGGCGATCGTCCTACGTTCATACGACTAACGACTCAATTGTGTTCCCATCATTACGCCATTTTGTTAAAACTACTGATGGTGGGTATCATAGATTCGGCATGGCCTAATAAAAAGCCTTGCCTCTTTATTTTCTTTATTTTGTTTATTTAGTGGATCTGAATTTATATAGCAACGAACGTTCAATGCCTTCTTTTCAACTTATTTTTATTATATTTTTTTTTTTTAATTTCAATTCTGATTATAAATGATTTTGTTTTGTTGTTGTTGTTTAAACCGAAGTATCATGTAAATGTCTGATGGTTGCATAGGCCAACAAATATTTGCATAAATCAGCAATTGATTTAACAGCAACAACAATAATAACGACACCAACACTAAAGACAACAGCAGCAACCACGATCACCTTTAGTGAGACCATTATGGACGGACGAATGTACGGCTGGCCCGACAAACAGACACTCATTCTCATTGTATCCAATACATTCAAGTTACTTTGGCGATCACTTTTATATTTACAATTAATCACATGTACAGAAATTTTAAAGTTATAAGTTAAAGTTAATATAGAAAAGTCTAGAAGTTTCTGAACTTTAGGACAGAGGGGAAAAAGAAGGGAGTCATTTGCAATATTTAAAAGTAAGCTCAACGAAAAGGGTGATATATCTTTATCTTTTATCTTTATCAATCTATCTTCTTCTTCTATAAAACAGGATTTGTGTATGTATGTAACGTATGGACTCCAAAACGGCTGGGCCAATTTTGATGAAATTTTCAGGGAATCTTCAGAATATTCAGGCGGGTGACAGTCTGTGAAGTCTGATTTTTGTTTTTCGGTCTGCGGGCGCCGTGGTCCAACTTAGATTTATACGAAAAGAAACTTTTGACCCGCCCACTTTTACTCTCACTTTTTTCGAATTACCTAAAATCAGAAAATTTTTCTTTCAAATGTTCGTATTAATCCATTTTAAGTTCTCATCGAAAGAAAAATTTACCACGCCTACTTTTACGCCCACTTTTTCTATTTAGCGCATAACTTGAGAACGGCTTGACAGATTTGGACGATTTTTCTTTAAAATGATTGCCATGGTCCAACTTAGGTTTTTACGGAAAGAAAATTTTGCCCCGCCCACTTTTTTCGATTTACCTAAAATCAAAAAACGGCTCCATCGATTTTTTAATTTTTCTTTTAAATGTTCGTATTAATCCATTTTACGTTTTTATGTACCACGCCTACTTTTACGCCCACTTTTTCTATTAAGCGCATAACTTGAGAACGGCTTGACCGATTTGGACGATTTTTTCTTTAAAATCATCACCATGGTACAACTTAGGTTTTTACGTAAAGAAAATTTTGCCCCGCCTAATCTAACGCCCACTTTTTTCGATTTACCTAAAATCAGAAAACGGCTCCATCGATTTGACTAATTTTTCTTTCAAATGTTCGTATCTTTTTAAATGATTTTAAAAATCGAACGAAACATTTTTCCTAATTTGGACAGGACAACGTCTGTCGGGTCAGCTAGTTTTGAATAAGAAAACTCTGTTAGTTCCATGGGCAACCGCGTATGTCTTAAAATCAAGTTATTAAGGAGATACGAAAAAACATTCCATATCAAACTATGGGCTAAGTAATGCACTTTTTGGACTTTCTTATTACGTTAATAAATCGGAATTGGTCCATCTTGGTTCAACAATTTTTAGAAAATGGAGAAACGCTGTTGCCCATTAAAACAACAGAATTGTGCTTCAAATTTATTATAACTGTTAACTGAACAAAAGAAGTTTTAGTTATAATGGGGCCATTGCATATACGTCCTCTAATTTGATTCCAAATTGCGCTACGCCTTTTTAACCTGAAATAAATTAAGTGACTATAAAATATTTTTTAAGATATTTTAAAATGTGAATCGAAATTTGTGAGGAACTTAAATAGGTACGAAACTTAAGCGATTTGTGCTTATCTTAAAAATCTATTAAGACTTGTTTAGTCCTAAGGTGAAGGTATTCATTCATTTCCTTAACTTTACTAATATTTGTTTTGATATTGCTGGAGAGCTTCAATATAGGGACACAACTTTTGTGCGGCCCACGCAGTTATGTTGGATAACCCAAATACTAATGTATTAAATCGGATATCTGGATCATGTAAGAAGTGCTTGGTTAGAAGACAATCCTATCTAAACTTCTTTGATCTAAGACAAAAGCGGACTCAGCCTTTAGTCCAGGAAGCAGGAAGGGGTGGAGTACGCTAGCCACCGAACACAATTTATGACTTTACCAGAGGTCGATCATCCCTTAGAGCTTCGCTTGCTCTCAGAGAGTCCTGGCTGCATATCAAACATCGTCGCTAGGAAAAACGTCAATAAATAACTTGGATTTAAATTACTAACATGTAGCCTCGTCCTAAAATTCCTTACTAAGAAACTGTGTAGCATTTTAATACCATAGTCCCCTTGGTACCAGCAGCCGTATTCTTGAATTCGCTTAACTAAAGCTAAATCTCGATAGCTAAAATGCCTTAAAGAATAAAAAATTTTAACATTTTAGCGATGACATTAAAAGCTAAAATTGCGGCGAATTATATTTGTATGGCATGGCCAAATTTAGCAATGCACGTTACAGAATTGCATTCGTAGCCAAAAATCGCTAAATCAACTAAATCTAATCAAAAAATTATTTTTCCAATTCAAACAAAAAATTTGAAGAACCAAACAATTTTTTGTCTGAAATCGGGCCTATACACAAATTTACATATTCAAACAATTTATTTGAAATTCGTTTATTGAAAAAACACTGATTTTTTCAAACAAACCTCAGGTGGAAAAGGGTATATATAAGTTTGTCATTCCGTTTGTAATTTCTACAATATTGATCTAGGACCCTATAAAGTATATATATTCTGGGTCCTTATGAGGAGAGAACTTGATTTAACCATGTAATATCCCTCTAACCCCCCCCCCCCCCCCTTTTAATTGTTTACATATAGTAGCATAATTCCCAATATGATTTTCGTTATCACTCTTCTTTACTATTTGATCTATTCAACGAAATAATTTTAACAAATAGAAACTGGGAATTGTTGTTTCTATTTGCTACTTAAAAACTCGCCAAAAAACTACGGTATGACAATACTGCCTATACTAAAAGAAAAAAAAAACAAACACAGATACTAACATGGTACAAACCATTTTGGTGAATATTATGGTTCACAACTTAAATAAGTTGATTTGTAATTTTTGTATTATGGTTCACAACTTTGCTAAATTGTGGTGAACCAAAACATCAAAAATAATTAACTCAAATGAGTTGAGTTGTGAAGAATAAAACGGGCCATATTTCATTTTAATGATATTCAAACAACGTTCCTTCATGGTTCAGTTGTCTAGGGGGTTTGTTGAAGTTAGAAACTGTGAGTCCGCTGGTTTAAATCTTGGTTTTTGAAAAACAATTTTTTTTTTTAATTTTAATGTTCAAAAACGATTTTAAAAAAATATTTAACAGTTTTCGCTTTTTAAATTTTAATTATAATGAAGTTTTTAGTATTGTAAATATGTATGTATATGTAAAAATTATTTTGTTTTTGTCTAGCTGCTCTGTATTCTGTTCGCACAATGGTGAAGGGTATATAAGATTCGGCACAGCCGAATATAGCACTCTTACTTATTTTTTATACACACAATGTTTTTCTTTATCACTCACTGTTGCTGTATCCTTTCCTTTGCTAACGAAGAAGCAATGTAACCAAAAACGGCAGCAGACCGACTCGATATATTGTATTTGATGTATTTAACTAAACAGTTTTAAAAAATTGAATACGGGATTTTATTTTTCATTCTTACCAACTTTGAAACCAACCAAAATTTTATTTTGTTTCTTATAATGCTGTTGTTGTTTCTGTTGCTTAAAAAGAGTGAAACGTTTTTTTACCTGCTATTGTTTTTCTTATTGTTGTACTTTTTTAAAGCGTCCAAAAATAGACTGTATGTGTTTTTTGTTGTTGTTCTTATTACATGTTGCTTACGATCAAATAAAAAAATGCAAAAAGACGACAATATTAAAGTGCGTTAAATATTTCATATAAAATTATGAAAACTTGAATCCAATAACGCGTATATTATATTTTTGAATAGTTGTGAACATTTCTGTTGGTTAAATAAAAATCAAACAAAAATATTAATTGAATCAGTAAAAAAATTTGTAGAAATTAAACAAATTTTCAAATAAGCGATTGTTTGAAAATAATTCGGCGATTTCTGTGTTTTAGATGGTGTACGTGTGCTAGACGTAATATTCGCCGTCGTATCTAAATGTTTTAATTTTCCATCATGCATCGTTGGTGTGACACATACAAACACATTTTCACTAATACTACCACAATGCTTGATGAGTAGTGTATTTGGGCCTTTAGACATTGTTTGCTTGCGAACCAGAGAACTGCAAAATCACTATTTTTCTTGATTTATTCATACGCTAAAATTTACATTCAATCTTTGCTTGCAAAACAAAGTTCAACGTTGGTAATTTTTACATCGTTTCGCTCACATTTGAGTTTTACATGTAGGTTTTAATTTTTTATTGAAAGTGCTTTATTTGCATTTTTGTTCCGCACGCAATATAACACAAATGTGTAAATTCAAAGGAACACATTCTTATACTTTTGCATTCAAGTAGCCATTGTCCATTCGATGAGACGCTTTGTTAACATTAACAACAATAAACCACTTGATGAGACGCTTTGTTAAAATTAACAACAACAACAAGAATACATTGTACATACAAAACTACTGTACTTTTTAAGATGATAGAAAAAAGTCTTCTGTTTCTATGGAAATTGTTTGTACCTACATATGTGCGTTTAGTTTCTTTCAGTTTTTTTTTTCTTGTACTACATAGTAACTGCTGAATGTCTTCATGGGTAATAATTGCTTAATTTCTGGCTTTTTTTTGTATTTTTTTTTTTTTTACCAAAACAATCATTGCCGCACCGATCACACAAACATCTTTATTACAAAACAAAGCTAACGATGGTATAAATAACAAAGCACGATGTGCATTATTTGAATGACTGCAAACCAGCAGCGAATGTTTGCGGTTGCGCAAGTTTGATTGTATGACCGCAAGCGAGTGTATTTGTTGCTGTTCATTTAATGCGATTTTTCACAATTGCACAAAGCCGTTCTCTGTTGCGAACTAACATTTTATAAAACTCACACAAGCCTGAGCGTTACTGTCGCGGAAATTAGTAAAATATATCGAAAATCTTTCCTAAATTTTATGAGGATAAATAAAGAAACAGTATATCGTTTGTCAGCTATTTCTTCTAAATCAAACCAGTCGCTCATAACAATAAAAAAAACATATTTTTCTTAGGAAAAAGGCTTAAAAACTTGCCCTGAATACACTGTGCAACAAAAAAAGAAAACCAACCTCAACACTTGCAACGCGAAATGAAAGTAGACTACTAGTAGAGCAAATCTGCTAAAGGGTTTTGAAAAGTTAGCTCGGGTTTTCGATTTTTCGGGCCTTGAAGTTTTTGAATTTTATGAAAAGGCGTTTGGTTAAAGTCAAAAAAAATATACTAAGGCCCTAAATTTGTAAAACGCAACGCAATGACAAAAATAACATTGAAAGCAAAAACAATGTCAAAAATGTGTTAAAATTTTGTGGTTGCTTTCTACAGAAATACATATTGCGTTTTAAAATTATCAACACCACAAGATATGCAGCGTTTAAAATTTAAAAATTCAATATACATTTCTATAGAAAAAAACAACAAAATTATGAAATATTTTCGATTTTGTTTTTGCTTTCGATATAATTTTTGGCGTTGCGTTTTACAAATTTGGGGCCTAAATGTATTTCTGAGCTAAAAAATAATTTCAGTTTTTTTCAGTAGAATCGTCTGGCGATTCTTTTCTTACAATTTATTAACCCTCTAACCCTCATTGTAAGGGGTCATTTTTGTCCTTTTTCCCAACTCTTACACAAAAGTATACTAAAACGGAACTTTTAAGGGTTAAAATGTTTTACAAATATTTTCCGCATCAAATTTCACTACGGGTCTTATAAGACCAAAAGTTCGTGTGATGTATTTAGAACGGATTTTTGAAATATCGGGCATTGAAATTTTTTAATTTCTTAAGAAGGCGTTTGATACTAGTCAAAAAAAATACTTAATGTACTTTTGAGCTAAAAGACTATCTCAGATGTCTGCAATAGAATTGTATGGCTATTCTTTTCTTATAATATAATGGGTGATTTTTTAAGAGCTATAGGAAAGTTTAAAAAAACACATAAAATTCAGAAAAATGGATGAAATATTTATTTGCATCGATATTACGGTCCATATAATTTAATGTTTGAAGATTATTTCATGCAAATTTTGACCGTGACTGCGCCTCAAATGGTCCATCCGCTTAGTCCAATTTTGGCATACTCTTTTCAACATTTCGGCAGGGAACTCATGAATAAATGCTTCAATGTTGTCTTCCAATGCGCCAATTGAAGCGGGCATGTGTGTATAGACATGAGCTTTAACATAACCCCACAAAAAATAGTCTAAAGGCGTTAAATCGTACGATCTAGGCGGCCAATTTACCGGTCCCGAACGTGAAATAAAATGCTCACCGAACTCACCTCCCAATAAGTCTATTGTTAAGCGTGCAGTGTGGCACCTTGTTAAAACCACATGTGATACAAGTCAACCTCTAGCATTTTCGGCAAAAAAAAAAGTTGAATATCATCCACGTTGTTGAGTAACAGAGGCCCAATAGCCGCGAACGGCGACGAATCGATAATTGATGGTCATCATTAACACTGGCCGATACAGCTGCGAAATTTTCTTCACTTCGCAGTCTACGTAAGCGTGTTAGTGGTTTAATGTCCAACAATGTAAATTTGGTGCGAAATTTAGTCATAATAGCCCGAATAGCCGCTTCAGTGGGTCGATTAAACTGACCATAAAATGGAAGAAGCGCGCGATGAACTTTCTTAACAGAGCACGCATTTTGATAATAAAATTCAATAATTTGCAAGCGTTGTTCATTTGTAAGACGATTTATGATTAAATTATAGACCAAACTGAAGATGTTTGACAGAAAATCGAAACGTGCGTCAGCTGTTTAAACCAATGTTGCCAAAAAGATAATAGCTAAAAAATCACCCGATATTAACCCACCACCACTCATTTTAAGGGGTAATTTTTTTACTTCTACACAAAAATATACTAAAACGGCACTTTAGAGGGTTAAACTGATCTACGAATTTTTTTCTGCATCAAATTTAACTAGCGGTCTTCTAAGACCAAAAAATCATGCAATGTATGTTTTTAATAAAATTAAATTAAGCGCATTTTTTAAACGCATATTTGATGCATGAAAATCTCAATTCTAATTATAAATATTCATAGATTTAGGCCCGTTTTCACAACTTACCGATAACTTAAAGGCTCAGTTAGTCTTTACTTTCTGTTTCTGTTCTGTTCCGTGCCGTTCTGTTACGAAATTGTAGTTCTTCTGTAGTAACTTATCATCCATTTATGACAAATTTATTAGTTTTGCACCGTCCATTGTTTTATTTCAATAACTTTGATGGACATAAGTTTGAAGAAATTAAATTTTATGAATTCTTAAAATCAAAAAACAGTTTATTTCAATATAAATATGTATTTTTTATTATTTTTTTGCTGTCACTTACAATTACAGTCAAATCCCGATAATTCGTACCCCGTTAAATCGTAATTCCCGATAATTCGTAATAAACTGCCGGTCCCTTGAAAAAGTCTCGTTAATTCGTAAAATTTCCATACATTTTGGTCCCCTCGCTAATTCGTAATTTTTTTTCAAATAAAATCTTCTTTACCTCTTATAATTTGTAATAAAAACAACAGAAACATGGAAAGAATGATTTTTTGTTTACCACTATTTTATTTTTGCGCGGGTTTTTGCTTTTGTATGGGGTTTATTTTCTTAAGATCACTTTGATCAGTTTGTTACATGAATAATTTCTGTATATTTTATTTTTAACAATTGTTTTTTATGTTTTTTTTTATCGTTTTAGTAAATAAATTGAAAAACCCCGATTATTTGTATTTATTTTGTTTTAACCCCGTTAAATCGAAACCTCGCTAAATCGAAACCCCCTATAATTCGTAAGAAATAGCCGGTCCCTTGCTATAACGAATTATCGAGATTATACTGTACTTAACAATTTTTTGATTTTAACAAACTGAACCGCAACAGAACAAAAAACTAATCAATTTCATAGATTTTTTAACAACAAAAACAAATCAGCTGATTCGTAACAGAGCAGAAAGTAAAGACTAAAGGCTCAGTTAGGCGAACGTTGCTGTACCCGTAATGTAACGCACCGTACTGTAAGCACGTTGGTGCAATTATAAAACGTTAAAAAACGTGTCATATGTTTTCCCATACATAAACAAAAAGCAATAGTATACATAAAACAAAACAAACAGTGATGAGAATCAAAAATGTTCAAATGGTGACCGTTGTGCAGAAAAGGTACCACGTGATTTAAATGGCATTAAAACAGTATTTTGTGTATTTTTAAAAATTGTTAGTAATTTAATATTTATATTATAGATTTACAATAAATAAATTTGTATTTTAGCATATATACATTTTTAGCATACATATATTGTAAATGTGCATACACCAAACAAGGTTTTGATACCATTTAAAGTCTTTTATATGTTTCCCTTTTTCATTGTATGTGTATATGCATTTGTTTATTTTAAACATCTAAACATATGTATATTTGGAAATATGTTTTATTGTAAGCTGTTTTGTCGCAATTCTATAGATATACTAAAAAAGGACCAAAAAAAAAGAACAAAATTACCCGCATTCAATGTAGCATACAAGCCGCCCATCACTGTCTTACAAATGTCACGTAACAGCGGCATGAAATTCTATTTTATACAGATTGGTACGTTGCAACTACGGTACATTGCATTTCGGTAAGCTTTTGTATTGGTTTTCATATAACAAAAAGCGAAGAGCTGATTGATACAGTACAGATACGGTACAGCAACGTTCGCCTAACTGAACCTTAATTCTGCCTTAAGGTAGAATTTTATAGGCCGTATAAAAACTGTTTCATTATTTCAACTTTAGTTTAACCTTAAGTGAGCGATAAGTTAATAGAAGGGCCATTATTCCTGGGAGTTAAAGTAAAGTTATAATAATGGAACACTTTTTATACCACCGATAAAATCCTACCTTTAGTTATCGGTAAGTTGTGCACCTATTTTTGGTGCTATTTTTTACACAACATTTTTCTTTATTCATTGACGTAAACATACGCATTATATAATATGAACATTTTTGATAGCCCAATGAAGAGAAAAAGTGTATAAAAATGGGGAAAAACGGGAAATTTAAATTCATTCTTTTATTTTTCTGTTTAACATGCGGTACTTTTAGAGTTTTTTATAATATTGAACTTGGAAACAAACGAATTATAGATGCAGGGTCCTGAGAGACTTGTAATTTTCTTGCTTTTTGTTAAAACCTAGAAACCTAAACTTTGGCATATGATTATTTCCACGAAAGCAGGTTAAATTCTAGTTATATATTTAAACAAAAAGTTGGTATAATAATTCTAAAGTTGGATCCGATTTCGGAAATTTATAGTTAAAATTTTTTCCAAGCACTTAATTGCTTTAGAACTCTGACCATGTGTAGCTTTCCAACAAATGAAATCGGTGCAATTGGTTGTAGTTTTTTTTTCTTCTTTCGGGTGAATAAAAGTTCGTCTGATCGGATGGTTGGGGCTCCTTAACTGATATGACTGGTTGGCTGTTTGTCGGTGGCTGGTGTTTTTTATTGTTGTTCTTAAATGACGGTCTTGTTATTGCTGCTGATGTTGTTTTTTTGTTGTTTTGGATTCATCATTTATGGAATCGTATTACCTCAACACAATTCACAGCGTTGTTCATGGTTTTTTTAATTTTTTTATTTCAAGTCTTCATTTTATTTCAATTCTTTGATGTTTTTGTTGTTATTGGTGTTCGTTGAAATAAAAAAATTTCGTAATATTGATTATTTGTATTAAACTTCGAGTTTAGTTTTTATTGATGTAGCTTTGTTGTTGTTGTTGTTGTTGTTTTCGTTGATTTTTGTATCCAATGATTTTGCTCGATTGGCAAATGAATGGGTCTTGGTGCATTGAAAGTCGTGCTTGTGTTCAGAGTGAGACGACTGACTGACTGATGAATCGATCGATCATGTTGTATGTATGAAGTAAAAACACACATAAGTGATTGTTAAGAAGTGTATGAAAAAAACAAAATTGCTCACATTAAATTATTGAGATCTTTTGATTCGTAATGGTTGCTGTGTGTTTTTGTAGTTGTTGCTATTTAAATAGCAATTGCTGCTATTGTCGTTTTTAGCAATTTATTTACTGCTGCTGTCGAACTGTTTAAGCTGCTGTTGTTTATTTTTGTTCAGTTTTTATAAATCAATCGAAGGTGACGACGACTTAGTACCATCACATTTATACAAACGTACTCATTGCGAAGACGTCTGTCTGACTCTGGTGTAATCACCTTTAAAATGCAATGAAATATTTTTGATTAACTGTGAAATGATTTTTAAATTTATGTAGTATTTTTTATAAGTTTATTTTTGTTTTCGTTGCTTTTGTGCACTTGGGTTTTTGTTTATTGAGTTCTTAGTCGGTCTGTCTATTCATTATGACGCTTTCAATTAATATTCCAAGCCCATAGTGAACTATAAATGTTGTTATAGCTGCTGGTCAAATGCATATTAAATGGATTTCAACGTATTCTTTTCTGTAGATAGAAAATATAATTTTTAGAAAATGAAAAAAAGATAAATATGATTTATATAAGTTACATGCGATTTTACTTTATTTGTTAATTTAAAAGGGTATAATAAAATGTATCCCTTAAAGATGATAAAAAGTTGAGGAATTCGTTTTTTTTTTTTTTATTACATATTTTTAAACTGTAAGCAAAGTTTTCGTATTTGCAGTAAAATTTACAAAATTTCCATTATTCCATTTAGAAAAAACCACGCGTAATTGAAAGGCATATTAAATCATATTTTGTTTTATTACATTAAGATTTTTTTGCCGATTCTTTTCGGAAATATTGTTGTTGCTGAACGTGAAAATTTTTGGCTTATTTTTTATTTATGAGCGATTTTATTTGGCGTTTTTTTTTTTCATTAAATTAAGCGAATTTTAAATAAATATACATTGAGCACGCGAAAATTATAATTTTTATGAAGTTTTTGTTATATTTCGCGAAGTTTTTATTTTAAATGAGCGATTTTTCTTAAGTTCTTAGTGCCGGTTCACACACGTCAAGAAGGGAAAAGAGAATGCCATTTCTTTTCCCCTCTCTCCTAAAAACTCAAGACTTGACGAGTCAAACTTGACGTGTGTGAACCGGCATGAATAAAAGTGCGGAATTTGTAAAGCATATTTAAATATTTGAGCTCTTAGTTGGTTTTTATTTTATTATTATACCCACACCACAATAGTGGTGAATAGTAGTGATGTGTGTAACGCCTTAAATTATTGGTCCTAGACCCACCTTAAAGTATACCGATCGACTCAGAATCACTTTCTGAGTCGAACTAACGATGTCCGTCCGGCTGGCTGGCAGGCTGACTGGCTGGCTGTCCATGTAACCTTGTGCGCAAAGTACAGGTCGCAATTTTGGAGATAATTTGATAATAAATAAATTTGACATAGGTTCATATTGGCACAAGGACCAATCCTATTGAAAGTGGGCCGAATCGCAGGACCACGAGGGACGATAGGGGGAAATTTCTTCCTCTCAGAAACTATCAAACCGATTTTAATGAAATTTAAAACATACATAGAACCATATCTATATGGACACAAAAGGGATGCATTTTTTAAAAAATAGGACCACGAGGGAAGATAGGGGCAATTTCTGCCTTTCAAACCGATTTTAATGAAATTTAAAACATACATAGAACCATATCTATATGGACCCAAAGGTATGCATTTTTTAAAAAAATAGGACCACGAGGGGAGTCAGGGGCAATTTCTGGCCCCCAAACCGATATTAATGAAATTTAAAACATGGATAGAACCATATCTATATGGACACATAAGCTATACTGTTTTTCAAAAAGAGGACCACAAGGAGAGGAAGAGGGCAATTTCTGCCTCTCACAAACTTTCAAACCAATTTGAATGATGTTTTTAAACATAATTAAAAATCCATGTTTATAGGGACACATAAGCATGATGTGTTTTTAAAAACTGTGGTGTAGGGTATCAAATAGTCGGGCTTGACCGACTGTACTTTCTTACTTGTTTTTTTGTTGCGTATTTTTTATATTAGCGATCTTTTTTATTAAATATATGAAGCTGTTTTTCGACATTTTTATTAAAGCTAAGTCTACACGATATGCTGAATCAGCAAATTTATGTTGAAAAATTAGCTTTCAGTGCCAACATATCGTATAGACACCAAATTTTTTCAACAAACGTATGCTTACCAACATATGACAGGCATTTGTTAACGATGTCAGCAAACTTTTGTTCACAATTATAGCATATCGTCTAGTCATAATTTTTTTTTGCTTTTCAACAAATTTTTTACGTATGTTGACAAATATGTTATTTGTTGAAAGTCGTATGCAAGCTTTTCAGCATACAGCAAATTTGGTAGCATATGAATAATATAAAAATTGCTATTCTTTTAATTACTTGATTAATTTTTTACATAACCCCGGAACTTATCCAGATTTCTAGCTCATCGGCAAACAAGGAACAAAAAATTTCATTCATAAGTGCTTTGAAAATAGAAATGTTTGCCAAAGAACTTTGTTTTAGAGTAATAGCCCATAAAAGTTGACCAATTCTTAACCAATATCTCTTGAAGTATAAATTGGATCACAGCAATATGGGCATCGCTGAAGGGTGTTTCCAAATACCTTTCACATGGTATATAAAACATGCCGAATTATAAACCCATTAAGAACCAATTTAAAAAAATATTTTAATTTACTAATGCATTTTATCAAAATGGCTCTAATCTCAAAATGTTATCGATATAAAGGTATTTTTTACACATAATATTTTATAGGGAACGCTTCAGGCTTTCAGTTATTAAAGTTAAAAAATTATATTATAATAAGGCCCGTTTTCACAACTTACCGATAGCTAAAGGGGTGATCTTATCGGACGTATAAAAAGTGTTCCATTATAACAACTTTACTTAAACCTACCAGGTAGGATAACCCTTAATTAACTTTATCGCTCATTTTAGGTTAAAGTTATGCTTAAATAATGGAACAATTTTTATAAAGCTGGTTAAAGTTTACTTTAAGCTATCAGTAAGTTGTGAAAATGGGCCTAAATCTTTTGTTTAATATAAAGTTATGAGTATACATGTGGTAATAGTTTGTATACATAGAGTTATTATTTAATTATAGTACGCCAAACACCGGCTATGCTAAATAAAATTGTTCTTTTATGTTGGTTTTCGACTGGACATAAGGGTTGTTAATTTTATGGTATATCAAGCACCAGCTTCGCTCAGCTGAGTTAATTTTCTTCATTTAAACTTCTATTTCTTTAAAGAAATTAACAAAAATTGGTGACAAACTGAACCGATTGTTATTTACAAAAGAACTCGTTTTCTATGACTAGATTTTACACTACGATGATCGGTCTATAATTTACCATAGGCCCCAAGTAAAACCCATTCTCGGATATAATTTAGCATGCCTAAGACGTACCGAATAACGCTATTTTAGCCGAATTTGGTATGTCATAGTTTCATTAAACTAGAAATCATACAACCATTAGAGCATTTCAATTTTCCGTTTTTTTTTTAATGACTTTAGTGGCAAAACTTGCATCATCTCCTAAAATATCATGGTCATATAGGTACCGTTACGCTTTTATAGCACAAAACAATTTTATCTCAAGCGAAAACCTTCATATAAAATTTTTATAAAATAAAATAAAAAACCTTCTCATGTAAAATTTTATTTTTGTTGCTGAAGCTTTTTTTTGCGGTTCTGGGAAATCATTTAAATACGCCTAAAACCGTCACAAATATCGAAATTTTTGCAAAATTTTGTCAATTTAGCTTTAAATGGCTAGAAATAATACGATACAATTTTGTGCTAATTGGCATACAACTCACTATAGGTCCCGTATAAAGCGGGACTTAAAAACGGTTAAAAAAATTTGATAACTGTATTGAAATTTGGTCCAGTTTATGTTTTTAATCCTAAAATTTCTCAACCGAATTTTGTAATTATCGACCCAAAAATCCCGTTAATACGGCTAAACTGATACAAATGATGATATATTATTTAAAATTTGGTCAAATTAAGTTATATATGATTAATAAGTCGGTTAAGTCCGACCATATAATAACCTATACCACAGAATATACAGATAAATATTTGAGGGTGTACCTAATTTGGGACTCATGGGCAATCATGGACCCGATAAAACAAAATAAGGTTATAGTCGCCAAATTTTGTATTAATACTAAAATTTTTAAGGATGTTATGGTATTGGTAATATTTTTGTGAGTGATAATTGTACTGGAACTATAGATTTAGAATAAAAAGTTTAATCTTAATACCAAGATAAAAAATTGGTTTATTGGCACAAAGATTCTAATCTGAAAATTAGTTAGTATCTTTGAGAAATTATGAACCGTTCCTCACCGTTTTCAATAATAATAAATATTTAGTACCAATGTACCAAATTTTATCAAATAATTGCGACCTGTACTTTGCACACTACAAAGTAAGCAGCCAGCCAGTCGGCCGGACAGACATCATTATATCGACTGAAAATAGTGATTAAGTCGATCGGGATACTATAAAATGGTTATAGGACCAATATTTTTAAGTGTTACAGACACTATGGTGGTGTGGGTATCATAATGAAAAACATACTGCTGGCCGGCCCATAACTTACCATAACGGTAGAACTGTAACCAATTATAAAACTGTGAGGCTTTATAAATAATTTTTAGAGCAATCCAGTTCATATATTTTAACTACATACATATTTGCGGATTTGACCCATCCTAATATATCTTTCTTACTTATTCAGTATTAATATGCATACATAAAACTATTAATTTTTGCACTAAAGGCGATAATTTTTAACAAATTTTAAATAAAAAAAATTAAAATAATAAAAAAAGAGAATTGTCAAATTTATTTGAAATCTTAAACAAATGTTCTCTTTACTCAACATACATAACAACATACGAAATTTAACATATCGTGTAGACACAAAAATTGTATGCTAACTTATTTGTTAAAATATCATTTGCTAGCATATGATGAATTTGAAAAATTTAGTATTTTCAGCATATCGTCTAGACACCTAGCATATTGCATATGCTGATAGAGACATTTGTTATTATTTTTAAGCATATAAGTATAAGCATACATTTGCTGATTCAACATATCGTCTAGACTAAGCTTAATATAAATAACAAATAAATTTTCAAGCTCGAGGTCCTTTTTTTTGTATAAAATATTCTTTATTCCATTTACTCCAATATTTAGTTATTCTTTGAATAACATCATCCGGGACAGTACAAAAAAAACAATAATTTAATGAAAAATTAAATTTGATGAACTTAAGCCTAATTAAAAATATTAAAATTTGGATTAAAAAACCATAAATAGTTCGACAAAATAACCACAACACTAATTATTATTAAGCAATTATTGTGAAATTTACAATATTTGTTGAATTAACCTTTTATAAAACTGAAATGTTTTTGATGAATAAGGGAGTAAAAATTTAATTCCTTCTAACAAAAACGTACAAATAAAATTTCATTCTTGCTTTGCTTCATTTCCGTAATGCTGGGTACACACTATGCAACGCATTTACGCAATCTAGTGAATTAAATTCATTTTCATTCATTCCAGATTGCATCAACATCAAAACGCTTTGATATTTTGAGGTTGCATTGAAACAGATTACATGTAGATTGCAATGTGTGTACCCAGTATAAGAGAAAAAGTAGTTAAAACAAAAGCAAAATAAAATGTCAACAACTCAATGCACAGCAGTAAATGTACGAATGCAACATAAAAAGCTACTTTTTAAATATAAATTATGAAAAGTGGCGCGCATGAGGCACAAAGCAATAATTTTCACTTTCTAAAAAATACTATTAACTTTTAAGTTCGTTTATGAACGTTCACAATGCCGAAAGCATTGGGGGAAATACAAAAAAAATTCTATCGGGTACATATTCAGAAAACTTCATGCAAAGCTTCATTGTTGTTTTTCTCTACCACGCCTTTTTTGCATATGGGCATTTCCATGAGAATGTGTACCACGACTCAAAAAACTAAAACGCTTGAAACTTATTTTCAAATATGGTAGAAAGGAAAAAAACACCCAAACCTTACTATACCGAGGTACTTATAGCTTATTACAATTTTTAAAAGGCAAAAAATAATAGTTTTAAATCACTTTCTCATTGATTCACTTTTAGTAACTGCAATTGACAATTTTTAATATTCTGCCAATTTAATACAGATACCGGTAATATTGCAATTATACTTTAAAATTAATGTTACAACAACAATGAAGAAGACCCATGACGAAAGAACAAATTTATAGTTCGATTAGCGGTATATTTTTATGTTTGTTTTGGATGCTATTCTAATGTCACGTACGTGGTGCGAAAACATCAGTTATCTTTGTCATATGAAATTGGTAAGTCTTAGATATTTCAAAATAAAAGTTCAAAGCAAGATATTTGCTGCAAAAAAATATTGATCGGATTTTTTTTTAAATGGTATAATAAAAATTTTATAAGCTTTTAAAGCTCGTCACGTACGATATTGTATATACTAAAATTCAACTAAATTCATCATATTATTATGTTGGTATTTAGTTTACATTTGTTCAAACCTTATTTTATTACAATTAAAATCATCTTACAAAATTTTTTTGGAATCGGTCCATATTTGACCATAGCTCCCATACAAGTGCTACTCCCGAAAATAGCTTTAAGTGCCATAACTTCCTTATAAATGTTGGTATTTACATAAAAATTTCCGACAATGACTTTTACGATAGTACTATGTCATGACAAAATGTTGTGCTGGTAGGTCCAAAATTAACCATAGGTCCCATATAAACTCCCTTCCTTAAATCGGCTAGTGGCAAACAAATCTCATATTGATGGAGATAACTAAACAATATTTGGCACAAATAACTTTTACATAATTCTTAACCTCATAGCTTAATTCTGTACTGGCGACCTTGATTGGCCACGGGCCCCAAGTAGGGTACACTCTCAAAAAAAAATTGTTTAAAATATTATCGTGTAGGGTATCATATGGACGGACTTGACCGACTATACTTTCTTACTTGTTTGTTTTAAGTTTTTATATACACATATTTACAAAAAATATATTTCATGCCATGTAAAAACTGTAAGAGAAAAATCTGTCACGTACGGTATGTCACGAACGATATTACATTTTGTTCATTTTAAAACCATCCAATAAAATTATTTTTTTTCCAATTACGGATTATAAAGAAAACATATATTTTGGACAGCAAGGTTCCGAATTCGAAAATTTTTTTTCATATATAGTTCCCTCTAAATAAAACATAATGATACAAAAAATTTTCCAGTTAATACTATTTTTGCAAAATTTCTATATCTATTTCTATAGCCGTACAAATGTCACGTACGATGACATGGAAATGCCCATATGTGCCAAACTAATAATGAGATAACCGTATGTATTTTCTTTATTTTTTTTTTCTTTAATAACAAATTCTTCACGAAATTATTGAATCTGTTGGAGATTTTTTTTTTCTTAGGAATATACAAAGTACAAAATTTTGTTATATTTATTTTAAACATCTGGGGGCTAATTCTGGCAGACGTGATCGAATACTTTTTCCATTCGTCAATACGGAATGAATCGAAGTTATTTTTTCAGTGCTGTAAAACATTTATTTGAGTTTTCACAACATTAAAAAAATAATTTCGATTCTTTCAGTATCGACTGAAAAAATTGGAAATAAAATTGCTTTCGAATCGAAAAAGTATTCGAACACGACTGCAAGAATTAGCACCCTGCGCTCTTTTTCTCTCTGCCGTAATGCTTCTTTCTGTTCCAATTTCTCAAATCTTTTTAACCTATTTTACATGAAAGAGGTGGCAAAAAAAAAGCATTAACAGTTCAAACACCTGAGTGAATTAAACAAAATAAACACATTTGAAATTTAATTACAAAACCAAAATACTTTATAAATTATTTTATTTTTTAACTTAATAATACAAAATAAACTGTAATTTACATGTTGATTAATAAATGCATTTAGAGCAAGTATATAGATGATTATAAGCGCTTGAATACTAATTAAGACCCCATATTATGCACATACATATAATTTGACAAATACACACACACACACACAGCTATATTACATATCTACACACATACATAAGTTCTAAATAGATTAATGTTTGTAAGTTTAAAGTAGAGGAAAAAAAGTCACTTTAACTTAAGTGACGCCGTAATCGCTTAATTTGCATGAATAAACGTAAATAGCTCTACAAGATACAGAGTACACTCTCATGTCTGCATATTTTACAATGTTAATTTTAAGATATGCATTACTTTCCAGAGATGGACAATCTCTATTTTGATGTTTTATCCTTAAAAACCACAAATCGGCATAAAATGCCCCAAACCAATTCTGAGCTGACAAAATGTACTTTTTAGACCTCAACAGTGCCAGATAATACCAATGAAACACGACATTTTTTTATATCTGACTTGTCAAATTTCCCACTTCACAATATATGCATTCCGTGTGTTTCCTTAATGCGTAATGAAAACTCTTAATTATCTTATATGCAAATCAGCAAAGGCATGATATTGATTTTATTAAAATCTGAAAAAAGGGGTAAAAACGGGTAAATTTGGTAACCTTATATTTCTAAAACCAAAAGAGATACAAACAAAATTTAATATTTATTTTGTTATAGAAAAATGAGCGGACAGGTGTCTGGAACTGTTTTGAACTTCGTCCCTGATGGGGTGTAAACGGGTATAACCTGTATTTTGGAACTTCTTTATCACCCCATCTATCTTTTAAGTCACTAAAAGCAATAAAGATTATATCAAATTCGTAACTTATCGAAAAAATTTAAATACAATTTGGTACTTTTTTAGAAATTCGAACGTTAAGGGGAAAAATCGTTCCTATTTTGGTACTTTTTTACAAACCATTTTTCTCCATTTAATGAAATATACGCTTTAAATTAAAGGATCCCACTACAAAATTTAAATTTTTGATACTTCAATGAGGAGAAAAACAATATCTATGATGGGAAATACGGAAAATTAAAATTCTTTCTTTTTTTTTCCCTGCTACATGCAACTATTGAATTTTCATTTTTGAATCTTCTTCTATCTATATATATAAAACAGGATGTGTGTATGTATTTACATATATTTACGTATGGACTCCAAAACGGCTGGGAATCTTTAGAATATTCAAGCGGGTGACACTGTGAAGTCTGATTTTTTATTTTCGGTCTGCGGGCGGAGGGGCGTGGCAAAATCCAATTTTAATATTGCACCACCAATGACATCTATATAATTTGGACGATTTTTTCTTTAAAATGATCGCCATGATCCAACTTAGATTTATACGAAAAGAAAATTTTGCCCCGCCCAGTTTTACGCCCACTTTTTTAGAATTACCTAAAATCAGAAAACGGCTCCATCAATTTGACAAATTTTTCTTTCAAATGTTCGTATTAATCCATTTTAAGTTTTCATCGAAAGAAAAATTTACAATGCCTACTTTTACGCCCACTTTTTCTATTAAGCGCATAACTTGAGAACGGCTTGACCGATTTGGACGATTTTTTTCTTTAAAATGATTGCCATGGTACAACTTAGGTTTTTACAGAAAGAAAATTTTGCCCCGCCCACTTTTTTCGATTTACCTAAAATCAAAAACGGCTCCATCGTTTTGACTAATTTCTCTTTCAAATTTTCGTATCTTTTTAACGGATTTTAAAAATCGAACGCAAACATTTTTTCTAATTTGGACAGGACAACCTCTGTCGGTTCAGCTAGTTTTCTATAATATTGAACTTAGAAACATAAAATAATAGGTGCAGGGTCATAAGTGAATGAGAAACTATAAGACGAAAAATGTTGGTACTTTTTGTTCTTCAACTGGTACTTTTTGAATTTTCGATAATAATGGAAATAGAGACATCAAATAAAACATGCATGGTTCTTTAACTAGAAACATAAAAATGAAAACGCAAAGTCAAGAGTGGTTGGTACTTTATTATTTTTATTTTATATTATTGAACTTACATAACTAAATTAAACTATCAATGATTTGAGTGGAAAAAAAGCAAATGGACCAGAGATTGATCTCTCGCTAAATCGATCCACTAAGACGGAAAAAAACAAATGATCGGAACATGAAAATTCATATATACATAGATACTCATTTGTATGTTTTTTTCATATTTGCAGAAATAATTTAGGACACTGGGCAAAGACTAGTTTAAAATAAATATTCGACTTTTTCTAAGCTTAAAGTGTCATTACTTCGGCTGTAGCTGTAAATTGAGATTAAATTGGCTTCACCCTTTAACGATAACGCCATTTCTTACATCCATATATATTGTTAAGGCGAAGGCTAAATATTAAGATTAAATTTATACGTAAGATTTACGTGCATTTTAATCTCAAGAGTTAGTTTGAATGCCTAGGCCCGTTTTCACAACTTACCGATAGCTAAAGGTAGAATTTTATCGGCCGTGTAAAAAGTGTTCCTTTGTTACAACTTTGTTTTAACCAGCCAGGTAGGATAAACCTTAATCTACACTACCGTTCACTTTAGGTTTAAGTTAAGTTTTAATAATGGAACACTTTTTATAAGGCCGTTTAAAGTCTACTTTTAGCTATCGGTAAGTTGTGAAAACGGCCCTTAGTTAAATTAAATTTATCAAGAAGTCTTAGTATTTAATAGTTGCCATTCAAGTGCTTTAAAATGAAGTCCACTTTTGATCTTAAAATATTCGGAAAGCAAGCATTAAATTAGTTTCCATTTTTAAAAAGAAACAAGAAAAAACAAAGTAAAAACATGAAATTTTAACAAATCAGTAGCCGTTGTACTACAGTAGCAATAAATCGTAGAATGTACAAAAAACAAAAATAGAATTGTATCATGATTTCCATTCCTGTTAGTTTCCTTAACACTCAACAACACCTCAGTTTCATTTCTTGTTATAATTAACTGTTAATCAGTGGACTAAAGCTTTAAAATAAAGCAAATGTGTGTGTATTCTTATCTGGCAATGAGAGTCTGTTGCATAAACATTTTTCTAGATAAATGACATTTAACGATGGCACCATTTTACTTTCAACCGTTTAGGGTTCTTTTGAAAAAGGCTTTGGCAAATTATAAATTTTATTGATTAAAATAATTTTTTTTTTCATTGAATATTTTGTAGAAATGTTGTAGGGGAAAACGGGGTTTAAAAAGTTTATAAAAAACCATGTTTTTTTGTACAACTGTTCTGGAAGTATTGGATAGGCGTCGAAATCTTATAAGTATCCTTGATTCGTATAACTAAAATAGAGATCAATGCAATGTGGGCCGGGCCGTCTTCATTTTTAATGAAAACAATAATTCTGCCTTCTCACAAAAATATTAAATTTTTCATTTTATTTTATTTTATTTTATTTTTAAAATTCATCTTTATTAAATTATGTATGTATATTTAAATTTTTCGAGATTTTATCTATAGATATTACATAGAATTATATTTTTAATTAAAAATATTGAGTATGTAAATTTATATACTAAAACAAAAATAATAAAAAAAATCGTGGTTAACTTTAAATAGTTTCTTGATGAGAATATGGCATCGTTACGGCAACAAATACAACATTACAACAGAATGGAAACTATATCACCGTTTACGTCAAAAAATACTTTAAACAAAAATCAAAGCGTGCCGCTGAACGTGATGAAATAAATAAATTTTTAGCCATTTTTTATTTAATTATGGTCAATATGTTATTTATTTTAATTTAAAATGATCAAAACGAGGACTTTTTGTAAACATAAACAAAACATTGACATAAACCTAGACAAACAATGCAAGAGCAAAAAATCGTCATCTGGCGTAGTGCTGCCACCTGTTTATTTCACCATGCTTATCTCAGATTTTGCAAATTCGTTAAGTGCTTTTGAAAATAAAATTTTATTTCATTAGCATCGCTGTTATGAATATTTTAAATTGACGACCCATATGGACGTTATTGTAAAAAAAAAAAATCAAGTGTTGCCAACTCTTCACTTTTAAAAATGTTAATATTTATATTAAAAATTTACTATACAAGATTTTATAAAAAAAAAACAATTAAGAAAGTATAGTCGGTCAAGTCAGACCATATGATACCCTACACCACAGTATTAAACAACACATCATGCTTATGTGTCCATATAAATATGGATTTATCTATGCTTATTAACTTCATTAAAATCGGTTTGAAAGTTTGTGAGAGGCAGAAATTGCCCCCTACCTCCCCTTGTGGTCCTATTTTTGAAAAACTGTATAGCTTATGTGTCCATATAGATATGGATCTATCTATGTTTTAAATTTCATTAAAATCGGTTTGAGAGGCAGAAATTGCCTCTATCTCCCGTCGTGGTCCTATTTTTCAAAAAATGCATCCCTTTAGTGTCCATAAAGACATGGTTCTATGTATGTTTTAAATTTCATTGAAATCGGTTTGATAGTTTCTGAGAGGAAGAAATTTCCTCCTATCTTCCCTTGTGGTCCTATGATTTGGCCCATTTTCAATAGGCTTGGTCCTTGTGATATAAGAACCTATGTCCCAAATTTTATCAAATTATCTCCAAAACTGCGACCTGTACTTTGCGCACAAGGTTACATGGACAGCCAGCCTGCCAGCCGGACGGACATCGTTAGTTCGACTCAAAAAGTGATTCTGAGTCGATCGGTATTCTTTAAAAAAGTGATGTAATAAGTTGCCAACAATAAAATTATATATAGAATTTTCTACGTAAAAATTATATAAAAAATTATGTAAAAACTGCACAGAAGTAAAATTTTTGAAGAGTTTAACAAATCTTGCCGGTTAAAGTCTACTTTTAGCTATCGGTAAGTTGTGAAAACGGGCCTAAAAGTGTTAACCTGTGTATGTATGCACATATCGACGGCTTAAAAATAAAAAAGGCCTAACTCGATTTTTTTAAATAGCATTTCTTCTTTATTCTGGTAGCTAATGCTAAATGTATCTTGAATTTAAATTAAAATGGGACTTTAGAACAACATTTGTTGGATATTTTTATTAAAAATTGCATTATAAACTTTTTTATCTAAAATTTTACGATTGTGGTTATTTTGTTGAACTATTATGGTTTTTAATCCAAATTTTTAATATTTTTAATTAGGCTTAAGTTCATGAAATTTAATTTTCATTAAATAATTCTTATGAAGAAAGGAATTTTACAACATGAAAATTAATTAAAATTGTTATTGATAATCTTTCATTCTTGACGTGGCTCGGGCTCGAACCCTGGCCGGCAGGTTACCATGACATGTTTCGATCGCAACCACTCGATCTCCTCAGATGGATTTTCCGTCTTACACTCGCAGCCATCGACGACTGCTGACGTCACTAGTCAAACATCAATCCTTAAACCAAATTGTATTTTAACATTTGGTAGATCGAAATTTGCTTTCCTGAATGATTATCCACTTTAATTGATTTTACATGTTTTTTCTTTTACTTCTGTTTTTTCGTACTTTCGACAAGAATTTTTCTTGAAGTCCAAGTACATTTTTTGTTTTTTCACTTTGTCTTTCTCTTTTCTGTTGACCTTTTTCAGCACAACTTGAAGGACAAATGTACACATAGAGCTCGTGCCTTAGCTTTAACAATAATTAGTATTGTGGTTATTTTGTTGAACTATTTATGGTTTTTTAATCCAAATTTTTAATATTTTTAATTAGGCTTAAGTTCATGAAATTTAATTTTTATTAAATTATTTTTGTGAAGAAAGGAATTTTACAACATGAAAATTAATTAAAATTGTTATTGATAATCTTTCATTCTTGACGTGGCTCGGGCTCGAACCCTGGCCGGCAGGTTACCATGACATGTTTCGATCGCAACCACTCGATCTCCTCAGATGGATTTGCCGTCTTACACTCGCAGCCATCGACGACTGCTGACGTCAATAGTCAAACATCAATCCTTAAACCAAATTGTATTCTAACATTTGGTAGATCGAAATTTGCTTTCCTGAATGATTATCCATTTTAATTGATTTTACATGTTTTTTCCTTACTTCTGTTTTTTCGTACTTCTGTCAAGAATTTTTCTTGAAGTCCAAGTACATTTTTTGTTTTTTCATTTTGTCTTTCTCTTTTCTGTTGACCTTTTTCAGCACAACTTGAAGGACAAATGTACACATAGAGCTCGTGCCTTAGCTTTAACAATAATTAGTATTGTGGTTATTTTGTTGAACTAGTATGGTTTTTAATCCAAATTTTTAATATTTTTAATTAGGCTTAAGTTCATGAAATTTAATTTTCATTAAATTATTCTTATGAAGAAAGGAATTTTACAACATGAAAATTAATTAAAATTGTTATTGATAATCTTTCATTCTTGACGTGGCTCGGGCTCGAACCCTGGCCGGCAGGTTACCATGACATGTTTCGATCGCAACCACTTTACGATTTTATAAGTATTTTTCTTTCCCTGTAAACAAACAAAAAAAAATCGAGTTTGGCCTTTTTTATATTAAGCCATCGATATGTATATGATTTCAGACGAAATCTTTTTTTACCCTTTCACTTTTTTTTACTTTTTTTAAACTAAATTTTGGATAGGAAAAATAGCAAAATCTAGCTACTAAGAGCCACTTTTTGGGTTTGAGATTAAAGTTAATTTAATTCTATAATTAGCTAATCTAAGAATTAAGTATCAATTTAATTTGATATTTTTGGGTGGTAGCTTAAGCCTTGTAGCGCCACCATACTGAGCACAAATAAATGGCAACATTAAGTATCAATTGAATTTGATATTTTTGGGTGGTAGCTTAAGCCTTGTAGCGCCACCATACTGAGCACAAATAAATGCCAACATATCAAAGCAATATAGATATGTTCAGAGAAGAAGAAGAAAATACGCAATTTAATATTGTTTATAAGGTAGAAATTTTTTGTGTTTAAAGAAAAACTATATAAAAGATAAAATATAGAATGGAAAAATTATATAAAAGTGCTAAGCAATATATCATGTTTTAAAATGTATTTTTTGTTTATATTTTTGCAAAAGTTGTTTATGTTAAACATGTGTATGCATGACAGTTCAAGCTTCGGTTTAAACCAACACCGTTGGCCGGAGATTAAAGTTAATTTAATCGCTAATCTCTAACCCAAAAAGTGGCTCTAAATGGCTAAATTGACAACACTAATGATACTGTAGGGTATAAAATTGTGGTTTAGCGTATGTAATCGTTTAAATAAAACAATTGTATCTCAATTATAATTGACTATAGTCAAACTCTAAACATGTTTGTTCATGTTTCTTAAATTTCCAACATAGAGAATCATAAGCTAAAGAGAAAAAGAGAGCTTAAAAAACTTTTTATGTACATATGTCTTTAATGATGTGGTCTCATTATTTTCTCTACTTTTTTCAATCGTGGGAACTTTTAAGATTAAGTTTAATTTGCTTCGTGTCGTTAAGGTTGGTTTAATTACTTTGTTTATCGTTTATTATTTGTTAATGTTTCTGTTGTTGTATTTACGTTTAGAATATTTTACGTTGGTTTGATTACAAACATTTTAATCAAGTGTGTGTTTGTAAGAGTGAGTAGGTCTGTGTGATGGTTGGTTAATTATTATGTTACTTTTAATTTTAAATTAATTAGAATATTTATCAATTGAGGTTATGGTTATTTTGTTTTTTCATTTTCTGTTTGCAATTAATTTTTGGTTTAATTTTTTTTTTATTTTATCACTTTTATTTTAATTGTAAAAGTGAAAAATTTAAAGACTTTACTCTTCAAGGAACAGGTAAGCTGTTGTATAAGACAGACAAAAAAAAATTGCCTAATAAAAGGCATTTGTTATTAAAAATCCTGGCATGAAGCCTTGCTGAAAAATCAGTATTTTCTTAACAAAATATTTATTTAAAAAAATATTTACTATTTCCTTGAAATATAAAAATATGATTATTGTTTTTATCATTGTCATAAAGAAAGGACGTCAACCACTTTATTACATAAATATAAAGAAAAATTGTTCAAATGAATTGTGACGCCATTCTACCTGTTGCAACAAAAAAAAAAAAATTACAAACCTTTTCAAACAATAGAATGCAACACAACTGAACACAAGACCGTTGTCTTCGATCAAATCTAAAAATTTTATGTGGGTGTACACAAAAATTATTTTAGATATGACAACAAGAACAGAATACAATTTGAAATGTTTGATTCAACTTGAAGGCAGAAAGAATTTATGCAACACATGAAAAACCATTAAACTCGGTTAACCGAGGAGACATTCATCTCAAGTTTTTCAAGTACTTGTTGCATTTCCTTTTTATTTTTTTTTATTTGTTGGTGTATAAAACATACAACAACGATCACAACAAATCAAGACAATAAAACAATGTTTTAAAACCTCAACTTCGAGACAAGAATACTAATTACGAGCCCGGTTAGAGGACATATTCAATGAAGATCATCATCATCATCAAAAACATCGTCAGCAGCAGACAGGCCAACCATCATACACGCAAGTAGCTTTATAATCATAAGCAGGGCCAGCTTTTATGTGCACAAAAACTTTTAAATTAAGCAAGCAAAAAATTTAAGAAAAAAACTAAGAAATATGCTTAATACTAACAACAACTAAAAAACTAACGGTGTTTTCTCTTCTTATACAAAAGGTTGCCGATATATTTTGTACCACTTATTAAGGGTTGCACCCACATCCAAATAATGTGTTACATTTTTCACGATAACAAAAATCATTGGCGTTTATGTAATTTTCTTTTTTGTAGCTTTTAAGCAGTTTTACTTTAATATTTTTAAACAAAACAAATAAGAGTGCTATATTCGGCTGTGCCGAATCTTATATACCCTTTACCATTGTGCGAGCAGAATACAGAGCAACTCAATAATTTTTACATATACATCCATATTTACAATACTTAAAACTTCATTATAAATGAAATTTAAAAAGCGAAAACTGATATATATTTTTTTTTAAAATCGTTTTTAGAACATAAAAATATAAAAAAAAAAAATGTATTTTTAAAAAACCCCTAGACAACTGCACCATGAACGAACGCTGTTTAAATATCATTAAAATGAAATATGGACCGTTTACTGTTTACAACTCAACACAGTTTTTTGTTTGTTTTCTTTTTGTAAAGGCACTGTTGTTATACCGTAGATTTATCTCTTTTGGCGAGTTTTTAAGTAGCAAAAAAACACAAAAATTCCTAGTTTCTATTTGTTAAAATTATTTCGTTAAATATATGAAATAATAAAGAAGGGTGATAACGAAAATCATATTGGGCATTATGCTAGTACATGTAAACAAATGCGAAGGGGGAGAGAAGACTAGCCAACCGGATTTGAACTTCGCTTTTCATAAGGACCCAGAATATTGTACTTTTTAGGGTGTAGGACCTTCGGTGAAGGGTATAAAACACAAACTTAATTATAAAAAAAGAGTAATTTTTGGGATTTCAGTATTTTGGTCATAACTCTGCTATTTCTTAACCGATTTGACAGATTTATATACCGACGTGTTAAAGAAGAAATTTGCCAGTTATTTTGGTTATAAAACTTGGAGTCGGGAAGATCTATGGTTCCCGAAAATGGGTATTTTTCAAAAAAAATTAATATTTTGGTCTTTTTCGTATCTAAACCGATTTTCAAGAGTTTTTCAGAAAATATTTTCTATTAAAAATGTCCGATCTTTTGATATATAAGACGTAACCATAGGTCATATTACAGTCAAAAAATTCAGGTTTTTATACAATTTTTAATACTTTTTGTATGGGAGGTACCACGCCCACTTCTCCAATCCCACCCACATTTTGTGGGATGGTGTGTATTTATAACCTAAATGTTTGTACCTAATTTGCAAACTTTGGCTTTTGCCGTTCTCCAGATATATAGAAAAAAGTAATAAAATTACAACAGCCACAAGGGATTTTTTGGAAAAATTAGAGGCAGTCGTGGTTTTTGGTCATATCTCAGCCATTGTTAAACCGATCTGGCTGAATTTCAATAGCAAGAAATGGTGGGCTATATGTGACATAAATGTAAAACAACCTAGCCGCTATCATGTCTGGAGTCTCCGGAAACACATATCAAACGTAAGACGGACAGACGGTCTGACGGACAGACGGACGGACATCGTTAAATCAACTTCTCTCCTCATAAGGACCCAGAATATATATATTTTATATGGTCTAAGATCACTATTGTAGAAATTACAAACGGAATGACAAACTATACCCTTTTCCACCTGTGGTGAAGGGTATACAAAAACAACAATATACTCGTCTATATTATGAAACATTTGCTGCAAAAACTTTCCTAAATTCTCTTTTGAAACTGCATCCGTTTCTATTCAATAAAACTTTTGTTTTGCAGCATTTAAACATATTAAATGCCTTCTCTATTTTTTTCAAGTACAAACTATCAAAAACTGCTTGTACACGAAACCAAGTACACTTTACCATTCGTCTTTCCACTTTTATCATCAACCTCAAATATTTCGCAGCAAATGTTTGATAATATGGGCGAGGGGAAAGCACACAAAAAATAATATTTTTTTAAAAGAATAACAGCTGTTTTAATAATGATGCATTTCTAACCCTTTGATAAAATTGAGGGTAAAACATGTCACATCTTTTTAATTTTGTTGGGCAACATTGTTGGAAGTAAACAAGTTATGCACCTAAAATATTAATGGTTTTTTCTTTTCTACCAAAAAAAATACCACATTTTAAAAGGTGCATGTATAAAATGTCTTGCCGAACATGTAATACTGCAATTTTTTATTTGATGAGAACAAAACACAAAATTGGATCGCCCTGTTTTTAACAGCGTTAAATCAACTTCTCTCCTCATAAGGACCCAGAATATATATACTTTATATGGTTTTAGATCACTATTGTAGAAATTACAAACGGAATGACAAACTATACCCTTTTCCACCTGTGGTGAAGAGTATACAAAAACAACAATTTACTCGTCTATATTATGAAACATTTGCTGCAAAAACTTTCCTCAATTCTCTTTTGAAACTGCATCCGTTTCTATTCAATAAAACTTTTGTTTTGCAGCATTTAAACATATTAAATGCCTTCTCTATTTTTTTCAAGTACAAACTATCAAAAACTGCTTGTACACGAAACCAAGTACACTTTACCATTCGTCTTTCCACTTTTATCATCAACCTCAAATATTTCGCAGCAAATGTTTGATAATATGGGCGAGGGGAAAGCACACAAAAAATAATATTTTTTTAAAAGAATAACAGCTGTTTTAATAATGATGCATTTCTAACCCTTTGATAAAATTGAGGGTAAAACATGTCACATCTTTTTAATTTTGTTGGGCCACATTGTTGGAAGTAAACAAGTTATGCACCTAAAATATTAATGGTTTTTTCTTTTCTACCAAAAAAAATACCACATTTTAAAACGTGCCTTGCCGAACATGTAATACTGCAATTTTTATTTGATGAGAACAAAACACAAAATTGGATCGCCCTGTTTTTAACAGCGGATAAAAAGTTTGTTCTCCAAAATATAAAAAAAAAAAATATACATAAACCCAAATTTGTTAATAGATTGATATAAAATAAATAAATAATTAAACAAAATTAATGTCCAAATTCCAATTTCTTTAGTTTATTTTTCATAAAATATGTAAACAAGAAAATACCTTTGCCAGATTGCTGATTTATTAACACTAAGTTTTTACGATTTCTTGATTTGACGCTTTTTTTTCAAAAACAATTTTATAACACCGAATCCATTTAAATTTTATATCACTGACTGTTAAAACTTAAAATATTTACTGTCCTGATTAGAGGCGATTTTTCCCCAACTTCGTCTGGTAACCCTATATACAGTTAGGGACAAAACTGTTCACGAAATTATAAAAAATGTATGTATATCATGAAAACTATTAAAGTTTAAACTTGAAAACTTTCTAAAACTATTGTAGCTAGTCTATCAGTGCGGGGGTTGCGGGTTCGATTCCCGCCAGAAACTCTGGTCTGTTTCACTACAACGAGCTGAAGGTCTACGTTACTATTGCTCGGTTAATTAAGTTAGAATATAATTTGTAATTGTATTTGTAACTTTTATTAAATAAAATAAAAAACTATTGTATGGCTTTCTATAATTTATAATAAAACTATGTAAACTTATTTTCAAAAGTAACGTTAGTTTTTATATTTATACTAAGTAAACATCCAATCCAAATGTGTGAACAATATTGACCCTGTGCGAATCTTTCATAAAAATTCCAAAAAAATACCAAGTTTTATCTGTGGGATTTGCTTTTAAAGTGAGTAAATTAGTTCATTAATATTATTTTTTTTTAAATTTGAAAACAATTTAAGCAAATAAATTTTGTTAGTTTATTTTTTTATATTAGTTTCTTCAAGAACGGTTAGTCAAAAGCGGCACTTTTAAAACAAAACATTGTGAAAAATTTACAAAAAGGAGTTTTTTCAGTGAGATTTCTATTAAAATAAATTTCTATGCCCAAAAAACTTTCGCCAAAAGATTTTCGCGGATCAAAGCGACTTATTGTTACTGGTGTAGTCAATATAGCTATTAAGCTCCGGCGAATACTGAGCATAGAGTACAATTAAGATGTAAGCACTAAAATCGTAGGAAGTTGCTTCAGTTCTAGTAGATGAAGAGCTAGAATAAAGAGCGACAACTCACCTTTTAGCAAAAATAAAAGCTGAAAAAATATGAGATTGGAGCCAGTCGGACGGCAGTAAACATGGCTTGCGTAAAAGTGTTAGCGTAAAAGAGCGTAAATTTTGATGATCTAATAAATGACTTGAGATTGTTTTCGCGAGAACCAGCTTCGAGCCCTCCGCTAATTCAGAAGAAAAAGGTGTGCCAAGTACTACATAACCATCATTAAAGACCCGATGATTCCAATATTAGCCATATTCGGATAAGAACCACGACAGGGTGATACCATTATGGAGGACAACGATCTTAAGCATACTTCAGAAATAGCTAAAAGATAGTTTAAAGAAAACAAACTTGCCTAAGTAGTCGCCAGAGTTGTACCCACTTCAGTACCTTTGGTCCATTCCAAAACGCCAAATTTTTTTGCTCAGAGGAACCCGCCTAACACTGCATATAAGCTTTGGGAGCTTGCCGTTAAAGCTTGGAAAAATAAAGCCGAAAATGTTAAAAACTTTTGCAAAAGTATGGCAAAAAGGATTAAAGCATCTTTAAAGAGCAAAGGGACAACACATCAAACGCTAGGACCCAAATACAACAATTATCTCTTACTGCGGTCATAATTCTAAGAATAATACTAATACCGTGTAAAATATTATGAACACATATTTTTTTGAAAAAGTTTTTATTTTTAAGTTCTTGAAATGTTCTACATAAATATTTAATAATTATAAATAAAACAAAAATTTATAGCCTATTTTGCCAATAACACAAACTTTTGTGAACAATTTTGTCCGTAACTGTATAAGCAGAAGCCATATTTTTACAGGGCATTATCAACAGTCTCGATTTACATTGCAGCCATACGATCAAGATTTTCTTGATAGTCTTTCACATATACTGTGTGTCAAAATATGCGAAAATTGGGAGCTGTGACGTAGGCTGCACGCAAGTTGAAAAAAAAAATTATAAAGACAAACATGTAATCAGCTGTTAAATTGAAAGTAAAATTGCCAAACAAATAAAAAGGTGTATTGAAAGCCATCTCGTGGTCAATTTAAAAATTGTGGGTGTGTTAGTAATAAAGTGAGGGTGTATTGCAAATTGAAAGGAATTAAAAGGCAAAACTTGATCGTGCGGCCGCCAAGTTATACGGGGCGTTAAGTGTAATCAATGCCTTATGACTTTTAAGGGTAAATTTTTTTAGAATAAAACACGCTGCCCTTTTAGAGAGCAAAGCATTTTTAAGAAACGAACACCAAATTGCATTTTTTGAAATAAAATGTGACATTTTTTGTAGAAAAGAAAACACCATAAGTTTTCATTGGATAATCACACAAAGAAGGGCAAAGGGTAGAATAAAGGCAACATTTAAATAAAACGTCATAGCTGTTAGTATTTTTTTTGTTTTCATTGTTGCCTGCGACTATACAAATATAATGTTTTTTATATTTTTAAACCAATACAATAAGTAATTTTGGCAATTAATAAAATATACATACATGTGCAACTATTTATTAAAAGAATAGAGACAAAATTGGGTAATAGTATTTCGAATATTAGATATTGGCTTTGAGAACCCAATATAGCCTTTCATTACAAAATATGTCTGAAGATAAATAATAACCCCCGTTTCATAAAAAATTAAAATGGATTTGAAATGCATTTTAAGAAAAATTTGTATGAAAATTTTGG
The DNA here is from genome assembly GCA_930367215.1 of Pollenia angustigena. Taxonomy (NCBI): domain Eukaryota; kingdom Metazoa; phylum Arthropoda; class Insecta; order Diptera; family Polleniidae; genus Pollenia; species Pollenia angustigena. The sequence continues at coordinate 156,765,230 of OV884059.1, forward strand.
CTTAAAACACATTTCAAACTTATTTTATTTTTTATGAATACGGCAGTAAAAGTTTAATTCATTTTTTTTTTTGATATCGCATGCGATAAAAAAATCTTATTAAAAAATATCGCATGCGATAAAAAAAATATTATAAATATAATACAAATTTTAACATGAAACTTTAAAGTTTTTATGAAATATAAATCATTTTTATAGATTTTTTTATATTTAAAACTTATTTGATATTTTGTTAGTCTTAAGATACGGTCACACCTTTTAAATATTTGATAAAAAAAAAGCGTAAGCCCTACTTTTGTTAATAGTTATTGAGATTGAATATGATCTAAATATCACAAAAAAAAAGATTATTCTACTAGAAATAGCAAAATATATTTTTTTGTAAGATGTGATATTATAATCTTGGAATTGAAGGAAATGATTATTTAGTTTGACAAGTGTGACCGTAGCTTAAGTCAAACTTACAAAAATGTATAACAATTTTGATATCGATAAAAAATCGACAAAAACTTAAAAATTGCATGTAAGTAGTCGTGTTTTCTTTTAAATATTTTTTTATCGCATGCTATATTTTTTAATATATTTTTTTAACGCATGCGATATATTAACAAAAATTAATTTAACTTTTCGTATTTTTCTTCCCACACACCAAAATACCATATTATTCATAAGAAATTGCTTGCTAAATTACAAAATATGCAAAAATGCTTTTTTCCCATATTCCTGCAAAATATGCTAAAACTTTATTTTTCAAGTAAAAATGTTCGAAAAACTTGTTTTGATCACAAGCTACTCGTACACACTTTAGCACACACTTTGTGTGGAAGAAGCTCAATGAATTTGTCCGAAAAAGTTTTGATATCAATTGAAAAATAAAAACGTGAGAGAGAAAAATGTACGATTTCGCTTCAATTTCAAATAAATCTTTCTTTCTTAGTTTTTTTTTTTAATGTATATTGCACGCTATATAAAATTAGGTTAGAGAGTATTTGGGTTTAAGCTGGAAACATAATACAACCTTAAAATATTTTTATACCCACGTCGAAATATTGGTTTTAGAGCAAAACAGCAAACATATAGTCAGAAGAATTTGGCGCAACAAGCTTCACGTAAAGAAAAAAATGTTCAATATGTTGACTTAGCTCTCCATCAAAAGCCACTACCATATTTTCATTTCATTTCATTTATTTATTCATTTTGGATCACAAGCCCATTGGGCCTAATTAATCCGGAAGATGCAATTGGCTTAGCTTAACTAAAGATAATACATAACTTTTTTTAATATATAAGTATATGTTAACATATAACTAATTAGTATACATTCTAAAAATTAACAATTTTTCTAATAATAATGTATGTTAAACTTTCCCCCCCCCCCCCCCCCCCCCTCTTTTTTTTGCACAATTACTGAAAATGATAAAATTAGCGAATCTAAAACACCTGAAATAGTAGAAATAAGCAACGTTTTTTTTTTTTTTTTATTTTTAAATTAGATAACAATATTTTTTTAAAACTTGATAATGACTTATTGAACCTACGGTCCTCGTATGGAATTAAGAGATTCCACATTCTTATCACACGAACAACGAAAGACCTATTCATAACAAGAGTTGAAAATCTTGGAAAATCTAATGAGTACGTTCGGTTAGAGCGACCAAAACTAAATCTTTCAAGAAGATAGGATGGCGCTCCAAATTTAAATACATATTTTATAAAATTGTAACAAAGTTCTTAGTTTAATAAAATCTTCGAAATCACAACCCACTACCTTAACCACGTAGAAAGTCATATGTCTCTGATCCCTAGATGACAGACCAAAAATATACCGCACGACCCTATTAAAACTTTGTTTAAATTTTAAAATATTATGTTGTGATACCCCCGAAAATATTTCCAACCCATACAAAAATATTGGAAGACATAGAGATAGAGCAACTTGCTTCCTTACCAAATGAGGCAAATACATTCCAATGCTATACAACCGTCTAATAACGTAATTCACTCTAGCTGTAATTTGATTAATTTGTATATCGAAATTAAGCGCGTTATCAATATAAACACCTAAAGTCTTATAATAAGACACAAAATCTATTTGTTCATTATTCAAAAATATGCAAGGTATGTTAATATTCTGAGAGAACCACATCGCTCGAGTTTTCGAAGGATTCAATTTTAAAAAATTTGTTCTGGACCAATCCACAATGCGCTGTAAGTCAAGGTTAACATTGTCCTGTAAGTACGAAGTTCCCATACCCCTGTCATCAGTTAGTATTTGTATGTCATCAGCGTATGTATATAATTTACAGAATTGAATCTGCTGATACAAATCATTCACGTAAGCCATAAATAGTATAGGGCTTAAAATTGACCCCTGAGGAACCCCCCTGTGACTTCTTAAAATGGACGATACATTTCCCTTATGCTCAACATATTGGCATCTGTCATTAAGGAAAGAAAACATTAATTTACATACCGATGTTCCGAGATTAAATTGATTAAACAGTTTGTTGCACAACATAATATGATTAACGGAGTCAAAAGCCTTGCTACAATTTAAGAACACCAAGACGGAACTGTTCCTTATATCTAAATTACTTCTTATTTGTTCAACAAAATCAAGCACCAGCCCTGTAGTATTATAATGTTTCCTAAATCCAGATTGATACCTATTTATATAATTACCTGAGAAAACGTGTTCTTGTAACTGATCCTTTAATAAAACCTCTAGAATTTTAGAACACGTATTTAAAACACTAATCGGCCTATAATCTGATACCGTACCGCATATAATGGTTTTAACATCTTATGGTTAAAAAACAACTAATTCAACCAATATTTCTCATTCTCATTCAAAATACATACAAGCAAAGAGAAAATATCTACACGCAGAAAAAAATATGGTTAAAGATAAGCCATATTCTAAGATCAACATACTATGGTTGGATATTGACAATAGTAATGTTTGCAGGTAACCATATTATGGTTAAACATGACCGTAATATGGTTTAAATTAACCATAACATTGTCAAAATTAACCCTTATTTGGTTAAAATTAACCATGTTATGTTCAAAATTAACAATTATTTGTTCAATATAAACTATCAAAATTAATTATAATATGATCAAACATTTTAATAATTTGGTTAAATGTAACCATATTATGGTCAGAATTACCAATAGAGCATGTTAACCATATTATAATTAAATCAGTTATCTCTAAAGCCACCACAACCAAATTATGATTATCTATAGGCATTTAATGATATTTACAACATTTATACGACCACAAATAATTCTTTGGTTGCTCTTTAATTTAATTTTATATTAATTAATTATTTCAAATATACATGAAAGTGGGCAACCACAATATGATTGGGCTGCAGAAGTAAGTACTATTTCAATCATAATACTTTTGCGGTAACAATAAGTATAATTAAAGAGAACAACCCTGCAAATAATATTGGACCACCTGATCCATTTTAATAAAATGGACTACTCCATGGATTGGTCCGATGTAGTGCAAGCATGGACCATGTCATTGTTAACAAGTGTTTGTAGTGAGACGACATGTCTTCGTTTTTAACGACGTGCTTTCGACCAAAAAATAATCTGTAAACCCTAAAGAAGACTTATGGTTTTTGATCTTCTTATGTGCGTGTAGCACACTCAAAATTCGTCTTCAGTACAATTTTACCATTTGATTTCTGCCACTTGAGATGTGTGAGATGACATGTAAAAACATAATAAATTAAGAAGGAAAGAAAGAAAAATCACAGATAAATTTGGTACTTGTTGTAGTAGTTTTCAGGTCGCAACAGTTTAGTAGCAGCCAACTAAGAAAAAAATACAAGCAGCAATGGCGCATAAAGCCAAGTTGGCTTCAGTGATTTTTTTTCTCTTTGATTTCGTTAAACGATTTGCATAAAAAACATGCTCAACTCAACTTAACTCATGTCGAGGGTTTTATAGATGGATAAATTTGAATGGATGGATGGACGGATGGATGTATAAATGGATGGCATTTAATGCTAAGAATACTAATTGCCCAAAATGAGGGTTATAGTTATTCGAAAAAATTTATAAAACAATTGAATACAAGCCAAGTGAAGATGTTGTTTTAAAATTATTTTTTTTCCTTTTTTTTTTTTGGTTCAAACTGACTGCTGTGTGAGCGTCTGCTTGTTATTGAGAAAATGCTAAAAGATCATGATGATCTTGAGGGAATTTTTGATTTAATTTTTGTTCGCTTTTTATTATTTTGACAATCCATTCACTTTAAAATATACGAGCAGCATTTAGTTTATGAGCCATGTTTTGCAATCAAACACACCTCCACATATTGAATTTGTGATTTTTTTTTCTTTTGATTTGGATCGTGCAGATTTATTTACTTTTTTTGCTCAGTTTTGAAAGTCTTTTGATGAGTCTTGTAGCCCTCCATGCGTAATGTGGGAATTGTTGTTTGCTTCATGAAGTGTCTTATATGGTTATATTATTTTATTTAAAAACTTTTTTGAAATTTAAAATCAACAAACATAAAATAAAATCAAATGCCAAATTTTATGTGCAAAACGTGAGGATGCCTTTTCTTAAAACTTGACAGTTTTTTTTTTGTTTTTTATTAAAAATAAAGTAACGCTTTTAATTTTTAAGAGAAACTAAATTTTTTTAATTTTAAATTGTTTATTTAATTTGTTTATGATAATTTAATTTTCTGATAAATTTAACACGTCATCGAAAGTGAACAGTGTTTTCAACAGCTAAAGAAAGTAGCAGCATGAATTAGTAAATTTTTTGAATAAGAAATATTTAACTGTATTATTTATTGAAACTCTCTACTTCACTTTCATTTGTTCCAGAAAAAAATTTTTGAAAGAGGAGAAAAAGAAATTTGTGATAATTATTAATATATTAATTCAATTTGCACCAGTAAACAAATTAATAGTATCAATTAAATATTTTTTGATATAAAAAACATTTTCTGCAGAAATGTTGTTGATATAAGTAAACAATTAATTCACTTCATTAAATTTTTAATTAAAACTGATTTAGTTTTTGATTAATGGCAGGGATATGGAGTCTAAAAAAAAATATATCTTACTCCGGCTCAGACGCCAACCCCCGTAATTTTTTTAAGTACGACTCTAACTCTATCTCCGAGTATTTTTATTTGGAAAATTATTAGAACATTTTTTATGTCGAAAAATATTGGAGTCGGAGTCGCAAGGTTTTGTGGGTACTTCGACAACAACTCCGGTACAAAAACCTTAACTCCGACTTCACAGTGTGAAAATTCTAGGAAAATTATAGCAATTTATAATTTTTTGTTTTAATTTAATCTTCTTAAAAACACTGTGCCCTAGTAACACTAAATTATTATTATTCCTATTGTGTATTAAGTCATTTAGATACTTAAGTCAAACAATAGCAACAACAACAAAAAAACACTCCAATTCAAGTGCGTATGATGCAATTCAAATGATACTTGTTCGTAAGCAGACAATTAATACGAGCAGAAGGGACAGACGCACTTAAAAAAAAAGAAAAGTAAGAAAGTAAAGTCGGTAAAGCCCGACCTATAATACACTACACCGAAGTATTTAAAAACAAATTTTCGAGAGTATTACCCTGTTTGGGACCAATTGGCAATCATGGACCCGCCAAAACAATCATGGCAATAATGGACCCGCCAAAACAAAATTATGTTATGAGCAGGGAAACCAGAAATATGCAATTGCATGTTTTTCCTTGTGCGACTAATGGAGGCAGAAACAATATATTTATCCGCTTTAAAGCTTTTTATGAATCGATTTGTTAGTGCATGTTTTTGCATATTTTACCGTTTGCAGCATTTTTTTGGCATATTTTTGTTAAAAGAGCCTTTTTGCAGCATTTTTTAGGTTTAAAGCGCATATTTTGCCTTTTTAATACATATTAAATTTTTTTAGATGCCTACAATAGATTTCGCAGCAAATAAACATTTTTTTTTCGAAAATTTGTTACTCTAATTTCGATATCTACATTTTATTTTTACTCTTAAATTGTAAGACAAAGCAGGTTGTCATAAGAATAAATGTTATGCGATTTGTATCTAGACCAATCTTTTAGTATTCCGATTGACTCAGAATTACTTTTTAAAGTGATCTAACGATGTCCATCCTCCGCCTGGCTGGTTGTCTGTCCATGTTAGCCTTGTGCGCAGAGTACAAGTTCCAATTTTGTAGATAATTTGATCAAATATGGACGAAGTCTATGCAAATGGTAAGAATCGGTCTATAAATTCACATCCAAATTAGACTCTTTGTGTCCCCAAGCTATCTAAATAGGATGGTATTTAAATTTAATTCGTGCCAAAAATATTTTACTCCAAATTAAATTATTTTCGAATCGGTTCACATTTGCTCAAAGCTCCCGTCCTTAACTTGGTTTAAATTCCTTTTAAATGTTAACATTTGTCAACAATTTAGCGACCATATGGATGTTAATATCTAGATAATATTCGGCGCAAACATCTCTTATATGAATTTTAACCTTTTTTTAGGATTTTTTTTAGATTTTGTTATTAAATTGTTGAATGCTCTGTCTTCAAATGAGCAATTTAATTTTTTAGGGCATATTTTTACCATTTTTCAGGGCATATTTTCCAGTTTTTACTACATATTTAATGCGCATAAAACGTGTTTTAGAGCATATTTTTGGTTTCCCTGGTTATGAGGTTTAGATTAAAGTAAAAGTTCTTTGTGCCGAATATTATGAAGATATCTTCTTCTATATGAAGTTTGCTTGCCTTTAAGTATTTTTAGGATGGCGGTTTATATGGGACCTACGGTTAATTTTGGACCTGCTTGCACAACATTTTGTCATGATATATTTAAAACGATTGTCGCCAATTTGTATGCCAATACCATCAATTTTAAGGAAGTTATGGCATTAAAAGCTATTTTTGGGAGTAGTACTTGTATGGGAGCTGTGGTTAAATATGAACCGATTCCAATCAATTAGGTAAGATGATAAAGACTGAAATGAAATACATAAGTGTGGACCAAATTTAATCTAAATAGCAATATAGTAAACTTGTACCAAATTTCATTAATTTATTTCCAAAATTGCCCCCGTTCTTCGATCACAAGGTTTTCATGGACAGCCAGCCGGACGGACGGACATCGTTAGATCGACTAAGAAACTGATTATGGATCCATCGGCACACCTAAAGTTGGATCTAGGACTAATATTTTTAGGTGTTACACACATTGCAACGAACGCATAATGCTCTCTATTGTGGCATGGGTATAGAAAGTACTCAACTTTACATACAAAATCGTTACAACTGTCCAACAAGCACTTTTTTACGAAACATAAATGTGTGATGGTTGGAAAAATGTTGAGCTCAACAACATCTTGAAAAAGGTCTAAACTTTTGTTTCCAAAAGTCTTTATTATGATTTCTCATCAGGTGCTCTTTGGTTGAACAAAGTAGAAAGACAGACAGGCTAACGGATGGACAGACAATTATAGAGTTCATAAACACTGATGTTGACTTCTTATTTTTTATTTTTTTTTTTTCGTTTTTATGTGAAATTTAAAACCTCTTGTGAATTCATGATCATGCTCCCTTCTCCTTCTCTTTACAAGGTTTTTTTCAACATCAATATTGTCACTTTTTTTTGGTACAAGAAGTCGGGATTGTGGTTGTTGTACATCTCCTTTGAAAAAAGTGTCAATTGTTTTAAAACAAAAAAAAATCTTATTCTTCTTTTACTTTATGGTCAATTTTTATGAGTTAATAAAAGTGTGAGAAGGAGTGAGAGACTGTGTGAGTGCAAGTGTGTGATGAAGCCTACGTGTGTGTGTTTCAAAATCCTTTATGATCATCTCTGCCTTTTCTTTTATAGCATCCTGAGGAAGTCAGGTGTTTAATTATTTCCGTTTAAAAAGTTGATATTCTTCTTAAATTTTTTCTCTCCTTATTTTTTATTATTTTATTTAATACACTTGTTATTGTATTGTCTTTTTCTTATTTTTTCTATTTAATTTTTTTTATTGTCTCTTGCATTTTTTCAATCATTTTGTTTTCATTATTGTTGTAGGCTGTGGTTTGAATCGCACTTGATCTTGTTTGATAAGTGTTTTATCTGTTTTGTGACATCTTTTGTTGTTGAATTTTTTTTATCTCCTTTATTGTATTTAATTTTTTATTGAAATGTTTTTACATGAGCAAAATTTTAATGATATTGATTTCATTATTTTGAGTTTAGCCAACAATTTTAAACACATAAACTGGCTGTTATAGAAAAATATTTATAAATTTTTTTAGATATTTAATAAAAAAAAGTGTGAAATTCCCGGGTATATTGTATTTTAAATTGTTTATCTTTAAATTGGTTGTCAATGTGTCGTTAGATTAAAATATTTCTAGAGAAAAAATGTTATTGATTGGTGTTATGAATCATTAAGGGATATGAATGAATTCACGTCAGTAGACGTAACAGCAGAATTTCCTCTTATTTTAATATTTGTAGAAACTCTCGTTTAAATTTAATTAGATGAGAATTTCTTGATACCGGAAGGGGCTCAAAAATTACTTATTGCCCGAACCAACGTGTGTATGCGGAATTACAATTATTTTATATCCAATCTCCAAAAAATCAAAAACGTATGTTTCTATTTCGTTATTTTGAATATCATAGCCTCATTCAGAATCTTGTGCAATGCATTGTAGCATTGGAAAAATGGTATAGTATATTTTTACTCTCTAACAGCAATGCACTTGCTACTCTTTTGCTAATATGCAACACTTAAAACCTAAGTTTATATTTACTTGACTTATGCATCACTTGATTACAAATTGACAGCTAACACTCAGTTAACCATAGTCTTGCAGTCGGTGGCTAACCGCCGTTGCTTACCTCTCACTTATACCCGCCACCGCTGTCTTTATTTTGGTCCAAAAGCTAAGGCGGCTTAAAAAGGCGCTTGTTCGTCGATGAGGGTGTATCGGCTTGGTTTACTTTGCTGACAATAACAAAACAAAAATTAGAAAAAAGTTATAGTGAAAAATTGTAACATGGAAAATCAAAACAATTAAATTTAAAATCTAAAATGCACAAGATCGTGAATTGGGCTAATGTACTTTAAGGATAGAATTCTTTCTCTGAAAGATATCTCACCATAATGAAGAAGATGAACTGGAGACTCTACAGTGAAAAAAATGTCAATATCACTCATATTGGCCTTTTAAAGGCCTGCTTAAAAATTTTTTTTAATTCAAATACTATTCTTATCTAACTGTTAAAGAATGTCTCATAGGAAGCCTCGGGTTTTTCTTATAAAAGATAAGATACACATTCCACATTCGCTTCTATCAAAAGGGAGTAGAGAAGGAGTAAAATTTTTTGTATCGTTTTTGCACAAGCAAAATAATTACTTTTTTTTGATCCCGTTACCATTCCTATGTAACTGCTAAGGAAGCGAGAGCGGAAAGCCTATTCCGCAGGGACAACGTGTGCCTTACAGAAGGCATCCGTACTCCTTCTTTTTCCTTTGGGCCGGCTGAAATATTTTCCTTGCAGCTGTGTGTATGCGTCTTAAAGGTTCACCTCCACTGCCGTTTTAAGGAGCAGTCAACTCCTTAGAAATTTATGGAGTCTTGGAATTTTCTACGAAGTGCGGAAAGTTTTCTGACTGTCATTCTCTTGCGAGCGACCAGCAATGATTCCTCTACTTGGCTGTCGAAGCAACTCACTACTTTCTGTCCAAGACCAAGCCTGCTAGAGTGAGAAGACTCTCAGTCATGTAGCCTGAATGGTAAGTACATCTTAACGTCTCATTCAAGTAGGTAAATTTACATGAATATTTACTGAATAATGACTATCATTATTAAGCACGTTTGGGTGCTCAGATATCAGCACTATCACCAAACTTATAAGCGAAGGCTAGCAATCTACGCGACTGAAATTAAAAATCCCAAAGAATCGTTAATTAAAAACCGAGCGCCCTATACTCCTGTGGGATTGAAGGAAACAATACATATAATTGGGAGATCGCATGTGTTTTCAGTCCAATCTTTTGCCTTGACAATTGGCAGCACCCAGGATTATAGCGTAACTGGCAAATCTATTTTGGCTATTATTTAGTAGCTCTAGTTTAAGCTCAAATCGCAGGAGAGAAAGTTGGGCCTAAGCCGACATCTTGAAGATGTGGAGTCTGATGTATGTCTGTAATTTGAGTTGGAATTTGGTCAGCAGTTATGAAGCTTGTTTAACCGAACCTTTTAAGGAGCTTCATGATTGTTATGATTTACTTATACCCTAATCTCGTGAAGATTTCGAGCCTTTGCTGCAATAGAGTAATATCTTAATTTTGGATTTTCTAGCACCTTAAAATTTAATTATTCTCTCTAGAGTTGAGTACATAACATATTTGTATGAAATTTTTACACAATATGAAGAAACGATATGGCGATTTACTCCACATTATTAGCTTGTAGGCGACCATATGTTCTTCTGGGAATTAAAGAATTAAATACATTAGCTCAAATATTTGGTTTTTTGAGTTATTACTCTATTGCAGCAAAGGCTCGATTTGAGCTTTGCATAATATTTCCTTAACAGGATATTCAGCTTTAAGTATATAGTAGAGTTGTCAATTATTCGCCTTTCAACTTTGTTCGAATAATTCAAATAATTGTTTTTGTTCGTTCGATCAAACGATTAAATCTAAAATATTATTCGATTAATCGATGAGAATAAAGAATAAAAAATATTATTTTTACAAAAAAATTACGTTTTTTAAATATATACCATTCCATTCACCTACCACTAACTTCTTTATTTTTAAAGTTGCTTGTCAAATATTTGTTTATTAAGAACATAAAATACTTAACACGGTTTTTGCTTACTAAACATTGAGATTTATTACAATCAGGGGTATGGCTACAATATTTTTAACTTTTCTACATTTTGTAAAGGGTGGTCCAACCATTATGCACGATGTTAATTGTGAGTCGCACCTTAATGTCAATTTTTTTGCCAAACTTAATTTGACATTTTTTTGTGTCAGTATTTGACAAATCAACCATGGAAATGGGCGTTCAAATTCAAATGCATTTCGGGCACTTCATGGTTTTATTGGTCAGCATAATCGACCAAATGTGTCCACAATCGAGAGAATTGTGCATATATTTCAGCAAACCGGTTCTGTAGGAAATGTGAAAAAAACCTGTGCATGCTCGCGCAGTTCATTTATGGGCTGGTGGCGTCATCGGGCCGCATTTCTTCGACAATGGTGTTCGCTATCACGACATGATAACGGACTTCTTGTAGCCAGAAATTGATTATATGAACATGGAAGATATGTGGTTCCAACTCTTTTGCACTCTTTTGGCTCTTTTGCGCGAGATATTTAATGGTCGAGTTAAAAGAAAAATAGTATGTCAATAAGCCAAGAACAATTCAAGAGCTAAAGGATAAGATAATTCGGCACGTTAACGATATTGAACCTTAATTTTGTCCCAAAATCACTGAAAATTTGGACCATTGGAAAGAGGTATACCATTGTAGCCGTGGCGAGCATTTTGGCCGATATTTTGTTTCAAACATAGTTGTCATAGATCCTTCTATAACAATAGAAAATGTTAAGATACTTCTCTAAAAACTTTATGTTTTATTTACAATTAACATCGTGCGTTTTGGTTGGGCCACCCTTAATAAAATCATTAAAAACGTATCAGAATAAATCAAATTCTAAGCTTTTTAATAAATAAATAAAATATTTTTTAATAAAAAAATTGTTCGATTAATCAACATTTATTAATCGATTAATTCGTTATTCGAAAATCGCTACTTTAAAATTATTCGAAGAAGAGTTTGGTTTTGTTTGATCGATTAATCGAATTATTCTTAATCGGCTGACAACTCTAGTATATAGCCCAGTTTTGTAAATCACTTGATTTAAAATCACGTGCTATTGAAAATCATATGTGCTTTTTCAATCACAAGCAGGGTTGTTAGGCTTTTTTTCTTCAAAAATCGTCAAAAGTTTGAACAAAACTCGTCATAATCGTCATGAACAGTTAACAAAATCGTCAACAAATCGTCAAATATTTAAATTTTACAAATTGGAGACAATTTATTGCATTGAGTGGTTCAAAAATCTAAATTTTTAGCAAGAAATTATATTTATGATAAAGAAAGTGATATTGTTAAGTTTTATTCTATTTATTTCAGCAAGTGGGCTGAAATATATTTATAATTTGAAAAGAAATACATAAGAAAAAATATATTTTCATAAAAACATAACAAACATTTATTTATTTCATTTATCCATATTCACAAAAACATTAAATAACAAATAAAATCTTTTTTGCTATTAACTCGAGCTATCTTTAAATGATTAATTTTAAGCGCTATCACTAATGCAAATTGTTTTTACTGTTGAAGGTGATAAACCAAGGGTTCTGTCTTAATCAACAGTCTTTTAAACCGACTTGAAACGATTTATGACGTCCAATTTTAGTTCCAAACGAGTGCATTTTCTTCACTTTGCACTCATTTTTCTACACAACTTCTTATTAAGAACTAACTTCTTACTTCTTAACACTCAACTATACTTAGAATAACTTACATAACAGAATTAAATGGGAACTCGGCTTTTAACACGCAAATAGAAAAATTCTTCAAATATGATTATGATAACTTCAGCGAAAAAATGAAATCGTATGTAGCGACGCAAATCGAAATCATTAAAACGCAAAGCGGATTTAACCAATTTTTAAAAAGCGGACCAAAGAGGACCGACGCAAATCGGGGCTCTAGTATATATTTTTTTGCCGTATCGATGGCATTAATCTAATTGTAGAATTCGAATTACTAGTGCTTCTAATGAAAACCACCTGGTTTGTGATGGTGGAAGAACTTTTTTTGTTTAATTTCTAATAATTTTTGTATAGGTATATCGAAAAAAGATTTTTACGTTTTGAACTGTTCCCAATATATTTGTTTATATTTCTTGTAAGTGTTTTACGGCGGCATGAAATAACCCCCCAAAATATAACCCCCCAAAAAAATAATGAAATAACCCCCCAAAGCGTGGGGTCTTATTTCATTTGCAATAAAGCCCCAATTATGAAAATAAAATTAGCCCCCAACGAAATGAAATAACGCCCCAAACATAAATGAAATAATTCCCTAATTTTTAGGGGCTTATTTCATATGAAATAAAACCCCAATTTCTAAAATGAAATAAGAGCCCAATATATGCAATACAATTAATTATACAGTTTTGCTTTAAAGAATCACGTGATAGACATCATGATATGATACACCAAACACAAGCTTCGCCAACTAAGGCTTTTCTGCGTAGCCGGCCTTCGGCCGGGCGCAATGACTTTTTCCTCTATGGTATAACAAACACCGGCTTCGCTAACTAAAGCTTCTCTGCATAGCGCCAGGATTTTCTCCTCTATAGTATAAAAATACCGACTCGACCCGGCTACGCAGAGAAGCTTTAGTTAGCGAAGCCGGTGTTTAGTATACCATAGAGAAAAAGTTATTGCGCACGGCCGAAGGCCGGTTATATAGGGAAGCTTTATTTATCGAAGCCGGTGTTCTGTATACCAAAGTGGATAAATCCCTGAGCCCAAAAACTTTTTCATTCTAAGTTTGAAAATGAAATAATCCCCCAAAAAATATATTGGGGCTTTATTTCATAATGATTTTTTGTGGGATAATTTCATATGAAATAATACCCCAATTAGAAAATGAAATAACACCCCAAACAAAATGAAATAACCCCCCAAAAATCGTTTTTATTGTTCTCTGTACAAACTTTTGGGGGGTTATTTCGTTATTTTATTGGGGGGTTATATTTTGGGGGGTTATTTCATGCCGCCGTGTTTTACTGATGCCAGAAAATCGTCATAACACTATTACTTTTAGTTTAAAAATCGTCAATCGTCATTTTACTGTATTTTCACAAAAAAATCGTCAAAATGATGAAAAATCGTCACATCTAACAACCCTGATCACAAGTGTGATATTGTAGCGTTCCGTAGTTGTTTTTTTCGGTGTGATTTTCAATTAGCGAAAGCACATCCCAAAATAGTAAATAAATGGTATTGTTTTCAGAACACCACAAAATTATACGCTTTTTTCTATTTAATGAAATTTTTACCCGGGCTTATATTAAAAAAATATGGTGTTGAAAAAGTTTATTGTTATCCAGAATGGTAAAATACAAGATAACCCCATGCGAATAATTTCCCTTAAGATGACGCCGTTTGTATGTCGCAAGGGCTGCCAAGTCTTAAAGTCCCTAAGCTTCCTGAATTTGTTTATAAGAGCTGTCAACCCTGAAATTAAACAACAACTACCTTAAGTTTACCATCTGTAAATTATTAGCCAATAGTAGCGCGACGTAATTTCTCCGACATGCGCAAAAGATTTCAACTTTGTTTTTAAGATCGCATAATATTTATTTTTTATCTTTCTTGATTGTTATGTTAAAGTTCCTTTACATCTGAATATTTATACAATGATTAAAACAGAATTTTTGAACAATCGTTTCCTGAAATCTGTGTAGGGTTTATGACCAATTTTTTTTAAACCATTTATAAAAACAGCTTCCCCAATAATTTTACGCCAGTTATCCTTTTTCACACACATATTTCATCCTGAAAATTGCCATATTGCAACCATAAAATTCAAATAATTCAAAATAATTTATGAGGTAAGAAATTAAAAACTTTTATTCGCTTTTAATTAAAACAAAATTTTTTTTCCAAATATTTAAAAAAAAACTGAATTATGAGTTCAAATCCACAGGCAGAGTAAAAAATAACATGCAGTAAAACATTTATAAGATGCTTAAAAAGGAACCCTTTCGGATACAGTACTACTACCACTACTGAGTGCTGGTCAAGCGTGTAATACTTAAGATGTGAAAATGTGATGTTTTACTAGCCAAAGGCCATAAAAAATATAACCAATTCTGCTTATCTTTAGCATAAATAAATAATAATTTATAGGAAAAAGGGGTTTTCGTTTACTTTGTGTATTCCACAAGTATTTCGTTATGGTCAGTCACCCAGCCTCGTAAATATTCAAATTAGGATGACCATTACCCTGTTTCATTAACAATCTACAGACGTTCTTTTCAATTAAGCTGAGAAAGGTAAAACTGGTAACAAAGGTCCACAAAGGGATCAACGTATAATGCTCATTATAATGAGAGCAAACATTTAAATGATAAGGATTCTATTCTGTCCAGCTCCTATAAATGTTATGTTATGTGTGTGTGTGTCAGAGTTTGTCCGGTTTAAAGATCACAACGAGTTTAAGATCAACATTTAAATGCGTTTGCCCTGAAATCATCCCTTGAAACAGGGCATCTTAGTTCGTTCGTATCTTTGAAATAACAAAGTTGCAAAGATCAAGTTTTTTTAAGGGTGTTTTCTTTTCCTGCTCCTCACACATCTTAAATTTTATCTTTCTTTTCTCTAGAATTTGCATACATGGCAAATGTATCTTAAACCCGAGTGGACAATGGTCAAGCGGGATTAAAATGAAAAATATAAAAATTAATTCAATTGTCATTTGTTTTTAAGGAACGTCCCTTTTTTAATATTTTCTTTGTTCCTTTTACTTGCTGTTATTGTTGTTTTATTATTTATATTACCCATCATTGTTGTTGTTCTTGAACTTTAAAATGTTGCGCTGGCATGGTCGGTCGCTCGGTCGGTCAGTCTTTCATTGCACACGGGTTTCTTGCTCTGTTTTTGATTGTCGTCCCATTACTTTCTTAGACAAGGGGTCAGTCGTTTCATGTTGGGCACAACAATGCAATTTGGAAAAAGTTTCATGTCATTTAATTTCACGTCTAAAATTAAAACTAATTTGCATTTTTATTAAAAGAATATTTTTTGTTGTATTTAAATTTTTTCATTTAGTATGTTCTTGTAGTTTTAAAGTTTATTTATGTGTCCAGTTTTGTGTTATTCTTAACAAAAAGTAAATTTCATGTCCTTAAACAGGATAAGTACCTTTTTTCATTTAATTCATTCGTTCAGTTGGTGTTGGGTCATCCTTTTGTTTTCTTTTTACAGATTTCGTTCTCAAATTAAGTTTTGCTTTTATATTTTTTAGAATTTTTTAAGATAGAGAAATAAGTTTTGCTTTTAATTTGTAAAAGTGAATCTTTGATTTATAGCTTTTTGTTTAGCTAAAGCTCCCATGGAGATCTAAAGGACCTCGAAGTACCTTAAGTCCTGTAAGAGCTTGTAAAAAAGTGTTATTACTGGAGTTATCGATGTTAAGAAACATACTTAAGAGCCAAGCTGTTGTTTCATTTCCTGATTTTCGCATTGAAATTTTTATTTTGGGGACGGGATGTGATTTTAACGCTCTGGCCAAAAATGGTTTTTTTAATTTTTTTTTTTCGTCAATAATAGGGGCAATTAGTACGATAAAAGGTTAAAAACTTAAATATCAATCAAAAAAATTCTGTTAAATTCCCGTTTTCAAATCTGGTACAAATAGTACATAATCCAAATAGTGGTTTTCAATACAAAACATCTGCCAAGAAGTGGGCTAGATTGAAGAAGTGCGCGTGGTACCACCTCCCATACAAAGACAATAAAGTTTTCTATATATCTGGATAACGTTCAAAGTAAAAGTTTTAAATTTGAGACAAATAGTTTGGTTTTCTACACAAAAAATAAGGCAAAAAGTGGACAGGATTGGAGACGTAACTATGGCAGCTTCAATATAAACACAATATAAATTTCTGTATATCTGGAGAAAGAAAACAGTAAAAATATCTAAATTTGGTACAAATTCCTCCGTTATCAATATGCGAGATCGGTTTTCAAAAATTTTTACTAATATTAATTCAACGGAGGTAGCGAAGCGCTCTGGGTTAAGCTGAACATCCGTTAATAATCTTGTAAGTTTTTCACAAAATCTTAAGCGGGTTGCAAAGCCATTTGGCAAAATTGCATGTACATACCAGCAAAAAATGGCTTTAAATACCTTTGCTCGTACCGGGCTGTCAAAAGCAGCTCTGTAGTCGACGAACAGGCGATAGTTGTCAATTGGTAAAGTAAATATCTCGTCGGTGGTCGATTTACCAGGTCTAAAGCCGCATTGGTATGGTTCTATTATTTCGCTGATTTAAGTTTAAATCGTTCACATAGTACGCACGATTGAATGCAATAGGAAGGAGACTTATACATCTACAGTTGGCGCCTTTCTTACACAACACGCCGCGGTTCCTCATCGGGTATGCGTTCTTCTGACAATTGGTTGTAATTAGTTCGTTCATACTCCTTAACAACTCGTCGAATCTGGCTTCAAACAGTTCGTCGGACAGACCATCGGCTCCTGCAGCTTTGTCATTCTTGAGCGGGGATATTGCTTTCGTCGTCAATGATTGATTCAAGGGTATCTTCGTCGCTACAATTATCTGATACCAACAGCGCGGCATAATGTTTCCATGTACTCAGTACATGTTCAGTATCTGTCACTACGCTTCCATCTTAATCTTTACAGGAGAAACGACCAGTACCCATGCCCTCTGTTTAGTGTTTTCCTTTTTCGTTTTCACTCCTGTACATCTTGGACTCCTCACTCCCAAATTCTCTTTTCTTGGGGCGAAAAAGGCGTTTCTCCTCTCTCCCATACTCCTCGCGTTACAGCTGAATGCAGTGTCATATGTTTCTACTAGGTGGTTATAAAATGTAACTTTGACATGATCGTCCTTATCCTCCGTCGGGACATGGAAACAAAAAAGGCTTTTATAAAAAAACTTAGCCTTGATGCGTATCGTAGCCATCCGTCCGTTCACTAGAGTGAACCTGGAGACAAGATGTTTAATTCTCCTACTGACTGCGAAACCACATCCAAACTTGTGTCAAGAATCATGGCAGCTGTAGTATATGTTGTCACCGTGTGGTGTTCCGGTGACACATGTCAATTTCGTCATACTTCCTGGATGGCAGTAACATCGGATCTGTAATTATTCAGTACGAACGCCAATTGGATCATTGCATCTGCTCTGTACAAAGTACGACCGTTCCAGATGCAGATCCGTAGGTTAGGTTAGGTTCCATGGGCAGCTATCAACAGACAGCTTACTTGGGCCCATATTGGTCCCTTTGTGATATCCAGCGCCAATGCCCATCCTATAGAGCAGCTACTCAGATGGCGTCACTGCAGAATCCAGCCACTTCGTCCTCCTAATGAAGAGAATCAGCGATCTCAGTTCAATCTTGGATAGATCCTCTAGGCAGACAAATGCCGGTTTCCCCAGGCATTCCTCCCTAATACCCCGCAACCCAGGGCATTGACAGAGAAAGTGAAGCACAGTCTCCTCCTCCTCCTCATCTTGACAACTTCTACAGTAAGCGAAGTTAAATTCCAGATCCATTCTCTCAGCATGAGTCCCCACCGGCCAGTGCCTAGTAACAACCGATACAACTGTCCTAATCTGGTCCCTTTTGAACCGTAGTAGAGAGCTTGTCCTCCGTTCATCATAACCAGGCCATAATATCCTGGATATCAAGCAGGTGGACTCACTAGTCCACCGCATCTGCGCAACTCTATAAGACTCGCGCCTGATGAGTAATTTACAGTGAGCCATTGGAAGACCAACAAACTGATCGATGAATATGTCATCCATGCGACCACCTTGTTTGGCCAACCCATATGCCACTAGATTACCCGGGCACTCTGAGTGACCCGGAATCCATATTAGCGTTACCCTTGAATGTTTCACAATCTCATTCAAAGGCATCCGACATTCTACAGTTAACCTAGATGTCGTATAGACACCCGCTAGGGAAGCAAGGGCAGCCTTGCTGTTAGTAAATATACGTATATCTCCCGATATGGGATGATACCTCAGCCAATTTACCGCCCGCCTTATAGCCGAGATCTCCGCCTGCAGGACACTACATCCATCTGACAGACGAAAGGAAACTCTCACATCCAGTTCCTCTATGTAGAAACCTCCGCCAGCTCTTACACACTTCCTCGAACCATCAGTATAAACCCCTAGGCTCAGTTCGTGGTGAGTACCTGACAGAGCATTGCCATGCGCCATCCTTGTCACAAACCCCGCGTCAGTGAAAGTCCACACTATCAGGGACGGTCGAACCTCTGGTTATCCCGGCGTGTCAATAGTCACGGGCTGACCAACAGAGCGCCGCGTTTAGCCGTGTCGCCGAGCAAAGAGCCATCTGTCTGGCCATGATTCCCACCGGGAGCCAGTTCAGTATCGTGAACAGCGCCCTCGTGGGAGTAGATCGCATTGATCCCGTGATCATCAACGCGACAAGTCTATATACCTTCTCAAGCATTGCCCTGTACCTGCTCTTATGCAACGCATGCCACCATACCACGACCCCTTAATACAGAGTCGCAGATCCGTAATCATAGTACTTTTTTCGTTTGCGGTTTCGTTTTTTATTCTAACTATCTTTCATTTGGTATTTTTTTGTGGGGGTGAATTACAAGTCAGGCACAAATAAGCTCAATACTTCAAAGGGTGGTTAAAACAGCTACCCCAATTTAACATTCTGAAATAACGCGAAAATCCAAAAATTCTACCTGCTAATAATGTGTGCGAAGTTGTGTGCAAGTCGCCTTCCACTTGTCCACGAAGTACGCGAGATTGTGTATAGACTGTATGCTGCCTGCTTACAATGTATGTGAAGCTGTACTGAGTTTATATTAATTGAATGAAAACTTCACTATCCCGCTTACTTTGCGTGCAAGTGGTAGGCGGCAATGCATTCGAAAAAGTGTACTAGGTTGTAATTGAGATGGTGTGCATTACAATCTTACTTGTGTCTATCACATCATCGCTTCGGTAATCGAAAAATTCGAAAAAAGAAAAACCAAATACTAAATTAAAAACTTTTATTGAAAATGCAATGTTCAGTTACTTAAAAAAAAGTACATGCAAAATTGCTCACATTCGTACAAAGATCACCAGCATTTTGCTTTGGCTTCAGTAACATCTTATAACCCTCTTTACAATTTTTACTCAAAAACAAACTACATACTGTATTTTATTTTTTTCTATACAACATCTTAAGGGTAAAAATCTTCCATTTTTACAACCATTTTTAAAAAATGACCAAAAAATTCTGCAAAAACTACCCAAAAAATAATTGAATTAATTGAAAATTCGTTGATCTTCGTGATCTCTCTTAAAAGGGGTTAAAATCATTTGTTTGAATAGAAGCAGCAAAATTTTAAGGGTAAATCTGGCAAAATTTAAGATGGATTTAATTAATAAAGATGGCTGTTGAAATTGCAAAGCCAATCGCCAATAACAAGAAGATGTTTTTGGAAAAAACTCTAAAAGATTCTGGTCAGAAACTGATTTTTTATTTTGCAATAAGCGACATTAAAATATAACGGAAGAAAAGAAATTTATGCACGTTTTAAATAAAAATTGCGCCTTTTTCTTAACAGAAAAACAATCTTTTCATTTCTTAAAAATCTGCCTAATCAAAATAAAATTATAAAGCAAAAGGATTTTTCTCAAACTGGACATTAATTTCATTGTTTTGCTTTTTTAACTTCAACATGTAAATTTCCAGCAACTGGTCATTTTCTCATTATGAAAATAATAAAAAAATATCTAAACAAAAAAACAATAGGTTTTCTCCAAACTGACCGTTAGAAATCCCGTCTGATCTAATTTTGTTTTAATTCTACTTTTTCCCCCTGTTTTACATTAAATGGACAAATGTCCTGTAGAACAAGAAAAAGCATGAATAGTTCTTAACATTATTGGATTTCAAACCTTCGTTTACTTCGTCAACGTCTTCGTTTTTTTTTTTTTAGTCACTGACCTCTTTTCAATATTCTGGCATTTATGTTTGTGTTTGTTTGTGTATGTGTAAGTTCGTTATATTGTTGCTTTTGTTCTCTCACGTTGACCACTGGGTTTATCCTTAAGACGTGGTTTATGCTGTTATTTAGAGCATATGTTGCATACATATCCTTTCGTGTGTTGCTTTCTTGTTTGCATCCTTTTTTTATTTAGTTTAGTTATAAACGAACTAAAAAAAAATAAATCAACTTTCCCATCACTTTGCATTGTGAGTTTGATTTCAGTTCAGTTTTTTGTAACGGTCAACATTTTTGGATTTTTTTTTTTTATTTCATTTTAGCGGTTTGACAGGATATTTTGTGTTAATGAAAGAATGATTAACATATATTTGTGTAGTACTAGAAAAGAAAATTTATTCATTTTTTGCCAACAAAATATCCTTAATTGTTCAATTCTTTTTAGGAAACTTTTATAATTTGTATAAACTTATATAAATGTATAATTTTTTAAAGGCAATGCTTCAAGGATCCATAATAAGGACTTTAAAAAGACCCAAAATAAATCAGTCGATTAATGATACTTTAGTAGAACTCCTGAGGAAAAGACTTATAATTTCCAATATCAGCATTAGGCAGAGCAAGAAAAATATTCTAAAACAATAACGAAGTGTTGTTAAATTTTTGTTTACATTCGTTACCATTTTTAAAACAATGTGTTGTTAAATCGAATAAAAAATGTTGTTGAATTGACAACAAATATAAAAATAATTCATACTTTACCAAACCAGGACCGCCTTGTTGTTTTAAAATCGAGTAAGTCTTGTTATCAAGTCAAGAGCATTAATTTGCCAATTTGAGAACGTTTGTTTAAGGCAAACTTAGCCACACAAACGGCTTGACAAACATACACTTCGTTGCCTTTTTATGTTCGCCAATAAACAACACAAAAATTTTCCTGCAAACATTTATTTTGTTTCTATAGCCTTCATCGAAGGTAAAAGGGTATATATAAGTCTGTCATTCCGTTTGTAATTTCAACAACATTGATTTCTTATCTTCACTGTGGGGTATGCCACTACTTAAGCTTCATTAAGCCACAAACTACATATCAGCAATTATAAACTCTGTTTGAAATTAATCATTATTAATCGCTTATAAATCTTGTACCAAAGAAAGTCTTAAAATGTGTAACCACAACATTGATTTAAGACCCTATATTCTGGATCGTTATGAGGAGCGAAGTTGATTTAACAATATCCGTCTGTCCGTCAGTCTTTGTGTCCGTTGAAATGGGTTTTACGAAGACCACAGATATGATGAAAATTTGTTAGTTATATATTTATGTCACATATAGTCCGGAATTGTTTGCTATTAAAATTCAGCCTGATCGGTCCACAAATGTCTGATATATGAGCAAAAAACCACGACTGCCTCTAACTTTACCGAAAAATATTTTGGTTTTTTTAAATTTTATTTTTATGCATATCTGCAGAACGGCAGGAGCCAAAGTTTCCTAAGTTGGTACAAGCTTCTTGGTTATCAATACACAACATCCGACAAAATGTTGGCGGTATTGAAAAAGTGGTCGTGGCACAAAGTTGATTTATTTAAAATTAAAGTACGGTATTTATATAACTTTCTGTTATTATAACACCATGGTGAATGGTATATAAGATTCGACATAGCCGAATATGGCACTCTTAATTGTTTATTTATTGTTTTGTTTTCATTAATGCTGACGACGACAGTGCGCGGCAATTTTGCTCTTTATTTGTTCTAAACGGAGGAGAAATTTAAAATAAAGGAAAAGACTTTCAAGTAAAGAAAGGTTTAAACAACAAGCTTTTTTCGGACAAACAATGCTGCTTAGAATTCAAGACGGAAAATTATTTAAATGCTTTTTCTTCAGCGTCTTCACTGGCTGATTACACTGTGCAACAAAAAAAACCAGTCTCAATACTTGCAACGCGAAATAAAACGAGACTATTGGTAGAGCAAATCTGCCAAAGGAATTTGAGAACCTAAGCTCGGGTTCCCGAAATATCGGCCCCGTAAGTTTTTGAATTTTTTTGCAATAAGTCAAAAAATATATACTAAATGTGCTTCTGAGCTAAAATACTATTTCAGATGTCTTCCGTAGAATTATATGGCGATTCTTTTCTTAGAATATATTAACTCTCTAACACTAATTTTAAGGGGTCATTTTGTCCTTTTTTAACTTCCACACAAAAGTATACTGAAACGGCACATTAGAGGGTTAAAATGTTTGACGAATATTTTCTGCATCAAATTTCACTAGGGGTCTTCTAAGACTAAAAAATCGTGCAATGTATGTAAAACCCATTTTCGAAATTCCGGGCCTTGAAATTTTTGAATTTTTCGAAACCACGGCGGCGATGACCCGAATTTTGATGCACTGTATTATATTCACCACTAGACTACACAAAAAGTTTAACAAATGAAGCACAGCCGCGAATAACGTTTTAAGTTACAAAATAATAATTTTTCAGGAGAGCAAAAAAACGTTTTTTGACAGGCAGCATTATTTGCTTTAAAAATTATTTTTTCTATTATTAAAAATAATGATAATAAAAACTTTAATGCAAAAGGCTTTTAAAACATTATTCCGCACTGCAAAACCATTTCGGTTTCATCATTTTGTTAGTAACTTGCAATGTTCTTCCACTGGCTGACACTTTGTACGCCATTTTAAAGGCGTTCAGGTGCATAGTTTTGGTTGATTTGATGTTTAAACTGTAAAAGAGAGTAAGGTCAACGATTATCAGCAAAAAAACAGTTTTTGCAAAATGTGGCGTTTACAACGTTATTCGCGGCTGTGCTTCAAATATCCAAATGACTGCCAAATATTAGCAATTTTTAATATTTCTACAAACTTGCTTCAAATGTTTGATCAAACAGCAAACACTCTAATTAACTACACAAATTATTTGTACAAACGTAAAATTTGTACATGTTTGCCCAGCAATTTGTGTAGTTTATAGTTTTGAATATTGTCTTTAAGTAGGAACACAGTTGGACCAAACGTCGTAGGACTTACGTAGGACGTTAGTACGCAAGTTTTTTAAAAACGCTCGATTTACCCACAATTCCGTCGATAACTAATTTTGATTAAAAATATTCTATTAGAAAACTTAAAGTTTGTGAAAAAATTTATTTATTTGTTTGACAAAATTTTGATATTTTAAACAGGCTAAAGTTCATTAAATTTAATTTTCATTAAATTATTTTTATGAAGAATGGAATTTTACAACATGAAATGAAATTAAATTTATTGATAACACTGTGGAACAGTTATTTTGCCGCCTAGAACTTTATTGAAAATTTTTACTAATATGAGTTCGCAGATTTCACATCTCCATTTTTCACTATCAGCTCGACTTTTCGAGATTTACTGGTATGTTCAAAATTTAATGCACTTTCACTATTTATATTGGAATAACTTGAAAACGTTTTCCCATATTCAGTTAATCTTTAAGCCGTGCTTATATTGCTTTAAAATTTTTCCAGTAGTTTCAGAGATATCGTTGAAGTTTTGAAACAAAAATAACAATTTAATAGAAATTACTTTTTGTTCTTTAAAAACTAATAAAAAAATAAATAAAAATGCGACAAAAATTAAAGTTTTGGTCTAAAAACACTTAGTTTAACATATCTCGAATGCAATGAGCTTTATTTCATTGCAATCGCTGCACAGCTTTTGATTTTGTTCACAAAAAATAGTTAAATTTTGTTCCCTTGTGTAATTATTTTTCTTGACAGACCGGGAATTATTAAATATTTAATTTGCAAACACAAAAATAATTTAATTTTATAATCAAAATGTTTCTTTTCCTATATAAATACGTCCGCAAACGACGTATAAATATAATAAGATCTATATCGACGTAAGGCGTACAACGTTTTCGCCAGCAATTGTGTGCCATTGTATAAAAAAGTTATACGTCCTTCCGTCACAACTCATCCATGTTATACGATTCAACGTTTGTACAGCGATTAAATAATAAATGCATACAATTTAAGAAAACATTTATTATACCCACACCACAATAGTGGAGAGGGTCCCTGCAAATAAAATTGGATCACCCGATCCATTTTGAAAAAATGGACTACTCCATGGACTGGTCCGGTGAAATGCAAGCATGGACCATGTCATTGTTAAATAGTGTTTGTAGTGAGACGACATGTCTTCGTTTTTTAACGACATGCTTTCGTTTTTAAGCGACTTCAAAACTAATTCTCTTGAGTATACCATGGAGTAGTTTAAAAACTACTCCTTAGTGGTCCAAAGGTGGGTTATATGGTCCTCCCCTAAGAGATCGTGATGTTAAACAGACCATGTTTTTTTCCATACTTTTGGGTTACTTTTGGAGTAGTCCTGGTCCCTTATAGGCTACTCTTTACATGCGTGTTTGGACTGGTACTATTACTTGCAGGGGTATTATGCATTTTGTGCTGATGTTTGTAACGCCTTAAAATATTGATCCTAGACCCACCTTAAAGTATACCGATCGACTCAGAATCACTTTCTGAGTCAAACTAACGATGTCCGTCCGGCTGGCTGGCTGGCTGTCCATGTAAGCTTGTGCGCAAAGTACAGGTCGCAATTTCGGAGATAATTGTATAAAACTTGGCCCATAGGTTCTTATTGGCACAAGGACCAAGGATTGAAAATAGGCCAAGTCGTAGGAACACGAGGGATGATAGGGGGAAATTTCTTCCTCTCAGAAACTATCAAACCGATTTTAATGAAATTTAAAACATACATAGAACCATATCTTTATGGACACAAAAGGGATGCATTTTTTAAAAAATAGGACCACGAGGGAAGATAGGGGCAATTTCTGCCTCTCAAACCGATTTTAACGAAATTTAAAACATAGATAGATCCATATCTATATGGATACATAAGCTATACAGTTTTTCAAAAATAGGACCAGAAGGGGTGGTAGGGGGCAATTTCTTCCTTTCAAACCGATTTTAATTAATGATGTGTTTTTTAATTCTGTGGTGTAGGGTATCATACAGTCGGGCTTGTTTCCTTTTGTTTTAATTTAAACAAATAAAAAGTAAAAAAAAAGCAAACAATTTTGATAAATATATTTTCGTAAAAATTAGCGTGCGCTGCTAAAATAATTACGGTGTGCTTTCAAAATGAAAACAGAACATTTTCAAAATGAGACGAATGCTTTATCAATATAACAACTGCGTGTTGTTGAAATAAGAAAAGATATTTTGGGGGGCTTTATATGCAATCCGGTACAACTTTAAGGCAGCTTTTTCCATTTATGGTAGAATAATCAAAAGGAAAATTTTTGGTAAGGCCAAATTGCCGTTCAACAGGAGGCCTTTTTTGATGCATAAGGCGTTCGTTTAGTAAAATGCTCTAGAAAAAAGCATTAATAGAACAATTTTAGAAAGGTTATTGTGAACGTGAAGCATTGAATATAAAGGAGCCCATACCTGGCTCTTAACTAATATTTTTTTTTTTAATCATTTCAGAAGTGTTTTTTCGCCACTTTCTATTGGCCACCAAGATTTTATATCAGCCATTAATTTAAATTAAACTGAAACTTTTTGAAATAAATGCTTACATTTATTTACCCTTAAAAATTAATAGCAAATATTAAACTCTAACCTTGAGATGTTCAGAATTAATCTTCTGATCAAAGATCAACAATTCAACGTTTAACTTAAATTTTTAAGGCAATTTTTACAAAGATTTTTTCATGATTTATCATTGGTGATCTCTAAAACATTTTTACCCCTAAAATTTTAGGCAAATAAAATAATTTTTAAGGTGGAAAGTTCATCATTTCCCTCCCAAAATAAATCATTAATAAAAAAAGCAACAATTAGTTAAGGATCACAAGAACACAAGCATCTTAAACTCTCACACACAAGGACACACAAATACAAAGAAGAAGAAAATCCGCCCTTAATTGGAACAAAAGTTTTCATAACATCTTTATAGAGTCTAAGTAAAAACCCTTTAACTTGCCTGAAGGACAACAGCTCAGCTCTCACCTTTTAAATGTAATCTTTATATGTTTTTGTGCTTAAGGGCTACTCAAATCACAGGAACCCCTTTTGTATCCTTTTCTTTTTCACAAACCGGTTTTAACTGCCCGTTAGATTTTAATGAATTTGTTCTTTATTCCTTTTCCATGATTTATAAGTTCAATTAAAATATTTTTTCTTCAATAAAAATTTTATTGAAGAAAAAATAAAAAGGATTAAGAAAACTCCTTTGACCGTATCAGAAAATAACAAAATTTGTTTTTGCTTGTGACCCTTGTTTGACAAATGATTTCATCACATCTTTTCTTTCGTTATACATACAAGATCCTTAAAAGGGTTGTGGTGCTGATGCTGCTGCATCATCCATCTCCTTTGCGTGTTAAAAGTGCTGATTAGTCTTGTGTAGATTATCATCATTAAATATTTTGTATGTGTCATTTTTTCTTCTTTTTACGCCCTAAAGCCATTTGATCTTCTGCGGAGGATCAGTTTACCTTTAGTTTCTATAACATGCGGTAGACTTAGTATCATTTGCATAACTTTTATCCGATCACACAGCATTCGAAATCAGTTTTTCATCCGTTTAATGTAAATATTTTGAAAAATTATCTGGTTCATTTTAAAAATGACCAGCTGGATGATTTTTGTGGAACATTTTTTTTTTTTATTGGAAGGTTTACTTTGGTTTATGGCTAATTTTTTTATTATCCTTTCAGAAATCAAGTTATTTTCGGAGATTTTAATGTTTTGAAGTTTAAGAATAAATAAACAATATTAAAAAATTTTCAATAAAATAGGACGAACTCGGAAAGTGCCTGGAAGGGGTCCAGACTAAATTAAAAAAAAAAATTCACATTTTCAAAGGAAATTTATTTCGATTTTTTTTATAAAATAAAAAAAAACTAAGTTTAAACTCTTAAATCTGTTCATTTTTAAAAACAGCTTAAATTGCTTTTTAATATACAGGGTGGCACAGAATGAGCTTTACGTTTTTATTTATTACTTTTTCTTTGATTTTTTAGCATTTTGTGAAGAAGACTTGTTTAATTAAAAATGACTAAATACTAGGGTATTCATTCGGTTAACCGTCAATCGGTTAACCGATTAATTACTTCCCGATTAACTGATCGGTTAATTTCAAATTGGCTTTTTTCGATTAACGATTAAACCGGTTAATTTCAGTCGATTAACCGATTAACCGATGTAACAAAAATTTCAATATTTTTTAGTATTATAACATATTTTTTTGTGTTTTTAATTATTTTGTTTCGTCTCATATACAAAATGTATGTGTTTAGCAAATATTTTTTATACCAACAAAGAATGTGTTCAGTGACCTTCATTTTAACCCATTTTCCGTCCACCTAAAAAAAAACTAAAATTACAATGTTTTTAAATTTTTTTTATCTTCATCATCGGATGATGTTTGATTGTAAACACCTTTTTTTGTTTCACGTTTCTCATACATATCTTCTCATATCAGTCTTTTAACAGAATTAACCGAAACAATTAGAAGTGCTAAAAATTTTAAAAAACTCTAATGGCATAATAGAGTATTTTATATGTTTAGAGAAATCCTTGAAAAGGACTGAGAAATTGGATCTACGATAAGTAAAAGAATTTTTTCCAAGTCAAGTTTTATCAAAACTAAAGAAAAGATTCGCTGTAATTCTAAACATTTAAACCAAATTACTTTTCTAAAAGATTATTTAATAAGATCTCCTTTAAATATTGAAATAACTAATAAAATTATCTCATTTTTTTTTATAAATACATATTTGGGGGATTCACAATAATTACAAGAAATATATATCGTCGGCTTAATATGAAAACCGGCTAAATCCACTTTTTATGTAGTTTTTCTTTTATTTAAGTCTTGAAGTGTGTAAAAATAACTGTATTTTAAATTTTCTATCAAGTTGCAAATAGGGAAAATAAAAAGTTTTTTGTCTCTCCTGTAAAATGTGCTGAAAGTGAGTTAGCAGGTTTGCATAATAAGCCAACGATATGACTGTTGTGGGCTACCGCTAATAATTTAGATTTCTACTGTACAGTTATGACGAATAAATGAACACAGCACTAGAAGTATTATTTTTATTTATTGTATTATGACGATATGACTTGATAGCAGAACTTGTGTATTAATTGAAAAACTGTTTTTTTTTTTGTTTGCTCGTGTTAGTTCAAGAATTGTTATGTTATTGTTTTTTTTACTAAAAAACTCTAAATAATAAACAATTAATCCGTTTTTTATATTGAAATTACTTAATTTATAAAAAAAACTTGATAAATCGGTTAACCGATCAAAAACAAAATTAACCGATTATTAACCGATTAAACCAAAACCTCGGTTAATTAATCGAGCGATTAACCGATTAAAGTAAAAGGTCGATTAAATGAATACCCTACTAAATACACAATCGCACAATAATAACAACCGAAATTTTGCGAAAAGTTTTTGAAAATATGTTAAAAAAAAGCACGTAAGTGCGAAGCAGAAATTGGACATCATTTATATCATTATACTGTATATATATTTAAAAAAAGTGGCAATAACCGCATAAAAAATATAAACGGTGTTCGAAAATAAACATTATATACTGGGGTGTAATCACCGCTTACGATATCGAGCAAAATTGATCGAAATTATTTATTTTGGTATTATGACACTCGATATCGAATGAAGTGTATTGAATTTGAAATAATAGCATTCGATATTGAGTTACTCGACATTACATTTCTCGAGTTTTCATTCGATACGTCAGTGTCTATCGTATGCAAAAAAAATCGATATTTTATTCGATACGACCCCTGTTCTTTATTGTTCGTTTCGTAAGATATGCGAAAAGCTCAAACGCTAATAGTGTTTGAGTAGTAAATCATTAAAAAAGCGTTTCTCTCTGGGTGATCTTCGAACACAAAAATAATAATGTACTTATCCAACTCAACAAAAAACTAAGAACATTGCGTTCTGTTTTTTTAACCACAAACTTCGTTGTGTTCGGTTTAGCACATTAATGTTCGTTCGTGTCAGTTGTGCTTAGTCCCCTTTTGGCTGGTAAATAGAACCCAAATTTTCTTTTACAAAAAAACAACAAACCAAAAACCAGCAAATAAATTTTGCACATACAATACATGAACACAATACACACACACAAGCTAAGTATTTGTGTTGTGGTCGTTGCTTAAATCTTTTGTTTGCTCATTCCTTTATCAATGTAAAAAAGAAAAACTGTAGAACCTTAAAATATAAAGTTTGTATGTCTACAGAACCACTACAATTGTTCTATTTTATAACGAAGAGCAGTTAGTTACTGTTTTGAAAATGGTGAAAATAGTGAATACGGTACTAGCATTTAACCCGCTACTTCGTTAGCGTCTCCTTTTTCTTCGTGGACATATCTGTCTGCCAAAGTTAATTTTTCCAGGTTTTAACTTGTTTAAACTTGCATTTAACCTGCTTCTTTGTAATCGGGCCTTTTCTTTCTTGAACATATTTATATGCCAAAGTTAATGCTCCTAGATTTTAACAAAAATGTTTCAACAACATTTTTTATCTCATATGTTGATATTCACCTATAATTTTGTGTTTTTAAGTTCAATACTTACGGAAATTCAAAAAGTACTAGTAAAAGAACAAATCATAGATTCGTATTCACTCAGGACATTGCATGTTGAATTTTATGTTTTAAGGTCCAATATTAACGATAATAAAAAAATACCAGTTGTAGAACCAAAAAGATGAAGAAAGGTATTAAATTTCCCGTATTTCCAATTTTGATACTATTTTCTCCCCCATTAAAGTATCAAAAATTGCAGTATTGTAGTGGGGGGCCATAATTTAGTACGAACATATCAATAAATGCAGAAAAAGGTTTGAAAAAAAGTTAAGATTTTCACCCCTTAAACGTTCGAATTTCGAAAAAGTACCAAATTGTGGTATAAACTTTATGTCTAGGTTTATTGTTTCAAAAGATAGATGGGGTGACAAAAAAGTACCAAAATTCAGGTTTTATTCGTTTTCTCCCTAAAAGAGCCGAATTTCCAAAAAGTACCAAATACCTGTCCCCTTATTTTTCTAAGGAACAACGATAAGTATTACAGTTTTTTTGCATCTCTTTTAGTTTTGGAGATATACAGTTATCGAATTTACACGTTTTTACCCTTTTTTACCCCCTAAACATTCGAATTTCTAAAAATCCCGTCTTAGTGGATCGATTTGGGGAGAGACCCACCTCCGGTCCAAATTTCAAGTTTTTAGCTTCAGGCGTTTAAGCTGTGCGATGATGAATCAGTCAGTAACGTTACAATTTTATATATGTATATAAGAGCGACTCAAGTTGTATGGAAGTAAAATTCGTGCTCGATGTACCCTCCTAAAAATGAACCTTGGACTTTTTTAAGATGACATTTTAAATATTTCGGCTCCAGCTTTGACCTCTCGTGAGCTGGACCAGTTTGAAAAAGGGTATATTTTTGCATGTTTGTTAATTTGAGAATCTTTTTCCTTACCAACATATACCAATTGGGTATCATAAGAAAGGTTTTTTAAGGCGCGTCCAACTGTATATACAATTTGTCCAAGGACGATCATCCATGTCCTTTTTAAAGGATTCTCTGTAAAAAAACGGTTTTTAATTTTTTGTTCGGGGTTGTTTGTAATAAAAATGCCAAATTAACATATTTTAATCTTTAGTCGATTTAATTAAACACGTGCCTCAGCTTTTTTTGAAATTCGTGCTAGTTCGCGTTTTGACAAAAATGCAATGGGGTGGTAACCCTTCGTTTTATATAGGGCAATATGGGTATCAAATTTTTTCTTTTGCCAAGTACATCATCTTTGTATGTAAATAATTTAGGTTTTTGCAAATTAGAAGCATTTTACACGGTGCTCTGGAATATATATAATTGCAATTTTGTAGTCACGCTTATATGACAGCAAATTTAGTTTCTAGACCATGTATGAATGAAAATGGGACCAAAGAAAGAAAAAAAGAAATGATCCACGACTTAAATTTTTTTAATTTGCGAAAAAAATATGCCGCCAAAAAGTCGTGGATCATTTCTTTTTTTTCTTTCTTTAGTCCTATTTTCATCCATACATGATCTAGAAACTAAATCCGCTATCATATTAGAATTACTAAAAAATTGCATTTTTTATTTATCCCAGAGCACCGTGTAAAATGCATCTAATTTGCAAAAATCGATATTATTTACATACAAAGATGATGTACTGGGCAAAAGAAAAAGTTTGATACCCATATTGCCCCATTTAAAACGAAGGGTTACCACCCCATTGCATTTTTGTCAAAACGCGAACTACCACGAATTTCAAAAAAACCTGAGACACGTATTTAATAAAATCGACTAAAGATTAAAATATGTTAATTTGGCATTTTTATTACAAGCAACTCCGAACAAAAAATTCAAAAACCGTTTTTTTTACAGAAAATCCTTAAAAAAAAGGACATGGATAATTGTCCTTGGACAAATTGTAGATACAGTTGGGCACGCCTTTAAAAACCCTTTCTTATTGTACCCAATTTGTATATGTTGGTAAGGAAACAGATTCTCAAATTAACAAAACATGCAAAAATAGACCCTTTTTCAAACAGGTCCAGCTCACGAGAGATCAAAGCTGGAGCCGAA
The DNA here is from genome assembly GCA_930367215.1 of Pollenia angustigena. Lineage (NCBI taxonomy): Eukaryota > Metazoa > Arthropoda > Insecta > Diptera > Polleniidae > Pollenia > Pollenia angustigena. The sequence goes on from OV884059.1 coordinate 156,797,755, forward strand.
ATATTTAAAATGTCATCTTAAAAAAGTCCAAGGTTCATTTTTAGGAGGGTACATCGGGCACTTATTTTGGTGAGTCGCTCTAATGTATATAGATTAAGGTTTGTGTAGCGTTGGGCCCACATACCCAGGAACGATATATATTGTTTTAGTGTTTGTGTAGATGAAAACAACAAGAAAAATCTTCCTTAACTATTTTCAAGAAAGAGCCAAACATTATATAGTGTTCTGTTCATCGTAAAAAATGGAACAATTGTAGTGATACTGTAGACCAGTCATAACCACTCCATAGACTCGCGAGCAGTCAATAATTGTATTTTTCACACAGACACGGTCGGCAATTCACATGCATACAACAACTTTGTTCGGGCCACTCCATAGTATCGCGAGGCAGTCAATAATCGTATTTTTTGACACAGACACGGCCGGCAATTCATATGTATACAACAACTTTGTTTGTTGCTTGGTTATCACTGCTGTAGACAAACATTATATTTTAAAGTTTCATAATGTTTCTTTTTTACATTGATAAAGAAACTAATAAACAAGTAATTTTAGCAACGACAGCAGCACGAACAGCGTATGTGTGTATTGTGTATATGTTTTGTTTGTGTAAAATTTATTTGCTGGCTTTTTGTTTTTGTAGAATATGTTTGGCTTTTTTCTAGCCAAAAGGGCGCAACACTAATAAGCTGAAGCGAACACAATGAAGTTTGTGGTTCAAAAAAACCGAACGGAGTTAAATGTTCTCCTCTTTTTGTTGAGTTGGATAAGAACAGAATTATTTTTGTGTTCGAAAGATGACAAACAGGGAAACGTAATTTATTTTTTTAATTTACTACACAAACCCTATTAGCGTTTGGGTTTTCCACCAATCTATCGAACCGAACAATAAGGAGCGATATTTATTGTTTATTTTCGAACACTTAAAAAAATAGATAAAGATTCTGGGTGTTTGAGCCGTACGCTAAAAAATGTACTGTTTTTGTCGAACACTAGTAATTAACCTATAAAACCATATAGCTCATTCAGCGCTACAGGACAAAAAACATAACCAACAAATGTATTCAGGTTTTCAAGAAAAAGTCTTGACAGTAAGAATACGAAACAAATAGAAGAAAAGGGAGGCAACATGTAAATAAATTGAAAAATGAAAATGACAGCAAATTTTGAACCACCAGTACCACTGGTTAAAGATTGATGTTTGACTGTTGGCTGGCAGGCACCGCCGTGGTGCAGAGGTAAGAACGTTAAAGAATTCTGATGAAAAAATAAGGTGATTCTTGAAACATGTAAATTCAACCCAGGTTCGAAAATTATCAATAAATTTTAATAAAATTTCAAGTTGTAAAAATTCCTTCCTTCATTAGAAATAACTTAATGAAAATTAAATTTGATGAGCTCAAGCCTAACTAAAAATATCAAAAATTTTAAATAATCTTATCTTTTGCGCGGTATACAACCTTATTCCAGTTCATACGTGCATTCGCTAATTCTTCATTATTTACTGTTTCCAGACTAACTGTCTACCTACCCGTCTACTTCCCTGGGTTAGAGAGAAACAGACCAGAATCCTTGCTGGGAATCGAACCAGCAACCCTCACTCTGATTGACTAGTTTTCTCTATCCATCTGTCTTCAGATGAAACTCCCACCTTGTACTAGTGTTAATATTAATTTTTTGAACACTGTTCAGTTTTAGCTTAGGCTAGGTTTAGAAGGGATATGCACCTCCACTGCGGCCTATTGTGAATTCCTGCAATATATAAGAGGAAAAAAAAGCGAGAAGCAAATAAGTAAGGAATTGGTAGGTAGAGTTCAGAAAGATAGTAGACTGTAAATATAACAGCTCTTTCCCCATAGTCCCCTAATCAGAACAAATCGGTCTATTTTTCTGACAAATCCCAGTAGATCGACTGGAGTACATCCAGCGATGCTCCCCTGTTCGTCGTGAAATCTATCTCCTAGGCCCTTCATCCTAGGACGGTGGCACACACACACCTGTTAAATATCGATTACGATTAGTAATCAATTAGATTACTTTTTAAAAAGAATCGTAATGATTACATAACTCTATAAGAAAAAATTTCTGATTACTTATTGCTTACGATTACGTAATCCAAAAATAATCAGAAGTAACGGCGATCACTACAAAATAATCCAAAAGAATCAAAAAGTAATCCGATTACTTACAACGATTATTTTTGATTATTTTCATTTCATTTGCACAAAAATTTTTTTCTAAACAGTTGAAAACCTGTTTAAAGTTTTCATAACAATAAATTTTAATATACAATAGTAAGTTGTAAACTTATTTATTAAAGAAAAAAAAAATAATTTTATAACAATTTTTGCATTTTGTAACTAGCCGAATTTAAATTATTGTTCGATTTCAATTTCACTTCTATTTCATTTCTAGAACATACCCGATTAATTAATATAAATCTTTGCGTTAACATACCTTTGTCTTTTTTCTTTTGTGAAGTGAACTATTTATTTGTGTTGAAAAATTTAACAAAAATATAAGCTAAATTACTTACTTTACTTGACTGTTTTGTACTTAAAACTTAAAACTTTAAAAAAATTTACATTTAACAGAAATACTGTATATTATTATGATTCAATTAATTTGTCTGAATTCTTCGATTAATCCTTTAATCGAAAATTAGTCGAACAATTAATCGTCTAAATTGTTCGATTAATCGAACAAGAATAAATCGACTGAACACCCTAGTCAGGTTTTTTATGGTCTTGTGGAGAAGGACCTGTTTCAATTTCATCATCTGTAAAGTAAAGTCGCAAAAAAACATTATGTAAAATTGTCCGCTGAATCCGAACATGAAGTCAGAATTGTCAAAAGTCGAACAGTTTTTGAGATATTCCAAAATAACCGTTACTTGTGTTTTTAAAAAAGATGATGTGACTCAAATGCAAATAAATATCTTCAAAAATTTTAAGCGGGCTATGCATTTTTCTTTTTTAGTGAAAGATAATAAAATTACTAAAAAAAACCATGGTTCATTTGTGAAGAATAGTCAAGAATGACAGAGTTATAGTGGACACAATTTCAAACTTCATTATAAATTTAATGATTTTCTGCAATTTTGCTCTATATATACTATAACTCCGCCATTTATTGATTTTAATAAAATATATATTTTGCACTTCTGTGAGTAAATACCTTTCAAATGGTGTGTATTGTTCAAATCGGTTGACATATAGAGGAGGAACCCAGGCTTTTATGGACAGGTTGCCATTACATGTTTCAATTGCAACCACTCAATCTCTTCAGAGGGTTTTGCCGTTTAACACTCACAACCATCGACGACTGCTGGCAAACATCGATCTTTAAACCAAACTGTATTTAACCTTTGGTAGATCGATGTTTGCTTTGAATGATTATCTATTTTAGCCTAATTAAAATATCAAAAATTGAGATAACATCGAATAATGTACAAATGAATACGCAATTTTTGAAAGTAATCAAAAATAATAAAATTATCGTTGAAAATAATCGGATTACATTTTGATTACTTTTGATTATTTTTGATTATTTTGTAGTATTCGTCGCTACTTCTGATTATTTTATGATTACTTGCAATCGTAATCAATTAGTAATCAGGCAAAACCAAAAGTAATCGTAATTATTATCATTACTTTACCCTTAAAAAAAAGCAATCTAATAAGTAATTATTACGATTACAAATCATTACTTAACAGCTTTGGGCACAGTACATGCTCAATCATCCTTAGCTCCTCATCATCCTCGTATAATTTGCAAAAGTCGAGTATAGTGTTGTCCCATTTACTCGTAAAAACTCTTACATAACAATGACCCATCAAAAACCCTATAAGAGTCCTGTAGCCCATTTCCGTATTTCTCACATCGTAAAACTTTTCGCCTGAAACGTGTAAATTGCAACAAAAATAGTGTGAAATGAAACAAAAAATGGTTTTTCTCACACAAGTGTTTCTGTATCTTTTGTTTGCGAGAATTATCTGTCATTTAAATAATTTTCCAGCAATTATTGGAAGGATGTGAGAAAAAGTGTTTCTGTAACAATATTTTGCGAAAAGTTTCTTATAAGAACTGTCAAAATAAGCCACATTTGAAATTGGTGCGAGAAAAACAAAATGTAGATATTTTAGATTTAAAATATGTTTATATACTATTTTTTTTAAATAAATAAAACTTAGAAGGAATTTTATTGATGAATGCATAATTTATATGATGAAAATAAACAAACCACAATTGTTATACATATTTTGTTATTTAAAATTTTTTTAACCTTTCCTTATTTTAGTTTTATTCAGTGCTGCCAGATAAATTTGTGTAAAGAACGTCAAATTACTAAAAAAAAATAATAAGATCGTCTTTTTTGTTTGAAATAATTAAAATTAATTTAAAACAAATTTTGTTCGATTTTTTTTAAATCAAACAAAAGCTTAGTTAAAGTTCATGGGTATTTTATAATTTCTTTAAATTTATATTTATTTTGTTAAGCTGGAGGATTATTTTTTATAAAATAATTTATTTTCTTTAATCCGATAACAGTTTAAAATCGTTGTTTTTCCCTGGAGAAGTCACACAAAGGCATGAGAAAATATCATATTAAACAAAAAATAAAATAAATATTTTTACAAAAACAAAAAGAAACCATGCTTAATATAATAAATAAATAAATTTAAATAGATATATATTTACAAATACCGAGATCAAAATGGAAAATTTTTAAATTAAATCTGCTTTGATAACAGTATTATAAATATTCAGGCGGAAAACCTAGAATTGACAGTGACAACGTTGTTTTATATTTATATCGTATGTAGTCCGAAATAGTATATAATTGAAATTTAACTATATCGGTTTACAAAAGGCTGAGATAAAAATCATTAATTTACCTATTCCTATAATCTTTTTCTTTTTTATCTGAAATAGACTTAGTAGAAAATTAAAAAAATCGGTTCATAAATGAACGGGTTAAAGACCCAGTAAAAACTTCGCCTACAAAATAATATGTTGAGTAATCAGAATTTCTGATTCAGAAACACATAAAAGCACTACTTACAATTCTTCTGAAAAAACCAATGAATTTTACAAGGGTTGTGCCAAAATGAACAAATTCCAAAGTAAGTCATTATTTTTTTTACCTAAATACATCCAGAAAAAAGTAGTTATCGAAGTTGTTATAGAATAAAGCTACTAAATAACGAGTGAAAGAAGCTATCCATTTTGAAAAAGTTTTTACTGGGAGACAAACAAATGTTTTTCTTGCCGGAATAATGGTTTTGTTACAAAAGTGTACATATAAGATAAACATATCAAATATCAATCATATTTTGTATATGTATATACACGCAGAGAAAAAATATGCTTGGGCATGGTTACGGCAACAACACTTTGTTTAATGTAACAATATATTGTTGTCGTACACAAATAATTGTTATTTTTATTCAATATCAACAATATTATAGTTACTGTAAACATATCAATGTTTATCGCAATTATAAATTTGAGTATTGTTGACCGAAAAATAATTATTTTTCTAACAACTTAATTGCGATAACTTTCTAAACATATTATATTTCTCACAACCATATCATGATATTTAATAGCCACAACATGATAACTTTCTATACATTTATCATATTATGTTAAAGATGCAATCAAACTATTTTTACTCTAATCATATTATGTTAGCGCCATTTGTAAAATAATTTTGTCGTTTTTTTTTTATTTGTGAGCGGTTAAACAATTAAAAGATAAAATTCCATAACAAAATAAGTTTAAAGAAATTAAAAAATTAAAATATTAGCGGAGTACATACAAGTATTAGTGATGTAATAGTGCAAATGCAAAATATCATAGTTTTTTTGTAAAATCCAACAACAAAACACACAGAGATTTCGTTATATTTTAGAAAAGTGCCACGATATTTCATCAACATCTTAAAATCGAAAAAATGGACACACGCGGTTGCCCATGAAAACCACAGATTTTTCATTTGCTCTTTTGCAAGCCTCATATTGAACTCCACTATTTGATTAACATTAAGAAAAATTATAAAAAGCCTCAAAATAAAAAACCGATGCAAAAATATTTTAATTTATTTTGTATTTTTATGACAGCAATGAAATGATTAACATGATGATAATATGATAACTTCTTAGCTTATTATGATTAACATGACAATAATTTGATTACTTCTTAACTTAGTATGATTAACAGAATAATAATATGATTAAGGGAAAAATATTATGATGTAATAGTACGAGTATATTTAGTCATAATATGATTCAATAATAATCTTAATATGGTGACTACAATCATAATTACACTTATAAAATTATTACAGTAACTGATTGTAGGTTATTAAATTCGTTTTCCGTACTGTTAAAATTTAATGAAAAAATAGTTATTTTACTACTAATTTTATTTTTTAACATTTATGTTTGTTATTTGAAAAACAAACTACCAAAAACAAATGTTTTTCCGTATATATTTTGTTATGTGGTTTGATATTTGTCGGTAAAAATATATTTTTTAAAAGTAAAATCTATTCAATTTTAGGGAATATGCTGTTTAATAAATAAAAAAATTTAAAATGAATGTAAAAATCATTTGTTTTAAATGAAATGTCAATGATCCGTTTTTTAAATGAATTTTAAGTTGTTTGAAATGAATTTTCGTTTGAATTTAACTACATAATATTTTGAGTGTATTATCATAATATGTTGCTCTTAGAATATGTTTACCACAACCATGTTTTTTCTTTGCGTGTAAGAAGTATTAAATGTTCAAAAAAAGCCAAGTCGGTCCATTACTTTCCCTCGAAATTTTGCTTTTGCCGATACATTTTTCATGGAAGAGACAAACAATTTCGAGGACAATTTTCACAATAGGGATAAAATAAAAATTTAAGCTGCCTTGTTTCTAAAGATATCTTTTTTCTGTGGTGCCTAATAAACAAACATTTAAAAAAAATGAAAATTATCTTATTATGAAGACTAAGGGGCTTATAGTGTAAAACGCAACGCAACGCCAACAATTTCATTAAAAGCAAAAACAAAATCAAAAATATTTTAAAAATTTTTTGTTGCTTTCTACAGACATTCATATTGTTTTTTTCGATTTTCAACGCCACAAAATAGAAGTGTTTGAAATTTAAAAATTCAATATGAATTTCTATAGAAAGTAACAACAAAATAATAAAATATTTTTGATTTTGTTTTTGGTTTCGTCACTTTTAAAAAAAAAAATCATTAAAACGTCACTATGTTAATTTCGGAACAAAAAATCGTCAAAACGACGATAACTCGTCAAATCTGGCAGCTCTGTTTTTATTACATGTATTTCTTTTGCTGACGTTTCGCTTTTATTTGACACTTAATTACTGGAAATATTCCAGTTAAAACAGAATCTGTGTTGTCCGTTTCGCATTCAAATACAGAAACACTTTTTTCTCACAAATCGAGAAACGATGGAATTTTTTGTTTTACACTTCATGTAAGAAATTTTGCGATGCGAGAAATACAGAAACGAGCTACTGAGATCACTTCTATCTCGCTAAAATCTCAGACTGGAAGACGATGCCCTCATCCGGCAGTCTGAATAACCTTTTCACCTCAGTGTCAGAAAAATGAACACCGGCACCAGTACCAGTATCCATCAGTTCAGTTTTAACATTTACAGAAATACAAAAATGTATACATATGGGCATTTCCTGGGGTCACGAACGTACGTTCATACGCTTTTGATGTACAAATAATATAGAAAACTAAACTTTTCCTAGCATTTCTTTTTTCGATTCGTTAGCATTTGGGTAGCTCTATGTTAAGTGCAAAAGATGGATTTCACCGAGTTTAAGTTTTCATAATAAGAGTTATAAACGTGTGGTCACGCACGTACGCAAAATAGAAGTCAACTTTGGCTGACAGTAGTGAAATGTAAAAATCTGCGCAATGGAACGGAATATTCAAAAGAGATTAATTTATTTTAAAAGTGAATTAATGTAGGTCTCCATCCAGTATTTACAAAATAAAATATCTCTCTTGGCTTTTGTTAAACTGGCTTATTTACCGGTCGCGAATGTACGGGTCGCGAACGTACGATTTTTCCATATGTTTTTTTTATTATTATCACCATGCATTTTCGCATAAATATCTAAAAATTTCCTAAACAAAAAACTAAATACTCCTTTTGCAATTGATTGTAATGGAGAGATTATGAAGAAAGAGTGTAAACATAACATATTTCTTGCTTGTAAAATAGATATATAAAAATGTCTTTAAAAGTAGAAAATACAGAAAAATATAAAATTTTCCAGTTTCCAGCCCAATTTCCAGCCCAATTTCCTCAAGTAAAATAGCTGAGATATGCTATGAAACCATTCTTTTATAAGAACAAAGACTTTTTTATAATAAATAACAATAAAAGACCTTTCTGGGGAAATGCCCATATTGTAAAAAATTTGATACATATCGCACTGGTTCCTTTAAAGGGTTTAACTTAAAATTTATAAATTTGTCAGTAGAGACTAAAAACTTTTCTTTTCTTAAAATCACAAAGAGGGATACAGTTGCATTCTTTTTTTTTTTTTTTGGCAAAATACCAGAGAAATTGACCTAAAACTTTTACAGTGGGTAGATATGACCACGATTTATCGTGTTCCAGAAAAAAAGGAAAATGTGTAAATCTTAAGTTGACTCTCTTTAGAGGAACCAGTGCGATATGTATTTTGTAATTTAAATTCATTCTATGAAAACTCACATTTAAAATTTATAAAACTTTTTAAAACACATATTGTTCGCAGCGCCACCTATATGAACATTTTCCTATCAAATTTTTCTAAATTCAACTCGCTTGAAATGTACTTTTTGAAATTTGAGTTTTTTAAATAAAAACCTTTTTAAAAATCTTTTATTAAGTAACCACAATTATAGAAAGAAACATTTCAAAAGAATTGATAATCAGACATTTAATTAAACAAATCCCGCAACTGCTTAACTGAATCATAAACATTTAAGTCTAAAAACCGCACCTTCGAAATCAAAGCAAAAAAATAATCAAACCAAAAAAATCATATGATAAAAAATTATTTAAAAAAACCTCATGGTTAAACAAATACAAAATTCAAACACTATAAAAGTTCCCACAAGAAAAAAAAAACAAAATAAATAAAAAACTGTATCGGTTAAAATTAAATGATTCTTGATTAAAAACACTATAGAACTTGAAAAAAACAACAATTTAAAAAAGCCACAAAAAAATTTTTAAATGTTGATTTAGGCAAGAGTTAATTTCACTCCCTTTTCTTTTACTTAATAATCTTTTTTTCTGGCCACAAGTGACAACTTTGTCATTTAAGTGTTACTCCAATTTAGGAGCATAAATGACACTTGATACATTTCATATTTATTCTAGATACAGCGGCCGAGAAACTCACAATAAAATTTATGATAAATGTCATTTAAAACCTGCTTGCAAATAGGATTATAATTTCTATTTTTAAATTTAAGAAAGAAAAAAAAAAACAAAAAAAAATTCTCACCAATTTTCTCACATCATGTATTTTTTATTTTTTTTTTTTTTTAATTAACTGATAAGCAACTGAATCCCTCTACACTGCTCTGTGGTTTATCCCAAAACCCCATTTAACGTTTCCCCTAACGCTGGTATTTGGTAACACATGAGCAGATTAAATTTATAATCGTTTTTCAGTTATTCTTTTTTTAGCACTTTTTTTTTTTGCTGATTTTAAGATTTACTTAGTTTTTTTTTATTGTTGGTTTCGGGTTTTAATTTCTCACACTTATTTTACAGATCCTCTTGGAGGGAACTGCAAGTTAAATCTTGCTTGCTTGTGACTGTAATTGGAATCAATCATAGAAATTAAATTTAACCACAAATTTCTCACAATCATTTCGTTTAAAATTTCAAGGAAATAAAACTGACCTGGGATAAGAATATTTGAATTGAATTTTTATAAACGCTGAAAAAAAATTTAATGCAAAACTAAAAATTTGTATGCAAAATACGACATGAAAATTAATACACATTTGTTAAGTTAAATATAAATTATAAACCTGAAAAAAGTATAGTCGGTCGAGCCCGATCATTCGTTGCACTACACCACATTATGTCAAGACAAGTTTTCGAGAGTGTAAACTATTTGGGACCCATGGGCAGTCATGGACCCGCCAGAGCAAAATTTTATTATGTGGTTAAGAAGATCCATGTTTAAGTTTTTTGTGACAATTATTGCTTAGATATCTTCATCTATGTATAGTATATTTTAATCTTCATCTTTAGTTTATTTTGGGAACTGGCCCTACAGCTTTATATCATAACATAGTGGCTATTGTTAAAGTTATTTTCGCTTAATTTTATGTCAATGCCAACGTTAATAGGAAAGTTATGGCCTTAAAAGATATTGGCGGGAGTAGTATTTGTATGGGAGCTATGAACCGAATCCTATAACATTTGGTCAGATGATTTATATTGCCATAAAATAAGTTTGAGCCAAATTAAATCTAAATACCAACATAATAAGATGGTTTATAGGCACAAAGACTCTATGCCGGAAAAAAGCTTTTATTAGGGAAATGTGAAATTAGGGACCGATTCTCTATTAATTAGAGTTTTTTCCCGGAGTTTTTTGATTCCCGCTCCATATAAATAAAACAAAGTAAATTTGTTTTTAAATAATGAAAAAAACTTTTATAAAAGAGAAACTTGAATTATTATTACCTTACGGTTTTATATGTAAATTCCGTGTTATTATTATACTCTAGATCAGTGATAGCCACTCCATAGGCTCGCGAGTCAGTCAATAATCGTATTTATCACACAGACACGGTCGGCAATTCACATGTACACAACAACTTTGTTCGTTTCAAAACATCAGACTATCATCAGTCTCTGCGACAGCACACAAGCCCATAATATCTTTGTGTGCGTGCGTTCGCGGCTTGGTTAGTTCGGGGCTTGGTTATCACTGCTCTAGATACAAGATAAAAAGATAACATAAACATAACAATTTAATTCATAAACAATAATAAAAACAAACAAAAATTGAGGTACTCAATATATGAGATCAAAAAGTTAATTCATTCATATTTTAAATAAATATATAAACATTTTTTTACGACTTAAGAAATAACTTTCTGCCGCACTCAAAGCGCGTAGAAGGTCGTCAAAAAGTATATTTCTTACTTTATTTACTAACTAGCTGACCCGACAGACGTTGTCCTGTCCAAATTAGGAAAAATGTTTGCGTTCGATTTTTAAAATCCGTTAAAAAGATACGAACATTTGAAAGAAAAATTATTTAAATCGATGGAGCCGTTTTCTGATTTTAGGTAATTGGACCATGGCGATGATTTTAAAGAAAAAATCGTCCAAATCGGTCAAGCCGTTCTCAAGTTATGCACTTAATAGAAAAAGTGGGCGTAAAAGTAGGCGTGGTATATTTTTCTTTCGATGAAAACGTAAAATGGATTAATACGAACATTTAAAAGAAAAATTAGTTAAATCGATGGAGCCGTTTTTTGATTTTAGGTATATCGAAAAAAGTGGGCGGGGCAAAATTTTCTTTCCGTAAAAACCTAACTTGGCCCATCGCAATCATTTTAAAAAAAAAATCATCCAAATCGGTCAAGCCGTTCTCAAGTTATGCGCTTAATAGAAAAAGTGGGCGCAAAAGTAGGCGCGGTAAATTTCTCTTTCGATCAAAACTTAAAATGGATTAATACGAACATTTAAAAGAAAAATTTGTCAAATCGATGGAGCCGCTTTCTGATTTTAGGTAATTCGAAAAAAGTGTGCGGAAAAGTGGGCGGGGCAAAATTTTCTTTTCGTATAAATCTAAGTTGGATCATGGCGATCATCTTAAAGAAAAAATCGTCACAATTATATAGATGTCATTGGTGGTGCAATATGATTTTGCCACGCCCCTCCGCCCGCAGACCGAAAATCAAAAATCAGACTTCACAGTGTCACCCGCCTGAATATTCTGAAGATTCCCTGAAAATTTCATCAAAATCGGCCCAGCCATTTTAGAGTCCATACGTTACATACATACATACACACATCCTATTTTATATATGGGTAATTCCAAAGTGTTAAACGTGACAGTCGTACGCATCAAAAATGCAATAACATTTTAAGCAAAACATATTTTTACGTTTTCTTAACCCTTAAATTGAAGCACTAAGAAAGCGCTGTTATCTTTGCTAAAGTTTATGGAGGGCGCGATTCTAGGTCAAAGATAATGGCAAAAGAAGTAGCGGTTCGAACGTAAAAAAAAACAGAAGTAGTTTTTTTGGCCATGTATAAAAAGGCGTAATTCAGCGAAACCTGGTACAATTTTTTAGTCAAACTACTTTCAGAATTTGACGTAGCAATGTAACATTAAAATGTCTTGGTTTGATTCCAAAATCTTCTCTATTTTCTTTTTTTTAAGCCAAAATCTGGGTCAGACCATGTAAGAACATTTTTTTGGAATAATTTTTATCAAATATCACCTCTTTTAAGAAAGATACAATAAAACATGCTCACATATAAGAAATTACGTTTGCACAACTTTGCAGTCTGATTGTTCATCTAAGTGAAGAAATTTATGAGTAAATTTATAAAATTAGCAAAATCTGTCAGCGTAATATAATCAGCTTTTAATAACTTTTAAACTTTCGGTCACGGTGGACCTTTTGACGGAAATGCCCATATATAGATTACCATGTGTCCGAAAAATTTCGTTCACTTTTTTACCGAGGTTGGACAAATAGTTAAAAGTGCACAGTTGTAGAATGCTTTTGATTCACAATAAGAAGCATTTTTTTATAAACAACGCACAGTAGCGCCCGTAGAGCAAACGAGGTTGCAAAAATCAAAATTTTCATGAGCACCGACGAAGTTTTGAATAAACTCATGTTATAGGAAACTTTTCAACGATTTCAAATCTGCCACTCTTAATAATATCACATTTTTAGTTTAGAAGATATAGCCGTTCAAAGTTGACCGACTTTCGGTTTTCAAAAAAACACACAATTTTTAGTAAATTTGTTGCGATTTCAGGTGTAATATCACGAAAAATAGGTAACGAATCGCCTTATTTTTTGTTTGTATTGATTGATGCATTTATTAAATGTGTAATGATAAAAAAAAAATGAACTGTTTGCTTTGTGTTTCTCCTGGTAAATCACTATTTAAAAACTATCCGTTTTTTCACTATTTTTCAACTTTGACGGAAAATAACAAAAATCTATATTTTTCTATATTTGCCATATTTGCAAAATCTGTTCTTTGATTATTTCTTTACATAATTCAAAAATTTTATCTGCCCGTACGTGCCCGTTTGGCTTCTAGAGGTAAAAAAGGTTAAAAAGACATGGTTGCCATACTAATATTGCGGTTTAATAAAATTCTTTAATTTGGCCCCTACAGCGCGTAGGATGCTCCTAGATGGGTCAAATGTATGACCAACCCCACTTTATTATTTATTGCCGAATTTCGGTTTTTTTAGTTATTTCAATAAACTAAACCATTTTTGAGTTACGCGAATATATGTGTGACATGGAATTACCCATATACCGAAAATACAGAAAATTGAAAAAATAAATTTAAAAAAAAAAAATTTTTTTTTTTAATTTGTTGGGTAATAATTTAGAACCCTAAAGAAAAAAAAAATAAAAACAATCTAAAAATGTAAAAATAATTTTTTTTTAGGTACCATAAAATTGATTTTTCTACTAATTTTAACTTTGATAACCCATAAGTAGGCCCCTACACAGCGTAGCACCCTTTTCAAATGCACATTTCATAGGCTGAACAGTTATCTATCATATGCTGTTTAAACTGTTCAATTACCTTATTCGGTTCAAAAGATATGATTTTTGCAACGAAAAAACTCAAATGGCGCCACTGTGCAACGTCTATATCAGTCAAATGTATGTCAAGGTTCATGCAAATGTTAGAATCAACCTCTTAGAAACCTTTTCATTTCATTAGTGCTATCTGTTATCTTAAGGACAATGTGTTTTCAAATTGTATGTTTTTAGTATCTTACACGAGTTTCCTAATTTTTTTTTATTTCGGTTTCTCCGCACTTCAGGGGTTTATAAACTAACACAAATTAAACAAGTTAGAGTGCTATATTCGGCTGTGCCGAATCTCTGATACCCTCCACCGACACTTCGAATGTTTTAGGAGTATTATCTGTATGATGTCTATTTATTATTATAATCTTTATAAAAACAGACATCTTCATTAAAATTTGTTGCGGTTTAGACCTATATAAAATTATTGACCGACAAAGCTGAACTTAAATGATTTTCAGGAGAATAAATTATATAAAAGCCATGGTAAGCTATGAACCAATCATCCCAAATTCTGCAGAACGATTTCTGGTATTAAAAAACATAAATTTCAATACAGCGGTGCAATTAGTTTAAGCGAAGCTAAACTGGAAGAAAGTTTACCGCGTATTTAATTACACAGTACAACATTTTTCAGTTAATTGATTGCCAACTCAATTCTGTGAACTGTATGTGAAATTAGACCCAAAAAGAAGAATTTCTGCATCATTCGTTTTGTCTTCTTACCTGCGATTTCAAGTTAGTATCGATTTGAAGTTAGTGCTATCGTATAGGGGAATTTATCACGTTTTAGGCCCTGTTGTTTGACATAGCTCGACAACCACTAGCCCAATTTAGTTGAAATAAATTTTAAAAAATTAAGAATTACAATTCCCTTAATCTGTTCATATATTGTTTTCCTATACAAGTAACACTTTCGAAGTTAAAAATGAATGTATGAAGGGAAAAAATTATTTTTTGCCTAAAAATTTAAATTTTTTTTTTTTTTAAATACATAAAAAATCCAAAATGGAAAAAAGTTTCAAGTCTAGTTATTTTTTCGCAAAGTCACATAACCTATGAGCAAAATGCAAAAAAAAACTTTATTTATAAAAACTTAATGAAAATAAAATAATATGCAATTAATACGCAATTATAATATGCATAAAAACAAAATTTAGAACATTTTTTCAATTATTGGCAATATCCATCCTTGTAGAAGTTGACGCTTGTGGTTCTGATGATCTTGTTTTCTTCGTAGGTTGTTCATATTCATGGTCTGAGTCTGTATCGTCATCCGAGATACACATACTTACTATTCAAGGGCGTGTTTCTTTCACTGTGTCCACCAATTTCAATGTCTTCATCTTCGGTGCTTTCTTCAAACTGCATAATTGTGGAACTCCACCAACAAACCTCCGCAAGCAATGCATCCAATTTTTTGCTTTTGAACCGCTTTTCAAATGGCATGGTCACCTGGTGGAACCTCTCTCCTTGTTCGTCTGATTCCTGAGGTGATTGTGCCAAAAAAGTATCGAGGTGGTGGTGCAAGAAATGCAATTTCAGCGTCATGGATGCACCGATTTTTTCGAAATAAAACAGCAACCTGTCCACTCGTTGCTGTATCTCTTCTCGCTGGACACGGTTCTTTCCTAGAACGCCTTCTATTACTTCTTTCAATGCGTTCCATGCATGTTGGTGGTCGTGATGCTCTGAAAGCAAATGTGTGAAAGAATCACTTTTGATCAATTTCCGAATATCAGGTCCATTGAGAATACCTGTTTTAAATACATAAGAAAAACGAAAAAATTATTGGTAATGCGAATGTATAGAAATTAACAAATTTAGATATGACAATATTGAAATACAGAGTACGATACGTACCGTTTTTAATTTTCTCATCACTGAGTTTCGGAAAGATGGATTTCAAACAGTCAAAGGCGCCGTTAACTTTTTTGACCACCACTTCAACGAATTTCCCAGCTATTCCCAGTTTCATGTGGAGCGGTGGCAACAAAATATCATCCAGGTCCTTTATCATAGGTTCATTGCGTAATTTTAATTGTTTGTTGAGCTCGGGAGTTCTTCCTTTCCAATCTTTACATTGATATTGATTTCCTTTGTATCGTGAATCCCAATTACAAAGGAAGCAGAAGTATTTTGGATATCCGCCCTTTTCTATAATCCCTTGTAGTATGTTGACCACCTTCAGATCGCAACAAATGTTCCATTTGTGTTCATCGTATTTGATTTTCTTCAAAATTTCGCCCAATGCTTCACACGTTTCCTTCATAGTTGTTCTGAATCCCAATGGAATGCATGGTTTTTTATTTTTTTTGTGCAGCAGCACAGCCTTCAAACTATTAACTGAACCATCGATGAATAAACGCCAGTCGCCAGCGATATAATCCATTCCCAATTTTTTCACTAAACCTGGGATATCATGGCAGTACGTGAACGTATTTGCTTCGTCAACGGAATAAAATTTCTGAAAATCAGCTTGGCGTTGTCGGTATGATGTTGCGCTGACATTTTGCTGTGTGAGTTTTCTTCTCTTCAAAAATGATGTCAGCCATTCGGAGTCGTGTTGTGATAGTCCCAGCTTGGCCACAATGTAATCCATTTCGATTTGTGGTAGCGGTTGTGGTGCACTATTTTCAATATCGGGTATCCAATCAGCATCATCCAAATCGGTCGGATTGGTGAAAACGGTTTCGGCTAGCAGGGACACAGTATCCGCACTCGGAGGTTTAGGTGCATCGGTATCAGCAGGGCGTTGCACTGGAATTGTGGCAGTAAATGCAGCAGTGTATACTTTTGTTTTCAATTGTTGTCTGTTTAATCCAGGACGAAAATTTATGCATGCATAGCACCTGGATTCATCATGTCCAGTTGTGTCTTCCACCCAAATTACTGGCTTCATAAAAGATAACTTTCTACTTTTTCCGTGAATCCATTTTAGAAGGGTAGTATAACAACTGTTGCAGACTGTGTTCGGCGTAAAATTTGCACCACTTAAATCTGCTTCATCGAAATAATTACAATACGCGGTATTGAATTGCTCAGTAAACAAATTTTTTCGATCTTTTTTCTGTATTTTTCGGACGATATGACCACAAACGTAACAATATTCATCCAAATATGGGTACTTGTTGTTTTCCATATTGATATATTTTATGTTTTGTTGTTATTCACTTTTAAAAAACTGGAGAAAAATCACTTTTACTGTTCGCGTTCGTCGGCACTGGCTGAATGCCAAAAATCGATCAATGCACACCTATAAAAACTACGTATTTTTGAATATTTTACTGCCAGGTACTTATAAATGGGGGCATATTTTAAGGGCGGCTGGCTATATACCTGATTCAGCACTTGTACGTTTCAAACTGTGCAAAACTTTCCAAATAATGACCACCCTTAAATGTGGGTGCAATTTCTGTAAAAAAAATCATATAGGTAGCCACCGGAAAAACCCAAATAATAAAAAGGTCCACTTTCCGTTTAATTGTCCACGTACATTTATTACCGCAATCATAAAAATCAAATAACCTTTTGTTTATTTCTTTTTTTTTTAATTCTCAGAATCATGAAAAAGGTGTCAATGTTTTCTCCAAATAATGTTGTGCATATCTCGAGCAAATTTTTGAAATTCATACATTTACTTAATTGTGAATAAATGACAAACGCGTGCATCGATTTTTATGATCTTTGTCTCATTTTGCTCATAGGTTATGTGACTTTGCGAAAAAATAACTAGTCTTGAAACTTTTTTCCATTTTGGATTTTTTATGTATTTTTAAAAAAAAAAATTTTAATTTTTAGGCAAAAAATAATTTTTTCCCTTCATACATTCATTTTTAATTTCGAAAGTGTTACTTGTATAGGAAAATATATGAACAGATTAAGGGAATTGTAATTCTTAATTTTTTAAAATTTATTTCAACTAAATTGGGCTAGTGGTTGTCGAGCTATGTCAAACAACAGGGCCTAAAACGTGATAAATTCCCCTATACGATAGTACTAACTTCAAATCGATACTAACTTGAAATCGCAGGTAAGAAGACAAAACGAATGATGCAGAAATTCTTCTTTTTGGGTCTAATTTCACATACAGTTCACAGAATTGAGTTGGCAAATCATGTGTTGTACTGTGTTATTTTACCAGAGTGGGCTTTAAATGGGGCCTATGGTAAGTTATGCACCGATCTTCACCAAATTTCACATTGTCATTTCTAGTTCTATAAAACTGTGATGTACCAAATTTTGTTATGATAGCATTATTTTTTAAGTTTTTAGGCGTACTAAGCTGTTTTCCGGGAGTAAGGTTTATATGGGGCCTAGGGTAAATTATGAACTGATCTTCACGAAATTTCACGGTCTTATTTCTAGTCCTATAAAACTTGTATGTTCCAAATTTTGTTATGATAACATTATTTTTTACGGATTTAGGCGTACTAAACTGTTTTCCGGAAGTAGGGTTTTTATGGGGCATAGGGTAAATTATAGACCGATCTTCACTTAATTACATAGTTTTATTTTTTGTCCTATAAGACTTTGATGTACCAAATTTTGTTATGATAGCATTATTTTTTACGGATTTAGGCGTACTAAACTGTTTTCCGGAAGTAGTTTTTATATGGGGCCTAGGGTAAATTATGAACCGATCTTCACGAAATTACATAGTTTTACTTCTTGTCCTATAAAACTTTGATGTACCAAATTTTGTTATGATAGCGTTCTTTTTTACAGTTTTAGGCGTACTTAACTGTTTTCCGGAAGTAGGGTTTATATGGGGTCTAGGGTAAAGTATGGACCGATCTTCACGAAATTGCGCAGTATTTTTCCTAGTTCTATAAAACTTTGATGTACCGCATTTTGTTATGATAACATTATTTTTTACGGTTTCATGTGTACTAAACTGTTTTCCGGAAGTAAGGTTTAAATGGGGCCTAGGATAAATTATGGACCGATCTTCATAAAATTTTACAGCGTAATTTCCAGTTGAATAAGACGAATTCTTGCAAAATCTTATGGCATTCTGTGCATTATTCCACCATTTATGTTAGTTTTTGTAACAAAATTATCAATTTTTTTTTAGGTGGTGGTTCCACATTTTGATTCATGGCTCCGAGCCTACTGAACCGATTTTGCTGAATTTCAATCCCAAACTGCTTAGGATAACTACAAGCAATTTGACACCAAGTTTGTTTAGGTCTTTTGAGTTTTTCGAAAGTGAACGTGTTTTCAACAGACGGACAGACAGACGGACATTGCTAAATCGACTTAGAATTACTCAAGGACCCAGAATATATATACTTTATGGGTTCTGAGATGAATAATAAAAAAGTTTCACACGGAATGACAAACTTAATATACCCTCTTCATAATTAATTGTGGTGGAGGCTATAAAAAAATTTGTGCATATCACCTAATAAAGATATCGCTCCTTCATTGCAACATAGTCATATCTCAAAAAATCAAAAATTGTAAGTTATTTAAGCAAAGTATTCCTTCATACCTTCTCGTATTTTATATCAAACTGAGCCGAAGTTATAGCAAAATATATCTTTAAATCGGTACATTTTGCAAACTGTAATCACATTTTGCCAATTTTGTTTGTTTTCGTAGATATGACTATGTTGCAATAAAGGAGTGATATGTTTAGGTATCTGCTATTTTAAAGACTTGTCCATGGACAATTAAACTTTACTGCCTGCATCTTATTTTGAATTAATGTTCCTTATTAACTTTTCACTTCACTTAGTTTATTAATTATCAACTGTTGCACTTATTGCCCATTCTGCTTTTAGTAGATTTATTGCATCTTCTTGTAATTGATCTAATCGACAACCGATCCACAGATGCTTATTTTAAGAGAATAGAAAACTAAATTTAAAAGGATAAATAGCTGTTTTCTTAAACTATGAGGAATTATTTATTTCCCGGGATCCCGCAAGAAAAAGCCCGGGAATGCGGGAAATATAACAATTGAAATTGGACGGGAAATCCCGGGAAAAATCCCCTTCTTTTAATAGACTTTGTCTTTATGCCAAATATAGCTTATGTATGTACGAAATTAAAAAAATATCTTTAAAATTGAGTCCTTGAGTTCGCGCCCAAGGTTACATGGACAGACAACCAGCCAGCCAGACGGACGAACATCGTTAGATTGACTCCGAAAGTGAATTTAGTTAATCGGTGGAACCCATACTTTACTTTTAAGTGTTAAACACATCAGCACAAACGCATTATACCCCCTTCACTATTGTGGTGTGGGTATAAAACGTAAAAGTTTTATATTTGGTTCTTCCGAATCTTATAAACCCTTCAATATAGTTTTGAAACGGCAATTGTGCCCTTGGTCCTATGGTTTGGGTGCTATCGTGTCAAAATCCTTATTCTAGAAGCATATTTGTATGGGCACTAGTATAGAGAATATTTTTGCTCAAGTTTATTGACTTACCTTTATTCGGTGTTGTGCGCTGCGTAGGTGCACCGCAAACTTTAGTTTTACTGCCGACAACCGAGCACCTCATATGTAACCAGAATATAATCAATTCAGAGTAAGATCAATATTGAAGAAGTTGCAAGCGAATAGACAAACTTAAAGGAACCCTTTTTCACCAGAAACTTTACTTATCAAACAAAAACATTTTGTATGACAATTAATTTTTATTATAATGAATAAATACTTTTTTAACTTATAAATTGCTTTAAGGTTAGCAATTGGCTTTTTACAGTACATCTGCAAGTTTTCTTGTTTTGCAAAACACTTATAGTAAATTTTTAAAGTAAGCGCACCTTTATGCGCTACGCTATAAGACAAACAGAGATGCAGTGTGGTAAGTAAACGAATTCTTCACAATTTTAAAAAGATATATAACATTTGAAGAACCACGACATTCCCTTACTGCGAAGCAGGTTTGTAAGGGAGCATTCATGAATAAAGGTAACAACAAAAAAATCAGTGCGTAAAGCTGCTCGTAAAATTCACCAATTTCTTCCTTACAGCCCTGCTTAGTTGGAAGTTCAATTTTTTGTCCTTTGATAAATGATGGACCGATCTTCACGAAATTTTGTGGCACGATTTCTAGTCATTTGGATTCATAGCTCTTATCCCACTAAACCGATTTTGCTGGATTTCAATACCAAAGTGCTTAGTATAACTAGAAACAATTTGACACCAATATTGTTCTTTTCGGACGGACAGACAGATGAATATGGCTAAGTCGACTAAGAATTACTCAAGGACACAGAATATCGGGTGATTTTTTAGCTATTATCTTTTTGGCAACACTGGTTTAAACAGCTGACGCACGTTTCGTGTTTTGTTTCACTGTCAAACATCTTCAGTTTGGTCTATAATTTAACCATGAATCGTCTTACAAACAAACAACGCTTGCAAATTATTGAATTTTATTCAAAATATCAAAATCGTGCTCTGTTAAGAAAGTTCATCGCGCGCTTCTTCCATTTTAGACGAAGCTCATTTTTGGCTCAATGGGTACGTTAATAAGCAGAATTGTCGATTTTGGAGTGAAGATCAGCCAGAAGCATTGCAAGATCAACCAATGCATCCAGAAAAAGTCACAGTTTGGTGCGGTTTATGGGCTGGTGGCATCATTGGATCAAAGATGATGCGAATCGTAACGTAACTGTGAATGGTGAGCGCTACCGTGAGATGATATCCAACTTTTTTTTCCAAAATGCAAGAGCTTGACTTGCATGACATGTGGTTTCAACAAGATGGTGCCACATGCCACACAGCACGCTTAACAATGGACTTATTGAGAGGCGAGTTCGGTGAACATTATATTTCACGTTCGGGAACGCTCAATTGGCCGCCTAGATCGTGCGATTTAACGCCTTTAGACTATTTTTTGTGGGGCTATGTTAAAGCTCATGTCTATACACACATGCCCGTTTCAATTGACGCTCTGGAAGACAACATTGAAGCATTTATTCATGAGATACCGAAATGTTGGAAAGAGTATGCCAAAATTGGACTAAGCGGATGGACCATTTAAGGCGCAGTCACGGTCAACATTTGCATGAAATAATCTTTTTTAAACTTTCCTATAGCTCTTAAAAAATCACCCTTTATATATTAATGTACTGTATGGGGCTTAGATGGATATAAAAAAAGTTTCACAAGGAATGAGTTTACCCTCTTCACAATTAGTTGTGGAGGGTATAAAAAAAGTGTAATAACTATGAAAGTTCTTAACTACTAAACAGCATTTCCTGTGACTGTAGCATCGCGTTTCTATTAATTGTAAATTGCATTGTTGCCAACTTTTTTTAAAACTTCCCATCAGATCGGACTTGAAAACCGCTAGAAAAAGCTTTTAATTAAGCGGACAATGTCTTAAAAATAAAAAAAAGTATTATTTTATATGTTACATACATCAGCACAATCGCATAATACCCTCTCCACTATTGTAGTATGGGTATACAAATTAAGAAGAAGAAAAAATTGGTCTATTTCTCTTTTTTCTCAAAGGCAGACAAAAATGAAGACACTTGGTTGACAGTTTCACCAAAACAATCGACAAAAGTGGCGATTTGGGTGTCCCGGTAGGCTAGCTAGTAGTGAGTTAGTCTATTAGCCCCGGGGTTGCGGGTTCGATTCCCCCCAGAGACTCTGGTTTCTTCCCTGCAGACAGGCGTAGAGCTTCGCGGGGATTAGCATAGGGAATTAAAAAAATAAAATAAATAGAGATATGTTATTATTGAAAAGAAAAGTGAGTTAATCCACCTCAAAAATATGATAAGGCTTCGTGAATATTTATTTTTCAAATTGTACCAAAAAGGGATGAATTGTACCAGTATACCAATGAAGTTTCGATTGTACTAAATTTGGTACAATTGTACCACAAATCCCATCAGTGATATGGTTTTATAAATATGAACATTTTTTGCTCGTACTT
Source organism: Pollenia angustigena (assembly GCA_930367215.1). Taxonomy (NCBI): domain Eukaryota; kingdom Metazoa; phylum Arthropoda; class Insecta; order Diptera; family Polleniidae; genus Pollenia; species Pollenia angustigena. The sequence goes on from OV884059.1 coordinate 156,820,535, forward strand.
TAAGGTAATCATTAGGAAATTGTTTTATTTCCAATGTAGATAAAAATGTCTCATGCGGTAAACCAGTAACCACTAGGGTATTCAAAAGATTACTGTTGTTCGATTAATCGAATATTTTAAAATTAAATTAATCGATTAAGCGAATATTTATTTTTTCACAGTATTGGTTGTTTTTATTTTCTTAACTGAGGAACATTTCCTTCGAGTAACAATTTTTTAAAATATAGTACAAAGACTGAAACTAAAGAGTTTGGAATAATTTATTTTTTTTAGAATGCTTAGTACAGACTTTTACCACAATGATTCAGATGAAGAATATGATTTTATGAGACGAATGAAAACCACCATATACCAGACCTTAACAAGACAATTAAAATTGTTAAAAAATTAAAAAGAGATCCAAGTGGTATAATAGAAGACTACCAATTTTTAAAAAAGACAAGAAAAAGAACAGTGAAACTGGATATGCCTTATAGCGCTTTACTTTCAATTTCTACAGCGTCAAAAATAAGTAAAAGAATCTTTTCTAATTTAAGTTCCTCAAAACAACAGAAAGAAATCGTTTGAAACATAAACATTTACCCCCATATTCATAATAAAATTTTTTTATTTATTAAAGGTTTATTGAATAAAATTTCGTAGAAAATTCGTTTCATAAATCTTTTATAAGCCTGTACCCGTGTTCTGTACCTTTAGTGAGAACTTCTCGCATCGAAAAGATGTGAAACAAAATATTTCGTTTCTCGAAAAGTGAGAAAAAAGTCTGTAACTCATTTCGAAAACTTTTAAAGAGATTACGTCGTTACGTTATAAATGTAATAACATTGCACTCGAAGCCGAAGTGACATTGCAGACTTCGAGAACGCTAGTAAAACGTATCGTTGACGGCGACCAAAATTTACTAAAATTGAAAATTTTTCAACGACAACGGCAAAATACAACTGTCGGCTATACTAAATAATGTAAAGTGCGACTTTAATGTTTGTTGTTTGCAAACGAGCTTTGAAAACATTCGTATATTTTATAAAAATGTTAAAAGCAAAACAATTAAACAATGAAAAAATTTGTGTTTTGCATTTTTAATTGTTTTTTAGTGTTAAAGTTTGTTTTCGCCCCATTTTTGCTCGTGAACTTTTCTCACCAAAATGTTACAGACACACTTTTAATGTAAATTGGCAAGTAATTTCCTTACGTGACAGTCTGTAATCGCCAAAGAAGTCACAGACACAGTTAAGTGAGAAAAACTGCTGTTTGTTTCAATATCTGGCATTTTTGCTTCATTTCACACATTTCAATCGAAAAGTTTCTCGACGAGAGAGTTATAGCACTGAAATGTCTTTTTGAAATATTATTTTAGAAGATTAGCTTTAATTTTTTCGCTATTTTTTATTAAAAAAGTTTTCCTTTTTTATTACATAAAGTACCTTTTGTTAAATTGTTGTTACTTTTTTAATAAAATTTTAATGTTAAAAAATATATATTTTGGTCTTATTTTAAAACTTCTAAACTAGACAAAATTAAAATTATTAAATTGTATTATTATTCGATTAAATTTTTAACTCGAATAATTATTCCGCGATTAATCGATTATTACAAAACATAGATTAATTGAACACCCTAGTAACCACCCACGATTTTTTTTCAAAGTTCGGTAAAAATTCGGTGTTCGGCGAAAATTGTACCGAAAGTCGAACATTAACCGATCATAGCTTTTAGCCGAACTCCGGCAGCAAACACGAACTCTACAATTTATGTCTTTCCAAAAGATATAACGATCGGGTTATATGGTTATATGGTTTCGATGAAACTTTTATTTCATTATAATGCTTGGACCTTGCCACTACGTCCGAAATACAATGTCATTGAAATTAACGCATCTAGATTTGTCGCTCGTTTTGCAATACTTTTCGAACACTTTTTCGCACATTTCAGGCAGTATCTCGGCGATTATTTTAAGAATGTTGGTTTTTAAATGCTCCAACTGATTTTAACGGCGTCAAATTGCATAATCCTTAGGGGCCAATTGAAGTCGCCAAAATGAAATTACGAGATCAGGACACTTCCCATGCAGTAAAGACAAAATTTGGCGTGTTGTATGGCTCATGGCATCGTCTTGTTGAAACCACGTATCGTCCAGTCGGTCAAGTCGATTATCATACGGTCAAAGTGCTCTGAATTGAATTCGGATCATCCGCCAAACTTTCAAACGATGGTTTCTGCATAGCGCACAGTTCTGACTACATCTGTAACCCTTCTTCCAGTCACTTTAAATATCTTTATAATCTCAAAAGATTTTTGTTATTCGTGCTTAATTCCCAGTTTTTTTTTTCTTGATAAAAACACTTGAAATTTATTGTTGATGGGATAAGCTATTCCTATGCGCATTTCACTGGTTGCTTAGGCCAGATCGTCAGGAAACTTCATCCAAAAAGATTTTAGAAAAGCTAAAGATATTAAACGAAATAAAACTGTTGAACGTATAAGACTTATAAGCAACAGTTCTACTTGTAAATATCAAAGTTTAAACAAAACACATCAACAATAAACAGTGGGTTTATCTCATCTTACATTCCCTTATCCCATCAACAATAAATTTCAAGTGTTTTTATCAAGAATAAAAACTGGGAATTAAGCACGAATAACAAAAATCTTTTGAAATTAAAATTTTGTATTCCCAAAAACTTTAGTAGTAAGTTTTAACTATTTTTACTAGTTCTTCGGTTGTTTAACGATCCATATTTGTTGATGGCACATCATTCACTTAGTAAATGACACTTCATATGCCAGCCTTGCCAGGTCGCATGTTCTAAATCACTTAATGGATAACCCTTTATGATTCAAAGGAAGTTGTTTAAATACAAACAAAACAAAAAAAATCAGAAATAAAAATACACATAAAAGACCATTTCAAACCTTTTTGCAATTAAGTTTAAAAATCAGTACAAATCAGATTTTTCTTTACAAACACCTTAAAAATTTGTATCCTTCATCACAAACATCAATACCCATTTTAAACAAAAAAAATCAATGATAAAATAATTGCATGTTCATTGGCAAAGAAATCAATTAAATTGATTCTACTCTAAAATATTTTGTTAAATAATTTATGCATTAAAAAAAAACAAAAAGAACAACAACAAAACACTTGAAGTAAATATTTGTTAAGATGTTGAATTAATTAATTATTTTATTTAATTGGCAACAAATAAAAATGGTTGTTTTTTATAAATCAAAAAAAAGAATAAATCAATGTTAAAATTATTAGACCGCTTAATTAACACCATTTGCTTGGCAAATTGAAGTCATTGCTAAATGGTCATAATCAAACGACTTAAAAAAAAACTTAGTCTTGTTGTTACAACAACTCATCAATATAAAGAATCCCTCAATAACAGCGCAGAAAGAACATTTTTAAATCCACTACGACAACTAAAACAAAAAGAACCTAAAGAAATAGAAAAAAAAATCTAAGAAGTCTCTACAAGAAGTGGTCGGTGTTAATGTACCCATTTAACCTACACTCAGGGGCGCATAATTTACCCATACGAACACTCTCAGATGTGAATACAATTTTTTTAGTTAGTCAGCAGTTTAATGTATCTAGTAGTTTGTTGTTCTTTTAGACACGATTGATTATTTATAAGTATTTTATTAAATTTTTACTTTATTTCATTTAATTATGGAATATGATCATGCAAGAAGACAACTGACGATATTTCCTGTGTATGTGAGTTTGATTAAAAAAAAGTAAAACAAATACGTTACAAAGTGCCGTTGATTTAACTTTAAGCTGAGTCTAATTGAATGACAGACCGACTGACAAACTTATGTACGTGAATGCTACACACAATAATTTTGTATACTCCACTCAAAACAAACCCTTTTGGAAATAAATGAAAGAAAAATTTCTCTTCTCGAAACCAACTTGACACACACATTCGATCACTTGACATCCAGTCAGTTTTACACACATCATAAAAGCGAAAAAAAGTAAATGGATTGTATTTGAAAATCAAATTAACCCTTTAAGAAGCTTGGCTAAAAATAAGAGTTTGGAAAAAAATTAAAAAAAACAGACAAAACCAAACCAGGGGGCTAACTCTGGCAGTCATGATGGAATACTTTTTCGATTCGAAAGCACTTTTATTTCTTATAGCTTAACCCGGTGCGCTTCGCTACACTGCTTTAACCACTTCTTCAGTTGAGAGATATTTAATATATGCATTCTATGGGAGGTATTTCCCCCCTGCGCCCACCCTCTATATTTTTATTTTCAAAAGTGTGGTATACCATAAGAATGACTTCTAAAAAGTTTGAACATTCTTACTATAACAGTTCTTAAGATATGCGATATTAAACATTGGCGTCCTATGGGGGTAACACTTCCCCCGCTTATATTTTATTTAAATTTTGAGGCTCAGAAGATCCTACTACCAAATGTTCAACAAAATGCGTGCAGCGGCTCTTATTAATATTTCAATCTATGAGGGTTACTGCTCCTCCTCTGTCTACCCCGCCCATTTCTATATTAAAATTTATAGTTTACCATAATAATAGCTTTAACCACGTTTGGACACTCTCCCTTTAATAGTTCTTCAGCTGAGCGATATTTTATATATGCATCCTATGGGAGGTATTTCTCCCCCTGCGCCTTCACGCTTTGTTTTTATTATCAATAGTGTAGTATACCATAAACGTGACTTCTACAAAGTTTGAACATTCTCACTATAACGGTTCTTAATATATGCGATATTAAACATTGGCGTCCTATGGGGGGAAACCACTTCCCCCGCTGTTATTTGATTTCAAGTTTGGGGCTCAGAAGATCCTACTACCAAAAGTTCAACAAAATGCGTGCAGCGGCTCTTAAGATATGCGATATTTAATATTGGCATCCAATGGGGAGTACCAATTCCCCCTCCCCTATCGAAATAATAAGTAGCCTATTTTATTTTTAGGGCTCACATGATGTTACTGTCAAAATTTCAGGAAAATCGGTTCAGTAGTTTAGGAGTCTATAAGCCAACAAACAAACAAACATTTTTCATTTTTATATAGAAGATTCTTTCAGTCGATACTGAACGAATCGAAATTATTTTTTCAGTATTGTGAAACTCAAATTAATGTTTTACTACAATAAACAAATAATTCCGAATTCCGCTCAGTATTGACTGAAATAATTAGATATTAAATTGCTTTCGAATCGGGAAACTACTCGATCACGACTGCAAGAATCAGGCCACTGGTTTCAAACACTAAACTTAACTAGCTATTGTCTTTTAACAATACTTCTTTGACAATTAAAATAAGTAAGAAAGTATAGTCGGTCAAGCCCGACCATATGATACCCTACACCACAGTATTTAAAAACACATCATGCTTATGTGTCCATGTAAATATTGATTTATCTATGTTTATAAACTTCATGAAAATCGGTTTGAAAGTTTGTGAGAGGCAGAAATTGCCCCCTACCTCCCGTTGTGGTCCTAATAGCTAATGTGTCCATATAGATATGGATCTATCTTTGTTTTAAATTTCATTAAAATCGGTTTGAGAGGCAGAAATTGCCCCTATCTCCCCTCGTGGTCCTATTTTTTTAAAAAATGCATACATTTTGTGTCCATATAGATATGGTTCTATGTATGTTTTAAATTTCATTGAAATCGGTTTGATAGTTTCTGAGAGGAAGAAATTTCCCCCTATCTTCCCTCGTGGTCCTACGATTCGGCCCATTTTCAATAGGCTTGGTCCGTGTGCCAATAAAAACCTATGACCCAAATTTCATCAAATTATCTCCAAAATTGCGACCTGTACTTTGCGCACAAGGTAACATGGACAACCAGCCATCCAGCCAGCCAGCCAGCCGGACGGACATCGTTAGTTTAAGGTGGGTCTAGGACCAATATTTTAAGGCGTTACACACATCAGCACAAATGCATAATACCCTCTCCACTATTGTGGTGTGGGTATAAATATTTCGTTTATACAGTGCGAGTTCGTTAAAAAGTTTAAAGTTAACCAACCAACTTCCTATCGCAAACGCGTCAAAATTATTTTTTGTAAAATGTTTTATTAATTAATTAAAAAAAAAAAACTAGTTTAACTTGTTTGACAGAAGTCTACAGCGCACAAACGCATGTTATGTACTTCTACCAGAATTCACTATTCTACACAATTGTGCGATTTATTCACAAGAAACTCTGACAGAATTCTTTCCGACATAAAAACAATTTTCCCAAAATCTGTTGTCAATGCCGCACTATCACACAAAAGAGATGCAAAATCATATGACTCCGCTCATTAGCAGGAAAATGCAACTCTGATCGCATGGAATCTATCATTTTATGAACATTTTTATTAACATTTGCAAGTCGGACTTGTAACAAAAATTTGTTAGTCAATTTAATTTTCAAGTCAGACTATCACACATTGTAAGCAAATACGATTTATAGAATAGTGAACGTTTGAGAAATGTGGTTGAAATGGGATTCTTTGGCTTAATATGAAATAAGTTTCTGAATAAGAAATACAAGAAAAAGAAAAATTGTAAATGAAAAAAAAATTATGTTGCACTTATTGAGACTATTTAAAAAAATGTAAAATTATTGCCTGTTGCAGTAATCGGGCTGTTGCGATTATCGGTGGTTGCGAAAATCGATCTCGCACTGTATTTAACTATAAAATGTTTACTTCCCTTGAAAATTCATATATAATTGGCTAAGACAATATTTACTTACAAAATCGCTATGCTGGCTAAATGCATTTCAATCACTTGCTTGGTTTACTTAAAATTCTCGAATTCTTTTTTATACCCATCACCGCCACTAGTGGTGAATGAGGGTATACTAAGTTTGTCATTCCGTACGAAACTTTTTTATTATTTCTCTCAGACCCCATTAAGTACATATTTTCGGGCTCCTTGAGTAATTCTAAGTCGATTAAGCAATGTACAATCTTTCCGTCTGTTTAAACCCGCTCACTTTCGAAAAATTCGAAAGAAACGAACAAACTGCCAAATTTCTTGTAGTTACCCTAAGCAGCTTGGGATTGAAATCCAGCCAAATCGGCTTAGTAGGATAAGAGTAATGAAGTCAAATGTGGAACCACTACCCTATGACTAGAAATCACGTTGTTAAATTTCGTGAAGGACGGTCCATAATTTACCATAGGCCCCATATAAAGCCTATTCTCGGAAAACAGTTAAGTACGCCTTAGACCGTAACGAATAATGTTATTGTTGCAGTATTTGGTCTTTCGTAGATTCATATAGCTTTAAATTACAGTAGAAAATGTCGTGAAGATCGGTGCATTATTTACCACATTTCATATAGCTGTGGCAATAAATAATAATGGCTTAAGTTGACATAAGTGCTTTTATTTTTTAAAACATATTCTTGTCATTATTAATAAAACTTTACGCATTTATATTTTAACTTAAGTCGTTTTGGAAAATAATACATAAGCCACAACATCTTAACTCAACTTTACAGCCCAATTATGAATAAAAATTCCCCGGGAGTTTTCTCCCTTCTCCCATTTTTGCAATAGAATTTACATAGGAAAAATGGGAGAAGGGAGAAAACTCCCGGGGAATTTTTATTCATAATAGGGCTGTTAGACTTTTTAAGGTATCAACATCGATATTAAAATGTTTGAGCATTAAAACTTGTATACACTTTATTCCTCATGAAAAAACCCTTATATTTATATTATATAAATCTAAAGCACTTATGTATATAGTAGCTTAAGTTCACTTTAGTTTTAATTTTTCTGCTAATTTTATATAAAGAGCATACACAATTTACTTAAGACAAACCCCTTAACAGTTCAAAACATGAAATTTCGACTTAAGCCATTATTATTTATTGCCACAGATATAATGCCCACTCAGAGAAATTATTTTATGACGCCTTTAATCGTAAAAGATATTGTCGTAAAATTTGGTGGAATTTAGATTTATATGGCCCATTTTAGGCAGCCTTCTGAAAACCACTTTAAAACTACAAAACGCAATAGCAAATTTCACTTCTATATAGAAATTTGTTTAAATTTAAGTTTTTAATACCAGAAACTTTTTTTAAGTGAAACTCTAGTTTTAAAAGTTATTAAGATTGAAAATTATGGTTAAAACGCTATTTTTTCTACCATTAATTAATTTTATATAATAACACCAAATTTTCATGATGATTTTTTCCCCTATTTTCAAATCATGTCTTTTTTTAGTTTGAAAGCCAGCGAGGTAGAGAAACTGCAGGGTAGAAAAAAAGACATGAATCGTATTTTTTGTGTTTCTTTTTTGACATTCCTCTCTGCACTTAATCAAGGCGAAATTATACAAGGTGGTCTTATTTTGAAATTGGATACAACACTGTAAATTACTTTAACGTTGTGTCAAAATTATACAACACTGTAGTAAACAAATTAGCTGTGTGTCAAAAATATATGCTGTCATATTTTCTTTTGTTTTTAATTTTAAATCTTGTTTTGTGGAATGCAATAATTTAAAAATGTGTGTTTAGAAAACCTTATTTGCAAGAAGTTTTGCTTTTTTTATTTAAAAAAAGTGCAGATTGCTCATGGAATCTTTTTCTGATAAGGTTTCATTGTATTCACGAGTAAAAGTTTTAAGCCTACATAGTTTTAAGAACTCAATGGAAAAAGAGTTATGTTTATACCCTCATCACAATAGTGGAGTTGGTATTATCCCAGCCATCATTTTTAATTGTGTAAGAGTCTTCTAGGAATCTCATGCAGAGCGTTTTTCATCGTCGAAGAGCTCATTTTTAAATCGTAAAAGATCCCCCGCACGGAAGAAACTGTTGCACAAGCTGATTCCTCTGTGAGATACATCTACAACACAGAGAAAAACGCTTATATTAGGCGTTTGAGATGTGTGTAATGATTATATCACGAGTCTTTCAGAAAGCATGTCAATATTCGCATGAGTTTCATGCAGGAAATGTTTTAAATAATTATGTATAATAAAAAAAAAATATAAGAAATAAAAAACTGAAAGGCGGACGCAATGGATAACATTTATCGTCTCCTTCCCAATAATGATGCAGCAGCGCCAATGTATTTATCATTTCATGCCGAAAGTGCCATGTCCAAAGCATGTTAAAAACTCTTTGGTATGAACGATTCAATAAACAAAAATTAATCTGGGGATAAGAATTTTAACTGCTCATTAAAGACTGCTTACTTTCCTCCGCTGCCTGCATATGGTGTGAAGAAAACAACATCAGTATCAACATTTTTAATTAAATAACAGAAGAGAACACAGACGAACATGTTGACCAAGGGGACACTTCTCCTATTTCGGGTAAACCATTTCTGTTGTTTTATTTACAACCATATGCAGGAGGAGGAGGTTACTTACCTTCTTTAGTAAGTAAGATCAAATTATTATATTCAGATTAATTTTTGTTTGTAATATGTTTTGGACATGGCACTCTCGGCATCAAATGATTAATACATTGGCGCTACTGAATCGCAACGGAGGAGGAAATAATAAATGTTCGCCATTCTGTCCGCCTTTTAGTTTTTTATTTATATTTAATAAAATTTTAGAACCCAATCAGCAAATACTGGTTGTATGCAAAATGTAAAAATGCATTTCATTTATATTGATTCTATACCGCCCAATTAGTTCTAGCACTTTTTTTTCAAAATAAACATATTTTAACAAAATTTCGATTGAAAATTTTTCATTCAACAAAAAAATACATGAAAAATACAAAACACATATTTCTTGACAGCTGACAACTTTTTGGCATTTTTACCATTTGTATACACAAACAAAACGCATGTTGTTTTTTCTATTATTGCATTGTTGTAGTTGTGCGCAGACCTACTTATTGGGCCATGTACCAAAGGTTAAATACAATTTGGTTTAAGGATCGATGTTTGAATATTGACGTCAGCAGTCGTCGATGGCTGTGGGTGTTAAACGGCAAACCCCTCTGAAGAGATTGAGTGGTTGCAATCGAAACATTTTAGGGTAACCTGTCCGTAAAAACGCCTGCGTTCAAGCCCAGATTTAGTCAAGAATGAAAAATATCAATAAATTTTAATTAATTTCATGTTGTAAAATTCCTTTCTTCATAAAAATAATTTAATGAAAATTAAATTTGATAAACTGTAGCCTAATTAAAAATATTAAAAATTTGGATTTAAAACCATAAATAGTTTAACAAAAATAACCACAATACTAAAAAAATTTCAAGTGTTTTTTCAAGAATAAAAACTGGGAATTAAGCACGAATAGCAAAATCTTTTGAAAAAAAAAAAAAAATTTAATTTAAAAAAAAATCAATGCATACATATGGGTAATTCCATAGTGTTGAACGTGACAGTCGTACGCATCAAAAATGCAATTACATTTTAAACAACAAATATTTTTACGTTCTTTTAAACCTTAAATTATAGCACAAGAAAGCCCTGCTATATATGCTAAAGTTTATGGAGGACGCGATTCCAGGTCAAAGTAGCGGTTCGAACGTGAAAAAACAGAAGTAGTTTTTGGGGCCATGTATGTATAAAAAGACGTAATTCAGCAAAACCTGGCATTATTTTTTAGTCCAAATAAGTTCAGAAGTAGCAATATAACATTAAAATGTCCTTGGTTTGATTCCAAAATCTTCTTTTTTTTATAGCCAATATCTGTGTCGATACGTGACATTTTTTCCATAATAATTTAACTGTATAATGATTAAAACAAAATAAAAATTTACCGTTAATCCGAATAACATATTTCTCTTCGAACTCTTCCTTAGATTACAGACCATGTAAGAAATTCTTTTTTTTTGGAATTTGCAGTCTGCTTGTTCGTCTTATGGCCATTTTCTCATTAGGCGATTATCTTTTTCCCAACGAAAAACTGCACATTAAAGAAATTTGGTTTTCTCAATGTCTCATTTGCTTCGATTTTATCGCAGAGCTAACCGGCACTCATCTGCCAATTATTTATTTTCCTTTTATTTGCCGTACAGATAAATTCAATCAGCTGGCTCCCACCTTTTACATGTATTTTGAGTGGCGTTGCAAGATGAAAACAATGTTTTTTGTCGGTATATTGAGAAACCCAAAATCGTTAACGGACAGTTTATCGGTCCAATAAATTTATGTTGACATTAAGTAACAGACAGTTTGTCGATACATTGAGAAAATGGCCATTAGTGAACGAATTTATGGAGGAATTTATAAAATTTGTAATATCTAAATATTTAATAACATTTTAATATTTAAATAACTTTTAGAAAGAAATGCCCATATGTATATATATTTATAAGGAAAACAGAAAAAATCAACAAAAACGAAACATTGTGAAAATTAAACAAGTTGTTCGAAGTTTCTTTAAAAAAGAACTACAAAAAAGACATGTTTTTTAAATCATCGTGGAAATTGGATGTATTAAATTCTTGAACTAGAAGAGTGTTATTTGTATTGAGTAAAGAGGGAAATACATACAAGTGTTGATTCGGGCTTCTGTTCCAAATCAGCGTCTCAGTGCTGTCAATTTGTTAGTAATTTGGTAGTGTAAACGAATTCAAAAGTAATAACCTCAAAGTTATTTGTGGGAAAACAAAATTTGTTTTTAATAAGATTTCTGTATGACGTGTTAAATTCCAAATTTTTTATTTTTGATAAATACCCAATAAAATTTTTTATCATATTGCGAAGCACTAGTGGTACAGTAGACGCTCGCAAATTAGAACCGTTTTGTTTTTGAGGCGATTCTAATTTCTGAATTATTCTAATTTCTGGACTTTTTTTCCGAATAAAAAATAAAAAATTGAGTAAATTTACTTCCAAAAACTTAAATAAAAGACTTTTAAAATTTGTTTAATTCAATTTTGTTTGATAAAAACCAGAAAACAAAACGTAACAATTCAGTCCAATACATTAAATGTATTTTTTTAAATTAAAAATATGAATATAAAAAAAAAAATATCAACAAAACATAACAATTCAATAAGGAAAAAACATATATGATTTGGTAACTCCCCTTTTTAGTTTTACTATGTTCAAACAGAATAAAAATAAACTGCGGATTTCTTGTGTTCAAATAACAAGAAAAAAACGCTCTGAAATTAGAATTTTAAATTTGAATTTTAGAGCGTTTAATGTATTGCAAACACTAAGGGTATTCATTTCAATTTTTTTTTGGTTGGAAAAGTGGAAAAAAGAAAAATTACACTCTTATTGACGTGAACGGGTTTTTTTTTTTTTTTTACGAACTGTCAAAAAAAATCTGTCAAATAATTCGTGGAAGTAATTGATATTTTTCAAGATGCCGAACAAAAGTGTTAAAAGTGAATAAATTGATTATTAAATTTAAAACGAAGTGATTGGTGTTATTTTCATCATAATATTCGACTACAAAAAGTTACCCAAAATGGCGATTGCCTGCCAAAAAGTCGAGTATTTTGTTAACTTCAGCTTCTGTCAATTTTTTTTGACCCCATTTCTTTTTTTAAATTCTTTTTTAATAACTTTTTTCATTGAACACATATTTAATATGAATTTTTTCTTTTTGAAAGATTAAATGAAAAAGAAATGTTGTAACTATAAAAAATAATTTTTAAAATCAGAGTTGTACAATTCAAGAGTTTATAAAAAGAGATGCAATTTTTCGTACTTTGTATAAAAAATTAGCAATTTTTTATGAATGGCAACATCATTTCGTCTGACGTTTAAAGCGGAAAATTACATCTTTTTATCCTGACTTTTTTACACTTGGTTATAGTCTGATAAAAATGTAACTTTTGGTGGAATTTTTTTTCTTGTTGTTGTTGTAACAAAAATTACATTTTTCCACTTTTCCATTTTTCCAACAAATAAAAAAACTGAAATGAATACCCTTACTGATTCTAATTTCTGGACGTTCGAATTACTGAAAGCTCTAATTTGTGAGCGTCTACTGTACATTTAAAAAAATAAGCGCAGATTTATGCGCTACGCAATAAGACATACAGAAATGCAGTAAAGTAAGTGAAAAAACTCTCAACAACTTTTATAAAAAAAAATAACATTTCAAGTGCTACGGCATTCCCTTACTCCGAAGCAGGTTTGTAAGGGAGAATACTAAAAAATAACTGTATCAAAACATTCAGTGTGTAAAGCTGATCGTTACATCCAACAATTTTTTATGCGCTGAATAATGCGCTTCATGTGTCAAAAATGTATTGCTTCAAAGTGGGAACTCGCCATATAAAATTCATGTCTTCCGTATGCGCAATGGTAAGCGCAACTCTTATGTTTCTCCCTTACAAACCTGCTTCGTTGGAAGCTCCATTTTTTAATGAGTACACATTACAACATGTATTTTTTATTTATCAAAATAAAATGCATTTATTTCAAAAGCTTACATGTTTTTCTTTAATCGAAAAATAGGCATAACAGTGTTTGACTTGATTCAACGCGACATCATCAGTAAACCTAACATAATCATCATATCATATATATTATTTCTAAAGCACTTTTTTTGTCGGTTGCAAATATCTCCCATACCACCGCATCAAATTTAATGAATGATATCTCATTTTAAAGCTTATTTCTAACACTAATGACGAAAAATAATTAGAAATTGAAAAATTAATATTTTCATTGATAAAAATTATATTTTAAAATGTATTGAAGTTACTAAAATTTCTATTAATTATTTTCATATTATGTTACAAAAATGTCAACAAACGGTGCGAAATATTCGCACGGGTCATCTAGTATATATATATATTATTTCTAAAGCACTTTTTTTTGTCGGTTGCAAATATCTCCCATACCACCGCATCAAATTTAATGAATGATATCTCATTTTAAAGCTTATTTCTAACACTAATGACGAAAAATAATTAGAAATTGAAAAATTAATATTTTCATTGATAAAAATTATATTTTAAAATGTATTGAAGTTACTAAAATTTCTATTAATTATTTTCATATTATGTTACAAAAATGTCAACAAACGGTGCGAAATATTCGCACGGGTCATCTAGTATATATATATATTATTTCTAAAGCACTTTTTTTTGTCGGTTGCAAATATCTCCCATACCACCGCATCAAATTTAATGAATGATATCTCATTTTAAAGCTTATTTCTAACACTAATGACGAAAAATAATTAGAAATTGAAAAATTAATATTTTCATTGATAAAAATTATATTTTAAAATGTATTGAAGTTACTAAAATTTCTATTAATTATTTTCATATTATGTTACAAAAATGTCAACAAACGGTGCGAAATATTCGCACGGGTCATCTAGTATATATATATATTATTTCTAAAGCACTTTTTTTTGTCGGTTGCAAATATCTCCCATACCACCGCATCAAATTTAATGAATGATATCTCATTTTAAAGCTTATTTCTAACACTAATGACGAAAAATAATTAGAAATTGAAAAATTAATATTTTCATTGATAAAAATTATATTTTAAAATGTATTGAAGTTACTAAAATTTCTATTAATTATTTTCATATTATGTTACAAAAATGTCAACAAACGGTGCGAAATATTCGCACGGGTCATCTAGTATATATATATATTATTTCTAAAGCACTTTTTTTTGTCGGTTGCAAATATCTCCCATACCACCGCATCAAATTTAATGAATGATATCTCATTTTAAAGCTTATTTCTAACACTAATGACGAAAAATAATTAGAAATTGAAAAATTAATATTTTCATTGATAAAAATTATATTTTAAAATGTATTGAAGTTACTAAAATTTCTATTAATTATTTTCATATTATGTTACAAAAATGTCAACAAACGGTGCGAAATATTCGCACGGGTCATCTAGTATATATATATATTATTTCTAAAGCACTTTTTTTTGTCGGTTGCAAATATCTCCCATACCACCGCATCAAATTTAATGAATGATATCTCATTTTAAAGCTTATTTCTAACACTAATGACGAAAAATAATTAGAAATTGAAAAATTAATATTTTCATTGATAAAAATTATATTTTAAAATGTATTGAAGTTACTAAAATTTCTATTAATTATTTTCATATTATGTTACAAAAATGTCAACAAACGGTGCGAAATATTCGCACGGGTCATCTAGTATATATATATATTATTTCTAAAGCACTTTTTTTTGTCGGTTGCAAATATCTCCCATACCACCGCATCAAATTTAATGAATGATATCTCATTTTAAAGCTTATTTCTAACACTAATGACGAAAAATAATTAGAAATTGAAAAATTAATATTTTCATTGATAAAAATTATATTTTAAAATGTATTGAAGTTACTAAAATTTCTATTAATTATTTTCATATTATGTTACAAAAATGTCAACAAACGGTGCGAAATATTCGCACGGGTCATCTAGTATATATATATATTATTTCTAAAGCACTTTTTTTTGTCGGTTGCAAATATCTCCCATACCACCGCATCAAATTTAATGAATGATATCTCATTTTAAAGCTTATTTCTAACACTAATGACGAAAAATAATTAGAAATTGAAAAATTAATATTTTCATTGATAAAAATTACGGTGCGAAATATTCGCACGGGTCATCTAGTATAAAACTATATTGTTGAGATAAAGTTTGTCATATTGCCAGATCTTCGAAAACGTATTAAATACGAATTAACCGTGGTTGCAGTGTATTTAATTCGATTTCAAAGATCTGGCAATATGACAAACTTTATCTCAACATATCAACGAACAAAGATTTTATTTGTTATTAGGGTATTTTAAAATCCATTATAAAAACTTTACTTTTACCTAAAGTGAGCGATAAAGTAAATTAAGGTTCATCCTACCTGGTAGGTTAAAGTAAATTTGTAATAATGGAACACTTTTTATACGGCCGATAAAATCCTACCTTTAGCTATTGGTAAGTTGTGAAAACGGGCCTTAAAGGGTTAATTTAATTAATATGGTCATATAGTTGATTTCTTTCTAACTTTAATTTCTGGGTTCTTCTGTGGTACTTCTGCTTTTGCTACTTTTCCTCTTCATTTCTTCTGCTGCTTGTTTGTTTTTAGCTTCTTTACAAAATTTCTTCAATTTTAATATTTTTACAAATGTGTTTCGCATATTAATTATAAAATTTTATTTCAATTTAAAAGTTGTTCCGATTGCTGGGTCACATTTAGCTACTCATACTTACTTACACCTTCATTATTGTACATCACACAGATACAAAAACTCTTAACAAATGAGTTTTTTTTTTTAATTGTATTGTACGGGCATTTTTTATCGATAGTTTATGCATAATTTTTTTATTTTTTTATTTGTCTTTAATGGATTTTGGTGACAATCTAAACACTGGAAAGAGTTTGTTCTTCTGCGCTTATGGTTTCTTTCTCTCGTTTTGTCTGTGTTCACGTGTTTTTTTTTCTCTCGCTTAAACGGGAAGTGATAAAATAACGGAGGTTTTGTTTCTACTTGAAGCCAAAAGCAGAAAAAAATATGTAATTCAAATAGAATTTCCGTTAAATCTTAAAAGTTGTAACGTACTCGTTTCGGGGAGGGCTTCTTTTTTTAATTTTATTTATTTAAACTTCCGTCTTCAAATCGATGGTTTGTTGTTGTTTATGGATCTTTAACTAATCAAATTCATTGAATCTTCCTTTATCTATTAATTTTATCTTTGTTTTGGTTTTTTGTTTTCTCTTTGTAAAAAGTGCATGTTCAATTTGAATTTTATTTATAAAGGAAGTTACTTTGAAATAAACCAAACTGAAACAAGAAAAATGTTCCTCTATTTGCCTTGATTTTTTTTTGTAAGTCATGCTCTAGTATGATATTTTTCCATTATAAATACGCATTTAACTTAAAAAAAAATTACAAGAAAAATTTTGGTCGAAAACTTCCTCAATCTTTACTTTTCATTTCGTTTATTATTTCATATTTTTTTCAAACAATTTGTGCCTGTTTTTATAAAACACACATAATTGTTCCGCTTCAGAAATACATTTCTTTCGGTTTTTGATAAATCAAAATCTTACAGACCAGAAGAAAAGTCTAACTGCAGAAAAACGCAATCCAACCACTAAGAAAAAGAGAAAAAAAACTGAAACATTTTTCAAGCTCTCGGTTTTGTGAACAATTATCACGTGCAATCATGAAACTGGTACAAAATCCAACACAGAAATTAACTAAACTTCAACTCAAATCTAACCAACACTTTCGTTTTCATTTAGAAAAAAGAAACTAAACAATATTTCATATAAGTTTGAATTGGTTTTTTTTACGATTTTCCTTTCAGCCAGATACAAGCAAACAAAAACTCATACATGTTGCAAATGCTCGTAATTACAATCATTAACAATTACGAAAACAAATTTAATAAAATAAAAAATAAATGCTGCCTGTAATTTAGAGGAACAAAAGCTAAAAACGAACAACAATTTTAGCTCAAATGCCATGCGGAATTGCCAGCAATTAGGAAAATTCAATGTTACATTTTAAAATCTGTGGGTTAAGCAATTAGTGACACAGGTTTTGAAAAATACTTAAAAAAGACTAAAAAAAATGCAAATGTCTATGATATCTTTCTATTATCTATAATCCCGATATCATAAATCAGAAACAAAAATGGCTTAACAAAATTGTACTTCAAATATAAAAATATTAATCGACAAAAAAACTAGTATTTTTGCAACAAAATTATTCACTGATAACCTCCGTAGTTTAAACTTTGTGACTCATCGTGCAGACCTGCATTTTTAGTTGCAGCAATTCTTGAGTTTATAAGTAAGCAAGTTGAGAAGGCTGGGGAGCGGTACTCAGTTTCAGGTACTCTGCAATTCTGTTTTGTTATGTACTTTTCACCTTAAAGTTGACTGTAGGTGTATTTGTATTTGTTTTATATATAAAATATAAAAAGGGCAAGATAAAAATACAAAAATTGCAACCCTAGAATTTCATAATCTAGACACTAGAGCAATTTAAAAGTAGAACTTTAAAAAGTTGCAGCAACAAAAATTGCAAGTCTGGACGATGGTGGTCGATTCCGGCCAAAAATCCAAAATTTCTTCTTGTCTTTTACATACAGTCTACAACTGGCATGAAATGCTTGACATTAACACTAAAATGATGTTAGTGGTAAGTATAGACTCATCATGTTAGAGGTTTTCTCATATTATAACACGGTTGTTAATGCAAATGTTTTAACAACGCTTATATAACATCATGTTATAACAGCAAATCATGTCAGTTGTAGACGGGGAGTAAGGAAATAGTTAAAAGTTGGTATCCAATAGGGTATTCATTATTAACGATTAACGGTTAACCGATTAATTACTACCCGATTAACTGATCGGTTAATTTAAAATTGACCTTTTTCGATTAACGATTAAACCGGTTAATTTCAGTCGATTAACCGATTAACCGTTGTTACAAACATTTTAATTTTTTGTAGTATTAAACCATATTTTTTGTGTTTTAAATAATGGGTGAGTTCCAAAACGTCGGTTGCAAATCAACTCGCATTTTTATATACATTATACAGTGTAACCATGAACAATTTTACAACGTTATCCGTACCAAAATGCACCAAAAATTGTGTTTATATTTTTACGCAATATATTTCCTTCTATAAATACATTTTTAAAATACAGCACAAAAACAGAAAAGAAAAACTGAGGAATTCGGAAATTAACTTTTTTGCAGAATGTTCGGTGCAGAGCTTTGCCAGGATAAGTTAGATGATGACCTGACAACAGAAGAAACAATAAGAAGTTTTAAGAATTTAAAAAAATAAAACATCCAAAATAAATCCAAAAAAAAGACAGTGAATTTAGATATTCTGTATTATGGGTTGCTTTCGATTTCTCCAACATCTAGGATAAGAGAAAGAAATTTTTCCAAGGCAAAATTTTCAAAACTAAAGAAAGGAGTCGCTTCATTCCAATACATTTTAACCAAATTATTTATCTAAAAGATTATTTTATAAGATCTTCTTAAACTATTTAAATAATAAAGATAATGATCTCACGTTTTATTATACCCTCCACCACAATTAGTTGTGAAGAGGGTATATTAAGTTTGTCATTCCGTGTGAAACTTTTTTATTATTCATCTCAGACCCCATAAAGTATATATATTCTGGTTCCTTGAGTAATTCTAAGTCGATTTAGCCATGTCCGTCTGTCTGTCCGTCTGTCCGTCTGTTGAAAACACGCTCACTTTCGAACAACTCAAAAGAAACGAACAAACTTGATGCCAAATTGCTTGTAGTTATCCTAAGCAGTTTGGGATTGAAATCCAGCAAAATCGGTTCAGTAGGACCAGAGCTATGACTCAAAATGTGGAACCACCACCTTAAAAAATTGATAATTTTGTTACAAAAAATAACATAAATGCGGGAACAAGGCACGGAACGAGATAAGATTTTGCAAAAATTTGTTTTATTTGACTGCAAATCACGCTGTTAAATTTCGTGATGATCCGTGCATAATTTACCCTAAGCCCCATATAAACAATACTTCCGGAAAACAGTTTAGTACGCCTGAAACCGTAAAAAATAACGCTAGCGTAACAAAATTTGGTACGTCACAGTTTTTAGGACTAGAAAATACACTGTGAAATTTCGTGATGATCGGTCCATAATTTATCTCAGGCCCCATATGAACGCTACTACCGGAAAACAGTTTAGTACGCCTAAAACCGTAAAAAATAATGCAATCATAACAAATTTTGGCTCGTCACAGTTTTATAGGACTATAAATGATACTGTGAAATTTCGTGAAGATCGGTACATAATTTACCCTAGGCCCCATAGAAACCCTACTCCCGGAAAACAGTTTAGTACACCTAAAACCATAATTAATAATGCTAACATAACAGAAATTGGTACGTCACAGTTTTAAATGACTGTTAATGATGCTGTGCAATTTCGTGATGATCGGTCCATAATTTACCCTAGGCCCCATATAAACCCTACTACCGGAAAACACTTTAGTCGCCTAAACCCATAGTTAATAACAAATTGTCACAGTTTAAGATAATAATAACATCATACAGATATTACTCCTAAAACATTCGAACTGTCAGTGGAGGGTATCAAAGATTCGGCACAGCCGAATATAGCACTCTAACTTGTTTTTTAATAAATACTTAATCGGCCTTGTTCTGGGTAACAAAATCACGTGAAATTGAAATCGAACAAGTTTTTTATTCTATCCTGTGTTTAAAATTGATAAAAATATTTCTTTTTCATTACCTCATACTTTGAGGAATACATATCTTTACCAAAACTACTTTTGAAATCAGGAAAAGAATTAAACTTAAAATCTCCATCGATTTCAATTTCACGTGATTTCGATTTACAGAACGTGGCCGAATATGTTTTAATTAAAAAATATGTATCACAAAGCCATGAATTATTTTTTTTTTGATTGGTTTAGGTCACGTGTTGTTATGTTATTGTTTTTTTTACTACTAAACTGCAGATAATAAATAGTTTTTAATTTTTATTCATTAAAATTACAAAAAATGCTTTATTAATCGGTTAACCGATCAATAACAAAATTAACCGATTATTAACCGATTAAAAAAATCCGCGGTTAATTAATCGAGCGATTAACCGATTAAAGCAAAAGCCCGTTTAAATGAATACCCTAGTATCCAACTTAAGAATAACATATTAAATCCTTCGCATACATTTTAAATGTGTACATACTAGTGCTGGGAAACTATCGATAGACTGTCGATATTATCGATAGTCTTAAAATATCGAAAATATCGATAGGAAAAATATAAATATCTAACAGCAGCTATACACACACACAGTTTTTTGCCGCAAATTTTTACTTGCCATAATTAATTCGCGCTGAATTACAGCAATGAATACAAACAACAAGAATGGCAAGAAGTATGGATTGCTTAGCAGTGCTTTTTACAGCCAATTTAAGGTATTTAAGTTTAATGTTTATGTAGGGACTGAAATGTCAAATATTTTTGTAATGTTGTAAAAAAAAAATGCAAATCCAAATGCAATTACAAGCATAGGACAAAACAATGAACGACCATTAGCGGATAAGTCCGCTAGATTGATTACCTTTTTAGGTTAAGAATTTAGAAAATTGTTTAAAGTTGCAATGGAATATCTTATAGCCCCTGTTACTTCGGTTCCTTCAGAAAGGTACTTATGAATTTTTAAAAAACTGCCATCTAAAATAACGTGCGTATATACATTCAATAAAGTGATAAAAACAACGAACTGTATGTAGCCTTATAAAAAAGTAATTGAAGTTTTCCTGCACAAGTACAAACATTCAGTCGATAGTAATATCGATATATCGATAGTGAAATCTGAACTATCGATAAATATCGATAGTAGAAAATATCGATTGTATCCTATTAACGATTCAAAAGTATAGAACAAAATTTAAAAAATGGGTAATGATTTTATTTGTATTTTGTTGAATATCGACGTATGATCCTCTCATGTAATCTTATTTTTAACTATTATAATAAAATTTGGTATGTCACGGTTTTATATGACTAGAAAACCGCCTAATAAATTTCGTAAATATCGGTCATTAATTTACTAAAGGCCCAATAGAAACCCTACTCTCTGAAATTTATTAAATACGCCTAAAACCGTAGCAGATACAGATGCTGCATTAAAATTTGTGCCAACTTAAGGCTCAGTTAGGCGAACGTTGCTGTACCGTATCTGTACTGTATCCATCAGCTGTTCGCTTTTTGTTATATGAAAACCAATACAAAAGCTTACCGTAGTTGCAACGTACCAATCTGTATAAAATAGAATTTCATGCCGTTGTTACGTGACATTTGTAAGACAGTGATGGGCAGATTGTATGTTACATTGAATGCGGACAATTTTGCTCTTTTTTTTTTTGGTACTTTTTTCAGTATATCTATGGAATTGCGACAAAACAACGTACAATACAACATATTTCCAAATATACAAAAATACATATGTATGTTTAGATGTTTAAAATAAACTAATGCATATACACATAAAATGGAAATGTGAAACATATAAAAAACTTTAAATGGTATCAAAACCTTGTTTGGTGTATGCACATTTACAATATAGGTATGCTAAAAGTTTATATATGCTAAAATACAGATTTATTTATTGTTAATCTATAATATAAATATTAAATTATTAACATTTTTTACATACACAAAATACTGTTTTAATAATATTTAAATCATGTGGTAACTTTTCTGCACAACGGTCACCATTTGAACATTTTTGATTCCCATCACTGTGTGTTTTGTTTTATGTATACTATTGCTTTTTTTATGTATGGGAAAACATATGACACAACCCAGCGGTAACTAGAATGAGTAAAGAAGCCTAATAGAAGGCCTTATTAAGCAGTCACAAGCAGTCAGAAGCCCTTCTCGCCGCATTCCATACTTATTTATTTTTTACACAGGTTGTCATTGGGCGCAAGGCCTTCCACACTTCCTTTAAAAACAACTTCGATCCCTTCCCAAAGAAGGGAGTAAGGAAGGTCACTAAAAATAAAAAGTAAATAAGACTGAACACCTTCCTTTCTCCCTTCTCAAAGAAGGGAGTAGCGAATGTGTACTGAATATTTCAGAAGGTCTTTTAAAAAGAAGTTTATGCCTTCTAGAAGGCATATTTCTGAAGGCAGGATATCATGCGAAGCGAATCTTTTAGCAAGGAGTATAGAGGCCTTCAAAAAGTCCTGCTACTTGCGGTCCTTTCAATATTTACCGCTGGGAATTTTAAACGTTCTATAAGTGTACCAACGTGCTTACAGTACGGTGCGGTACATTACGGGTACAGCAACGTTTGCCTAACTGAGCCTTTAGATTCATTTGGCCAGAAAAAATGTCATGCAATTTTGTGATACACGGTCCATAATTTACCCTAGGCCCATAATAAGCAGCCTTCTGAAATTCACTGCAAACGCTTAAACTAATTTCACCGCTGTATCGAAATTTATGTTTTTTTTTTAATACCGGAAATCACTCTACAGAATTTTGGAATGATTAGTCCATAATTTACCATGGCTCCAATATAAATTCCCCTCCTGAAAATCATTTAAGATCGGCTTTAACTGTTATGAATAGGGATACGATTTCATGCACATGCATGTTTTTTGTCGATAGTCTAAGAAAGATGTCGACCAATTATCTTTCCGAATCATTAAATTTGCGTTAAAATGGCATCGATTTGTTTTTGCATATTTTAGTGAAAATGCATATTTTTAAATATTTAGGTTTAAAATGCATATTTTGACATTTTTGAGTGATATTTTTTTAATTTCCATGTTATAAAAAGTTCTTACAAAAATTTTAAATACACAAAAAAAAATTTAAAATCAGTAAATAAATTCTTTTGGAGCTTTGCTTTAAATACAAGATTTTTAAACCGATGCAGCACCTTACATGGTTAAGGCTTTCAATGTGCTTAAAATATTTCCAATTTTTTGTGAATTAATAGCTAATTTATTAGAAGGGATTTAGTTCACTTAATACTCAAGTCAAATGAATTGGTATTGCAGAAAGTAATATTAACAATGTGGAAGGCAGAATAGCCCGACAAATTAAAACAAACAAAAATCGAAACGTTTTTAAAAAAAAATTCAGGATTTCAAAAATAAGATAAATTTCAAATATTTTTGATTTGATCTTGAACCAAAGTGGGATCTAAAAATAAATTTTTTCAAAATGCATTGGCATTCTTCAAGTACAAGAGAAAGTTTTACTTTTAATTAAACAGTACTTATTTAATGAAACAAACAACAATTTCAATTAGTTATTAAAGTTAAAAAGATAGTTGAATACAAATAGACTGAATTTTTTATATTTTTGTTTTTAGTAAAATTAAAAAATAACTTTTTTTAAGTTTTTTTATTTTTTAGTGCATATTTTGGATTTTTTAGTGCATGAAAATCTCATCCCTGCTGGTTTGCCTTCATCCAGAGTTGGTTGTTGGATATTGTTACAGGCCAGAAAATCCGTAAGATTTTGCGGAGGCATTAGTTGAGAAATACCTGAAGGTTTTGTATGTCATGTGGTGCCTGTTCCAGGTCTCGCATCCATCTAATAGTGTAGACTTTATGTTGGAGTTAAATAATTTGATTTTGGTTTGTTTCGAAATATTAGAAGATTTCTAAACCGGGTTTAACTAGGCAAATGCACTCCGTGACTTATTTATGCTACTGGATATATCTGCTGCTGAGCCACCAGTTGTATCAATTGTGCTACCCAGGTAGCAGAAGGACTTAACATCTTCTATGTCTTGATCGCATACGAAGAAATTGCTATCTGTGTAACTATTGATACGGAGCTATTTTGTGTTGGGTATATTTATCTTCAGCCCAAGCAATTTTGCGATGTCACTGATGGTGGAAATTTTTGACTTAGAATGAGTGGCTAAGTAGACATATGTCATCGGCATAATCTAGGTCCTCTAACCGTCCTTGTAAGCCCCACATAATACCTCTCTTATGATGGCTTGTTGCCTTCTGCATCACAGCATCGAGGACGTAGTTAAAAAAAAGAGGTGATGTAATCCTGTTGCTCAGTTGTTTTTCATGCAACACACGACTGGCATTCTTGTACAGGGCTTTTATTAGCCGAGTTAGTTTTCGGGAACACCATTGCTATGCAGTGTGTCAAACGCCTTCTCAAGATCTAAAAGAAATAGGTAAAATGGTGATCTCCATTCCACTGATTGCTCAACTATTATTCTAAGACTGTTTACTTTGTCAACGCAAGATTTTTCGGAGCGAAAGCCAGCTTGCTCATTTCTGAGTGATGGGGAAATTGTTATAGAGAGTATGTATTTTGTTTATAATATGTGCAATCACCTTATTTACCATGCTTAACAAGGTTATGCCTCTCCAATTCGTCCTGTTGGTCAAATCACCCTTTTTGGGAAGATTTATAATGACTACATCAGAAAGCTCGTCAGGTAAAGATTCATGTGCCCAATCCGCCCTGGTAATGGGTTCCAGAAGTCGTGCACTGGTTGCTCGGTCGGCTGTAAGCAGTTCCGGAGAGATATTATCCAAACTATGAGATTTGTTTGGTTTGAGAAATCTTATCGATTCGCTAATTTCACTTATCTCAAGGCAGTCAGTAGAGATGTCGGCATTAGGTATATGTGAAGCAGATCCGCAAATGGGTTGAGATTGAGCAGTAGATGTTGATAGCATGCCGGAGTAAAAGCTCTCCCATAATGTAACCTGTTGGGTTTTCGATGTTATAAGTTCTCTCTGATCGTTTTTTAAAGGCTTTCCGGTCGATAATTTTCTATTTGTCAGCTTGTTAACGGACATATACATTTCCCTCACACGATGGATTTCAGCCGCTGCTTGAAGCTCTTTCGTTATGTTGTTGATCCAATGGCGTTTATCTCTCCGGGCACTGCGTTTTACCTCAGAATTAAGGTGGTTGTATAGTTGCTGTTGGCTGGCCTTATTGAAGCGTGTTTTGCTGGTGTTAACAGCGCTCTTTGCTATCTTCCTCGGCTGAATTATGTCCTACGTAGCATCGCTTATCCATTCTTTTTTAGTAGTAGTTTTAAACCCCAGATGTTTCTCCGCTGCTTTAGTGAAAATTTCCCTGGCATACGGTCATGTTTGGGTTTCACTGCTACTTGAGACGTATTCTTTCAATTCATTAGTGAATAGGTTGGCGGTTTCTGGGTTTTTCAACTTTGCCACATTGAATCTTCTCTGTGATTCATTATTGTTCGTCCTGATAGCGATGATTTTTATTCGCACAGTGGCAACCAGTAAGTGGTGTTCGCCAGCAATATCGGCACCTCGTTTATTCCGCACATCCAATAAAGAGCCGCGCCATTTTCTGCTGATAGTAATGTGGTCTATTTGGTTTTCCGTGCGACTGTCAGGGATTACCCAGGTGATATTGTGTACTCTTGGATGAGGAAATTACGTACCGCCAATGACAAGATTATGGTCCTGCAGGTGTCCTCTCTGATTGTCGGCCAATAAGTTAGTATAGGTTTAAACCGCAACCAATTTTAATGCTGATTTCTGTTTTTATAAAAATAAACTAATAATAAGTAGATATCATAGAGACTCACTCCTGAAATATACGAAATCTTGAATGTAGCACTCTAACTTGCTTAAAAGTAGGTTCAATGGGAAAAATAGGCATGGCACCTCCCATATGAATACACTTGAAATTTCTGTATATCTGTAGAACTATTACTGTAAAAACATTCAAATTTAGTGCAAGCTGATTTGTTATCAATACACGAGATCAGCGTTGCCGTTGTGACACTACAGTATCACTTTTGACCCTTTTTCATGCCAATGACACTTTTTGTGACCCTTTTTTAATTTATCCCTTTGTAACAAAATGTATGACACTTATTAAACCTTTTTGAAAATAACCACAAGTTTCCATATTCCTTACGAAAGTTCTCATGATTTTTGTGAACATACATATAAAAATTGGTAGAATATCATAACGTCCAGTTTCATAGTGTCCACGGCACACAAGCAAGCTTAAAATAGAAACTTGTGAGTCCATGCTTTCCTCTCTCAATTTGCTCAAATCGGAGCTGGAGGAAAACACTCCAAGTGGAGAATTTATTACAAAATATAGAATAAATATTTCTTAAAAGTGATAAATATTATCAAAGGATTTTGTAAAAGTTAGTTCTTTTTTTTTTTTTTTTTTGATAATATGCATACTAATAAACTTGACCCTATTTTACTTTAAAATACCCCTTTTTGACCCTTTTTTTTCTTAAATTCCCCTTTTATGACACTTTTTCGAAATTTTCAACGGCAACCCTGCACGAGATTAAAAAATGTTACTAATTTTATTTCGATGGGGGTAGCAAAGCCCACCGGGTTAAGCTAGTATATAAAGGGTGGTTAAGGGCCGATGTCGATTTTGAATAAAACACAAATTATTTGTATTTGTATTTATTTGTATTTATTATTAATAATTGACTTTCTAAAGCAACAAGATATAAAAATTTGGAAAATTACTGTCATTTCTTTTTATTATGATAATAATATTGGTATTGTTGCAGAACAAAATATCAGCCAAATGGCCGCCGCGACCTAAGCGGCATACCTCCATCCGATGGTCCAAACTTTCGATGACGCTGAGGCATAATTGAGGTTCTATGCCGAATTATCTCATCATTAAGCTCTTGAATTGTTGCTGGCTTATCGACGTACACCTTTTCTTTCAAATAACCCCAAAGAAAGAAGTCCAACGGTGTCAAATCACACGATCTTGGCGGCCAATTGACATCGCCACCATGTGGGATAACACGGCCATTGAATATGTCGCGCAAAAGAGCCATTGTTTCGTTAGCTGTGTGACAAGTAGCACAGTCCTGTTGAAACCACATATCGTCCACATCCATATCTTCCAGTTCAGGCCATAAAAAGTTCGTTATCAACTCACGATAGGGAACACATTTACAGTTATAATAAGCCTAAATAACTTCAACTCGTTGCTCGATCTTTTATCTTTGCATGGTACAAATTAAATTAATCTGAAATTATGAAATGTCAAATGAAATGCAGAAATAAACTTGACGTTTAGGTGCGGTTCACATTCAACATCGGCACTTAAAATTTATATATAAAAATGAAGTGAAAAGTGTTATGAACCCGAACGTTTTCGAGTTCTGTTAATATAATAATTCAAGGTGAAGCATCTTAAATCGAGTTATGATATACATATATATCTTATAATAATACCTGTGGCTTGCAACAAAAAAACGTTTCGTCTGAACGTGTACGAGTTTTCGAAGGGACACTTAAAGCAATTACGAATATTGCTGCAGATTAATGTCGCATAATCTGAAACACAACTCGAAATATATACATATACATATTCACTTTGTGGGATCTTAGATGAATATTTCTGGATGTTACAATTCGAATGACAAACTTAATGTACTCTTATCAAACACTCTTGTGATAGTTCATACAACTAACTCTGTTATATCATTAAACCCTGATCGACAAATGTGGAAATTTTTTATCATTAAAATAGCTTTAAATAAATATTGGTTTTGTAACACATCCATCTCACCCTCAACTTCCAATATAAGTAAATACCCAACTCTCGCTTAATTGTGTTATATTTATTTTATTATCAGTTACCACAAATCAATCATAAAAAAAGAGTTGATTTGTGTTACCATCCATCCATCCATTTCAACCAACAACTAACCATCTTTCTAAACGACCAGCAATCCATCCATCTATTCTTTTATGATTTTATCTAATAAAAAAATAATGCTTGAGTTTGGTTGGAAAGAACAACAACGTATTGACTTAAAATCTAAAACAAACTATAAAATACATAGAACGGAAGACCACATTTTGAAAATTAAAAATCTATAGTATTTATTTCAATGAAAGTGTGAACGTTTTGTATGTTATTTTGTATGATCTTTAAGTAAATAAAACTCTTGTGGTGTCGGGGTGAGTATGTCTATTGCAAGGCATTTAAATGCACGTAACCAACAAATTCAATCTATAAGTACTTCAACTCTAGTACTCATACTCTATACATTTTGTATTCGTCAACAATCTGCCCTATCTTTTTATCTCCTCTACTTTACACTGAATGCTTTTGACGTTGTAATTTTTTATTCTAGTATCGATGCTTAAGCCTCTCATACACGACATGTTTTTTACATCTTGTTTGTCAACTTTTCAACTCACATGTAACTCTGCATGTCTGCTAAAATAGTTGTTTTACAGAATGTTTAAAATACTCGGCTACAAACGTACATGTAAGGTCCCGTTTATATTATGCGATTTTTGTCGCTGTGATTCGTACTTTATGAGCGAGCGGGGAGAGAGGATTTAAAAGGGATACAAAGGCGATTGCACTCTTCGATTCGTTTTGCTCACTCATTCTTTCTCTCATTTAACAAAAAAAAAAATTATTTATCTTCGGTCGCACAGAAAAAGGTGCTGCGATTAAAATTGCACAATGCAACCACAAAAGCAATTTGAGAGAAGAACCCACAAAAATTGTATTATGTAAATGGGCACTAAGCACCCTATTCGATTCTATTCGATTTGTTGTGTCCATTATTCGTTTTCTCATTGTTCTCTTTTTTGACGAACAATTTATTTATGTTCGGTCGCAAATCTGTTACTCACAGAAAACGTTGATGCGATAAAAATTGCACAATGTAAAAGCAAAAGCAACTTTAAAGAAGAACCGACAAAATTTGTAGCGGCAAAAAACGCTTGATGTAAGTTTAGACCAGAGATAGGCAAAAGGCCGCCCATGGGCGCTTTGTTATTCTCTTATTTACACGTATTTAAGCACACGTACAGAAGAAAAAAATTAAAACAATTCAGTCTCGCATGAGCAGTCGCACAGGTATGTTATGTTACGCTTGTTGCTTGAGCAGCGTTGCCAAATGTGATTTTTTTTGTTAAAAGAATTATAAAAAAAGTTTTATTTTATAATTCTTTGTTTAAAAAATAAGTTTTTTTGTAAATTGTTTTTTTATAATTCTTTGTTTGAAAAAAAAGCTTTTTGTAAATTGTGCAGTTTTACATTACAATTTTTTTCTTTCAATTTTGGTATTATATTTCTTATGACATTTTTGCCTTTTTAAGGCTTGATCGAACTCCATTATAATCCATTACTATGTAACATTAAAACACATAATGGTGACAGAAAAGAAGAACTTAACTTTTTCAAAACTTTTGATTAATTCATCAATGTGAAACTTGTAGGGACAACATTTTATACGCATGAGGTCTTCGAGATGTTCATCTGTAACACGATTTCTGTGTTTATTTTTTATAAACTTCAAAAAAACAAAATGAAGATTCACATATAAAGGTTAATCCAAACGTCGAATACATCTTTAGAATTTAACTTTTTCTTTTTGGATATATGTTTTTGCTGATATTTTTTTTCAGAAGTTTATTCCACTTTCTAGAGGTAAAGATAAATCAACTTGTTTTTTTAAGATCTTCTTTTATGTCACCATTATGTATTTCAATGTTACTCAGTAACGGATTATTATGAAGTTCGATCATATTTAAAAAAAAAAGAATTATGGCAACGCTGCAGAACAATGAGAGCGGGAGAGTCATATAGCACTAACATTATTATGAAATACACATGTATGTGTTTGCCTATCTTTGGTTTAGATTACTTGCTTCTGACATGGTCTCAGTTTTTTTGGCTTAGTTTTTGGAGACACCAAAGTTGTTCTCGAAAGAACTCAGCGGTCTTAAAGATTTTATCGAATATACCAATTCACAAAAAATTAATCGTTATACATAATTCCCGTGTACAAACACATGTAATTAACGGTAGGTATTGTAAAATTTAAATCCCAGCCGGCTAATGGTTCCGTTAATAATGGACCGCCGCTGCAAGCTTCCTCGCGGCATAGAGTTTTAAAAACATATTTTATTTTCATAATAAAAACAGCTGATGGCAGATAATGTGAAATTTTGTCACACGACGCGTCTGACTCTTACAGTAGCAAGCAGTGCTAAATTTAACAAGTCAGATGTAAAAGACATGTCGTGTAAGGAAGGCTTTAGGGATTTAAAAAATGTATGTAATCGTACGAACTAAATTATGGCCGTTACAATCGTACCACACCATCGAAGCAACCAACCATCCATGCAACGATTTAACCACTCCAATTCCATTGAACACACGCACACACCTTTATTGACTCCTCAACGACGAACCGATATCATTATTTTTTTAGAGTATTAATTTGGATTTTTTCTCTGTTTCTTGTTGAGATAATATTTGTTTTTTATAATTTTCCCCCTTTTCTTATCTTATCGGTGTCGTATTTTGGAATATGCATTTATTGATGGTAAATACATCTGGTCGGTCTGAGGAGCTGTGTAGCCGTCATATTTAAGTACATTTCAACATTTTAACACGTTCAAATATGAGATTTGATGATAAACAAAAATATATTAATAAAAATAATAATTTTTTTTCTATATTGTATATTTAACTATAACTCTATTTTATTACATGTTTTTTGTTTAGATAATACAATTTACTTTGCCATTAATGAGGCCTTTCGAAATGAGAACAAAACTCTGATGTGAACAAATACGTTATTATTAGAAATGAAATCATTAAAAGATGAACTAATATTTATAGTATTTGTAGGGAAAAAAACCCGATATATTGCAAAAGGCTTGTCCTAAAGCAAAGTAATGACAGTATTAAACAATAACAGTCATTATTATTTTGTGTTATTTTTTGTAACATACAGAAAATAAAGATTGTGATAAAGGAATGTTGTTGTCAATCAAAGAGTTGAATTGTAACAATTGCATTTTTTTGATTCACAAGTAATTTTGTTATTTTATTTTGAAAATTAAAGTTTTAAGCAAAAAATATCAGTAGATTTTGAAATTTTTTTTGCTATTTTTTTTGTTTGGTCAAAAATAATAACTGATAAAGTTAAAACTTCTGGACTACTATCGGTATTTTTAACGTGTGAATAATTGATAAACCCCCCCCCCCCCCTCCCCAACGTTCCTGGGTATAAATTGAGTTATTTGAGTTAACACAGGTTGAAAAGGTATATAACCTTAAATGCAAACGGACGCTACTACACAAAAATTCGAAATCGGGTTTTTGATTGATTATTTTATGTTTTGACAAACTGCATATTAACGAACCTGCGATCAAAAATATCGACTTTATTTGGGAAGCTTGAGCGCCAAGAACACTTTATTGTTATTAATTTTTTAAAGTTTTTTGTTTCCCCTTTAAAAGAAAATAGAAGTGTAATTACGTCCGTTTGCATGATGAACTTCATCATGCCTCTCGAAATTGCTACAAAATTGTTTAAAGACCCAATGAAGTATTAACATTAGGGTGGGTCGATTCAGCAATCGATATTGTTCCATCGATAGCTTTTGACATGAGGAAAAAAAGTTCCACTACGCCGCACAGTGGCTGAAAATCGTTTTTCATCGGCCAAACATCTGTAACTTTTGAACGGATAGAGATAATTTTGCAATTTTTGCAGGATAGAAGACTTCTTGAACTTTCCTACAGTTTCAATTTTATTAAAATCGGTTTAGCAATTATTGAGAAAGTTAAGGTCACAGTTGAACTTTTGATGTTTTTAGCGTTTAGTAAGAAAACTATGGTATTTTTTTTATTAAAAAAGGGGGATGTTCTTAAGTGCACTGTTTTAAGAACTTTTTAATCTACAAACCCTTCAAATTTCATTATGATATCTTTATTCGTATCAGATTTATAGAATGTCAAAACTTAGGCACTAATTATGTAAATCGCAACTAAACGCCAAAGAATTACATTGAAAGCAAAAACAAAGTCATAAAATTACTCATAATTACGAACGTTTCGTAAATTTTTTATATTTCAGTTAAATAAAAAGAGCAAACAAAATGTTGCAAGTAATTTCATAAAAATGAAAAAAGTGTTCAACAGACAGTTCCAAACGGTTGCTAAAGTATATGTACATGGGTTTGAAGAGGACACTTCCAGCTTTGTAATGGTAGCAAAATCTTTTTAACCCCTTTTGACCTTAACAATTTCTATTCTTCTGAAACTAGGATTTAGCTTAAATATAGAACCTGGGGAAACTCTTAATAACACATCAGATATAAATGATACAGAGATGTAATGAATCATTTTTTAAAGACTACAAAAACACTAATATCTATAACAAAAACAATTTCGACCTATTATTGATAACAGTTTGAGAGAAAGCATAATTACGTTCTGATTAGGCTTCCAATCGGGATTTTTTCTGAATCCCGGTATTCGGGATTGAAGAAAATATTTCGGGATTCCGATTTCGGGATTCACGGGATTTTTAAAAAATTTTAGAGATATTTCGGGTTTTTTAAATTTTTTTATACCCAATATAAAAACAATTTTTAATTGTATAAAAAACAACTTAATCTTCGAGGTTAAATACACATTTCAAGAACGTATATTATTTATTTGTTAAAATATAATAAAAACAAACTTCTATTATTAATTGATCAAAATTCATAAAGACCATGTACTAAACTTATTTTTATCCATATTTAACCCTAGAACACACACCCGAGTACAAATGTATTCACTTGCAACTTTGCAGTGTTGTAACTCAGGAACGGCTTAACTTAAGGAATAGAGAATAGAGATAGATAGAGATGCAATTCGGATTAGTGGTTCAGAAGCTACGAGCTTCCAAAGTCGACACCTACGTAAACACACCCGTTTGTGCCACACCAGTATATATCAAAATAAAAGGCGACAAGCCATTTTAAAGTGTGTTTTTAAATTATATTATTTTTTTTGAACAATTAAAATTATGAATTATTAAAAATAAAAAGTGACATGAATTATATGAATTAGTGTTACATATTGTGCACTCGGTATTGGTGATCAGCTAAATAATGGCGAATGCACAACAACATCAAAAAGCAACCGTTAGAATATCCAAATACTACAAACACTTGTTTATCACTTGAATAATAGTTGCCTGCATGCACTCTTTTGCTTATATCTTTTGAACCATGTAGAATATTTGCATGAAACAAAACTAATACCGTGTTTAGATATGCACCTTAATTGAGTTTTACGCAATAAATGCCATTATTGAGCTCAATTATCCATACAAAATTGCAATTTAGTTATTGCTCAATTAATACGAAATTGTTTTAAATATTGAGTAAAATTAAAATGCGACACTGTAAACACACTTGTTGTTTATTACGCAAGACACAACTAACTAAACAGTGTTTTGACATTTGGCAATTGAAATTACAACAAAAAAAAGGCCCATCCATTTGGTCTACGCAAAAATCAGATGTTTATTCCTTAAAGATGTCAAAAGTTGTTTACATTTTCTTATACATGTACATTTTTGTTTACGTTGAATGTTGTATGTAGTAGTAATATAAATTGAGTTAGCTAAATTGTGTATATGTGAACAGAAAGATAATTATGTCAATTAACCGAATATTAACTCAATAAAAAAGGTATATCTGAACACGGTATAAAACATTTTTAAAATAATTATTTACGCTTTAAAAAAAAATTATAAATGGTCCAAACATAAGAAAAAGCCAAAATAAGCTAGAAGGTACAAACGTATCCCGGGTGTGTGTTATTGTAGAAAAGTTGGGTATGCATCGTACGGTTAGTTATTGATAAAAATATTACACCATTTCCAATTGTTTTTTAAAATTTTGCCAATGAAATTTAAATTGTGCAAATATATTTTTAAGTTTTCTCAGGCTGGGTTTTTGAGATTTGGATTAAGCTTAAACTTAGTTTAACGTTGTATAAAACTCAGATTTTTCCGTCGAAAAGTAATTGTTTTTTATTATTTTTGCGCCTATTATAGTTTACAACTCAACTCAGTTGATCTGAAATTGAACAACTGCTAGTGATAAGTTGTAAATTTTTTTATGGTTTTGTTAACCGCACTAATACAAAACTGCAAAATTTCAACTGAACTAGAGTTGAGTTGTATTAAAGACCTACATTTTAAGCAAAACTAAGCTGTTCCGTCAAAATTATGTACACAAACTTTGTAATGGCGGCACAAATATGTTTTCTGATTAACTAAACCTAGTTTACCTAACATCTCAAAACCCAACCTAAATGTATTTTGAAATTATCCAAACATTTTAAATTTGTCAAATATATTATAAAACTAATACAATTGAAAATTGTCCATATCGTTACTTTAATATAGAAACGCCCTAACTAATGTTGTTCTTAATATTATAGTCTTGAAGTCCAGATTTTTTTTAAAGGCAGTTTTTTATTAAATTGCTTAGAGAATTTAATAAAAGAAGTGCGTATAAAAAATTGCGGCTTCAAGACTATAATTTTTATTAAGTTTTTTCCTTCTCCTGTAAATTAAGAACAACATTAGTTAGGGCTTTTCTATATTAAAGTAACGATATGTATTTTAAATCTATCTATTTTTTTGTCAACAAAAACACGTATCTTAATGCAAGCTTTTAAAAAAATGTAAAAATAATAAAGATTATAAAAAAAAATCGGGATCCCGAAAATCCCGGGATTAGAAATCAGAAATCCCGAGATGCGGGATTCGCCTTATCCCAAAAATCCGTGGATTTCCGGGATCGGGATTTCCCAATTGGAAGCCCTAGTTCTGATCAAATTTACAAAAATTAAATTTCTTCTTAAATAACATAAAATACTTGTTTCCAGCAGCAGTTTTTTTGTATACCTTAGTTCTAAAATGGTTGCTAACGATTGGCATTAAAATTTTTTAAATCGGCGATAAAAAAGTGGACTTTTAAAAATTCGGCGCCTCGAAAATGATTTTTTTGATATGTCGAAGTGGAACTTTTTTCCTCATGCCAAAAGCCATCGATTTTTCCGATCTTAATGAGAGGAGCCACGCCAACTTCTCCAATAGCACCCATTTTTAGAGAGGCTTTATTTTACCAATCCAGCTATGTGTACCAAATTTGGACAACTTTTCTCCTTCCGTTCTCCAGATATAAAGAAATATATTTTGTGCCACGTCCACTTTTCCAATTCCGCTCACATTATCCGAGATGTTAGCATTGATAATTAAGGTGCTTGTCTCTAATTTGGAAACTTTTGCTCTTGCCGTTCTCCAGATATACAAATATCTATATCATTGAATGGGGGAGGTGCCGCGGCTACTTTTCGAATCCCGCTCAGCAATTATTAGAGAGGTTGTATATTGATAACTCAGCTATGTGCACCAAATTTGGACAATTTTTCTACTACAGTTCTCCAAAAATAAAGAAATATATTTTGTGCCACGCTCACTTCTGTAATCCCTTTCAGATTTTGTCAGATGTTGTGTGTCGATAACCAAGATATTCGAACTTTATTAAGAAACTTTAGCTCTTGTCATTGTACAGATATTCATAAATCTATAATGTCTGTGAATGGGAGGTTCCCCGCCCACTAAAAATTTAAACAAAAATATAAAGCCTCCTAGACCATCAGTAATATACTGTTAAAGTTTTAAATGATGTATCAGCCAAATTAGTTTCCAAATGGCTGAGATATGAGCAAAAAACCCGACTACCTGTAATTTTTTTAATCGATTAATCTCTAGTTTTTACCCACAAACTTTCACTTTTTGAAGTTTCCATATCAGTTTTAGGTACTTTCACCTTAAATATTTTTAGTTGAACACCATTATTAATAGTCAGATTGTGGAGTTGGATCAAGTTCTTTTGGATCAAGTACTTTTCCAAGCATGTTTATTTTTTGAGCCTGGACTTACTGAAGAAAAGTGTTAATCATAAAATCCTAATCAATTTTGGGGATGGAGAAACAATTTGGCAAATTTAACTTTATGAAACTCGTAAGGAGGAAATTAAAAAAAATCCCTAATTGATTTCCATACAAAATTAGGTTTTATTGCATTAGGAAATAACTTCCAATTAGTTTGACGAAAAAATACTCTGTTTACAATGTTTCTTGGCAAAGCAGGTGTTTGGCCGTACTTAAGAGTTTCCTGGTTTGGGTGTGGCGAAAGGTGGCTTCGTTTACAAAGATAGACGTCCCTCGGTCAGGCATGTGCATGGGGTTTCTTCTTTGATTATAACGTAAAATACAACAGTTTTTTTTTTTTGCATTTATTGAATTTCTTAAATTATAATCAGCTTATGAAATACAGTGGTATCCCGGTTTAACGTATACTCAGTTTAACGAATTCGCGATTTAACGTACGGTCATATTTTTTCCATTGAGTACCTTATATTACGAACAAACAGCAAATTTGTGTACTCTATTTAACGAATTTTTACAAAAAAAATTTGTAAAAGCAAAATAGATTGAATGCAAACATATTTGCATCCATTCTCTTTTGTTTTTGTATACATTTTTAACATATTTTTAAAGCGATTTAACTGAAAACAACGAGTTAAGAGAAGTATTTTATTTTCTTACACAGAAAGCAAAGAAAATACTTGCTCTCCAAAATAAAAATTTGTACGTTACAAAGTAATTTTTTACTTTTGTGAAGTTTTTGTAAAGTTGACATCGAAATGCCCAAAAGAAAACGTTAATTTCTATAAGAAAAATTAAAAATTTTTAACGACTATGAAAAGGGCCTGCGACTAAGTCCTTTATCTAATAAATATCAGCTGCTTAAGTCATCATTATGCAAAATTATAAAATCAAAACGGAAACTTTTGAGCGAAATGGAAAAGACTTAATTCGGAATATTCC
The DNA here is from genome assembly GCA_930367215.1 of Pollenia angustigena. Lineage (NCBI taxonomy): Eukaryota > Metazoa > Arthropoda > Insecta > Diptera > Polleniidae > Pollenia > Pollenia angustigena. The sequence continues at coordinate 156,857,722 of OV884059.1, forward strand.
TATTATTGGTCCTATATTAAAAGCAAAAGCCCTCTAGATCTACACAAAAAAATCTATGTTGAAAAATTTTAGCCAGCCATGGCTGGTTCTGTAGATTCAAAAAAAGGTTTGGAATTCGTTTATTGAAGCAAAGTGGGGAGAAACTCTCTTCTAACAAAGAGTTAGTGCAGCCGTTTATATCTACATATGTACTCATTTAATTGAAAATGATATGAAGTATTTATTTTTTGTTTGTGTTATGTATGGAAATAAACGACTTTACTTTGTTTTATTAAAATATTGTTGTTTTATTAATAAAAATGTATTAAAAAAAACTTCGGGATTTAACGAATTTTCCGATATAACGAAAGGGCCTGACAATATATAATTCGTTAAACCGAGATACCACTGTAATAACAAAAAAAAACATTAAATTAACAAAATAAAACTTAATAATTCCGAATAATATTTTATTAATTGTTTAATTTACTTGTACATAGTTACAATAAAAGGTTTCTTAAAAATTCAAGATATGAAATAATTATTGTAGTTCATAAATCATAAAATGATTTCTCAAAAGATTTTCATTTTCGTTATAGACAGTAGATTTTCAGCTCGTATTACTTAATCTTAATGCGCGGCTGACTGATCAAAAAACATTAAACATGTAAAAGATTTGTTAATAACAACTAAAATACAAATACAAGACAAGAAATAATTAAATAATAAACTATTTAAAGTTTCACACTAAGTTTTAATAAGAAATTAAATTTTCAAAAAAAAAAAAAAAAATTCAATTTAACATCAATATTATACAAGAGGTTGTCAGATAAGTTTTAGGTTATTTTTGAAATTGATCAGTTATTTAAAGTTAAAGCTTGTTTGTGATTTAATCGATTTTAATAATGAAATTATGTGTGGCATTCACTCTACTTAATCTAAGACGGTGTGTTGGTAATTCAGAGCAGTTAGTATCCAGTGTACACTTATAAAGTGCACTACAGTTTGGAGGAATTTTTTGCAAATTTCGGTAATTTTGGGATAAGTTGTATCCACATGGCTGCAGCAACGGCCATGCCAGCCCAACAATTATACACCTCTTGAGGGTATTACAAAGATTTTAGGAGTACTAAGATTAATTAAAACCGATTAGAGTTTTTAAGTTTCCGTACTTTTTCAATACCTGCTAACGTAGACAAAAATTGGTTTCTTTCTAGGAATGGATTTAAAAAAATATTCATAATTGGTCCATTGTGAAAACACAGATATGCGTTATCAAGCATTGCTGCGGTCAAGGCAAATTCAGCTACAGATGGTGTTAAAACTCCATCTGATTTTGACAGTTTGAACCTATTTGTTTGTGTTTCGCTAAGAATGGTTGAAATTTTGAGCCGTAAACACTAACAAAGCAATGCAAATAACCCTATGTTTTTTCTGTTGTTGTTGGATTGTTGTAGTTCTGACATCACCTGTGCCTGAATTTGCCTTGGCTGCGGTAGAACAAATCAAAACACGAAGTTCAAAAACCACTCAAATTTAGTGACAAGAATATCCGAAAGTTCCTTGACAGCAAGAGATCCCAAAATGGCTCACACACCCACGATCGATATCTAATTTGTTTAGTGTTTGTTAAGACGAACACAAGCCTTAATACTGTTCGTAACTATTTTCCAAAATGAGTATTCCTACAATAGACAAACACTATATTTTAATGTTCTACAATGTTTCTTTTTGATAAAGTAATAAACAAACAATGATTTTTTACACAAACACTATAAGCATTTGTATTTTCCCAACCGAACCGAACACTAAGGAGCGATATATTATATCCGAGCACTGCTTTAAATTATGTAGGTGTAAAGTAAAGAAAATACTATCTTCCCCGTATGCCTTTCTACACCCTTAGCCTACAACGGCTTAATGTCATTTCTGCTTTTGTAAGTAAAAAATCGTAATAAAAATTCAGTTAACAGTGGTAGTGAGCTAGTCTATTAGTGTGAGGGTTGCGGGTTCGATTCCTGTCAGCGGCTCTAGACGGGCTCATTTAATTAAGTTAGAATAAAATTTATAATGGCATTTTTAACATTTAATAAATAAATAAAAAAAAAAACAATTCCTTTAAAACTTAACGAACGACCCTTGCATATATTAGTTCAAACAAATGTATCTGTTATAAATATGATTTTTCTTTAAAGACTCGTGCAATAAACAAAATGAAGAAAAATAAAACAGCAAAAACCCCAGAAATAATGGATGCACTTGCTCGTGTGCAATCAGCAAAATTAGTTTTAAAGCTACAAAACAAACAAAAAACAACAATGAAAATTACAACAAATAAGTAAATAAATAATAATTTCATATCTTCAGACTTCACTCACACATGTACTCTGGCAAATGTATCGCAAAGCTTGCGAGCAATATTTTTGTTGTTGTTGCTGTTGTTGTTTGTGATTTTACAATTGATGATGTCTGGTGGTTTGCTGCTGTACAATTCTTGTTGCTACTGCTTCTTGTTGTCTGTTGTCAGTGTTGTTGTTGTTGGCGCTTTATAAAAGTAATTAAAAACGAAAATGAAACTTTGGCAGCAATAATTTTAAAGAAAAATTAAATTAAAACCAGTAACTATAATTACAACAAATTAACTTCATAGCAAGGGCAAGTTTTGATATTCACAAAAATGTTAAAATATGCAGATTAATAAACATACATACAAAAACTTGGGTCACAAACTTAATCACATTTAGTTGAACAAAAACATAAGGTTTTGTATAACATATAATATTTCATAATATAACATTTTCATACATATATTTTTAAGTTTTGATCTCTTTTTATACTGAATTTAGTGATTTTGAAACATTGTACGACGACCGTACCAGATTTTTATTTTTTTTTTTTAATAAACTTAATAAATAAAGAAATGAGTTTTATTTTCTATCTTCACATGGGTGTTTCGCTTTATTGCACATTTTGCTCAATTAAGCGATATTCGGTTTAATTGCGTCGGCGATTCAATTAACCGAGTACTGCTTTATTGAGTTCCCGTTTAATTGCGTCCGCTTAGCAGGACCAGTCCAAACACGCGTGTAAAGAGTAGTCCACAAGGGACCAGGACTAGTCCATACATAAAAAACAATATCTTCCATCTCGTGTCGTCTACCTATGCTTTGTGTGTGACAGCGATAAGTGCAAAACAATTGTGCGGATGCGTAAAGAGTTTTTACATGCAAAAATAAAAATATCGTAGAGTCACTTGTTGCTGTCACACGCACATAGCATAGGTAGACGACACGAGATGGAAGATATTGTTTTTTATGTATGCATGTAAGTATTGATTTGTATGTTGTGCTAATAAGAAAGAGTGAAACAACCACTCACTACATATTTATTTATAGCGTTTGCTTAAGATACATGTACACGACATGTTTTTACATCTGACTTGTCAACTTTTCATGTCACATGTTACTGTGCATGTTTGTTACAATTGCTGTTTTACAAAGTTTTTTTTAATTATTGTTATTGTGTTTGGCGTATTTAAAAAACGCCTACGACTGTTTGGTAATAGATTAAAGAAAACAAATTCACGTTCTCTTTAATCTATAACCAAATAGTCGTAGGCGTATTTTAAATACGCCAAACACATTAAGGGTGAATATTCGATCAAAAACGTACATGTAATTTGCCCCTCGTGGTCATAGTTTGAAAAAAATACATAGCTAATGTGTCTAAATAAATAAAAACCTTTATATTTTGTTTAAATTTTATTGAAATCTATTAAATAGTTTCGGAGAGGCAGAAATTGCCCCCTATAACCCTTTTAGTCATATTTTTTAAAAAATACATAGCTAATGTGTCTATGTAAATATGGATCTATCTATGTTTTAAATTTCATTAAGATCTGTTGGATAGTTTTGGAGAGGAATAAATTGCTCCCTATCTCCCCTCGTTATCCTATTTTTTAAATAAATACATAGCTCAAGTGTCTATATAAATATGAATCTATCTATGCTTTAAATTTCATTAAAATCTGTCAGATAGCTTCGGAGAGCAGAAATTGCTCCTTCCCACCCCTCGTGGTCCTATTTTTTATAAAAATGTATAGCTTATGTGAAGTTTTACATAGGTACTGCTGATGTTACGGACAAATTTATTTTAAATATCATAAATAATATGTACATAGTCCCATACCCGCCTAGTGACAAAACACATTTTTGGTAATTTTTTTTTTTTTTTTTTTTTCATTTTTACACAGAAGTGCCAAAAATACTGAAGGTATTTATTTAAACATGGATATTTTATTTGTGTGGCAGATAACCAAAACACATTCATGGGTATTGAATAACATCTGCATAATATTCATGTATTTTTGTTTACTGAATGTGGTTGCGTGAAGATATTGCCGTACACAAGTATAAGTAATAACCATACTTTTTGCGTTATAAATATGTGTATACACAATAACGAAAAGCGTGGGTAAATACCTCTGTATATTATTCTTATGGGTACTTGTTGTCATTCTCTGATGCATACACGGTTTTTTTCAAGGAATCAAGCCAAAAAAAACCTGCCCTGTTCATAATTTTATTTTAAATGCTGAAAAAAAGCTTTTAAAACACTTTCAGTTTGTGTTGCCTTGTTACGGAATTTACGATGCAACTGCATCTATAAGATACAAATTTGGTATTATAACATCGGATGAATAACAATTAAGAAATATTTATTTTAGATTTTGTTACTTTTTATTTCAGTTTGTTGCTTTGTCGGCTTTGTGTAGGTATTACTTGCAAGGTAATTTAAAATTATTTTTTTTTTTTTTTTATTGAAAACAAAGTTGGCACTAACTTTTAGATTTTGTAAGCAATTTGTTAAATAAACTCAACGGCTTTAACTTTAGAATACAGAAATTATAGTAAAACGTTCTAAAGTACAGAAAAAATTGAAAAAAAAAAAAAAGCAAAGTTTTCATTTTAAAAATATATTGTTCTCATTTCGACAACATGCTCTTTTCATTTTGACAACATTGTTTTATAGTTTGTTTTATAGCCACCTATTTTGTTGTATTAACACCATGTTGTTATCATTTCAACGACGTTCATTGTAAAAATAAATAATCAATTGCGAATTAATCCAATTAAAAAAAGTGGTATTGTATATACTTATTTTTTTTATTTCATAGTTAAATATTTTCAACAATAACGTACAAAATACATAATTAATTATGCAGTTTGTTAGTCGAATAAAATAAATAATAATTTTCTAATGATTATCTGACGAGTAACAATAGCACGCTCGTCTTTTAATCTAGGAATGTTACCATGCTAGTCCTAAAACAATATTTTAATGATATTTAAAGAGTACAAAAACAATAATGTTACACTTTGTTTATTTTTCGTCAAACCATTAACGAATGAATCTTTTGCGACTCTCTGTATGAGGCATTACGGTGGCCGTTAAAATCAAAAGTTGGATTTATTTAGGTCTCACTAGCCAATTTGGTGGGTATTGATAAAAAAACAACTCAAAAATTTTTAGGACGATCGGCGAAGGCTAAGCCGTCCCTTAAGCCCACCAAAGTTGGAGAAAAATTATAATTAACATGAAATCTGACTTTTATGTTTAATAACTTAGAAAATATTAATTTTGTAGAAAATTTGTTCACAAGTTTTTCTTTATCTCTTATTAAACAAAATAAACTTAAAATATCGAATAAGCCACTAAAAAATCAAATTTTTAATTCATTAAAGAAACGCATTTTCTATGAATAAATTTTTTTGAAAAACATTTTTATTATTTACTAGCTTAACCCGGTGCGCTTCGCAACACTGCTTTAACCACTTTATCGATTGAGAGATATTTAATATATGCATCCTATGGAAGGTATTTCTCCCCTGCGCCTACCCGCTTTATTTTTATATTTAAAAGTGTAGTATACCATAAGAGTGACTTTTAAAAAGTTTGAACATTCTTACTATAACAGTTCTTAAGATATGCGATATTAAACATTGGCGTCCTATGGGGAAAACACTTCCCCCGCTTATATTTTATTTCAATTTTGGGGCTCAGAAGATCCTACTACCAAAAGTTCAACAAAATGCTTGCAGCGGCTCTTATTAATATTTCTATCTATGAGGGGAACTGCTCCTCCTCTGTCTACCCCGCCCATTACTATATTGAAATTTAAAGTTTGCCATAATAGTAGTTTTAACTACGTTTGAAGACTCGCCCTTTAATAGTTCTTCAGTTGAGCGATATTTAATATATACATCCTATGAGAGGTATTCCCCCCTGCCCCTATCCGCTTTATTTTTATTTTCAATAGTGTAGTATACCATATTAGTGACTTCTACAAAGTTTGAACATTCTCCCTATAACAGTTCTTAAGATATGCGATATTAAACATTGGCGTCCTATGGGGAAAACCACTTCCCCCACTACTACTTTATTTCAATTTTGGGACTCAAAAGATCCTACTACCAAAATTTCAACAAAATGCGTGCAGTGGCTCGCTCTTATTAATATTTCTATCTATGAGGGGTACTGCTCCTCCCCTGTCTCTCCCGCCCATTTTTATATTGAAATTTATAGTTTACTATAATAGTAGCTTTAACCACGTTTTAAGACTCTCCCTTTAAAAGTTCTTCAGTTGAGCGATATTTAATGTATGCATCCTATGGGAGGGATTTCCCCCCCTGCGCCTACCCGCTTTATTTTTATTTTCAAAAGTGTAGTAGTAGTGACTTCTAGAAAGTTTGAACATTCTCACTATTACAGTTCTTAAGATATGCGATGTTAAACATTGGCGTCCTATGGGGGATTCCAATACCCCCGCTGCTATTTTATTTCAATTTCGGGGCTCAGAAGATCCTACTACAAGAAGTTCAGCAAAATGCGTCCAGCGGCTCTTAAGATATGCGATAATTAATATTGGCATTCTATGGGGGGTACCAATTCCCCTGCCCCTATCGAAAAAATTAGTAGCCTATTTTATTTTTAGGGCTGACGTGATGTTACTGTAAAAATTTCAGGAAAATCGGTTCAGTAGTTTCGGAGTCTATAAGCCAACAAACAAACAAACACACAAACAAACATACAAACATTTTTCATTTTTATATATATAGATTAAAAAAAAACCGACCAGCCGGGCACCTGGCGTTTTACCCTAATTCTGGTACGCTGAATTCAGTGGTGCTTACCGTTTTTTAGGTAAGCTCTTGTTTGTCAAAATTTCGAAAACGGAGGAGGTTGCACAGCGTAACTCAAAAACGGTTTAGTTTATAAAATAAACTAAAAAACGAAATTCCACAATAGTATTACCTTTAACCATTGTTATAACATGCATAGTCGTTTTAGAAATCAATTTTTTTTGGCAATGGGGATAAAACAAGGTTGGTCATACTTTTGACCCAACTAAGGGCAATATTGACGCTGCAGTGGCCAAATTTAAGAATTATATTAAACCGGCATATTTGTATTGGAGCCCCCCTAAAGGGTGGAGATACAAGGCAATTATGTTTTAAGAAAATGTTAAGCACAAAAAACTAATGAAGGTCCGTCATATATTTAATCCCCCTTGGGGCGATTCCTTGGCAGTTCTGGGGCTTTTTCTTCAATATATTTCTAGTCTGTGTTGACAATTTTATTTGAGAGCCCCCTTAAAGAATAAAGAAAGCGTGCAGGTATGTTACAGGGATGATAAATGAGAAAACCAATATCGTACTTACGAACTTCTACAATCGTACTTTTTCGACCCCAATAGTAATAAATATATTTTTTTTTACAAAAGAAAAAGACTTTTGTTTCGGTTACACTTGAAACCATTGGTACATACGGTCTATTTCGTTCCTTTGTTTTTATAATATTTTGCCATGAAGCCTTATATGCTGCCGCTGATACTTGATTTAGAATGTAGCATATGCAATCGTCCAATGATCAAGTGCAAAAATCTATTCACTATAACGAAGTTTAGTGTTTGGTGCAAATGGTCTTGCAAAGAGCAAATGCAAAATATCATAGCTGTTTTGTTAAATACAACAACAACATACACAGAGTTTATTTCAGATTTCATAAAAACGCTACGAAATTCTGCATTTGCACTTTGGCAAAACCATTTGCACCAAAGACTGAAATCAGTTTATATTCATTGGACAGTAAATACGAGTTGCCATTTTATATCAATTATAAATATTTAGGTTTGAAAAATTTGGAAATAGTACCAAATAAGTCACGGTGGTACCACCGTACTTTTTGGCTTTGAATTGTATCAAAAAAGTACAATTGCATCAACTTTATCAACCGTGGTACGTTAGAAACAAATAATATGCGTTTGACTATTTTTTTTTAAGCAAACCCACACAAACACAAATATTAAAGCTGAATTGACGTGTGTAAGAAAAAACAGTTTACTTTTTATTTTAATTAGGTTTTGTTCAATATGAGTTTTAGAGAATACTTGATAAGGCAAAAGTTGTTGGAAACTTTACTAACAACAACTTCTTAGAAAACGATTTTTATGTAAAACTAATATTTTCCTAAATATAAGTCATACAAGTCGGACTTTACGATTTTTCTCAAACTTTGGCGGGCTTGAGGGACGGCTTAGCCTTCGCCGATCGTCCTAAAAATTTTTTGAGTTGTTTTTTTATCAATACCCACCGAATTGGGGGGTTAGAGCATGGAAAAATAGAAAAAAAATTTGATCCATACAGTTAACGACCACCCTAATGAGGCATATAACAAAAACTGAGCTCATTAAATAAGAGCGTTTTTTTTAAACATGAAAATTGTATTGCCAATAAAATTTTAATAAAACAAACCAAACTAAGGATCTGTCAAATAAGATTTTCCAACCGGGTGGTCAGTTTGTTTCTTATTAATTGTATGAAAATGGGAATTTTCGACGTGAAAAAGACGCTTGACGCTCTTATTTAGGTTATTCAGTTTTACGGCTGATCATTTCACAAGTCGTAAGATAGTGCCTACATGAGTCTGAAAGACTCGTGAGATAATCTATAAACACATTTTAAACGACTCCCTCTACGATTAATATAAGCGGCTTTCGCTGTGTTATAGAATTATATCACAGAGAAACCAGTTTGTTTGACAGTTTTTCCCATGAGAGAATTCTTCTTCGATTAAAAAATGCGAGATTCCCAGTAGATTGAAAATAAAAGCTGGGATGCAGGGTTACCGTTGGAAATTTTCGAAAAGGGTCACAAAAAGGGTATTTCCCAGAAAAAGGGGTCAAAAAAAGGGTATTTCAATAAAAAAAAGGGTCAAGTTTTTTATTAGCAGTATTTCCCATTTTAATGAACATAATAAGATCAAGTTTTTTTATAAGCAAACAAACAAATAATATTTCAGGTAGGAAGAGCTCAAAAAACTTAATTATTTTATCAAATAGAAACTGGGAATTATTTCCTTCCGAAGGTAACTTTATATTATATTCAACATTTTTCATTTTTCGAATTTATTCTATGAGCTAAATTTCAGTTATGTATTTTATAAAGCTTTTTTGTAATAGTTCTATTCCTAAAATTTTTCAGAAATGACTTTATACACTACCAGACTATTATATTGTATTTTCTTTTTACATTTTACCTTAGCCTTCCGTTGGAAAGCAATGAGGTATATTGAATGTACAGAAAAATTTACAATTATTAGACACCAGCAGAATGTAAAGCGAAAAATGAAAAATGTTGAATATAATATAAAGTTACCTTCGGAAGGAAATTATTCCCAGTTTCTATTTGTTAAAATAGTTGAGTTAAATACATTCAATTTATAAAGTAACACTATCCAGTGAGACACAAAGAATGCTGACGACGGCCGTAGCGGGCCAGAAAATGCATTACATTCTGCTGGTGTCTAATAATTGTAAATTTTTCTGTACATTCAATATACCTCATTGCTTTCCAACGGAAGGCTAAGGTAAAATGTAAAAAGAAAATACAATATAATAGTCTGGTAGTGTATAAAGTCATTTCTGAAAAATTTTAGGAATAGAACTATTACAAAAAAGCTTTATAAAATACATAACTGAAATTTAGCTCATAGAATAAATTCGAAAAAGAAAAATGTTGAATTTAATTATTTTATGAAATGCTCTGTCCGTTTTTAAACACCTGACAAAATGTTTATTCTTTATCATTATACATAGCTAATTTTTTAATATTTTTTATATAATTTTCCGATTTAGTGATGTCAAAAAATTTTAGTGTTTGTTTTAAATTTTGCAATCGTTCGCAAATTGTAACCATTTTCTCGATTAAAGCGATTTTTTCCTGTAAGTGTCAGATTTTTTAAAGCTTTTACGATTTTTAATAAATATAAGACTTTGCTATCATACCGCTGTTACCAAATATATGGGAATTTCCGCTAATTTAGCAATTTTTACCTCTTGTTTTCATTCCTGTTAGGGCACTCTCAACACTGTCGATTCAAAAGAAGGCGAAAAATTAATACCTTTTGCCATTATTAAGGGTGAATTTTTTTGAATAAAACATGCTACTCTTTAAGATAGCAAAACACCAAATTGCATTTTTTTAATAAAATGTAACATTTTTGTTTTGAAAAGAAACCACCGTAAAAAATAACAAATATTTATATGAGTTATGTTTGCTTTTAGGGAAATTGTCCTTTACTATCAAAAATCAAGGAGAAGAAAGCATGGAATTGTAAGTTTATACTTGAGTCTGTTCCATATCAAGCAATGCTTATTTCGAAAACATTTGTTTAGCACTTCTGTTCCGCAGTGTTGACAAAAAACAAAATGTGAGAGCTATTTCCATAAAAGGGTCAAAAAGTGTCACAGAATAGGTGATAATGATACAAAAGTATAATTTAAAAAAAGGGTCATAAAAGGTATCAGCACCGTCGAAAAAGGGTCAAATTGATACTTTAGTATCACAACGGTAACGCTGCTGGGATGTATTCCAATTTTTGTTTTATTTTGTTTTCGAAAATTTCATTTGAAAACACAAAAACAATTTCATTTTATCAGGCCTGTTCTGAAAATCGCTTTAATTCAAATCACGTGCTTTCAATCACATGTAGCTTTTAAAATCACACGTGTGGTGTTTTGGTGTTCCGTTTTTTGTGTGTCTCGGTGTGATTCTCAATTGCCGAAAGCACGCCGAGAAACACAAAAACGTCGTGATTTTCAGAACACCACAATCAAACGTTTAAGAAAAACGCATGATTTGAAATCACGTAATTTTCAGAACACGCCTGTATCCTTTTCTAAGACAATACGATCACAACCGGCGCACATGGAGGGCCTAAGGCGGTAATTTCATGGATTTATTAACAAAAAAAAGTTTAATTACCGTGAAAACTTAAAATATGTAACGATGGTTTTGTAGTGACGCGTTAAAATTGAACATTGTGAGGTAAAAGTGAAAAATTTGGCAGAAAAAAGCTTAAAACTTTGCCTTATTAAATCTTATTTACTACAAGTAATTTTGAAAAATTAATAAATCTAACAACGCAACCACAAAGTTCAAATTTTTTAATCATTTGCTTAAATTTGTAAAAAAAAAATTGTTTGTAGAACAGCTTTGAATTTTTTATGGGATTTTTTTCAGTTTAAGTGGACATAAAGTTATTAATTGGGCTCGATTAAGAAAAGATTTACTGCCGTATTCATAAAAAATAAAATAAGTTTGAAATGTGTTTTAAACCAAAATTTTCATACAAATTTTTCTTAAAATACATTTGAAATCCATTTTAATTTTTTATGAATACGGGGGTTAAACTTTATTTTAAAGATTGAACAATTGAGCGTTTTTAAGAAAAAATAATGCTGCGCATCGGTATGCCTAAGATTTTATGTACGAATTAAGCTGGAGGTCCACACCACGCTTTTAATTTGGCATCACCACAACTAAAAATAAAATTGTGTTTGTCCAAATCAGCTTATTTGTTCGATCGCTACTTGTGACGCTAACAAAAGTAGAAAGTAAACCTACTTTTCACATTCAAAGCCTCAAGACGTCCAACGTCCAAAATTGTGTTTGTCCAAATTAGCTCATTTGTTCGATCGCTACTTGTGACGCTAACAAAAGTAGAAAGTAAACCTTCTTTTCGCATTCAAAGCCTCAAAACGTCCAACGTCCAAAATTGTGTTTGTCCAAATCAGCTCATTTGTTCGATCGCTACTTGTGACGTTAACAAAAGTAGACAGTAAACCTACTTTTCGCATTCAAAGCCACAAGACGACCAACGCGTATGTGCATGTAACTTGCTGCAATAAACAACATAGATTCTACTTTTCTGATTAATAATTTTTTGGTATGGGAGTAACCGTTTCCCCCTCTTTTAGCACTAAGATTTTGTTGGAATATCCCAACAAACACGAAGTCAAACCTTTGATATGAAATGACTTTGTCATTTGACATCAAACACAATTCTCAAACGTTTTTCAATTGTTTGATTTAACATTTAAATTCAAATTGATAATGATTTGAAAATAAACATTTGATATCAAATGTTTTATCAATTTGATGTCAAATGTTTGTCAAATGTTAAATCAAATCAAAAATAAACTTGGCAATACTAAAGCGAAAAATAAATGTAATCATTAAAAATGGCGATTAAAGTTAAATTTTTTACTTTTCGGTTACATGTGTTTTACTATTAAAAATAAATTTTAATATAAAGTGAACAGCTTATTTCTTGTGAAAAATTAAAATTATTTGTGAGTAATTTCAATGATTAAAAATACGAAAAAAAGGAAAATAAAACGGGAAAGTGAAGAAAGTTTGTTGAACGCTCGCGGTGCTACAATCCTCAAAATAAAAGGGAGCCAAGTAGTTTGTCTTTCCAAGAATTAGAGGACATTATTTATGGTGCCGAATGTTTATCTCACAGTTTATTTAAATAAATAATAAATTTATATTAAAAAAAATAAAATATATTTATTTATATTCCACATTGTATTATAATCCACATTTGAAAAACATTTGAGAATTACGTTTGAAAGCAAGTTGAAAATAAAGGCATTTTTCAATTTGAAAATAATTTCCCCTTTCTGTTGAGAACGCTATGATTTTCAAATGATTTTCAAATCATTATCAAACGTGTGTCGTTTGAGAAAACGTTTGATTTCAAATCATTTTCAATTTGAAATCAAGCCTTCGTGTTTGTTGGGATGCAGTTTGTTCTTAGAGTTACACATACATATGAAATTTATGGTGTATTCTTTTCTGACAAAAATGTTCCATGTATGCTACCATTCGCGCCGGTTTTTGTTCTATTCTAAAAATATATGCAAAAATGTGAAAAGTTGTCGTTTTCCTTTCTAAATTCGTTGCAAAAATAAATGGCAAATTTGTTGCATTTCTTACCCGCAGTTACAACTGAGTGTGAGACAACACCCTTTTTGCATCTGCGTAAAGTACTTTTTTATGCAAGCAAGTATTTTTTTTTTAAGTTTTTTCTTGTGTTTGCGTACATTTTGCGTTATATTGTGATTTTTATTTATATTGTGATGGATATAAAAACTTTATGTTTTTTTGTTTGTTTTACTTTTATTTAATAATTATATTTTTTTTTTGTCGCAAACTTTTTAACAACAGCTGACATTACATATTTAAAATCAGTGCTGTTAACGCTTATGGAATTCAAAGAAAATTTAATGTTGAAAATTGCTACAAGCGTGGTGAATATCGCTTTTAGTACAAACTTTGGATTCAATATTTAACACGCTAAATACACATTAGTGTTGAGTGTAAAACGTAGCTACATATTATTTTGTTCCATTGTAATTTAGAAAAATGTATCACTTTGTGAGGGTACGTGTAACCTGTTAAATATATTACACAAATATAATGCATTATTATTTTTTTAGAAAAGAAAACACCATTAGTGTGCCTCACTATTGTAGTTGAGGAGATATGAATTAATTCGCGAAAAAAACGCCCCAGTGTGCGGCATATGAAAAGGAATTAAATCTAAGTTAGCGTACGATGTAGATACGCTTTTACGTGAGATATTAAATGTTTTAATTTGACAACGTATTTATTAACGTCGTACGCTACTACGGTGAAATTTTTTTCTTACGGTCATTTAAAATTTATTTTCATACCAACATTTACAATATTTATACAAAAATGTTTGCTTAAATTGTTGTTTTTTTATTATTATTTTTGTTTATATTTTCTTATTCATTGTTGTTTGTTTATTAAAATTTTGCACGTTGTTTTAAAAAAAAAAACGTATTTTATGTGTTCGGTTAAGGGTTTCTTATTCCCGGGATTCCTTGTAATTAATATTGTTTAAATAACATTAATTGTTGCTTTATTTATTGAAAAAAAAAAAAAAAAAATTTGTGGTTTGCATTGTTTGCGAGATCTTAATTTTTAACAGATGTCGCACAGAAAGAAAAATACCCGGGAGTTTTATTTACTTTTCTTAAGTACGAGTCGTACTCAAAAATTCAAGTACGAATAACATTAAAACGTACTTAAAACAATACTAAATGAGATTACTTTCGAAAATAAATACCGGAACTTCTTAAAATAAGTAAAAATTTCTTAAACCATGTAAAAAAAAGATTAAACTTTTGGTTGGTAGTGCCACTCTGAGAGTAAAATTACAAAGTGAGCGTTTAACTCTGATTGAAGTTATCAAAGTTTGTTGGAAACACTACAACAACACCACACAAGTAGTTAAACACGATTTGCTTGCTGTGTAGAAACAACTAAAACAGCAGAACAGACGAAAACACATTATTTTCATGTTTGAAAAGTAGAATTGATAACTCTTGCTTCTCATTTAGTTTATATTTTCAGTTATGTATGTACATTTAGATTTTAAAGTAAAAGCCAAATCGGAAAGGGTGCTGGTGTTTTATAATTAAAATTCTGTAAAGTCTAAAATGGGTAAGTAAATCAATCATAATAAAATGATCCTTCTAATTTCACTTGATCAAGCGCATTTTGAGATTGATTCATTCTTAGTTTTACTAAAATCAATCTCATTTTCGGAATTTCAAGTACGAATTCGGGATTGAATAGGGATCATTTAAGTATTTCGCGATTGAATATCCGTATTTAAATCAATCTTTCTGTACTTGATGCAAGAAAATCCGTACTCACCGTACTATTAAAACCGCTTCGGATTGGTTTGAGTATGGATGGATTGATTTTTCTTTTGAGTGCACTTACCTTTCGTTTTGTTCTGAAATTTCTGACATCGTCACAGAATCTTGCAAAATGCTTTCTTCTTTTATTTTCTTCCGAAAGCCAAGATTGAAATCTAAGAGATACATATGTTTGAACTGACATCTTCTTATATTTGGTTAAAATTGGGAAAATTTAAGTCATATCAAGAAATAACCATAACTTTATTTCATTATGTTCAACACCCTGTAATGTTTTGGCTGGCCGTTATTTCGAATAGTAAGTCTATTCGACTTCCTATTCAAGTCTTCCTTCAAAATCGTCGTTTTTTTTTAATTTTCCGATAGTTTGCTTTAATTCAATTAGTGTGCCTTAGTAAGCTAGTTGGTAGTGAGCTAGTCTATGAGTGCAAGGGTAGCGACTTCGAATCCCGGCAGAGACTCTTACCTGTTTCACTCTACAATGGGCTATAGGTTTACCCCAATACAAAATTAAGCTTTAAACATAGCAGGCTTGTAAGGGAGAAATGTAAGAGTTTCGCTTACCATCTCGCTTACGGAAGGCATGAATTTTATATGGTGAGTTCCCACTTTGAAGCAATACATTCTTGACACGTAGCTATCAGCTTTACACACTGAATGCTATTGTACAGTTATTTTTTAGTATTCTGCCTTACAAACCTGCTTCACAGTAAGGAAATGCCGTGGCACTTGAAATGGTATTTTTCTTCTTTTTTAAAACTTGTTTAGAGTTACTTCACTTTCTCTACTGGGGAGGGGGGGGGTGCTTTAAAACCATGGTAGATAAGTCCATGATGGCATTATTGCTCAACTGAATGGGAGATAAAGCCATAATGACCTTATTGCCCAATCATTGAGAGGTAAGGTCATATTTAAAATTTTGCGGAAAGGGGATATAGCCATAATTTTTTTTCGCAAATGAGAGATAAAGCCATATTTTTTCAGAAAATTGTTATACATGGTGTAAAAATTCTGTAAAAGGGAAAATACTTAGTTATCATTGAAAAACATTTTTTTATTCTTGTGACGCACGCAGTAAAACTTTATTCAGCGAAGCCACTTGCCGCGTCCTATTGGAGGAAAAAACCCCTAAGCACTGCCGCAGGCCGTCACGCAGAAAAACTTTAGTATGCGAAGCCAGATTTCAATACTTAACTTTAGTGTCTCCGGAACTGAAATGAGAGATAAACCCATTTTCTAATATTGCTAATGTGAGCTAAGGCTTTATCTCCCATTCAAATGAAAAAAAAAAACAAAAACGGCTTTATCTCCCTATTGAATGAGAGATAAAGCCATCATGGCCTTATCTACCATGGTATTAAAGCTCCCCCCAACCCCTCTACTGCATCTCTGTATTTTTTGTTGCGTAGCGCATAATTATGCACTTATTTTTTTTAACTTTCCATTAGTGCTTCGCAAAATTATACAATTTTTTTTGAGACGATACTATTGATCAATTATCCTCCAGGGCAAGTTAGATATAGTCATACCTGGAATCCGGCAAAGGATCAAAATGATGAGCCTCCTGAAGTCTTCGTGATTTCTTGATACCTCAGGCTGACCAGTGTTCCTTCCTATATGGTACAACGGGAGTCAGTAGCCCCCGGTGCGACCACCGTTAGCATGATTCTTGTTGGTAGTCTTTCAGGATTATTCTCTTTGCGAAATCCTTACCCATCTGATAATGAAAAAGGGATTCTTTCTGGGAGCTACCTACATTCCTGAAAATTCCAACAAAGGGCTGATGTTTCACCACTTTTGGGAGAGTTCGGTCTGAGGGATGACTCCACATATATGCTGTTGCTATTCAACAGGATCTGCTGGCATTTTCCGAAGGCATTGGGTGTAATTTAAAATTTTTACTTCAGATACCCAAATAAAATCAAGATTCGATATCACTGATGACATTTATTTCGTTTTAAATGTGGTTGATAAAAAAATCCACAGTCTTCTGAACCAAAGTCTCGGTTCCTTTTTAAGAGAAAACTTCAATCATTTAATATATACTTTCAAAAGTTCGATAAAAAATGTCGCAAGATGGACTCTTAGATTTGGATAAAGATGGCTGTCATAGTGATTTAGAACCTGAGTTCTGTTAAAAAAAGTTATTCAAACTAAAAACGAGCCTGTGGGAAGAAATTTTTTCAATATTCCATAATATACAGCCCAATTATAAATAAAAATTCCCCGGGAGTTTTTTCTCTTTTCCCATTTTTATACCCTTCACCGAAGGTAAGAGGGTATATATAATTTTGTCATTCCGTTTGTATGTTCCACAATATTGATCATACACCCTATAATGTATATATATTCTGGGTCCTTATGAAAAGCGAAGTTCAAATCCGGTTGTCCGTCTGTCCGTCTGTCCGTGTGTATGTTGAAATGGGTTTTCCAAAAACCCCAGAAATGATGTGGACTAGGTTGATGTATGTTTATATCACATATACTCCGTTTAAGTTTGCTATTGAATTTCAGCCAGATCGGTCCAAAAATGACGGAGATATGAGCAAAAAACCACGACTGCCTCTGATTTTGCCCAAAAATCCCTTGTTGTTGTTGTATTTTTATACCCTTCACCGAAGGTAAGAGGGTATATATAACTTTGTCATTCCGTTTGTATGTTCCACAATATTGATCCTACACCCTATAATGTATATATATTCTGGGTCCTTATGAAAAGCGAAGTTCAAATCCGGTTGTCCGTCTGTCCGTCTGTCCGTCTGTCCGTGTGTATGTTGAAATGGGTTTTCCAAAAACCCCAGAAATGATGTGGACTAGGTTGATGTATGTTTATATCACATATACTCCGTTTAAGTTTGCTATTGAATTTCAGCCAGATCGGTCCAAAAATGACGGAGATATGAGCAAAAAACCACGACTGCCTCTGATTTTGCCCAAAAATCCCTTGTTGTTGTTGTATTTTTTTATTTCTGTATATCTTGAGAACGACAAGAGCCAAAGTTTCTAAATTTGGTACAAACATTTAGATTATGCAGATACAGTATCCCACAAAATGCGGGCGGGATTGGAGAAGTGGGCGTGGTACCTCCCGTACAAAAATTATTAAAAATTGTAGAAAAACCTGAAACACTCGGGAAAATCGGTTCAGATACGAAAAAGTTATGACCAAAATATAATTTTTTTTTTCGGGAACCATAGATCTTCCCGAGTCCAAGTTTTATAATCAAAATAACTGGCAAATTTCTTCTTTAACACGTCGATATATAAATCTGTCAAATCGGTTAAGAAATAGCAGAGTTATGACCAAAATACTGCAATCCCAAAAATTACTTTTTTTATAATTAAGTTTGTTTAAATATGTATACATATATGTAAGTATATATATATATACCTATAACCCAATTTAATGGTAATATTATTCTTAAGCACGTTGGTATATAAATCTGCTAAATCGGTTAAAAATGGTTAAGTTATGGGCAAAATACTCAAAAAAAGCACTAAAAAACATTAAAATTTTTATTATAAAAACTAAAATTTTAGAGCTGTAATATGACCTATTCATACGTTTTAGATATCAAAATATCGGAAAATCGGGGAAAAAAATGATATGGCAAATATATAGCTTTTTTTAAATACCTATTTTCGGGAACCATAGATCTTCCCGACTCCAAGTTTTATTACCAAAGTAAATGGTAATTTTATACTTTAAGATGTCGGTATAAAAATCTGTCAAATCTGTTACAAATTGGCCGAGTTATGACCAAATTCTAAAATTTGATCAAAACTAAACTAACTATACTTAAACTCTTAATATATTTAATAGCACGCAAGCATGTGCAAATAATTAAATAAAGCTAAACAATACATATTATATAATATACATGTATATATACATATATTTAGATATCCATATATATAAACTTCTGTTCTTTCCAAACCATGGTGAAGGGTTTATAAGATTCGGCATAGCCGAATATAGCCCTCTTACTTGTTTCTATTTAAATTCAATTGTTAAAATTGGAGAAACGAATTTATTCCTGGGGAATTTTTATTCATAGGCACCGCGCCTGTTCTTGACGAAATGCATTGCAGCCGTCCAATTTTGATCTTCTTTTTCGAGCATTTCTGGCTGCATGTCACCAATTAAATGAACAATGTTGAACTCCAAGACGTCAATTGTTGCCGGTTTATCATCATAAACCAGTGACTTCACAGCCCTACGAAAAACAATCAAGAAGTTTCACATCACACGGCCTTGAAATCTAATTGACAGTTTATTTTCTCTAAATCAACACATCGCCTTCATTTTAAAAAATTAGTTGCGTCATTTAAATCATGAAGTCGCCTATAAGTTGCGAAAATCGATGGATGATTTTCAAAGTAAATTTGACAGCTAACTTTTCGTGAGCTCTATCGGGCGTAAAAAACACCAATTAGGAAGGAATGGCAATGAGAATTTTGAACCTTCTCTAGATATATGCTACCAAATGTGGAAGTTAAACTCATTATTTTAGCAGTTTTATTTTATGTTATATAAATAGTTTTTAAATCTTTAATCTTATTTTTGTTAATTTATTTTTTTTAGTTACAATTGACTAATATTAATCTTCTTTAAATGAGTTTGTTGTGTTTTGCTTCTTATTAAATGTCTTTTTATTAAATAAAACTTCAATTTTATATCAGCTGTAATTTCATATAAATCGGGTAATTTTCTTCATCTGAAGTGTAATTTTGAATTGTGCTGGTGTTAACACTGCCCAGTGTTAAAGATACACCATGTGGTAAGGCCAAATTGCTGGTGTTCATGTTAATCTGTTTCCACATCTGTATTTGTAATTCTTAACAAATAAAATAAAAACCAGTTATTGCCCTTTGTTCGATTGGCAATAAGAAGCATTGGCCCTCACAAAACTTCAATTTATTTTACGATGTGGCAAGAAGAACTCCGAGAAAATTTAAAAAAAAATCCGGGATTTTTTTTAACAAGAACCCTAATTTGTGTATATTTTTAACGTGTTGGTAATTACAGTTATTAAAATAAAGAATTCTTTCTAGCTTATTTAAGGAAAGGCGCGCTTTCATGTTACTTTTATAATGGAAAAAATGTTTGTATTTACTTGTATTTAGTCTACAAATGAAAACTAAAATAAACACAAACTCACAAATCCATATTGCAAATAATAATTTATGAATGAATGAAATTACATGGCAAAACGTCACTTTCGTTTTCAGTTTTATGTCTACAAGTTATTTTTACTACATAAAAAATAAAATTGCATAGAAAAGGCGGGGGCGGCTTGTAGCAGAAGAAATAACGTTTATATTATTTAAGTAAAATAAAAAAAATTAGAACAAATTTTAAGTCACATGCTGGGTAGTCAATCTGGTGCTACGGAATTCAGTAATAGGACACTGCTTAAGGCTCCAATATTGAAAAAAAAATTAAAGCCGCCAAAATGAACTAATTTGAAAAATAACAGCCACTTAATGGTATGTTTAAAACACAAATATTCACAAGGATCTCACTGTGGCACTAGTTAAAACTATGATCCCGTAATATGCAGTAAAATGTTTAAAAAGGTTTGAATTGCACCTAAATCCACTAGCTGGAAATTTTTAAATGATGGTAGACGCACTCGCTTAAGGAAAAGCGATACTGTATTACTAATCCAATTATAAGAGCGCTAAACACCTTAATATGTGAACATAAATCGTGATGGGAAACATTTTCGGCCTGCACTGACGGGACATGCTCTGTCTGGGTAACGTAAATCTTGTGACCCCCTTCGTTAATACGCTTCTGCTATTTGTTTTGATTTTGAATAAAAATGTTTACATTTTCGGCTTTTTAATTTATTGTTTAAATGATAATATAATTTGCTCAAATTAAATTAAAATAGTTAAAATGGATAATCATTCAGGAAAGCACCATCGACGACTGCTGACTATTGACGTCAGCAGTCGTCGATGGCTGCGAGTGTAAGACGGCAAATCCATCTGAGGAGATCGGGTGGTTGCGATCGAAACATGTCATGGTAACCTGCCGGCCGGGGTTCGAGCCCCAGCCACGTCAAGAATGAAAGATTATCAATAACAGGCTGAGTTCCTAAACATCATAATACTTTGCAGTCAAAGTCAAAAAAGTATCATAGAGTTTAACTATATCTAGTTTGATTATTGTGTACGCATCGATATTGTTTTTAGTGAACTTTGGTACAGATAACATTGTAAAATTTTTCACGGTTGCTTGGTAGAAAGCACTTAAAAAAGCGAGTTGCTTTGCAACTGATGTTTTGGAACTCACCCACAATTTTAATTAATTTTCATGTTGTAAAATTCCTTTCTTCATAAAAATAATTTAATGAAAAATTAAAATTCATGAACTTAAGCCTAATTGAAAATATTAAAAATTTGGATTAAAAACCATAAATAGTTCAACAAAATAACCACAATACTAACTAAAGTTAAAAATATTTTGAAAACAACTGTTAAAGCAAAGGCTATATCGTTAGCTAAAATGAAAAAAGACATACCTAGCAAAAAATTCAAAATCTAGTTTTTGATTGATTATTATGAATACTATTAAACTACAAGTCTTTGCAAACTCTTACACTTCTGCGATCGAAAATGACATTGTTGTTAACAAAAAAACAAAGGGACGTAACCACAAGTGTATTTACTTGATACATACAAAACGACGTAATAACGCATTTTTTCTAACAAAATATAATCAAACGGGTTTCAATGACGCCTTATGAATGCATGTTTTTCTCACATCTTTATAGTTTTAATTTTCCAACGTTTTTTTTTCTTCTACTGTAAAATTTTATTTTTGTTAGCTACTCCTTTTTGCATTTTAGCTAACGATATAGATAATAATCTTTGTTAAAAGTATGTCTGTAAAGTATTTTCTTCCAGCGCCACATGAATTTACTACAATTAATAAAAAAAAAATATGTAAAATTATTTGCAAACAGAAATGAATTCATAATTAGAAAAGCAATTATACAATTTAACCACAATAATTTACAGATATGAATAGAAAATATTTATTTAATTTCATAAGAAACCAGATGAACATTTCATAATTATAAGTTAGTAATGTCAGCGCCTACAGTAAAGGGTAGAAAGAAGTGAATTCCAAAAAATTACGTATTTTGAGAAAAAGGCTACCAATGTTTTAATTCGTTACAATTTTCTTGAGTCCAAGAATCTTTTTATCTTAGTTTAGGCAACTTTAAAAATATGTAATTCTATTAAAGCCCTTGTTACACTACATTTTAATTCATTGAGTTGGTATAGAATTGATAGAAAGAAACAGTAAATGTTGGAAAGTATTAAAAATTAAAACACGAATTTTTTTCAGTTTTTCTTTTGTTATTATTTTGTTTATTTTATTAAATGTTGTCAACTTTTTGTTTATGAGAAACATAGAAACAAAACAAACAAAGTGGCTAATCGCTGAATTCGCCCATTAGCCGTAGATTCAGCAGCACTTTTTATATTTCAAGCTTGAAATGTCAATTTTAAGATGAAAACTTTTACATTTGTTTGACATAACTTCATTATTTGTCGATAACTTTTTTAAAATGAATTATGTTATGTCTTATTATCATTTATTATTTAATTTTAAGCTCTATATTTGTTATTTTTTAAGTTTGTTTAAAATTTTATAAATAACTAGCTAACCCGGCAAACGTTGTTTTGCCATATAACTTATTTCTTTCAGATGTTACAGTGTACGCATGCCAAATTTCAGGAAAACCGGTTGATTTGTTAAAAAGATATTGGGAGCGGGAGCTTTTACCTTTCCTACCCTATTTCACATCCTATTCCCTATTTCCTTTTAGATGTTACAGTGTCTGCATGCCATATTTTAAGAAAATCCGTTCATTAGTTTAAAATATATAGGGAAGGGGAGCCTTTACCGCTATTGCCCTATCTCACGCCCTATTCCCTATTTCCTTTCAGATGTTACAGTGTCTGCATGCCAAATTTTAAGAAACCTGGTCGATTAGCTCAAAAGATTGGGGAGAGGGAGCTTTTACCCCTATTGCCCTATTTCACGCCCAAAATAATAAAAATTTAAGGCTATAGCTCTTTGCAGATGCTACACTATTTGCCTGCAAAATTTCAAGAAAATCGGTCGATTTGTTAAGAAGATATAGGGAGGGGGAGCTATTACCCCTCTTGCCCTATTTCACGCCCTATTTTTTCAGATGTTACAGCGGCTGCATGCCAAATGTTAACAAAGCAGGTTGATTAATGCCCTATTTTACGCCCTCTAGCGATATAAAATATACTCTACGACCTATTTTCATACCTAACAAATACACATACAAAATTTCATAAAAATCTGTCATGCCGCTTCGGAGGAGTCCAATATGGACGGCATTTTGTTGATATTTGTATGAGAATATATAGGAAATCTAAATGCCATATCTGCGG
Organism: Pollenia angustigena; assembly: GCA_930367215.1. Lineage (NCBI taxonomy): Eukaryota > Metazoa > Arthropoda > Insecta > Diptera > Polleniidae > Pollenia > Pollenia angustigena. Next base: position 156,881,249 of record OV884059.1, read on the forward strand.
AACCCCTAAGCCGATTTCGAGCAAACTTAACTTAAACCATCTACAGACTATCCCCAACGTACCCTGAAATGGTTGAAATCGGTGGAACAGTTTCTGCAGTTAGTGGTGACATCAAAGTGTACACTTCTTTTATATATATACTTTTTTTAAATTTTTGACAGTTTGCTATTTTTTTTAATACAGCTGAACTCTTTGCACTTGGTAAATTTTTCTATAACATTACACTGTTTACCAAAACTTGTACAATGCATTAAAAATGTAGTGTCATAAGGCCTTAACAAAGAATTTTTCTTTGGAAAATCAATAAATAAGCATATGTATTTCCTACAGAAATTCTACAGAAGTGTTACTACGACTTCTCTAGTTCAATGCTGCTTAAATAGGGATGGGCAAATTAAAAAAATAAATCGATATATATCGAATCGATATTTTTTAAGAGTATCGATATTTATTATTCCAAAAATATCGATACATCGAACGTATTTTGCTGAAACCATTACCAAATTAAAAAATTTAATATATATGCTTATATGCATAAATCTTATTATTTTTCGAAATATATATACCACATATATTGTTCCAAAACCGCATAAAATAAGTCTTTTCAAGTTCGTTTGACTTAACTGTTTTAATTAGAAATCTGCAATGTGAAAACCCCGCTTTTTTCTTAATTCTTCTTCTTCACTTGCAATAAAATTGTTTAATTTTACGTGTTGTATAATTATATCGCCAATGTGGATGTGATATTCGAACGTGGCACAATATATTGGCAGCAATCAAAAGTCTTTTGATTTTTATTGCACAACGAAAAGATAGTAAAATGTGTTGGCAACAGTGTACAATGCTGTTTATGTTATTCCTATAGGTTATGTTCACCTTTTTATTGAATGAATGAAACCATCTTGCGACTTATTGAATAATATAGGACAAAATGGAAATAATATGGTGAATATCATATACAATAATACTGCAAGTGTTTGGGCCGCTTTATAAATGCCAATCATTTTAGATCTTCATATTAGTTTAAAAAAACAAGATGCATGCAGTGATGTCAATTCTTAAAAAAACATATTGTTTGAAAAACGGCTAAAATTTTGAGTTTTTAATGAAGACTGACTTTAAAAATATCGAATTCGATAGTCGCAATTTAAATCGATATATCGGTATTTTAAACTTCACCGAAGGTAAAAGGGTTTTTATAAGTTTATCATTCCGTTTGTCATTTCTCCAATATTCAACCTACCCCTATAAAGTACATATGGATATTCTGGGTGTTTATGAATAGCGAAGTTGATTAAACGTTTATGTTTATATTTATGTATGTTACATGTACTCCTTTAAAGCTTCCTATTAAACTTCAGCCAGATTGGTATATAAATGGCTGAGATGTAAGCGAAAAACAGCGACTGCCTCTAATTATACCCATAAGTTCTGTGTTTTTGTTGTTTCTGTTTCTTCTGTTTATCTGAAGAACGACAAGAGTCAATGTTTCCAAATTACAAGAATTTGTGTTAGCAATGCACAGCATCCAATAAAATTTGGCGGGATTTGAGAAGTAGGCGGGGCACTTCATCACAAGCATCTGGTTTATCAATACACAACACCCGACAAATTTGAGCGGGATTGGAAAAATGGGCGTGGCACATATGTACAATATTTATTTATATCTAAAATACGGTATTTATGTACAGTTATAATCTGTTCTTATCGAACGATGGTAAAGGGTATAGCATTCTAACATGTTTTATATTTACTTTAACATCTTTTTTCTTGAGAGAGAGAGACAGAAAAGAAGAGAAATAATTTCGTAAAGAACATTTTTAACTTGAATGGGCTTAAATTAAATTTTTGTCCGGGCAAAATTTTGATATTAGTTGTGTTGCCAACTATTTAAATGTTTAAGCCAAAGTTAAACTGTACTGCCACATCATACTGTAGGATATTATAAAAGCACAGAGTAAACTTGTGGGAAAAATTTTATATTTATACATTGTTTTGATAAAATTTTCATTAAAATACTTATTAACAAATCCAAATTGAAAAATTTAATATGGCGTTTAACAATCAAAATTTAAAAAAATTGTGTATGAAGTTTAACAAATCAATTTCCCCAGATTTTTTCTGAAATAATATAAAAGCTTTTAGAAGAATCAATTGACTGTTTTTAACTTACAGCCAATCCCACAATGTCACACGTTAACGTTCGCATAGAAAATTACATTTAAAACAAAAACAATTTCTAAAATTTGTTTTTGTTTTAAATGTTATTTTCTATGCGAACGTTAACGTGTGTGGGACTGGCTGTTAGAATTTGTTGATTAAGGCCGGGTTTTTGAGATGTGGATTAAGTTTAAACCTTATTGAACGTACCTGCGGGAAATTTGTGTCAATTGGTCCAACAGACTGGTCCTGGGAGTTGTGAATAGAACAGGTACAAAAAGGACACATGACCAGTGAAAGGAGAACCAATCATGTAACTGGTTTATGAAGAACAAAAAGGTAGAAAAAGTAATGAATTACAGTACAGTCTTCACCGATGATGTGATACATTTGTTTGGGACGTTCTAAAATTTGGCTCTTGAATTTAATTCGAGGACTTGTTTTATTGAAATAATACTACATCGTATTGAAATAATACTACATTTTAGTAACTGTCACTAAACACGTCAATTGAGAATAGATTTGTGACTGGTCAAATGGTGTCAATTGACCACCTCCAATGGCAACCCCATGCAAAAGTGAAAGGTCTTATTCATAGAAAGTGTTAAAACTAGAACCGGTCTCTACCACCAAAGACCTATCACGGGACTACTTTGGTGTCAGTTCGCTTCCCTCTAGGGGTAGTCTGAGACTCGGAATTTTACGGCGAAATGTGATTTTTTTATAATTTCATTAAAGACCAAAATTAAGCAAAACTTAGCTGTTCCGTCAAAATGTTGTATACAAACTTGATAATGACGGCACAAATCTATTTTCAGATTAACCAAACCTAGTTTAGCTGAGATCTCAAAAACCAAGCATAAGCAATTAAAAATATCCCAACAAACCAAAACGATTTAGAAAGAACTTGTAGCAAGTTTAAGCCTAAAGCTTAGAAAAGTGTTGGGATTACTTTTATAAAAGGCTTATAAACATAAATTTAATAATGAAAACTGATCCCTTGCGATAACATTACTTGTATATAATATAATGTAAGCTAAGAAGTCTAATATCAGAACAAGCTTACAGAAAAATAATTTTCTAAACTTTAATAAGTTTGATTACATACTTTACGAGCATTCTGTCTAAATTTATATGGCAAATTTAGAAAAAGCTATTTACTAATATAATATTTGTAAAACTGTAAAAATGTAAAACACTTCACTCTTCGAACCAAACACAAAGACTGAAAACTTTAACTAATAATACAAAATTAAGGAACGAGTATTCTCAAAAACACTTACAAAACTATAGCGAAAATAAGTCTTTTGCAATAATATTTGTTGTCATGTTATGGTAATCTTGTTCTACAACTCATTTACATTTTTCTCTGTTTTGGTCTGTTAGGATATGCGTGAAACCAATACTTATGTTTTACACACGTACATCATACGGTTGCCTTATTTTTAAGATAAATTGTTAGAATAGGTGAATCGTGTTGAAAAAAACTCTCAGTAAAAACAATTTTATCTAAGACTCTAAGCAAAAGTTGCTTAGGGCTAATAATTCAGTGCAAGTTAAACTCAATTTTTAGTTTCAAATGTTTTATACCAGTAAAACTTTAAGTCAGTTAATATAAAAACCATCTCTAAGCGCATAAAATTGAGCGTTTAAACTATTACTTAATACAATCCATATGAATTTGACAACATTTATCGTAGTGCTGCCACACTATTATTTTTTAAACTTCATATAATATATGGGGCACTGATTTACAGCTGTTGAGCTTAAACTACATAAAAGTTTAAGTTTAACTAAACCAGCGTTTAAACCTTTACGGAATTAATCAGGGGGCAAATTACGGCATTCGATATCGATCGAAATTCCCATTTAAATTGTATTGTAATTTCGATCGATATCGAATGCCGTAATTTGGCCCCAGTGTTGTGGTTATTTTGTTGAACTATTTATGGTTTCTAATCCAAATTTTCCAATATTTTCAATTAGGCTAAAGTTCATCAAATTTAATTTTCATTAAATTATTTTTATGAAGAAAGGAATTTTACAACATGAAATAAATTAAAATTTATTGATAATTTTTCATTCTTGACTGAAGCTGTGCTCGAACCCAGGCGTTTTTACGGACAAGTGCGAGTGTTAAACGGAAAGCCCTCTGAAGAGATTGAGTGGTTGCAATCGAAACATGTAAGGGTAACCTGTCCATAAAAACGCCTGGATTCGAGCCCAGCTTCAGTCAAGAATGAAAAATTATCAATAAATTTTAATTAATTTCATGTTGTAAAATTCCTTTCTTCATAAAAATAATTTAATGAAAATTTAATTTGATGAACTTTAGCCTTTACAGAATTATTAGCCATTTAAGACTCCAAACAAACAACTTTTCTGGTAAAATTTGCTTTTACTCTAAGCAACTTTTCCAGTAAAAAGTTTAATAGAGTCAATGGAAAATTTCTAGTTAAAAGTTGTTCAATTGCTTACGTTTTATCTCTATTTATATATAATTTTATAATTGTATTTTTGTTGTTATATCTTAAATTAAATGGCATCAACTGAAATGTCTTCACCTTAGGGATAAGCAAGGATAACTATGAAAAAAGGCAACTTACAAGTATCAACAACTACCACCCTCCTTAAAAAAAACCCAGACAAACACTCCCTTTTTTAAAAGTTCTTGCTAACAAGATACTTAAAAGCCCCTTTCCTCTATTTCTTTATTGTCTTTCACAAGAGTCAATTTGTCTATTTATTTGTTCATTTATTTCGTCTATTTGATGCTGAATTTTTTTCAATTATCACAGTTGTAATTCATCATTAAATAAAAGCTGAACCAACCTTTAGCCATTCACCTTCTCCTCCTCCTCCTCCTCCTCTTCCTTCTATTCCTCTTAAGTTACTAACAAACCTCACCCAGTTTAATGGTTGCTCTAAATAAATTCACTTCAGATGTTGTGTGTGGCTGTAACTAAATAATCCTTATGAGCTTCGCAAGAACAGGGAGTGGTTGCTTACAACGTTTGCTTTGTTTTTTCTTTGCATTTTTCGTTTTTTACGCATTGTTTAGCGGATGCGTGAGCTGTGTATTCGGGGTGGTAGTGACAACATCAAGGATGATACACAAACAACTCTCGTGATGATGATTATCCCAGTAAATGAAAATGGCATTAAAAAAAAATACTTAAATGTACACAACCACAAATTGTTGAGTGACTTTTTGGCTGTTAATGATGACTTTTGGGGGTTTATGCGTGAAATTAAGTAATTAAATGCAAAATGAAAAAGCCAAATAAAAATTATATTTAAGAGGAAATTATAAAAAAAAAACATTTCTGATGTTGAAAGTTCATCAAGATAAATTAAGTTTAGGTGGCGTTTTTGCAGTTAGTGGCGGCCAGGGAGAAAAAGGTCACATAATTTTGTTTAAGAACGCTTTGTTGTAAAATTTATATTATATTTTTCATATACACCAACACCCCGGTTTGCATCGCTTATTAAGACCGGAAAAACTCGACGCAAACTGAAGCAGGATTTTCCATAGATTTGTATTGATTTTCGTTTAATTGGTGCCGGGATTCATAATTTGAGCTGAAAAAATAAGATTTGATTTGATAGACTTTTAAACGGACAATTTTATTTTAGATCTTTAAATAAAGTTAAAGCTTTCTTTTGAGTAATCTTTTGTTTTAAGGGCATTCATCGCTGATTTTGATCTTCAATCCAAATAGTAAGAAGTGTTCCCAATTTTTCTCATTTTTGTAACCTGTTTATGTTGTAACAATGTTCTTATTTCAACAAATTTCTTAATTTTATCAGCGTCGCTAGAACAGCAAATAGATTTTGTTGTAGAAGGGGCTAGTTCAAGGTTTCATTGAACATCAACAGCCTATTCCCCCGATTTAGAACTTGTCAAAATGCCCTGTTTTTGTTCTAAGCTTATTTGCTTTTTTTACTCGTTGCTGCAAAATATTTAAATATAACTTTAATTCAGCAAATGTGATTTGAAACCAGTTGCAATCAACAGACAACCTTCACATACATATTTGCATTAGACTTCAACGGGAAATCCCCTTTTTTCTGTTTAAGGTTTCTACAAACATTTTTATAGGAACGACGCAAATCGAAGCACTAGCGACGCAACTTCGAAGCCATGCGACGCAAAGTGAAATAAAAACGACGCAACTTCGAAATCACAGAAATTTTAAAGAGACGCAACTCCGAAAACGACGCAAACCGAAGAGGCGCAAACCGGGGTATTGGTGTACTTTTTTTTATTTTTAATTGAATTAAATATAGATTTTATCATGATACAAATACAGAAGGTAGTTCCACTCTCTCTTTTTGTCGCCATATTAACGTTCTGACGTTTATCGGAATTATGAAAATGTGTGCTACCATAGTTTATTAAATAATCCCATTTTTATACCCTCCACCACAATTAGTTGTGAAGAGGGTATATTAAGTTTGTCATTCCGTGTGAAACTTTTTTATTATTCATCTAAGACCCTATAAAGTATATATATTCTGGGTCCTTGAGTAATTTTAAGTCGATTTAGCCATGTCCGTCTGTCTGTCTGTCTGTCTGTCCGTCTGTCCGTCTGTTGAAAACACGCTCACTTTCGAAAAACTCAAAAGAAATAAACAAACTTGGTGTCAAATTGCTTGTAGTTATCCTAAGCAGTTTGGGATTGAAATCCAGCAAAATCGGTTCAATAGGATCTGAGCTATGAATCAAAATGTGGAACCACCACCTAAAAAAAATTGATAATTTTGTTACAAAAACTAACATAAATGGTGGAAAAATGCACAGAATGATATAAGATTTCGCAACAGTTCGTTTTATTTAACTGGAAATCACGCTGTAAAATATCTTGAAGATCCGTCCATGATTTACCCTAGGCCCCATATAAGCCCTACTCCCGGAAAACAGTATAGTAAGCCTAAAACCCTAACTAACAATGCTATCATAACAAATTTTGGCACGTCACAGTTAAATAGGACTAGAAATGAAACTGTTAAGTTTCGTGAAGATCGGTCCATAATTTACCATAGGCCCCATATAAAACCTACTTCCAGAAAACAGTTTAGTACGCCTAAATCCGTAAAAAATAATGCTATCATAACAAAATTTGGTACATCAAAATTTTTTGGAACTAAAAATAAGACTGTGAAATTTCGTGAAGATCGGTTCATAATTTACCATAGGCCCCATATAAACCTTACTCCCGGAAAACAGCTTATTACGCCTAAAAACGTAAAAAAGAATGCTATCATAACAAAATTTGGTACATCACAGTTTTATTGAACGAGAAATAAGACTTTAAAATTTTGTGAAGAACGGTCTATCATTTACCATAGGCCCCATATAAACCTTACTCCCGGAAAACAGCTTAGTAAACGTAAATACGTAAAAAATAATGCTTTCATAACAAAATTTGGAACATATAAGTTTTACAGGACTAGAAATAAGACTGTGAAATTTCGTGAAGATCAGTTCATAATTTACCCTAGGCCCCATATAAACCTTACTCCCGGAAAACAGCTTAGTACGCCTAAAAACGTAAAAAATAACGCTATCATAACAAAATTTGATACATCACAGTTTTATAGAACTAGAAATGACACTGTGAATTTTAGCAGCCTTTTGAAATTTACTGCAAACTTTTTTTTTTTAATTGCACCGCTGTATTGAAATTTATGTTTTTTAATACCAGAAATCGTTCTGCAGAATTGGGGATGATTGGTTCATAGCTTACCATGGCTTTTATATAATTTGTTCTCTTGAAAATCATTTAAGTTCATCTTAAACTGATATTCTACTCAAACTTTTTAAAATTGATTCTGATTGTCGATCAATAATTTTATATATGTAGGTCTAAACCGCAACAAATTTTAATGCAGATGTCTGTTTTTACAAAGATTATAATAATAAATAGACAGATATTAGTCCTAAAACATTCGAAGTGTCGGTGGAGGGTATCAAAGATTCGGCACAGCCGAATATAGCACTCTAACTTGTTCTGTTTTTGTTTTGTTTTTTATTTGAAGTTTGGAAAAATAATATATAAATTTATATTAAACAATTTATATTAAAAAGCTTTAAAATTTGCTAATGTTGAAAATAAGAAGTAACATAAATAAAATATATTTAAAAAAAGTAAAAAACATTTATCAAACGTTATTTTGTACTTCTGATTCGATGCGGAAGAGTTTGTGCAGCTGTGTCAAACACATAAAAAATATTGGTTCTAGACCCAGAATCGATCTAACGATGTACGTCCATCCAACTGGCTGGCTTTCCATGCACACTGTGTGCTAAAATTTAAAATGTTAAAAGAACGCAATTTTGAAGATAATTTAATGAATTTTTTTATAGGAAGTTCTAATTGTCACAAGGAAGAACCTTTTTATACCCACAACACAATATTGATAAGGGTATTATGCATTTGTGCTCATGTTTGTAACTCCTTAAAATGTTGCTCCCATCCTTACGTATTACTTTCTGAGTCGATCTAACGATGTCCGTCCGTCTGGCTGGCCGACTGGCAGGCTGCATATGTAAAACTTATGCGCAAAGTACAGGTCCCAATTTTAGTGATAATTTGACAAATTTTGGCACATAGGTTCTAATTGGCACAAGGACCAAGCCTCTTGATCGGTCCATAATTTTATGTATCTCCCATACAAGCTTCTTTCTGGATTAGGGGCTTTGAGCCCAAAAAGTATGTATATGCTGCTATTAAGATTAAATTTGGTTTAAACAAATTTTATTGCAATCAAAATCATCGCACCTAATTGCATTGAAATCGGTCGATATTTGACCATTGCTTCCATACAAATACTAATCCCGAAAATAGTTTTTATGCCATTACTTACTTATAAATGTAAGTATTAACATTAAAATTGTCGACAATGACTTTTACAATAGCTACTTTGTCAAAATATTGTGCAGGTGGGCCAAAAATTAACCAAAGGTGCCGTATAAACCATCTTCCTAAAATTACTTTAAGGAAAGCAAATTCTATATAGATGAAGAAATCTAAATAATATTCGGCACTGAATAACAGAATTTTGTTCTGCCGGGTCCATGATTGCCCATGGGTCCCATATAGACTTAACTTGCAAAAAGTTGTTCTTTTATTCTGTGGTGGAGGGTCGGGCTTAACCGACTATACTTTTTTGATTGCTTAAGCTTAATTTTTAATTTCTTAGTAGCTCGCAGAACAGCATGCAATTGAAAATCTCTGGGAAGAAATAAAGCTATTAAATGGTGTGGTATACGATAGCCTTGAAAAATGTATAAACTTTTTATCTGAATGCGGGCTTAACAAACCAAGCAACGATTTGTTGCCTAATGTTGAACATCTTAATTCAACATTTGCCCAAATTAATAGTGATTTTTATATAAAAAGCCCAGTTTTATGAAAAAATTTTATATGTAATTAAAATGTTGTATTAAATGCAAATATTATAAAAAGGTTATTTTTGGGAAGAATCTTTTTTTAATACATAAAACAATCTAAAATTATTTGTTCAAAGGTGAAGAAATTGTATGTAGCTTGAATCTTGTTTTATAAATTTTAATTTCTTTTTAATTAAGATAGACCATACAAATAATGTTTGTTTTTTAATTTTCGGCAAAACCCCTATTTATGCATATAATTAGTGAATAACGCTGTTTTTGTTTTTAATTTTGAGCTCTTAAGCAAATTAAAGTGCTTAAAAATTCACATTAAAGCTGTTAATGCAAATTACACATTTTGTCTTATAATTTACAAACGGAATTTGTTGCCTTTTTTAATATGTGGCAACGATTTTTTTAATATTTACAAAAAACAAACTTCAAATAATTCCGATAAACTTCAAAAAAATATTTGTAAGAGAGAAGTGGAACTACCTTGTGTATTTGTATCATGGAACTACCTTGTGTATTTGTATCATGGTTGGGCCTTTACATAAATAATATTAAAAAATAACCAAAATTAATTGAATAACTAATGGCGTTTTCTTTTCTGAGTAAAATTCTTCATTTATTTTGTCTCTTACATTTTTTTATGTTCTTTTCTGAAAAACATGTGTTATTTTAAAAGTGTAAAAAAGCGTTCTTTTTCTGATGATGTTCCCTTTAAAATTAAAAAAAATGCTACATGTTCAATACGCATTTTAATTAAAGGGGCATGAGTGCAGCACTAGATCAAGTGAATTCAGTACAAGGTGGTGGCAAGTTTCGAGCCGTAAAAACTAACAATGCAATACAAAAAACATCTGTTGTTTCTGTTGGCTTTAGATTTTTGTAGTCTTGCCACCACCTCTAATTGAATTTACCTTGCGCTAATTGTACTTTATTGTTTAATGCCGAAATTTGTGTTCTTTTGTAAACGTAAAATATGAAACACTTCTTAAAAATCAGGGGAGCATTTAAAAATGTTGCCAAGTCACATGCAACACTTTTTTTTTAGAAAAGAAAACGCCATAATTTTGGATTTTATGTTAAAGTTTAATGTTAACACATTGTTTAAAAAAGCACAGTTTTTGTATCCTATTTTTTAATTAAATTAATTATTAATTTAGCAAAAAATAAAATTTTCAGTTTTTATAAATTTAAGTAATCAATATAATCATATTGGTGATAGGAGCAAGATCCATTTTTAATTTGTTTATGTGTACTTAATATTTTTTCATACATTTTAATATAAATTTATTCGGTTACGTATAAAATTTGCAAATAAATTATACCCAGACCACAATAGTGGAGAGGGTATTATGCGTTTGTGCTGATATTTGTGATACCTTAAAATGTGGGTCCTAGCTAGACCTACCTTTTAAATTTTAAGAGCCGATGTTGAATGTGAACCACACCTAAACGTCAAGTTTATTCTGCATTCCATTAAACATTTCTTAATTTTAGACTTGGTCCATTTGAGCCATGGACAGATACACAATCGAGCAACGCATTCGCTAACTTGGGTATACATATAAATATTTTCTTTATTGCATACAAAAATAAAATTCAAAAAAATGTTAATAAAATATATTATATGTACATATATTTCTTCAGCTTAGAGATTTTACATTAAATGTCAGTTTGATACCGTTCGAAAGAAAAAGAAAAACATTTACTTCAATTTGGGCCTCTATGGAATATTAGAAAATAAATGGTGTTCAGAAAAGCGAGCTAAGGCTTACGACTATACCACTTTGGCAATTGTTCAGATTTGCCCCCTGCCTTAGGTATAAAGACCACTTTAACCTCCCTCCATGGCTCAAGCACGTGACACGTCAGTAATTTGGATCTGAAGATCCTAGTCATTTGTGAAGTGATAGGCCTAACCCGTTGCTGAAGGCAGTATGGAAGGACATAGTTTGAATACAGCCCATATCACGCGTTTTGCATCTAAAATTCTGCCCGCCAACCTGATATTCCTTGGTGAAGAAAAGGGCAGAGATTCCAGCAAGTTAGTCGCAAGTAGGAGCTCACAGGTCACCTTTCGCGGTTCAGTAGGCGTGCCCAGGATTACCGTTTACGCGACTAAAGTCGCAATTTGACCCTTTTTAAGCGGCAAGCGACTTTTTGTGCGAATTTTCCTAATCACCGACTTTTTTAATTTATTTAATTTTTTTTTTTTTGTAAAGTTCCTCACAAAAAAAGTATTTCATTTGCAGTAAATTATAAATTTTCTTATTATTAATTTTAAAGATTTTGTTATTCTTGCTTAATTCCCAATTTTTATTCTTGATAAAAACACTGACATTTATTGATGATGGGATAAGCTATTCCTATGCGCATTTCACTGGTTGCTTAGGCCAGATCGTCAGGAAACTTCATCCAAAGATTTTAGAAAAACTAAAGATATTAAACCAAATAAACCTGTTAAGCGTATAAGAATTATATGCAACAGTTCTACTTGTAACAATATCAAAGTTTAAAAAAAAACATCAACAATGAACAGTGAGTTTATCTTTTCTTACATTCCCCACTTTCTTATTATTTTTATCAAAAAACTTCGGCAAAATTTAAAAGCAATTTTATTACTTTTTTGCAACCTTGTCATGTATACAATGTATTCAAGAAATTGTTCGCAAAGTTCTTCCAAGAAACGTAATATTTGACGATACCATTCGAAAGACTAGGAATTGAAGTATAAATGCATGACCAAGACATGAAGTCAAAGCGGTCGTTTGCAGTGTTTGTAAACTGCTTTTTTTTAGGCTTCTAAAATTAAAATAAATGCAACTGACTGTTTTTTTCGTTTTGCTATGCTTTTTATTAATAAAAAACGTTAAAAAAAAGATGTGTGACTTTTATTTTCTCAGACTAATTTTCTCTGTGACTTTATTTTTATAAATGACCTTTTTGCGACTTTTCAAAAATTCCTAACCGTAAACCTGAACGTGCCATCTGGCCTTTTGAGCGTGCAAAGACCATTTGTGTGGTCCTGAGATAGAGCATTTTGAAGCCCGAGTAATTCCGAAAGGTTGTCAATCTTCGCGCAATATTCACGAAAAGTTGACCTTTTGGATTTCCTGATTTCCCTATTATAGCTGGTGAGTGCAGCTCTTTAGAAGCTCCACGAATTAGTTTCCTTAGCTATGTATGTTGAATAGCCGTCTTGCCTCAGCAACGAATACTGAAAATGTTCGAGAATGTATATTCCCTTTCGCCATAATACTGAAAGGCCAATTGTTCTCTAGCTCATATGATCCAGTTTTGCTTCTTTTTATATTTTATAACTACTTTTAGACACGAAATACCTGAGCAAAATAAAGTCCTCCTATCTCATAATGTGTGGGCGTTACTTTACCAAAACCATGATATCTGGAAGAAAAAGGTAGTTTTTGCTTGTGACCGATTTTATTATTACCACTTCCAGTACTTAGCTAGGTTTATTTTATTTGGGAGTTGAAAAATAAAGTACACAAATTATAGAAGACTTTAAAAAGTAAAGATTAACTAGAGAAAATAAGCGATTTATTGGTAATAATAAGAGGGTTTGGCATTAATGTTAATATGTATACCAAAAGCTAGAGGTAGAAGGCCTTTCTTTCCATGAGCAAGAAATTTGACCTAAGGGGGGTGGGATCCGTGATGGCATAATTGGCGCCCAGAATTTAATGTCGGACTTAAAAGTCACCAAAGCATAAAATTAAGCCATAGCGACGCAGTGTATATAAAACTAAAAGAGCGGTGTCCAGAGACGTAGCCAAACATAAAAAAAATGTTTCTTGACTTGTTTGCAACCAAACCTTAATCCTAGGGGAGTGACTGGCTCAACCTTTTTTATTTTTCGAACAACTCTACTGAACACTGTGTATTAAGGAGGCTTTATTTTCGGGACGTCTTGAAGAACCTAAACTCAGTTAAATATTTCACGATGTCATAATAACATTTTAACTTGTTTAAACATTTATGTAAATATTGTATTATTTAAGTGCAATGTTTATAAATTGTTGTTTAATAGTTTAACTACATTGCACAGTGGTCAATTCCGGCCAAAAATTATATTTTTTTTTAATTTCAATAAAATTTTGTTGACAGATTATTGCTAACATTTCAAAACATATAACTGATTTCTTAATATGGTTCTTGGATAACTATGTAACTGTTAATACTGTAGCAAAGAAGATAATCGACCCTTTTAAGTCAAAGTCATTGGAATTGACTTAAGTCAAAGTGAGAGAATATTATTATTTACCATGCCCCATATGGTTTTCGTAATCATTCTACTTTAAAAATTTGATGCATTTAACTAAACAATTTAAAAAAAAAATAGAATATAGGAATTTTTGCTTCTTATAATACATTGTAATCATGAAAATAATATACAAAATGTGGCATCGAATTGATGTCACTATAGTCATAAAGTAGATGACACGTAAAAAATTACAAAATTGTACGAAGACCTAAGTCATTGGATTGATGTTACTTTTTGCATCATTGATGCCATTTGTAGTAACATTGATGTCACAACTCTGATGTTAGGGCATCATCAATATGAATATGCATTTTTCTATCAGTGTAACACACGACATATATGTATTTTGTAGTGGAAAATTTCACAAGTCAGATGTAAAAATGTACATGTAGCTTTAGCAGGTTTACAATCTAAGGCGCCGATTCACTTTATAAAGTGATGCAGTTGTGGATACAGGAAAAGGAAAATTTTATATTGTATATGCAGTTTACAAAATAAATCCAGCTCAAGCGGGTTCCGCGCTTCACAACTGTCCCTGAGTCGCTCCTAGAGGGGTAAAATGTAAGACTGACTCCCACTAATATTTCCCCCCCCCCCTATCTGTGCTCCTTAAGGAGGCTCCCATACTAAATATTGGTTTTTATAAAATAACCCGCCACCAGAGTGCCCTTAGAAGAGTCAAATATATGACGGATCCCCAATATTTTTGCTACCCGAGCAATTTTTCAGAACATACCTAGTCTTCATCTTTAATCCTAAGGGTTGTCCCCATACAAAAATTTTGAATTCCTAAAAAATGTTTTTTCTTTATTCAACGTCATTGACAAATTAATTTATAAATACGCAATAAATAACAATACATTGTATATGTCTATAATTTAAGCGAGGAATCAAATATGGATAAGCAAGTTTTAGCTGTTTTTTTAAAGAAGGGAATAAGTTTTGAATTTTTGGCCAGACTTCAATTAGATCCAGTACAAAACTTCTTCAACATAAGGGAATCTTTAAAAAGTATAAATAATAATTTGAACACAGTCAATTTAAAACAGTGAACAAGTGAACAACAATTACAAAAACTGGAAAAAAAACAATAACAAACACAAACACAAAATAGAAAACATTGTAAAAAAAATAAAAAATAAAACAATTTAAACACAACCCAAAAACAAACATTGGTAACCTAAAAAAGCTGCATTCGCTAACAAAAACTTAGAAAAAGGAAAATTAAAACTAAAACTAATAAACCGACTTTTAATTTAAGATTTCTATCTTTGACAAAGTAAAAATTCTAAACACACAAGTACTAAAAAAAAATCCATAAACATTTTATTTGCATTCCAAAAATAAAAAACAATCATGATAATGCAATTTTACAATTTCATTATTTTACTTATAATAGTAAAAACTTCCACGGCAAAATTAAGTCCAGCTGAAAATAAACATGAATATAATTTTCCTTGATATAAAATAGAATGCTGTGGTCACTCTTGAATTTAAACCGGAAATGGAGGATACGCTGAAATCTTTGAGTTTGCCAGTGCTGTTAATATCTAAGAAATTTGACACTAATATCAAGACAGTATATCGCGGCCAGGTTCTCACTATAGTGTTCTTACAATTTTCAGCTTTAAATAATGTCTATGAAATGGTTGAAGAGCACTTAAAACATTCACAATTTACCCATATTTCATGGATTTTTCCGGATGCCAGCATGTCGGACTTGTGGAGTTTAGCAGGCAAAAATTTGTTTTCTGGATATACAAATGTTTTGTATTACACAGATGAAGGTTTATTTACTTACCAACCAGTGCCCAACATAACAATTAATCGTATCAAACATCTAACAGAATATATCGATAGAAAAGAAGTACAAGATTTCCAAGGTTATCCCCGAAAAGTACCCAATATTTCAGCTCTTCCACGTTGTAATTCGTTTCAAGACCGTTCTGGAAAAACAATAACTACTGGATATTTATATAAAATGATTAAAATTTTTGCACAATACCATAACTTCAGATTAATGGATATTCAAGGTTATAATATATCCTTTGATTATGAGAAAATTGAACAGGGTGCGAATAACAAAACGTGTGATATTGTGCCTTTAGGATTGCTTCTTTACGATCGTTTAAATGGTAGCAGTAGCGATGTTATGTGGAATTCGAAAGGGCTTGTTGTGGTACCTTATCCACCTCCGCTGCCACGAATTGCATATCTTCTGCATCCCTACACTGTTACTACCAGGACTTGTATTGTGCTACTGCTGTTGTTTTGTGTTTTGTCGTTTCTTTTATTTACTACTGGCAACACTATATCAATGAATTTGATTTTAGCAATTCCGCTTTATATGTTCTGGCCGTGTTCATCTGTCAATATCACACAAATTTTAAAACCAATACCTTTATGCAAAAACTGGTTTATTTTCTAATGTTCATTAATGGTTTCATATTGACCAATTTGTATTTGGCCAAATTATCCAGCCTACTCGTGCACGATATTTATGAACCGGAAATAGAAAAATTGGAGGATATAAGCAAAACTTCACATCAATTTTTAATGTCTGAAGCGAATTATATTTTTATGGACAAGTTTTCTGATATTCGAGAATTGATTTTTAAAAAAAGCAAAATTTGTTAGCGTGAGCGAATTGCTACAAGCCCACCGTGACCTGAATAGGACATATATGTTCATGGCATTGGAAAATAAGGCGGATTTCATATTCTTTCAGCAGCGTAATCTTAAAGTTCCTCGTATGTATAAAATCAACGATGCACTCATGATATTGCAGGAGTCTTTCACAGCACGGCGAGACTTACCTTATCACCATTTATTCAATCGTTATTTGAAATATATAATGGAATCAGGTATTTTAACTAGATTTATGGAAGATACTAACTTCGATGGCATTCTTAGTGGAGAAATTCGTTTCTTTAGTGAATCTGAAAGCAACGATGAGCTATTAGGTTTTAATTATTTTAAGGCAATATTTCTTTTTTATGTATTCGGTATGTGTTTTTCTGTACATTTTTTTTATACTGGAGTTGTTATATGCTAATGCCTGTATTGATAAAAATTTTCTTAAATTTAATAAAGATTCAAAGAACAAATGTACTATGAAAATTATCCTTAATAAATGTTTGTTAAATTTAACAATCGTTTATGAATACATGTGTAAATGTGCTAAGAAAATCAGCCCTTGTTCTCGAAATCGAAGTGAAATATAATTAGAATCAAACAAATTTTGAAAAACGCTCCTGTTTTGAAAGTTTTAAAAGTAATTACATTTTTATACTTCATAATAATTATTTAAATTGAGAACAACTACGATCATTTAAAAAAAAATTGAACTGAAGATGTCTATCGGTTAAATTTCACTCGATTTCTAAAACATGGCCGATTATATGAGTATTCCACCTGAAAAGTCCACTTTATTTATCAAACGAAAGGATAAGAGAATCCATTAAATTTTTTAGTCCTAAAAAGGATTTTTAAAATTATTATTAATACATGTAATAAAAAAATATATTTTCAAAAACTTATTTCGGAACTAGAGGTTTGGAACGATTTTCTAATAAGAATTCTGGAAATAATGACCCTGTTATTTTTGATCCAGACGTTATTAATGAAAAATTTTGGAATATTCCTATGGTAGAAGCAGATATTGATTTTTACAACCACAACCATGACAACCGTCAACCCCATAATAACTTCTCTTTTGATTGCATAGACCAGTTTGTCGTTTTAAGAAGCTGTATGTCAATTAAATCAAATGCAGTTGGTGTGGACGAAATTCACCCAAGATTTTTTAAATTAATTCTCCCAAGAATATTGCCCTTTGTTACACATGTATTTAACACCATTATTACCACCAGTCATTTTCCCTCAAATTGGAAAAAGTCCAAAATAATACCAATACCCAAAACTAAATCAGAATATAGGCCAATTGCCATTTTACCCTTTATGTCGAAAATATTTGAGAGGTTAATTCACAATCAGATATCGCTTTACGTTAATGATCATAATCTGCTTAATGATAAACAATCTGGGTTTCGGAAAAACCACAGTTGTATAACTGCACTTGTAGATGTTGCGGAAGATATAAGAAATAGTATAGATGAACGAAAAACAAATATCTTAGTACTTTTGGATCATTCAAAAGCCTTCGATACAGTCGATCATAACGTCCTATGTTACAAACTACAACACATGTTTATGTTTTCTACAGCTGCTACACGTCTGATATCAACATATCTTACCAACAGGTATCAGTATGTTCAAAGTGGTAATAATAAATCAAAATTTCTACCTATGACGAGGGGTGTAGCGCAGGGGTCAATAATTGGGCCCCTTCTATTTTCGCTTTACGCTGATGACCTTCCGAGTCAACTTACACACTGCAAAGTCAGAATGTATGCTGACGATGTTCAGATTTACATCAGCTGTGATACATCTGAAATTGAACAATGTGTCTTAACTCTGAATTCTGAGTTAAAACATATACATATATGAATGGGCTACTGCTAATGGTCTTAGTATCAACCCAAAAAAATCTAAATATCTTGTTATCCAAAAACGAACTACTATATCCGATCATATACCTGATATTTTTCTTGGTGATGAACGTATTGAAAGGGTAAATACAGCAAAAAAAATTAGGTATTATTTTTAATAAGAACCTGACATGGTACAACCATATTAATTATGCATGTGGCCGTACATATTCCATGCTTAGAACTCTCTGGCAAACGCAGTATTGTACACCTATCAAAATAAGAATACTTCTAGCCAAAACCTATTTATTGCCAATTCGGATGTATGGATGCGAATTATTTGCCAAATGTGATGCGGCAAGTATAAGAAAATTAAACTCAGTATTTAAAAGCATTGTACGATACGTATATGGCGTGAAAAGGTTTAATTCTGTTTCTCCTTTTACCGTAAAATTATATGGTATTCAGTTTGATGACCTTCTCAAAACAAGAGTACTAATATTTATGCACAAAATCGTGTTTACTCAACAACCACAACATCTGTATAACCGCTTAACCATATCTAGGTCTAATAGAGGTAAAAGAATTTTATTGTTTAGACACCAAAGTTTAACTTCCGATTGGCAATTTTTCCTTAATGCAATCCGTCTTTGGAATCTACTCCCGCATAATATACAAATAACTAGTAACGCACTGAGCTTTAAAAAAGCATTTTAAATTTTTTTGCACGTTAATTTTTTTCATTTTTTTTATGAATTTTAAATATAATTATTTTGTTAATTTTTAATTTAATTTATTAATTTAATAATTTTTTTTCTCTCTTTTAAATTTTTTCTTTTGTTTTAAATTTTATCATTTACAAATTATAATTATAAATGTTTCTGCTAAAACAATGTTCTATACTGCAATAAGAGGCTTTAAGTCTTGTGTATAGAATTGGAAATAAATAAAATAAATAAAAATAAAAATAAATTCTATTTACTTAAAGGCTCATTTCTGAAATAAACAATATGGAAATAATAAAAATAAATTTTAAAATATATAATAATAAAAAAAATTCCTTATAAAAAATTAAGCTGTTATTTATTTTTTAAAACTTGAGAACGAGAGAAAGTATACTTAATGAGGGTGCTTTATATAGGGTCTCTGAACAACTGTTTACGCTTTAACTATGGTAAATTATGGTTATTTGCCTTACAAATGTTGGTATTAACTAGGGTATTCATTCGGTTAATCGTCAATCGGTTAACCGATTAATTACTATCCGATTAACTGATCGGTTTTTTAGAAATTGTTTTTTTCGATTAACGATTAAACCGATTAATTTCAGTCGATTAACCGATGTGATAAAATTTTCAATATTTTTTAGTATTATAACATATTTTTGTGATTTTAATTATTCGTTTCGTCTCATATACAAAATGTATGTGCTTAGAAAATATGTTTTCATACCAACGAATAAGGTATTCAGTGTCTTCATTTTAACCCATTTTCCGCCGACTGGTGACTAAAATTACAATGTTTTTTTTTATCTTCATCATCGATCAACAGGAATGTGGCGAAAAATGGGTTAAATTTTTGATTACCAACACCTTTTTTCTGTTTCACGTACTTTTTATACGTATGTGTTTAGTTATTTGTTTCTTCTTATATCTTCTCATATCTGTCTTTTAATAGAATTAACCGAAGCAATTAGAAGTGTTAAAAATGTAAAAAAAAACTCTAATGGCATAATGGAGTATTTTATATGTTTAGAGAAATCCTGGAAAATGACTGAGAAATTAGATATTCGTCTACGATAAGTGAAGGAATTTTTTCCAAGTCAAGTTTTGGCGAAAAAAACTTTTCTAAAAGATTATTTTAAAAGATCTCCTTTAACAATTGAAATAACTTATGAAATTATCCAAGTTTGTTTTTTTATAAATATGTACCTATTTGGGGGATTCACAAGGTAGTCATAAAGTCTTTTGTCTTAATATAGTTATAAGAAATATATATCGTCGGCTTAATAAGCAAACCGGCTAAATCCACTTTTTATGTAAATTGTGATGTTGATGCCGTGTGGTTGAAAAAGGTACGCCTCGTCGACCAGCATGTGGTTTTTTCTATATTTTTAATTGTCTATCAAGCTGCAAATAGGAAAATTAAGAAGTTTTTCGTCTCTCCTGTTAAATGTGCTGAAAGTGACTTAACAGGTTTTCATATTAAGCCTACGAAATGACTGTTGTGGGCTCCCGCTTATAATTTAGATTTCTATTGTACAGTTATGAAGAATCAATGAACACAGCATTAAAATTTTTATTTTGTTTGAAACACAACAATATTTATTTAAAACAATTGTAAAATATTATTTAGGATATGACTTGATTAGGGATTCAAATACCGTTACCGTCGGTATTTTCGGTATTATCGGGTTTTTCGGTATTATTTATGGAATAAAAATATCTAAATACAAAGCACCAAGAATTAAACAGTTTTCCATTTATAAAGGGTGGTTGAATTTTAAAAACCGTAATACGTACGTAATATAAAAGCCGTATTTCGGTACTCGATTTTTGTCGGTATTACCGGTATTTCGGTATCGGCAACACCGTTAATGGAATCCCTAGACTTGATAGCACACCAGAGAACTGCAAAATCACTATTTTTCTTGATTTATTCATACGCTAAAATTTACATTCAATCTTTGCTTACAAAACAAAGTTCAACGTTGGTAATTTTTACATCGTTTCGTTCACATTTGATTTTTGCATGTATTAATTTTTTATTGAAAGTGCTTTATTTGCATTTTTGTTGCGCACACAATAAAACACAAATGTGTAAATTCAAAGGAACACATTCTTATACTTTTGCATTCAAGTAGTCATTGTCCACTCGATGAGACGCTTTGTTAGCATTAACAACAGTAACAACAATAAACCACTCGATGAGACGCTTTGTTAAAATTAAACCAACAATAAAAACTACAATAACAAGAATACATTGTACCTACACTCAAAATATTATGTATGTAGTTAAATTCGAACGAAAATTCATTTTAAACAAATTAAAATTCATTTAGAAAACGAATCATTTACATTTCATTTAAAGCAAATGATTTTAACATTCATTTTTACATTTTTCGTTAAAATTGAATAGTTCTTACTTTTGAAAATTATATTTTAAATGACAAATATCAAACTACATAACCAAGGCCCATTGAAAAGGTCTGCGCAAGAAGCCTGATGATCATTGTTTATGTTCTTTTCAGTTGTCAAAAGTTGTTTACATTTTGCTTACATGTGCATGTATACGTTTTTTTACGCCCTGCAAATAAAATTGGACCACCTGATCCATTTTGATAAAATGGACTACTCCATGGACTGGTCCGATGTAATGCAAGCATGGACCATGTCATTGTTAAAAAGTGTTTGTAGTGAGACGACATGTCTTCGTTTTTTAAATACATGCTTTTGTTTTTAAACGACTTCAAAACTAATAATCTTGAGTATACCATGGAGTAGTTTTAAAACTACTCCTTGTGGTCCAAAGGTGGGTTATATGGTCCTCTCCTAGGACATCGTAATGTTAAATAGACCAGGTTTTTTCCATACGTTTGGATTAGTTTTGGACTAGTCCTGGTCCCTTGTGGATTACTCTTTACACGCGTGTTTGGACTGGTCCTATTTTTCTTTTGCTTTGTATATGTGGTAGTAAATTTTTTGACAACTAAAAAGAATCGTTTTTTTGTTTTTGTACAAGTAAGCAGACCTGATAGATGGGCCTTGTACATAACAAAATAAATATGGAAAAAAATTATTTTTTGGTAGTTTGTTTTTTGAATAACAAACATAAATGTTAAAAAATAAAAATATTCGTAAAATAACTATATTTTTATTCAATTTTAACAGTACGGAAAACGAATTTAATAACCAACAATCAGTTACTGTAAAAATTTTATGAGTGTACATACAGAACTACTGTACTTTTTAAGATGAAAAAAAGTCTGTTTCTATGGAAATTGTTTGTATGTAACTACATAACGTCGGTTGATTATTTAATTGTCGTATGTGGATACAAATTACATACGACATACGACAATTAAATAATTAACCGACGGTATGTGCATTTAGTTTCATTTCAATTTTTTTTTTTCTTGTACTACATAGTTAATGCTGAATGAATACATGAGTAATGATTGCTTGATTTCTGGCTTTTTTGTTTGTATTTTTTTTCTTTACCAAAACAATCATTGTCGCACCGATCACACAAACATCTTTATTAAAAAACGAAGCTAACGATGGTATAAATAACAAAGCACGATGTGCATTATCTGAATGACTGCAAACCAGCAGCGAATGTTTGCGGTTGCGCAAGTTTGATTGTATGACCGCAAGTGAGTGTATTTGTTGCTGTTCATTTAATGCGATTTTTTTTTTTGCTCGTTTTAGTTCAAGAATTGTTATGTTTGGTATGTAAATGTTTTTTTTTTTTTACTAATAAACTCCAAATAATAAACAATTAATG
This sequence comes from Pollenia angustigena, assembly GCA_930367215.1. Classification (NCBI taxonomy): domain Eukaryota; kingdom Metazoa; phylum Arthropoda; class Insecta; order Diptera; family Polleniidae; genus Pollenia; species Pollenia angustigena. The sequence continues at coordinate 156,904,092 of OV884059.1, forward strand.
CGTTTTTATATTGAAATTACTTAATTTATAAAAAAAAACTTTATTAATCGGTTAACCGATCAAAAATTAAATTAACCGATTAAACCAAAACCTCGGTTAATTAATCGAGCGATTATCCGATTAAAGCAAAAGGTCAATTAAATGAATACCCTAGTATTAACATTATATTTGTATGGGAGCTATTGTCGAATATAAAAATATTACAATAATATCATTAAGGTTGCAATAAAATATTTTTGGGCCAAATTTTACCCAAATACCAACATAACAAGATGTTTGATGGGCATAAAGACTCTATTCCGTAAAACTATTGACCGAATTACATCATGCAATAAGCTTCGTCCTTTTTAAAATTAGAATACATGTAAAAAACTTCATTAAATTAGTTTCAAATCTGCGTCCTGTACTTTCAATTCAGAAAGTGATTCTTAATAGATCGATAAATTAAAAGGTGGCTCTATAACCAAGAATTTAACTTACCGATAGCTTGAGGTAGGATTTTATCGGTCGTATAAAAAGTGTACCGTTTTTACAACTTTACTTAAATTTAAAGTGAGCGATAAGCTAACGGAAGAAGATTTTAGATAAAGCCACAATTCAAACAACGAAAACTAAATTAAAATCGATATACTAGGCATTTGGGAGCACACATATTTAAGAGGATAGATACAGCAAGCAAAGTGGAGATAACTTCTAATCGGTTCATCTTCAAACAAAGCTAAGAACACTCTCGATCGCCCCCTTTCAAACAAACAAAATCAAATCAAAATCGGGCCAGCCGTTTTGATTCTACGATGGGACGATCAGATGCATAGATACACACAGATGAACACTACAAACTTGTAGCATCCCTTTTTTTGGGCGGGGTTAAAAACGATTGGGTTTCTGCTATAATTTATGAATTTTAGTTGCTTAACATTTACATATATGTAAATCATATCATAATCTTTTGTAATTTTTCTCAAAAAGTTCACGCACCAATTGGTTTTTCTAAACCAATGCAATACTGAATATTCATAAATTTATACGGGGTTTTTTATTATTTTTTAATTTTTTTTGTCAAAAAAGGTTAAAGATACTTTTTAGTTTGCAGAAAAATCTCTTACCATCTCTAAATATTAGTGAAATTGAGCTATTTTTTGTTTTAAATAAACATATTATTAATTTTTCTTAACCAAAAAGAAAATTAAAAATTTTAAAATCTTCATCGCGGTTGATGCGTGAACTTTTTTGACCTTAGCGAAAAAATATATATACGTTCCCTTATAGTTGTTTATGCTCTATCGGACTGTGCTATGCCAATTTTGATATTTTAAAAAATTGTTAAAAAGTTATATCCCTAATGTACATATGTACATTATGGCAGGTTGAACTGTATTGATGAAAAAAAAAAATAATAAAAAATCGTTTAGCAAAAACGTAATTTACATAAAATCCTAAGAAAATTCACCGCCTCTCGGCTGGAAAATTTTTTGCTCTTCTTTCGCTAAAATTATTTTCTTTTTTTTTTTAATATATTTATATGCAATTCAGGTTTTGTTTTGAGACTAAGCTAAATATTCAGTTTATTTGACATATAATTCGTTTTCTGTGACTTCTAAATTAATTTGTTTTGATTAATTTGGGCACGTACCTGTTCGTATTTAAAAAACGTGTTTCCCTAAAAATTTTTGAAAATTTAATAATGGAATTATCGGAAATGTCCATCGATTTTAATGACTCGGAAAATTTTCCCGGCCCAAGTTTTCTGCCCATTCAGAATATTAGTGCTTTTGGCTTTCCAAACGAATTTAGTATATTGAATTTGCCAAATAATCGGGATATTTTTAAATAATCATATGAAAGGTTTTCTCCACAAGTTGCTACAAAAAGTTATCGAAATTTGGACCAAATTAATGTTGATGTGTGGAGTTGTTAACCAATGTTTCCTGACGTGTCACACATAAAATGTATTTTAACATAAGAATTGTTTATCGAAAAAAAAGGTTATTTTATAAATTCTGAAAACAATTTTTTGCGTGCAATTTTTTTTTTTTTTTTTTTTTGTATCACCAATCTTGTTTATTAAATTACTAGCTGGCCGCTCCGGCTTCGCTCGGTTACTGATTACTAATGATCGATGGAGCCGTTTTCTGATTTTAGGTAAATCGAAAAAAGTGGGCGGGGCAATATTTTCTTTCCGTAAAAACCTAAGTTGGACCATGGCGATCGTTTTAAAGAAAAAATCGTCCAAATCGGTGAAATAAATAGAAAAAGTGGGCGTTAAAGTAGGCGTAAAAGTAGGCATGGTAAATTTTTCTTTCGATGAAAACTTAAAATAGATTAATAGGAACATTTGAAAAAAAATTAATTAAATCGATGGAGCCGTTTTCTGATCTTAAGGCTGGGCAAAATTTTCTTTCCGTAAAAGCATAAGTTGGACCATGGAGATTATTTCAAAGAAAAAATCGTCCAAATCGGTCAAGCCGTTCTCAAGTTATACGATCAGCAACAGACAACATTTCATTTTTATTATGTAGAAGATGAAAGAAATTTTTTTATGTTCCTTATAAAAATTTTAAATATAAAATTATATGAAAACTTTTTTACTTGAGTGAATATTTTTTTAATGTAAAAAAAATTATGAGTATAGAAAATATAAAGTGCAAAAGAACTACCTTACAGAACAATTTTATTCAAAATATACGATTTCTTTTTGGAAAAAGCTGTTTTTTTCAAACATTTATTTTTTGGCCAAGGCGGGCATATACATTTTCAAGTCGAGAGGGGCGGATTAGAATTATTTTAGATACATGGTTTCTTCGTAGAATTTTCTTAGACCCCTTTCACACTCGGCAAGTTACTTGCCGACAACAACAAAGTCTGTACAAAATTTTTGTTTCCTTACCCCGACCTTACCGCTTACGTCTACAATCTAAGAGACTTGCTCAAGTAACTTGCCGAGTGTGAAAGGGGTCCTAGAATTTTGTGTAACTTACGTTTTTGCTATTCAATTTAAAAAAAACAACCCGCCTTAACCCTTTACGGACCAAGAACGCCAATTTCGTTATTTTTTGGTTAATAGTTAAGTTTTGGTTAATTTAATGTTTGAAGATTATTTCATGCAAATGTTGACCGTGACTGCGCCTCAAATGGTCCATCCGCTTAGTCCAATTTTGGCATACTCTTTCCAACATTTCGGCCGGTATCTCATGAATAAATGCTTCAATGTTGTCTTCCAATGCGTCAATTGAAGCGGGCATGTGTATATAGACACAAACAAACAACACAAAAAATACTAAAAATAATAAGGCGTTAAATCGCACGATCTAGGCGGCCAATTGACCGGTCCCGAACTTGAAATAAAATGTTCACCGAACTCGCCTCTCAATAAGTCCATTGTTAAGCGTGCTGTATGGCATGTGGCACTGTCTTGTTCAAACCACGTGTCATGCAAGTCAAGCTCTTGCATTTTTGGTAACTAGCTGTTGAGATAAACTAGTTACAAACAACCGATTTTTGCTAATGCAACTCTGTTTTTGAAAATTTTATATGTGGCCCTTGGTACAACATTTGGTTTTCAATAAAAATGGCTTCGAAGCCTGAAACAAATCAGTATCGGGCTTAACTAATGCTCAGATATGCTTTCAAAGACATTGGCTGAAAGATGAATCAAGAATTCCAAAGTTGTACAAGATATATTCCCCCAATTCAAATAGTGATAGGGCCTTATATTGGTTGTAGCCCTATTGCTCATTTGGGTATTTTCTGTAGAAAATTAGCTTGCTTGTGTATTTTGTATAGAAAATATACTCATTTGTGTATTTTAGATTTTATTTTTTTTTTCTATATAATCGACTAACAATTTTGCACACGAACTTCTAAAAAAAAACAAGTTTCAAAATTTTATCTTAATTACACAAATAGAAAACAAACTTTAGAAAACCTTCAATTTATGTCATAAATTTAGCAAATTGGTAATTTAAAAAGCTGTTTATGTAGTTATTTACTTATTTTTTGGCAAAGGCATCATTTTTGCTTTTCATATCAGGTGAATCATTGATTTCTAAATCATTCATTTACTTAAACGCTCCTCATATCTCAAATTGGGGTTTTTTGTTTTTTGGAAAATAAAAAAAAGGCTGACAATAACAAAAAAAAGTAAATAGATAAAGATAAATAAATACATAAAATACGATGTATTTTTTTAGAGCCCATTAGGAATTAACAATGAAACAGTCAAAATTTAGAAGGTACCTGTTGGCAAAAGTTTTTAAACTTAAAAGTAGCTCTGATTTTATTATTTTTTATTTTTAAAATAATTACAATTAACATTTTCTATCTCTTTCAGCTTCTTGGTATTGTTCCTACTGGGGTAAGTTCAAAAATTTTTTCTCCTTATTTTTTTTAAGCAAAACTTCCATTGTCATTAATAACATCATTATTATGTAATTAATTGTCATCATTGAAATAGAAATTGTCGTTAAAACGTTTTTACTGCTTTTTGTTGTTGTTTTCCGTGCGCTTACGTGTCTTTCTCGTGTCCTTGTTGGCACGCTCCTCGCCAGAAAAAAATAATTCCACGTAAACTATCGCTCACATACAAACACAATTTTAAAGTAAATTTGTATATTTTTGTGAATGTATGTGCATGTGAGCTATTACCCATCGGGAAAACTCAGAAGACCTTTTTACTTCAGGCCTTATGAAAGGCATGCTTTAAATGTTTTTGATTCAATTACCTTTCTTAACTAACTGCGTCGGCTCTTTCGTATAAAAGACAAAATACACATTATACAATCCCTTCTCTGAGAAGGGAGGAGAAAAGGAGGAAAATTGTTTTTTTTTTTTTTTGCCAAAGCAAAAGAATTCTTTTTTTTCCCCCCGTTTCCATTCTTATCTAACTTGGAAAGAAGCGAGAGCGGAAGGCCTACACCGCAATGACAAAATGTGTTAAAAATATATGAGAATGGAATAGAACGGGCAGGTCCTGTACATCCAAAAGAAGGTGTACAGAGGCCTTCTAGAAGGCATCCGTACTCCTTCTTTTTTCCGCTGGGTAAATACAAACAAAACTCACTTCTAGTTGGGAGTCAGTTAAGTTAACTTTTATTAAGAGAGTGTAAGTAAATTTAGTTAAGAGGGTTCTTTTTACTGCCTCTAACACACATACTTCCCCACATGTACAAGTCTCAGGTGAGACATCACTGGAAATGATGTTTAGTGTTTCCGTTTATTTTTTTTATTATTTTTATTTTTTGTTTTTTCGCTGTACGTTATTTGCCTAACGCTGCGGTATTTCCGTTTCATTTTTTTTTTTAGTTTGGCTTCATTGTAAGTTTTACTGACACAGCAGGATTTCACTGTAGTCTATGTTTTTGCTAAAGAAACAGTGGGAATCAAGAAAATAGCAATATAAAATATAATTTATAATTTAATACCCAGTAAAAACTTCGCTTACTTTCTCAAAATGAATAGCTCCTTTCACTCATTATTAAGTAGCTTTCTTCTATAATTCCTTTTAAAACAACTTCTATTACTACTTTTTTCTGGATGTATTTAAGCAAAAAAATAATAACTTACTTTTGAATGCGATCACTTTGGGACATCCCTTGTAAAATTCATTGTTCTTTCAGTAGAATTGGAAGTATGTAGTGCGTTTATGTTTTTCTGATTACTTAACACATTATTTTGTAGGCGAAGTTTTTAATGAGTACTGAGTTTAAAGTTTCCATTTGTGAAGAAAAGAAGGGTTTAGAATATTTCAATAATTAAGACATAAACAAGTTAGATAGAATCTTTGATCAAGCCCGATCGTCTGATACCCTATACAACAGTATTGAGAGACCAATTTCCGAGATGTACCTTATGTGGGACCAATGGGCGGGCATTCATGGACTCGTCAAAACATAGTTAAGTTATTGAGTTAAGATTCGTAAAAAAGTACTTTGTGCCGTATACCATTTTCATATCAACATCCCTTTGAGATTTGTTTGTCTTAAAGCGATCTTAGCGTGCGTACAGAGTGGCCGCTTGTTGCCGAGCCGCGCCGACTGACGCTTATTGCGAGAACTGGTTCATGCGAGAAACAAGTTTGATTGTGCATAGTGGATGCGAGAATCAGCGCTGATATTTTATCTATTGTTTGTTTTTTTTTTTAAATTTTACTTATTAACGCATTTCTTCAATGATTTTTGTAATTTTTATTACATGTTTTTTTAAATTTTGTTTATATGGCTTTTATAATTGTTATAATTTTATTTAATTTTTGTTATTTATTTGAATTTTTATTTATTTTTTGTTTAATTTTTATTTTCTTAAATAATATTTTTATTTTCTTTTTAATTTCTATTATATTTTTAATTTTTTGATTGCATGTTTTATTTACTGTTTCTAAAATTTTTGTTTTTAATTATTTAAATGTTGAAATCAAAACAACCAAGGCGAATTTATTACAGGTGGTCTTAAAAGCCCTGCTGATATTAGCTAAAATCACTGTTGGATGTCAAAATTTTGTTTATTCTCTTTTATTATCTTTGTTTCTGTTTTGTTTTATTTCTGTTTTTGCCATTGTACAATGATTTTAAAAAAACAAATTGCTTGTGGTTTTTGTTCGAGTTGTACTTGTTGTAGTAACGAGATTACCTGGGATGAATTCTCCTTGAAAACAACATAACATAAACAATGTTTTCGGCGCTGAAAAACGCTTTGGAACTGTTTTCTCGCATTCAATCAGCTTTGCGCTCTGACCAGCTCGGCGCCTACTATGACCTGTTCGCGCTTAATTGTACTAACTTTTATAGTACCAGTTTTCTCGCATTGGTTCTCGCAATAACCGCCAGTCGGCTCGGCTCGGCAACAAGCGGCCACTCTGTGCGCAGCCTTAGAGAAGGGCGCTCATATTGGAACAATGATCAATGCTAGACCTACCAGTCTATGATGAAAGAAATATAGATTGCGCCATCCCGAAAACTAAATTTAAATCTTCTACGCATGTTCTAAAATGACGTCACTCGAACTGCATTCCTACTGGCTAATAATTTCAAGCTGGCAAACTCAAGATAGTTGTCGTTTAGTTGCAGGGCTGCCAGCTCTTATAAAGACCATACATATCTTATAAGAAACTGGAAAATCTAAGGGACTTGCCGTTCACGGACTACGTCAACTGCACTGATGGAAAAGGCGGCATAACGCTGATGTATTTTGACATCAGTACTATGCAGTGTTACTAAAAAAAATCCGATTTTTCCCTACAAGTTGAAAAAAATTCCCCTACAAAAATCCCTACGCATTGTTGTTATTAAAATAGAAGAAAAAACATTAGTTAAAAAAATAAATTTTATTCGAATATCCCAACCAGCAAAATACTTCGACATTGTCTGAATCCGACATTTCGTGCAAATGTCCGACTTCATTCTTAGAGACTTCGTTCAGATTTCTGTCGGACATTGAATATACTTACTGTCTGGCCTATTTCTAATCGATTTCGCATGGATATATCGAGGGAAATTTATGTACAGATATGTCCAATAGAATTCCGACGGAATTCATTCAGATTTGTCTAACGAGACTTATTAATTTTTTAAAATAATGACAATTGCCATTTAGTTGAAAATAATTTTAATTTTATTTTATTTTATTTGTTCAAGATAAAAAGCCTAAAAAAGGTACGTACGTCTAAAATGTATAATTATGTAAATATTTTGCAACAAATTATTTCTTACAGCTATCAGTAAGAAAGCAAAAAGAATCTCGGCTAACACATCAGAACTTCCCATGCCTTTTTCATCGGATTTCTGTTAGATATCTGTCAGAAATGCCGACAAAAAAAGCAAAATTTCCCACGACATGTCTGTCAAAATTCGTGTCAACCACTTCATACATTTTTGGGTCAGAAATCTGACAGAATTCGTATTTTGAATTTTTTGCCGACGTTTCTCTCAGATATCTGAACGACGTCGAATTATTTTGCTGGCTGGGATGTTATTAAAGTTTGACAGAAATTAGTACAAAACCAAAAAAATAATACATAACCATGTACGTACTTTTAATTACCCAATTGGCTAGATCGTCGTCTATGATGTATGCACGACTTGTCCCTGTCGTTAAGGTTTTCTAGAAGACAATTGTCATGCACTACAGTTTGAGCGACGTTATCTTATAAGTTGTCTTTTAGTTAGCTCTATGTGGGACAGTTTGAGCGACATTGTCTTATAAGTTGTCCTCTATGAAAGCCTATGTGGGACAGTATGAGCGACATTGTCTTATAAGTTGTCTTGTATAAAAGCTATTGACGACAGAGTTTTTTTTTAATGCTTTTCTATCACTTGCTTGGTTTTCTTAATATTCTCAGATTCTTTTTTTTTATTATTGATTTAAATACCCACATAAAATTTACGAATTATCACTAAAATATCACTAAAGAAAGGTTTATTCTGCATTAATTTTATAAATTATGCGATATTGCTAAAAATCCCTACATTTTGGAGATTATAAAAAATCTGTCCGATTTTCCCTACGCTTCTATTTTAGTATCAAAAATTCCTACATGTAGGGATTTTCCCCTACTTCTGGCATGAAACCCCATGAAACTTTTCATTAATTGCCAAATTGTCATCAGGGTCAAAAATTTAAATTATGTCATCAATGGGAGGACACATCGGCATCACAAAAATGACGAGTCGCAATCAGTTTCATAAAAAAAAATTTATCAGTGCGATTACTAAGTAACAACGGAGAAAGGACTTAAATTAATGACAAACTGTCATTAAATTGAGTCAATGGTATTGACTTAAGTCAAAGTTAAAAAATGGTATTATGTATTTACATACCCGTAAAACATGTTTGTTTCACTTTTGTTGTATTCCGCCCTTTGTTTACAGAAGAACTCTCAATTTTAGAACACCAGCAGCAGGAAAGATATGTTTTTCGTAATCCTTCTACTTTGAAAATTTGATGTATTGAACTTAATAATTTAAAAAAATAGAATAAGGGAATTTTTGCTTCTTATTTTACTTTTTAAGCCCGGAAATAAAAAATGTTGTTCTTCTTGTAGTGTTGTTGTTGTTTCTAAAACTAACTTTTACAAACACTTTCGATCTTGTTGGTGTTGATGCCAAATGTGAAGATTTTTTAAATGTCATCAATATAAATGTTATATGTTGTATAACGTTTTTTTTTTTTTGCTTTAACTACGAATGTACATCTTGCGATGCCTCCTATGAAGGTTTAAAAAACAACGGGTTTTCCAATAAGGACTTGGCAAACCCTTTTTTTTAAGTAAAAAGCAAACCATTTGAGATATTTCCAAAACTTTATGATCGACGTGAAATGCAATCAAAACATTTATGAATGGAGCTCGACTTCGTTCATATGGCCACTGCGGGCACTAAACTTGTTTTGCTTGTCTACTAGGGCGAGAATAACTACCGAAAATTGAAGTTAACGCTCTTAAAGTTGCGGTCAGCCGACTCCGAATTTCAGTAGTACATTTTTATAATTTGCATACGTTGTTCGTTCGTGTACTTTACTATGATGCAAATGTTCAGTTTACTGAAAAAAAGAAAAGTAACAGTTAGATGATCAGTGAAATACTGCTTTCACAAATTAAATTGAAAGTTGTCAAGTACCTACACTGATAGAAAAATGCATCTTCATATTGATGATGCCCTAACATCAGAATTGTGACATCAATGTTACTACAAATGGCATCAATGATGCAAAAAGTAACAATTCAATTCCAATGACTTTGACCTAAGACAAAATGTCATTAAATTGATGCTAAAGTGTCCTTTCTCCGATGTTATTTCGTCATCGCACTGAGGACATGTTCATCATTTCTGTAATGACGATGTGTCATCCCATTGATGACATAATTTTGTTTTGACACTGATAACACTTTGGCCAAGTGATGTTAAGGTTGGCATCACCATGATAAAAAGTGTCATGGGGTCAAAAACGAAGACACTTGTCATAGTACTGATGTCAAAATATATCAGCGCCATGACGCCTTTTCTATCAGTGTATTGGAAAACCCGTTATTTGTTTAAAAACAAAAATTGTGGATAAAATAAGAATTTCTCCTTCACATCACGTTTTCGAGATATCATGGCTTAAAGTTAAACAAACCAGAAAGTCTTACCAATTACCTCAAAAATAAATATTTGATATTTTAATTAGGCTAAAATTCTCAAATGTAATTTTTATTCAATTATTTTTATGAAGAAAGGAATTTTGCAACATGAAATTTATTAATATTTATTGATAATTTTTCGTTCTTGACTGAGCTGAGAACCGAACCCAGGTTTTCACTGACAGGTTACCCTTACATGTTTCGCTAGCAACCACTCAATCTCCTCATAGGGCTCTGCCGTTTAACACTCACAGTATTTGACGACTGCTGGCAGTCAATTGTCAAACATTAATCTTTAAACCAAATTGTATTTAACCTTTGGTAGATCGAAATTTGCTTTTAAATTTGTATGAAAACAATTCAGCAAAATAACCACAATACTAATTATTGTTAAAAATAAATATTTAACCTTTGTTATATATTATTTTCTTTCTTAAATAACTGAAGATTGAATAATCCTGGTTTTTGATATAATTTCCAACATTTTTTTTGTAATTTTGTTGAAATTTTGACTTGATTTTTTGATGTGATAGAGAAATTTTGAGCACAAATTCGGATTCAGCGCAATTGAAACCCGTAGAAAAGTATACTCTCGTCTATGGGTTGAATATTTATTGGCGTGTGTTACTAAGCCGAAAATTAAAAGTAGATAATTTTTTGGATTTTCTCGGCAAATATTTGGTAAATGTGAACATTCCTTTAGTAATGAAATTATGCCCATAAAGTAATCATATTTATATACATAGTTTTCGAATAAATACTCTTAATTAAATACATTGTATGAAGGTTTATTTGGGCCCTTCTTCTACCGAGGCAGTTTTAAACTACGTAATGTACATTGGTACTCGCTATTGCAACAGTTTTAAATGTTTGACCATACAATTAAACGTTATGTAGATTGATGCTCTATTGACTATCAAAACTGCTCTATTGACTAACAAAAAACTTTTAAAATTCTCTACTGAATGCGGTCAACTTTCCCCCTGATCCTACCACAACAAATTGTTAACCCTTTAAATCAGATTAACACGCTTTTAAAAAAATTTCGAATTCTGCTAATTTTTTATTTACACCTGTAAAAAGAACCACATTTGATATTCTGTTTCAGTTGTATTCATTCATTAATTTCTCCCATATTTTTTTTTTTTTTTTTGTTATAGTTTTGATGTTCGCTGGTGGACTAGTGTTGTTTTACCATCCGCCCCTATTAAAGAGAAAAATTTCAATCGATATTTGAGGTAAAAGCAGCAACAACAAAAAAAAAAAGAATAAAAACAGATGAATAAAAGTTGCGCGTGTAGCGATGTACGAATGTATGAAATACACGGTATTAATGTTTGTTTAAATGTAGTTGTATTCAGCGTTGCCGTTGTGGTTACTTTTAACCAAAATTTGTTACTTTATTTTCCAATGTGTACTTGTGTACTTTTTTCCCATTTTGGTTACTTTTGTTCAACACAAAAATAACCAATTTTTTGTTTTGGAACAAGAACTACCCGCTCCTCTTTTATGACTCTTAAAATTGTGTATGGTATTTGTGCATCTAAAAACGATACCTTTTTCATCTACTTAAATATTATTTTTTTAGAAGCTTAAACTTTAACAGACTATCAACTTAACCACATAAGGTATATACTTTGAAGTGTAGATGGCTATTATCTGCTATTCTTAACGCTTTGTAGGTCTAACTGAAACACTTTTCTAGATAAACGGTATGTTCAAAGGCCCTTCCGATCCCATCCCGTTTAATATGATTATATTTCCACATCATCTACATATATATAAAAGGTCTACCGCATAATTAAGTTAAATTTTGCATATTGATACCATAACGCACAGAAAGACTTTAAAAGTTTTACTTGTGAGAGCTTTCTATAAAAAAGGTTGAAAGCTCTAGCTCAAACATTTTTTAAAATTAACAAAAATAAGTTTTAATTTTGTATAGGAGGCGCCACTTCCACTAAAAAATTTCGAAAAATTACTATGTAGCCTATTTTTTGTTCTTTCCCGACAATCTGTAATATACTGTCAAAACTTTAAAAAAATATCGGTCCAGCCTACAAGATACAAACAAACACAATTTCTTCTTTAGCCACACAATTTTTAAACAGAAGTGCGAATAAAAAAGTACTTTCGATACAAAATAATTTTGGTTACTTTTTTTTGCTTTTGGTTACTTTATTTTTACATTTTGGTTACAAATTTTTTTTGGTCGTGGCAACGCTGGTTGTTTTACGAGTAGAAAACATTTTAGAGTTGGGGGAAAAACATTTACACAAGATACAGTTAGATAAGCTTTTACACATACGTGTTCATGAGCTCTAAAGTATAGTTACTACATAATATTGTAATTTACATATTATTTGTTAGCATGTATGTGTATTGGGTTATTTATCTAACTCACCTGCATTCTAGGGATTTACTTTGGCTTCATATGAAAAAAAACCTTAATGTTTACAACCACCCAGTTGAAGTTTTATGTATGAATTCATATATTTAAATGTAGATTTACGTATGTATTCCGTTTGATATTTTGAGAAAATTACATGAAGTCTCATGAGGATATTGTAACAGAATACAAACATGCAGGTACACACACATATACATGGAGGCAGAAGTATAAAAACATACACACATATGTATTTAGTTTGTATACGTATCTTAGAAATACGGAAGTTTATATACTGAAGGACTTACAACCATTTAACTGATAACTTAGTATGCATTTATACCCTTACCACAATATTAATGCATACCTTCATAAGTTAATGCTTATGTCTGTACCACCTTTTAGTATACGGATCGACTAAGGATCACTTTCTGAATCAATTTAACAATGTCCGTCCGTCTGGGAGGCTGGCTGACTGTCCATGTAAATCTTGTGCTTAAAGTACAGGCTCAATTTTGAAAGTAATTTGATGAAATTTAGTATATAGATTCTTTCAAGGACAAGCTTGTTGAAAATGTTGAGAATTGGTCCGTTATTTTATATAGCTCCTATACAAGCTTCTTTCCTGAATGGAGTATTTGTGCCCGTAAATCGTCTTATTAAGAGCATAACAAGAACATTAGATTAAGTTTGATCCAAAAGTATCATATTGCAAGCCAAATCATTTTATTGAAATCACCAAGCTACCAATAGAAATACTTCTCCAGAAAAAAGCTTTAAATGTCGTAACTCCTTTAAAAACGCTGGTATTAAAAGAAAATTTGCCGACGATAACTTTTATAACACATATGTACATAGCTACCAATTTATGATAAAGTTTTGTGTTGGTACTCAGCGGTAACTAGAATGAGTAAAGAGGCCTAATATAAAGCCTTTTTAAGCAGTCACAAGGCCTTCTCGCCGCATTTCATACTTATTTTTTTTACACAGATTGTCATTGGAAGTGAGCCCTACCTCACCGCCTTTAATATCAACTTCGATCCCTTTCCAAAGAACGGAGTAAGGAAGGTAACGAAAAATAAAAAATAAATAAATCTGAGCAACTGAATACATATTTTGGAAGGTCTTTCAAAAAGAAATTTATACCTTCTAGAAGGCATGCTTCTGAAGGCAAGATATCATACGAAGCGAATCTTTAAGAAAGGAGTAGAGGCCTTCAAAAAGGCCTGCCACTTGCGGTCCTTTCAATATTAACTGCTGGGTAGGTCTAGAAATAAATAAATAAACCTCTTTTTAAAGTCGCATAAAGACAAAAACTTTAATATAAATATTTAAAATTGATTAAGCTTGAGGGCTTTTTATAAATATAATATCATTTTTTTTTATAAAAAGACCTCAAGCTAAATCAATTTTAAATAATTATAATAAAAAGGTCAAGTAATACTAAATAACATTTTATATAAATATGTATATAATCTGTACATATTATGTACCTACATACTTACATACATATGATGATAACTTAATTATATTCGGCACAACAAACATTGATATGAATCTAAACCTCATTACACAATTTTGTTGTGGCGCATCCCATGCCCATGGGTCTCAAATAGGATACACTCTCGAAAATGTTTCTCAAAATACTGTGATGTTGGGTATCATATGATCGGGCTTGCCCGTTAATACTTTCTTAATTGTATGCAAAAGATTCCTTTGATTACTACTGTAGTGAATCCATACATATTTGGCTGTATTCTCTTATTCAGGGTAAAATCAATTCTCTTACGCCTAACCCCATTTTATTTACATATTTTCTCAGAGGATTTGGTAAGTAACACAACAACTTTTTAATAGCGATGTTTTGTGTTGTGGTCTTTTTTGGACATACTGACTGTGTATTTTATTACAATTGATGTCTTTTTTTTTTTTTTTTGCTTTGTGTAGGTGGATGACAGTTTTCCTGTATTTTTTATAAACATAGTTTTAGGAGTTTCTAATTTTTTTTCTTTTTTTTAAGTTTGATGGACGTTTCAATGTAAAATTTTTATTTGATTTATTAAATTTGACAGTTTTTTCACATGTATGCACAGGGGATACAATTTAGACAGTATTTTAAAGCGGATAGATTGTTGACGTGTCAGTAAAAAGGAAAGGAAGTAGACAAGGCGAATTCATGTAAACGGTGGTGTCGATACTACAACAAGTAACAACACCAAAAACACAACAATGTATTTTGTTGCTGCTTTCGTTGGCCGATATGTCAAAAACACAAGTAACTTTCGACATTCCTCTCTCTAATTAAAAAAAAAAAAAAAGTAGCACAGCTGTGCTTTCAACGCCACCTGAAAAATGAATTCGCCTTGGAAGTAGAGTTTAGAAAAAATATCGGTCATGTACTTTAAGAGTGTCTTTAACCCTTATGTGTGTGGACAGGTACCTGTGTACCTATTGCGTTTTCAAATCGAAATTTTTTATATAAGATTTTAGTCTACAATTCTACAATTTCATGAGAACTCCTAACTTTTTGTTATTATTATATTTTCATAGGTGTTTATATACAATATGAGTTTGGGGGGGCGTAGCATACCAATTTGCTTTTTGCACCCTTAATAGGGTGAATAGGTACCTGGGTACCTGTATACGTTTTATATTACAAATTTTTTTTTTTTTTGGGTGTAGGATTTTAAAAAATATATGAAAAGGAGAAAACCAGAGTAAAATTCTAATATTATTTCATTAACCATCGATTGTTTGTACGATACAAGACAAAAAATTAGATTTCTCATACAATTTGCATGAAGGTACCCAGGTACCTATCCACCCTATAGAAGGTGTTTTTTTTCCACACACATAAGGGTTAATCAAATAATACTATTTTTGAGTAGAGCTGTTTAATGTTTTTGATCAAAAATATTAAAAATAAAACAAAATATCATTCTAACACAAAATAAAATCTTTTTTTTATAAACCTACGGCCATAACCTTATGATTATCCTCGCAAAAGTGGGATGTGTCACTGTTTAATGTAAAAAAAATGCTTAATAACGAGAAAAAATCGTCATATGATTCAGAAAGAACTTTTTTAGTAAATAAGCAATATTTGAAATTTTTTGTTTTACTATTTTTCCACTCCACCCTGAGAAATTGGCAATTTGTACAAAAAATTGACAAAAACCATTAAATTTGAGTCAAAGACTTGGAGAAAATATTCCCAAAAATGCGTTTATGGTTTTTATGACCAATGGTCTTCCAGTTGTACTTCCCAATATACAATTGGCGTTGCTTGTAAAAAAGTCATAGTCCAGACTTGCAATTTTTGTTGCTGCAATTTTAAAAAGTTCTGCTTTGAAATTGCATTCGTGTCCAGATTATGGAATTCTAGTTTTGCAAAAACGACTTTCTATGCTGAACGATTTAAAAGTGCTATTGACAGTAAAACAACGTGGCGAACTATACGCGATATTGGAATCGGTAATCATACCAAAAATATTGACAGCAATTCATCAGCGGAAAACCACAACGTTATTTTTTCGTCAATACTCTCACCAAATGATGATTTACACACAAATGACTATATAAACTCATTAGAAGATAGTATAACAACTATCCAATTTAATTTTCGATGTGTCTATAATGATGAAGTCTTAACTTGCTTAAAGTCTGTAAAATCAAATGCAATCGGATATGAAAATTTAGACCCTCGATTTTTAACACAATATTTACTACTGATATCTTTCCAAGTAGCTGGAAACATGCTAAGATTATTCCGGTCCCTAAAAATAACTCGGAGTTTAAGCCTATTGCAATTCTGCCTTAACTTATGTATACACAAATAAATGATTTTATTGATCGGCATAATTTGCTCACGCCACACCACACCAATCTGGCTTTCGAGCTAAGCATAGCTGTGTTACAGCATTAATTAATCTGAGTGAGGAAATTCGATATGATGTAGATATCGGGAAAGTTAATATACTAGCGCTTTTGGATCACTCCAAAGCTTTCAATGCAATTGACCATTCTCTGCTTTACCTCAAACTTAAAAAGCTATTTGGTCTATCAGGGACCTCAAATAACACTATGGAACATTTTTGGGATTATTGTCTGGGGGGTGAGAAATTCCAAGTCAGGGTGATGGTACTAGGTCAGTATAGTAAAACCCTCAAAGGGTTTGGCGTTCGTATGTGTCAGTTTTTTTATGACATTTTAAATTTTTTCCTTATCTTGATGTTTTTTCGCTTAGTTGTAACATTTTGGCAAAAACGTAGTTTAACATAACTCGAGAACCACTTGTCCGATTTTGCTAAAACAAACTCAAAAAAATTTAGAATTACAATTTCTTTAATCCGTTCATATAACGTTTTTCTTTATAATCAACAGTTTTGCCGGTAAAAATTTTTTTTTTTTTTTAATTCATAAAAAATCCAAAACGGAAAAAAGGATCAAGTGCTATTAATTTCGTGTAAAGTCACATAACCTATAAACAAAATGCGACATAGATCATAGAAATCGATTAACGCGTTCTGCTTTTATTTACAATTAAGTGAAGGTATCCCATTTTGACAAGAATATTGATATTTGTTTTTATTCAAAAAAGTGTCATTTATCGCCTTTTTTATAAATTTTCCCCAATAACTCCAGACTTCTGGCCATAAACTACTAAAAAAATTAAGTAAACATTTTTATAATTTTTTATTTTATTTATTTATTTTTCTTTATTTTAATAAATATTGCCTAGACTTTTTCAATGGTGGTTGTTCGGGACTAGTGGCATCGCATTCATCAGTTTCTGAACCACACATAATGTCAATGTGTGACTCCACTGTTGGCCCTTCTGCATCTCCTGAAAATTCTTTATCATCAAGATCATCCATGTCTTGCCACACAAGCTTACTCCACCAGCAAATTTCCGCAATTATTGCACTCGGCGACTTTTTGCCTCTATATCTGTAAGTTTTTGTTTTATTAAAATGAGTTTGAAAAGATAAAAAATCAGTATTACCTCATTTCAAATGGGATAGCAACTTGATGATAGCGTTCACCATGTTCATCAGATTCGGTAGCCAATTGTTTGCTGAAGTAGTCCAGATGATGATGTAAATAATGGATTTTCAAGGACATGTGGACACCAATTTCCGAGAATGCTCTTAACATCCTTGCGACAGAAACATCGTAGTTGTTAGAACGATGCTTTCCCAACAAGTCCAAGTCATTGGGATACCGAATGGCATACTTTCACGTCTTCTATTTTTCCAATCCATTAGGCGGTTGTAGCAGCTTTTACACACTATATTTGGTACCCAATTTTCGTTCACTATAACATTTTGGTTGAAGTACATCTCGTATGTCTGAACAAAATCAGTACTGAAATTTCCCCTTTTTTTATGTGTTGAGACATATTGACCACAGCAGTAGCAAAAGCTATTTATATCTGGCTTGCACAGTTCCATATTCTGTTCTCTTTTGTTCACTTTTAAAAAACTGGAGAAAAATCACTTTTACTGTTCGCGTTCGTCGGCACTTGTTGAATGACAAAAATCGATAAATGAACACCTATAAATACTACGTATTTTTCAATATTTTACTGTCAGGTACGTTCCAAAACATGAGCACTAATAGATGTGGGTGGAATTTCTGTAAAAAAATCATACAGGTAGCCAACGGAAAACCCCAAATAATTAAAAAAGTGCACTTTCCTTTTTTCCTTTCAATTGTCCACGCACATTTATTACCGCTTATTACTTTGCTGCCGCAATCATAAAAACACAAATAACCTTTTGTTTATTTCTTTTTTTTTTTTGAATTCTAAGAATCATAAAAAAAGTCATAAATGTTTTTGCAAAGAATTTTGTGCATATCTCGAGCAAATTTTTGAAATGCATACCTTCACTTGATTGTTAATAAAAGCGAAACGCGTTCATCGATTTTCATGATTTATGTCTCATTTATTTCATAGGTTATGCGACTTCACGTGAAAGTAATAGGACTTGAAACTTTTTTTTACTGTTTTGGATTTTTTATGAATTAAAAATAAAAAATTTAAATTTTTTGGGCAAGAAATATTTTTTTTCTTCATTAATTTTTAACTTCGAAAGTGTTGCACAAATAGGAAAACGGTATAGAAACAGATTAGAGAAATTGTAATTCTTAATTTTTCTAAATTTGTTTCATCAAAATCGGACAAGTGGTTCTCGGGTTATGTTAAACTACGTTTTTGCCAAATGTTACAACTAAGCGAAAAAACATCAAGATAAGGAAAAAATTTAAAATGTCATAAAAAAAACTGACACATACGAACGCCAAACCCTTTAAGGGTTTTACTATACTGACCTAGTACCATCACCCTGCTTGGAATTTCTCACCCCCCAGATTGGCTGTTGTACTGTGTAATCTACTTAAATCTTATCTTGGTAATCGTTACCAATCAGTATTTATTAACGGTAGTTACTCGCCTGCACTCCCTGTCACCAAAGGTGTTCCACGGGGATCAATTTTGGGACCAGTTTTGTTCTCGTTGTATGTTAATGATCTTCCTCGAACTTTATTATATTCTAAGTTACACTTATGGGCATGGGCAACCGCTAATAGACTTTTAATAAATCCCCACAAATCCATATGCCTTATCATTCACCGTAAAACGATACGTTTTAATATAAACATTGACATTATGCTAAATAATGAAAAAATTTAATGTGTACGCTCGGCAAAAAATCTTGGTGTTATATTCAATAATAATTTAGATTGGTCTGAACATATTAATAAAACTGCATCAAACATTTACATACGGTTACGTGAACTTTGGCCTACCCAATACTTTACGCCTTTAAAAATTAAAATACTAATCGCTAAAACTTACTTAATGCCACGACTTTTATATGGTTGCGAGTTGTTCTCAAGTTGCGACTTTCGTAGCAAAAATGTGTTACAGAAAACATATAACAATATAATCAGATATGTTTTTGGTTTGGGAAAATACGATAGTATATCCCAGTTCACAAATAAACTTTATGGCATGACATTTAAAAACCTTTTAGATATGAGGGTATTCCACATGCTACATAAAATAATAAATACGAAGAATCCTTCATATCTGTACAACAGATTAACCTTTGCAAGGTCTAACAGGGGAAATAAGAGAATTCCCTTTACACACCGCAGCCTGATATCTGAATATCAATTGTTTATTCATTCTGTCCGTCTTTGTGAACCTACTGCCCAATCATGTCCAAACAAACAACAATGAGAACAATTTTAGAAATCAATTAGCCAATTATTTTATAAGCTAAGCCCCATAAAACTAATCCAATTAATTTTTGCCATCAAAGCTATTTACTTATTAAGTTTAGTTTATTTTAATCTATAATTTATATGTTACACTAATGGCTAATAATTCACTGATGGTTTAAAAGCTGGTTTAGTTGAACTAAACTTGAATTTATATGTAGTTTAAACTCAACAACTATAAATCAGTGTCCCATGTAAGTATTATATGTTGTAAAAAGCAAATAACACATTTAATTAAAACGTTGCAAATCGTGAGTTGTTCATTTGCTTATAATTTTTCTTACTTTAAACTGGTTTAACAAATTTTTTTTTTTATAAAGGATTATTTTAGGAAGATTTTAAGACTTTTTAGTGAATATCTAGGATTTTTTGCAATTTTGAATCTGGCAAGCCTAATGCCGAGCCACGTCGGAAAAGTATACCTTTCGAAGTGATTTATTACCGGGAACCGAGGTAGTTAGAGGCAGTTAAGAGTGGGAAATCCTATCCCTCATTGTTAACAATCGCAGTCACTAATTCAAATGCCTTCAAAATACATATCGATGCCTGAAACGCAAAATGCCCCAACTAAAAAAAATTAAAATTTTGAAATCATTCGATTTTATTAGCAACTGTCAAGCCATAAACCATAAACAACGATATGCGATATGATAAGAGCGGAAATTAAATGGCAGCGCTGTATGTAAAAACCAAAAAAAAAACTGTATTTGGCGGCGTGTTAAAACAAATTTTTCGTGTTTTAGAAACTTCATTGACATATCTCTCCTTCTAGGGGGTGACTAGCACATTTTTTTTTTCGACCCACCTTAATGCCCATCATTTACCTTTGCTCATATACATACATATATGACCATCCCCAACAGGGGCTCTAAGTAGGACGACGATTTCGACCCAAGCTTCTGGGGAGGGTATTTATTCGTGCTAATATTTTTAAAGCATATACATAAATATAAGTTCAAGAGCCAACAATTAAGATGTCAATTGACTCAAAATTGATCTGAAGATGAATATTTCTCTTACCACATAAACGTTGGTCCTGAAGTGTTTATTTGATTATTGAAGGACCCGTGTTTTCAGAATGTTGACCTAAATAAGCCTTAACATTGTCACAAAAGTTGAAGCGACAAAAAAGTTCACAAGGGAAAATAAACGGTTTTTTTATTTTCCAAAGGTTTCCTTATTGTGACAAGAGGCTTTTCATAAATAATCGATTCAAATATGTCTAAATAAGTAAGGAAGTATGGACGGTCAAGGACCATATGATACCGTACACCACAATATTTAGAGACAACTTTTTGTGAGAGTACCTTATTTGGGACTAGGGAATGGTAAATGGATTCCAAAATCGATTTTCGATTTTTCGATCGACTTTTTTTATTTCGGTTTTTGAAATCGATTAATCGAACCTCAAAATCGATTTTATAATCGATTTCAAAATCGTTTAAGATTAGATTAGAAACTTGATGTCGGAAAGATCCAGATTTTTTCCTTGTAATTTCGTATTTGCTATATAAATGACATACTTTTTGTTTTTCACTCTGCTTATAACTAGATTTAAATGTCGCTCACACACTGGTCTGTTTGAATAAAAGTGTATTGCCACAGGAATGCCATGGTTTAATTCACCTGTTGTGTTTCTATATAGTTTGTTGAATTTCACAAAGCTGGGGGTGTACTCTCTATATCGATGCGAAAACCATTTCGTTGCGAAAGGTAAATGTCAACTTGGTACTCTCTATCACTTTCGCAATATTTTCTGAAAATTAAGCAGTAGTGGCAATAAAAATTAAAGATGGCGCGGATTTAGAGTAATGAAATGCCAAAGTGTGTAAAAATATTTGAAATTGGAAAATCTAAATAAATCAAAGTGATGATTTACGAAAAAAAAAAAATTAAAAGATACGAAAGTCATATGCGCAAGCGTATTAAAGAGCACCTATCGCTAGATTTGCTACAATTTTCTTTCGCATCGCAATAGAGAGTAGCCCCCTTGACTTTCAGTGTTTGGTTCGGTGCGATATGTTTGGACTGTTTTGTTCACTATCCGTTGATGGCTTTAATTTCTGAAGAACAAAAGCCCCTATATTAAAGTTAAAAGTATACCCAGGGTACTAACACGTAAAACTAAAACTTTAAACTTGGAACATTGCGCTAACATACCATGTACGCACAAACAAATCTCAAGTTTTATTGTGCATGCCCATAATTGATCGATTTAAAAAGCCCAATAATCGATTTCAGAATAAAATCGCAGACGTAAATTCGATTGCAAAAAGTCGATTTTTTTAAACACAAAATCGATTTTCGATTGGAATCGAAATCGATTTACCATTCCCTATTTGGGACCCACAGCAAAACTCCCAACAATATACTGCAAATGTTATCAAATAAAAACAAAATGTCTTAACATTTAAATAAATACAATTTCATCTTTAATTTATCGAAATTAATGTTAAAGAGCAACAGTTAGTCACAGTCACAAATTAATATCTTTATCAATACAATTTCCTTAGCACATTAATAAATAAAAGCCTCATTAAAACTTAAATTATGGTCCAGATGTTTACCTCTTAAACAAAAACCCTCTACTCATACCAATTAATTTCAAAACATCTTGCAATAAACTCCCCAAATGACCATTTAAAAAAGCAGTTGATTTCAACACCTTGAAATCTTTAAATTACGACTTTGACAAGGATGGGGATGAGGATAATGATAATATGGATGTCTGACTTGTATAATTATTATATGTTAAAAAATAATTAAGAGCAAATGAACACACCTTCATCCAAATTTAAAATATTTCAAAACAAAAATCTAAAACACACATCTAAAAAAATAAACAAATGAATAAAGAAGCCCTTAAAAAGAGAGTGTGCCATAGTAACGCGCCCACGCCCTTAAAATATGCCACGAAAACAAGAAAATCATTGCGTAATGTGTGCTCTCAAAGAAAAAATCCAACAACAGATACAGCAAAATAAGAGCAACCAGAAAAATAAATAAAAAAACATCTGCTTTTACCGCTACAAAAACGAAAACAATCTGTTAAAAAGACCTCTGAAAACAAACGCAACAGAAATAAACGTAAAAACGCGCAAAAGTCCTTTTTCATTTAAAGCGTGTAATTGCCACGGTAACGTGGGGCATAAAAAATACCGACTGTCTAACACACATATACCCACACTGTTAAAATGTATTTAAATGCACTGAAGGTAATAAAAAAAAATTAGAGCAACCCTTAACTAAACCATGATACTCGTACCAAACGAAAGCTCACACCTTGAAAACAGAACCCACGCCACCATCCGTGCACCGAGACGCATGAATATAATCAATACTTGCCTGGTATCATTGAATACAGCAGAAAAGAACTGTAAAATAAAAAAAAAAATAAAAAACAAATATACAGAGAAAGGACGATGAAATAAGAACGTAGCCAATATGATAAATCAAATAAAGTGAGTGGATAAAAGGGGGTTTTAAACGGAGATGTTTTTTTTTTTTTTTGAGGGATGATAAAACAGTTCAAACTATTAGGAGTACAAAAGAAACTCTGGCTATTTGGAACCATGGCCCCTTATTCGGGTGGTATTATACGTTAAGGCTGATGTTTGTAACGCATAAGAAAACTTTAATACCCAGACTAAAACTAAGAGAAAAAGTGTAAAATTCACACCCAACTTCAGGTTATTATTTAAGAATTAAAAAAAAACATAAAATAATTTCCAAATATATGGAAGTTTGTACACAATGTTATTCCTCCCTTGTCTCTAGTCAATTCACTCAGATTTTCGTGGTGTGAACCTTGACTTTGTATATATGTATTTCTAATTAAAATATTTTCTTACATTGTGATGTTAGAACTTTAATACCATCTTAAATATTTTACTCAGGTTACTCTAAATCGATCGAAATAAATAGAAACCAAACAGAGGAGCATAAAGAAAGAGAGATAAAACTTTCGATGTTTTCGAAAAAGTTTGAAAGTAGTACAGCAACACAAGGATGTTTATTGTGGAAGAAAACTGTTGCAATTTTTCTCAGTGTTCTACGTTTGATGCGTTCCTAAATCCACCAAATAGAGAAAAAATTTCTATATACAAATTCGATATTAGAAGTCCCGCAAATGAAAGAAAGTAGCATATTGTATTACTAGTAAAACATAGTTCTGAAAGATCATCTTCTACTTGCTATCAATCTTAAGCGAGAAATGCCTCTAATTCTTAAGGTGTTATGATACTTGCTATTTTTTGTATTGGATTTTTTTTAGGATTGACTGAATGAAACAACAAATGCGAGAAAGAACAAGAAATACAATTTGATAAAATGTAAACAAAACAAACAATACTGCCCACGTTTTTTCCCCACAAAAACCGTCATAAAAGCTAAAAAACGCAAAAAAAGTTAAAAACCGTTTCTTTGGATCAGAAACTAAAAAAATTGGCAACAGTGCTAACAATTAATCTGGAAATGTCAATTTTAAGTAAAAATTTTTATATTTTTTTTGACAGTCATAGATTATTTATCGATAACACATGTATATTTGTTTGACATTTCAATACTCTTTACACTTAGTCAGTTTTCCTATGCAAATATATTTGCACTGTTCTCCAATATAGAAAAAATACAAAAAATAGCAAGTATCATAACAGCTGATAAAATATACACAATTGCTTAAAGCTGTTATGATACTTGCTATTTTTTGTATTTTTTCTATATTGGAGAACAGTGCAAATATATTTGCATAGGAAAACTGACTAAGTGTAAAGAGTATGATTATATCATAATAAATCTTGAAATGTCAAATAAATATACATGTGTTATCGATAAATAATCTAAGACTGTCAAAAAAAATATAAAATTTTTTAACTTAAAATTGACATTTCCAGATTAATTGTTAACACTGTTGCCAATTTTTTTAGTTTTTGATCGAAAGAAACGGTTTTTAACTTTTTTTTTGCGATTTTTAGCTTTTATGACGGTTTTTTGTGGGGAAAAAACGTGGGCAGTATTGTTTGTTTTGTTTACATTTTATCAAATTGTATTTCTTGTTCTCCTAAAATCCTAAAAAAATCCAATACAAAAAATAGCAAGTATCATAACACCTTTAACAATTTTTTTCCTGGTCATTTTTAGGCTTCAGCGTTGAAATCACATTATTGAATGATCAAATTTGAGGTCTACAAATGGACTAGAAGTGAGCCAAAAATCGCCATAATATCGACTCCTTTTTCCGAAATGATCGTAAGCTTCACAGCACGTATTTAACCGGAGAAGTGGGTTTTCTAAATATTTAAAAATCTTTCCGAAATATGAAAAATTATTTTGTGCAAGATTTTATATTTTTGTTCAAAACGTGATAGAGCCAAATTGAGGAATTTTTTTAAACCGCCATATGTTACGCGAAAAAATAGAAAGGGACCTAAGGGTTTTGCCATTTTAAAGATTTAAATACGTCTATCTTTGGTGTACCATCACTGAGCGTGTTGGTATTGGTCTCATTTAAAAGCGACACATCTTAACCTTGTTGGTCAACCTTGAAAACGCGCTTAGGTCTTCCCTACCTCTTGTTTTGTGTAGTTGGTTTTTACTGTTCCCTTTACCTTACTGGTCCCTTTCTCTATGCGCTGTCACATATTTGTATGGTTGAAATTCTTAAATTTGGCCCTAGGAAGGTCAAATGTATGACCAACCCTACTTAATTTTTCATCTTTATCATTTGTTTTTAACATACCTACCCGCTATTACCCTTTCTTAAGGGGGGCTCCCATACAAAATGTGCAGGCTAGAAATATTTTTAAGAAAAAGTCCGATAATTGCATAAGGGTCCCCTTTGGAGGGATAAATATATGATCGACCATAATTAGTTTTCTGTCCTTCACATTTTCTCAAAACATGTTTGGCCTTTATCACCACCCCTTAGGCGGGCTTCAATACAAATATGCTGCTTAAGAAAATTCTGAAGTTTAATTAAAAGCAAATTTTTAATATTTTGAATTAGGCTTAAGTTCATCAAATTTAATTTTCATTAAATTATTTTTATGAAGAAAGGAATTTTACAACATGAAAATTAATTAAAATTTACTGATAATTTTTCATTCCTGACTCAATCTGGGCTCGAACCCAGGTGTTTTTACGGACAGGTTACCATGACATGTTTCGATCGCAACCACTCGATCTCCTCAGATGGATTTGCCGTCTTACACTCGCAGCCATCGACGACTGCTGACGTCATTAGTCAAACATCAATCCTTAAACCAAATTGTATTTAACCTTTGGAAGATCGAAATTTGCTTTGAATGATTATCTATTTTAATTTATAAATAATAATTAGTATTGTGGTTATTTTGTTGAACTATTTATGGTTTTTAATCCAAATTTTTAACTTCAAGTTGTGCTGAAAAAGGTCAACAGAAAAGAGAAAGACAAAGTGAAAAACAAAAAATGTACTTGGACTTCAAGAAAAATTCTTGACGAAAGTACGAAAAAACAGAAGTAAAGGAAAAAACATGTAAAATCAATTAAGGTGGATAATCATTCAGGAAAGCAAATTTCGATCTACCAAATGTTAAAATACAATTTGGTTTAAGGATTGATGTTTGACTAGTGACGTCAGCAGTCGTCGATGGCTGCGAGTGTAAGACGGCAAATCCATCTGAGGAGATCGAGTGGTTGCGATCGAAACATGTCATGGTAACCTGCCGGCCAGGGTTCGAGCCCGAGCCACGTCAATAATGAAAGATTATCAATAACAATTTTAATTAATTTTCATGTTGTAAAATTCCTTTCTTCATAAAAATAATTTAATAAAAATTAAATTTCATGAACTTAAGCCTAATTAAAAATATTAAAAATTTGGATTATTTTAATTTATTTTACAAGTTCTTCCTTTCCTTCTGTTTTTTCGTACTTTTGTCAAGATTTCTTCTTGATGTTCAAAGTACATATTTTGTTTTGTTTTTTTCATTTTTTTGTCTTTCTTTTTCTTGCTGACCTTTTTCAGCACAACTTGAAGGACAAATGCAAACATAGAGCTCGTGCCTTAGCTTTACCAATAATTAGTATTGTGGTTATTTTGTTGAACTATTTATGGTTTTAAATCCAAATTTTTAATATTTTTAATTAGGCTTAAGTTCGTCAAATTTAATTTTCATTAAATTATTTTTATGAAGAAAGGAATTTTACAACATGAAATTAATTAAAATTTACTGATAATTTTTCATTCTTGACTCAATCTGGTTAAACGGCAAGTCCTCTGAGGAGATTGAGTGGTTGCAATCGAAACATGTCAGGGTAACCTGTCCGTAAAAACACCTGGGTTCGAGCCCAGATTGAGTCAAGAATGAAAAATTATCAGTAAATTTTAATTAATTTTCATGTTGTAAAATTCCTTTCTTCATAAAAATAATTTAATGAAAATTTAAGCCTAATTAAAAATATTAAAAATTTGGATTTAAAACCATAAATAGTTCAACAAAATAACCACAATACTAATTATTGTTTAATTAGAAGTTTTCATCTTTTGTGAATAAAATCATAAGTTGTTAACAAATTTTAATAATTTGGGGCTTGCACCACCTCTGTTCAAATCCCAGACTGCCGACTGTTCTGCAGGAATTTAATTAAAAAATACTTCCTTAGCAAAACTATAATGATTTTTTGCGAGCTTTAATTTTCTAATTAAATTTAAAAATGTTTCTGCTGGAATTATCGAATTACTTCCTTAGCAAAAGTTTAATAGTTTCTTGTGAGCTTTGATTTTCAGATATTTCAGTGGCACATTAGGGCGGTACGAACAGAGATCTGGTAGATAAATAATAGAACAAATATTATTGGGCTTCTCGAGACAAAAATATTGATATATCATACTTTAAGATCTGAAAGTAAATACATAAGATATATCGAAAAATGTAAAAAGGCGACCCCCTCCTTGCAAAAATTCTTTATATTAGAGCGTGTACATGGAAACTTTTTTTGAGGTACGGTCTAATCTACATAATTGACTTAACAGCTACCAGAGTCCTCCTTATCGCTTTCTGAAAGTGTGTTCTCAAATTTATTCTCCGTCTCATATTGATTTTTCACAATTCTTTCTGCATAATATTTATTTATTTTGCTGGTAATCCATACACAAATATTTAATTTACATTTGAAACTTACATATATTTGCAAAATACTAGACCAAGTAAGGTCAAAAATAACAAACTTTCCCTACTTGAGGAACCTATGGAGGCACTTCTGATATGTATGTTCTTAGACTCCAAATATTTAACCTACTCCCGAATAAAAGTCCTTAATTAGCACTTGGATTTTTATTCCAATCGGACTAGACGTTTACAAAAATAGAATTATTTCCATTTTATTTCCAAAATATCCCACGGTGTGTCGCTTACGATCCATTAGTTTAACCAAAAATTGTAAACATGAAACAATCACATCTAACAGTTTATATATTTGACGTTATTAGCAACATTGACATTTTGTTAATTAGAAAATATAAAAAAAAAATTTTTTTATTATATTATTTTTTTTTTTTTTTCAAAATGCCGCTTACGATAATTTCGCGATATTGTGAAAGCTAATGTCAATTTGCCTAAAAAACGACATTAAAGAAAACTTTTAACTTTGCACTAACTGTTAATAGAAGGTGTCTGAACTTCCAGACGTTAACAAAACTTATCTGTGTTATTTGTGCAGCCAATAACACAGAATGACAACAGATTTAATATTGAAAAAATACTTTTAAGTCTCTGGCCTCTTTAGCATACTTTAAGTGGCAATTGAATTGAACGTTAAAATATAATTTAGATACAATACGATTTATTTTTGTTGCTTAAAATTTTACATCTTTTTACATAACTCTTTGTTTGCTTTCAATACAAATACAAAACCATTGTCTCTCCTGTTCACTTAACATCCTTTAGAAGTTTTTTAATTTTTTTTTTTCTTGTGGCACATGCCAATGACCGTTCACCCAAATGTATGTTTTTTATTATACCAGTTACCACGCCGTTTTTTATTATCTGCCAACAATTTGTAACCGATTTTTAAACAAATCACAATCTTCTGATATAAAAAAGTAAATGACTTCGCCAGGGATCATTAAATAACCGCATGAGTTGTATAAATAGTATTTTTACTTTTTTTTTCTAATGTACACATTGATTACTATAACTCAATGTATGGTTAAAATTTTCACCTGCTCAAATTTTTTTCATACTATACACTAAAGGGTGTTTTTTTTGGACGTAAAGAACTTCCGATAGGGATAACTGTAAAGCTAGCTCTCATAGTAATGAATTGTATTTGTCTTTTTTCCGTATACTTTGGCAAATTACTATTTTAAGATTTACACCAGAAAAACGTTTAAAAATCGTGAAAATTTATTTCTAAAATTCAACTTATAGAGCTGTTCATCATGTTTACTGTGCGCATAATCGATCATTTTAGCAGCTAATACGCTATATATACTACACACAAATTCTCGCCCATCTTTGAACCATTAGTTAAAAAAAATCAGTTTTAATTGAAAATTTAATCAAGTGAAAATTAAACGTTTTCTTATGAATATGAACAACTGCAGAAAATAATGTTACTTTACAAAAAAACACTGTGCAACAACAAACAAAACAGCCTCAATACTTGCAACGCGAAATAAAACTAGACTATTGGTAGAGCAAATCTGCCAAAGGGTTTTGAAAAGTTATGTCGGGTTCCCGAAATATCGACCCCTTAAGTGTTTGAATTTTTTGTAAAGGCGTTTGGTATAAGTCAAAAAAATATACTAAATGTACTTCTGAGCCGAAATACTATTTAAGATGTCTTCAGTAGAATTGTATGGCGATTCTTTGCTTTGAATATATTAACCCTCCAACACTCATTTTAAGGGGCTATTTTTGTCCTTTTTATTAACTTCCCTACAAAAGTATACTAAAACTGTACTTTAGAGGGTTAAAATGTTCGACGAATATTTTCTGCATAAAATTTCACTAGTGGTCTTCTAAGACCAAAAAATCGTACAATGTATGTAAAACGGGAAGTTAAGGGCCCATAAGGGACTATCACTAATCCGAAGGAAACCCAAATTTATTGAAAAAGCCTGGTTTATTCAACATTGCGATTTTCTAAGGCTGGACAATAAAACATGTCGTTTAACTACAAACTCTTTCTTTACAATGTCTTGGTCCATTAATGCATTGCATTGGACCTTTTTGTGGACTTATTTTATCTAAAATGCATCAATAAGTCCAATATTATTAGCAAATCGAGCCAGTACCGTACGTCCAGAAGAAGATATCTCCGCTGTAGACGTGAGTGTGACAAAGGACTCAAATTTATCGTTCCGACGCCGTTCTCAACAACCAGGTCTCTGCCCGTCTACTAGTTGAACATTTTTGCGAAAAGATTTTGGCCTACATGCATATTAGATTTAACTGGTGCAAGAATTAAAGCAAGAGTACCAAATATTGGGTTGTTTATTCGGTGAATAGGCTGAAAATTAACGGAAATTTGAACCAGATTTTTACTGTCAAATTATCTTCCGCCATTAGGCTCATTTCTGGCTTAATGGGTATGTAAGTAAAGAAGCAGAATTGTAATTTTTTGGAGAGAGAGTCTTTTGAGACTCCATTACATCCAGATAAAATCACTTTCACCAAAACCGGTACCAACATTAACCTTAATGGCGACCGCCACTGCCAAATGATTCGTGTTTGGTTTATTTCTTATGTCACTGTAAATCATTTGGGGGAGACATGGTTTCAAAAAGACGGCGTAACATGACAAACATCCGCGGAAAACTATCACGTTTGATAACCGAATTATCTCAAGAAAATGGCCCGTGAATTAGCCACCTCGTTTTTGTTACTTAATACCTTTGGACTACTTTTTGTTGGGGTACGTTAAATCTCTGGCACAAGTAAAAGCATTAATCAAAAATAAAATCAGTTTTAATTAAAATTTAAATCACTTGATTAAACGTTTAATTCACTTGATTAAAAGTTTAATTCACTTGAATAAACCTTTAATTCACTTGATTAAACCTTTAATTAAAACTGATTTTATTTTTGATTAATGTGTTTACTTTTGCAAAATTGTTTTCTGTGTAGAAGCCATCATTCTACGCACTTTTGGAAAATAAGAACGAGTATGCTAAAAAAAAGTTGTGCAAAATAGGACCGACGGCGCTCATAAGGCACAGTCGCGTAGGCCATATGGCAGAAAGTATTTTTTTGCATTGAATGCCAAGAAATTTGTAAGCTAATAAAGCCAAAATGTTGATTATTCCATTGAATTTGTTGTGTTTTATGTTTAAAAAAAGTTTTATGCCTCTAAAAAAAACACCCCTTATATAAATTATATTGAGAAAAGGGTGTTTAAATGTGGTCAATAAACATATCCTTCTAAAATTAGATTTCATATCACCATATTTCCCTTAAAAAAAGTAGTGATTTTCATATCAAATTGTAGGAAAACTAAAAATGGCTCTACACTCAAATCGAGAAAAGGACTTTTATCTTTCAATACTCTTTCCTTCTCTTTTTCAAACTAAGAACTTCCCTAATTAAAGGTCATGTATCTTTAACGTTTAATATTCATAAAAACATTCGCGCCAAAGTGGACAAAAAACTTTTCTTTCTTAATTCTTTTTAAAGTAGAGAAAAAACAACTGTTATTGTCTTCGCTAAACAATAACACATGATGCACTTGTTCTTGTCAGTTGCCCTCTTTAAAACACAATATCCTGTTGCAGGCATCCCAATTAAAATGAAGAGAAACATCAATGAAAAAAAAAAAAAAATAAAATGCACAGCACGTGCTAACGTGTCTTTTTAATTCGTGGCGATTCAGCAGAAGCCAAATAAATACAAAGAAGGATCAAAATACTTAATAGTTGGCAGAAGAAAATGACTCTTGCATGTGTTGCTGCACAAAATGCGCTGTGTTGCAACAATAACCTGCAACATCTTTAATCTTTTATCAGTTAAACACACAACAATTTACTGAATTTCGCTTCTTTGTGAGTTGATGTGTTTCTGTCTTTTTCATGGCTCATGTCGTATTTTGCATTAACGCTAGTTTTTGCAAAAAAAAAAAAATTTTAATTTAAAGTCCTGCAGAAGAAGTTCACCCTAAAGGATGATGCCCTTAGATCTTCTTATTGTGATAAATGCAGCTTGCGTTTTTTTTTACTCAAGTAAATTGCAGTTGATGATGTGTTTTATTTTTATCCCGAATCCAAATTCGCGTTTACTTGCCGTTTTTTTTTTTTTTGTTAGGGTTTATGTCCTTGATTCCGGTTTTGTTTCTTGTTTATTGTTGCTGCCTGATCATCATTTAAATTGGTTTGATGATCGAACAGCAACAAATATTTATTATCTCAGGACATTGATCATTTTTTTATTTGCTTTTAGCTGGATAATTGTTTTGTTATCGTCTGTTTTGTTAAAGGGGGTTCTTTTGATGATCACTACTTTGAAGATATTCTATGGGGATCATTATGATCCTACAGCACGTGCTCTTTTTAATTCTGGTGGCTGTTAAGATGCTGTTGCATGATGTTTTTGTAGAACAGGAAAATGCACCTGCTATTTGTAGTGGATTTTTTTTTGAAGTTGAGTGCCAGCTTTTAAATTAAAACAAAAAAAATTAGTAAGTACTTATTTCAATTTTAGACTTTCATCGCGTTTTTTTTTAGCTTTTTTTTGAAAACAGTAACATTATTTGTCTATTTATTGATTTGTTTTTCTGTATTGATACTGCTGCTATTAAGTATTTGTCATTGGTCAATAAAGCACTTGCGATTCATTTCCTTTGAAAAAGAGAACAATGCCAAATCATTCATTTACGACAGTGAAATTTAAAGTTGTATGACTCTACATTTATGATCGCTCGATCGATCTTTTCTATATTATTTAAAAATGCTAAGTAGTTTCGGAAGATTTTGAGTTTTTGTCTAACGTTTTTAGTTTATTGCCTAAGAAGTACCTTCGCTTAACTTAGTCGATAGATCTATCTGTGTGTGATTCATTCATCGATCGGTTTATTTTTTTTATTAAATTAAAAAATTAGATTACGTTATTTGACCGTAAAAAATAAACAGTTTGTTTGGAAGAAGCCAAGGAGAAAATGATAGTCACACCTATCGATCGCCAAAACATTAAACAACATCTTCACTGTCAAAAAAAAAAACTGATATACGACAAAAAAAACTACGAGATCTTTTTTTGGCACCTAATAATTTTTTTTTTTTTTTTTGATGTATTAAAATCTATTTTTATTTCTTTCTTAACCTTCGCCTTACCAAAGATGTTTAGATTTTTTTCAGTTTTTTTTAAAGAAGTTTTAGTCATGCAATTTTTTTTTAACGAAAACAATTTGTTCAGTGAGTAAACCTTTTCTTTTAACTTTTTTTTTTATTTTAATTAAAACTAAAAGTTTTTGGCGAACTATTTAAGTTATAATGCCAGGGTATCACACAATTTTTGGAGCTTTAACCGCAAAACCTCGTTCGACCTAAACCTTCGTATAGGAAGGCGAGAGCTTCCAGAATCCGCTCCAGACCAGTAAACGTCTGAGTTATTTCCTTGGTACTCCACCAGTCACATTGAGTTTTTTTTTCTTAGTTCTCCACCAGACAACACATTAAAACATTGAGGTAAAAAACGATTGCATATAGTGAATGTAGAAACCGCAAAAACTGTAACTCGGTACAGTTATACGACGCCGAAACACTAACCAATGCGGGGTGCCAACGCAAAACGCAACAAAAGCAGACAAAAGAAAACGACCTGTTTGCCCTTAAAAAATAATGACAAAAAGCGCGAGCTGCTTCTCCACTCAGAGCAGTTTTACGAGTGTGTTCTTTTAACTTAAGAAAATTTAAGAAAGTTAATAAAGAAAACAAACCGATATGGTCACCCGGTTGGGTATTGGTATGGCGTAGGTTAGACTTTGTTTAACGCCGCTTCGGTGTATTTTGTTCTTAGATTTAACCAGAGATCTACGATATTTGGCACTTAAACTTTCGATAGACCTTTTTTACCAAAAACTGAATTCCTCTATTGTGTTCTAATGTTTTTATTTGATTTATTTCCTTTCTTGACTTTTTTATTTACTTATTTTGGAATATTAACGATTTTTGAAATTTGAAGAAGTTTCGTTTTAAAAATCTTAAGGCTTAACAAAATGTTGGCGATATTTCTCTTTTTATAAGATTTTTTTAATTTTATAAAAAATAACGTTTTTGCAAATTTGAATAAAATAAAAAATAAAGATTGTTTTATTTAAGTGATTTTTGGAATATATATTTTTTTTAATTACGAATCTAAGATTTGTAATGAAAGAAATTGAATGTAATTTGATCGTTTTTTGCAAAAAACAAAAATTTTTATTTTACTGCCTGTTTTTTGATGGCGACCGCAAAACTCACTTGATTGAAACAAAAACAAAATTAGTTTTTTGATTTAAATGCAAGTAAAACAAGTGAGAGTTTTGCACTCGTCATTAAAAAAAGCAGGCAGTTAATAAATTAATTTTCTTTCTTTTTTTTAATCTGAAATTTGAAAATTAAGGTATCATTAGTTTTATTAAAAAATATATTTTATCAAAATAATTTTTGGGAATACAAAATTTTAATTTCAAAGGTTTTATTATTCGTGCTTAATTCCCAATTTTTATTCTTGATAAAAACACTGAAATTTATAGTTCATGGGATAAGCTATTCCTATGCTATTAAGCTATTAACTGGCAACATGCTTTTGCAAGTTGTTTTTGTTTTTTCTTAACCTACTTACAACGATTCGCATCATCTTTGAAGAAGTACGTTCCAATGATGCCACCAGCCCATAAACCGTACCAAACTGTGACTTTTTGTGGATGCATTGGTAGCTCTTGCAATGCTTCTGGCTGATCTTCACTCCAAAATAGACAATTCTGCTTATTAACGTACCCATTGAGCTAAAAATGAGCTTCGTCTCTGAACACAAGACGCGCACTTCTTTTTAACAGAGCACGCATTTTGATAATAAAATTCAATAATTTGCAAGCGTTGTTCGTTTGTAAGACGATTCATGGTTAAATTATAGACCAAACTGAAGATCTTGACAGTGAAACAAAACACGAAACGTGCGTCAGCTGTTTAAACCAGTGTTGCCAAAAAGTTAATAGCTAAAAAATCACCCGATATGTTGGTATATTGATTAAAATTGGCCCAACCTTATTTAATTGCAATCAAAATCATCGTACCAAATTGTTTTGGAATCGGTCCATATTTGACCAGATCTCTCATACAAATATTGTTACCGAAAATAGCTTTTAATGCCATACCTTCCTAAGAAATGTTGGTATTAACATAAAAATTGCCTTGTCGATTTTTCCTTCTTGAATTTTAAAACTTTAATAAATCTAAAAGTTTTTATGATTTTTAAAAAAATTTTTTATAGCGATTTTTTTTTTTAACCGATTTTTGCAAATCCTATTTTTTATATTTTCAACGTGCTCCACCAAAATGTTCTACAGAAAACAAAATAATTGGCAGTGTTACTGCTAAACAAAAATAATATGAGTGGCAGCGTCTGTGTAAAATTTATAAGTTATTTTCTACAAAAAAAAAAAAAAAACAAACAAATATTAACAATTATTTCCAGAGTTTTCACCTAACTAGTAGTTAACTAATAATATTTGATAGTTTAACTAGTGGTTAACAAAAAGCTGGAAATAATATTTTATTGGTAAAACCATTTCTATTAGCTAAATAAAGACTGTAAATTTGGGCCTAACGGCCATTTTCATCAAGTTCGGTTAAAACAAACTTTCAATTAAAGTTCGGTTAACAATATGTTTTGACAGCTATAACAGATAGTTAATTATAGCCGAACTTGGTGAAAATGGCCGTAAGTCTTCCATAATCATGATTTTACGTTAAAATAATATTTATTTCCCAAGTCTTCTTTACAACAACCGGAAAAAATGCAAGAAAATTATTTTAAAATAATTAATTTATAGACCATTTAATAAACCTTTTATTTCTTTTGATTGACCTTGTTTCTTAACTACTGATTAAGGCCGTTATACACTATCCCACAAAGTCTTAAGTATTTTACTTAAATGCTTCCCTGGGGTCTAATCACCGCATTCGATACTATCGTATCGAATAAACTATCGAATGTTTTTGAATACGACAGACACTGACGTATCGAATGAAAACTCGATAAATGTAATGTTGAGTTACTCGATAACGAATGCTATTATTTCAAATTCCATAATTTTCATTCGATATCGAGTTTCATGATACCAAAATAAATAATTTCGATCAATTTTGCTCGATATCGTATGCGGTGATTAGACCCCTGATCTAATTATTGTTTGAAAATTTTCAAAAAAACAATAACAACTTATCACGAATGGGATGCATTTTCGCAAAATACTTATGATTTTGTTTGATAGTGTATAACGGCCTTTAGGCGTTGTTTAAACGGATTTCAGGGTACGAGTACGTTAAGGGCGCAGTCTCTACACAACTTTTATTAATTTATAATCTCTTATGTGTTTCTTTACCAGTACCCATGTTCTGTAACTTTAGTGAGAACTTCTTGCATCGAAAAGATGTGAAACAAAATATTCCGTCGTTTCTCGAAAAGTGAGAAAAATGTGTGTCTGTAACTCATGTCGAAAACTATGAAATGAGATTACGTCGTTACGTTATAAATGTCATAATATTGCACTCGAAGCCGATGTGACATTGCAGACGTTCAGAACGCCAGTAACAAATATCGTTGACGGCGACCAAAATTTACTAAAATTTAAAATTGTTCAACGACGGCGGCGAAAATACAACCGTCGGTTATATCAAATTGTGTAAAGAGCGTCTTTAGTGTTTGCTGTTTGCAGACGAGCTTTGAAGACATTCGTATATTTTATAAAAATGTTAAAAGCAAAATAATAAAACAATGAAAAATGTGCCAAGAAAAAAATATTATCATAATTATTCTTTGCATTTTTAATGGTTTTTAGTGTTAAAATTCTTTCTCGCCCCATTTTTATTCGTGAGTTTATTTGCCAGTTCAAAGCGGGAACTTTTCTCACCAAAACGTAACAGACACACTTTTTCTGTAAATTGGCGAGTAATTTCCTTACGTGACAGTTTGTACTCGCAAAAAAAAAGTTGCAGACACAGTTAAGTGAGAAAAACAGCTGTTTGTTTAAATTTATGGCATTTTTGTTTCATTTCACACATTTCAATCGAAAACTTTCTCGACGCGAGAGTTACAGAACATGAGCACAGATCTAATCTTATTAAATTAAAACTTTTGTAAAACTTTGATAAAATTGAAACTTAATTAGAAATAAATGTAAATCGGAGTTTTGTTTTCGTATTAACTGGGACTGCAAGGTAAATTTGACTTTAAGCCTTTTTTAGTTTCATAGACAATAAAACTCTTCAACTTCTTAACACATCAAACTTTTTTTTTAATTTTTAACGACAATTTTATGACAACTACGACCTAAATTACGAAAAAATTGTCTTCTCCCTTAAGCACCTCGAAGCCAACGCATTGCCAGGAATTATATTTTCGTCATTAGACAGTGTGTGTGTGTTGTCACATCAATTTGCCCAAGAAGAAGCCTTCATGCATACAGAACAGATTGTTTGTAAAGAACATATGCCCATTCGAGTCCAGGTTAAGAAAATAATTAAGTATAATAATAAAATTTCTTTTAATAACGAATATCGCACATTGCTTTTTGCATGAGGTGGCACGTGTGGTTCTACAACAACTTTAGGATGTGCTAAGAATAAGGTGTGGTCATGGTGTTTGAATGTTGGTTATGGCGGTAGTGATGGTGGTAGTTGATGGTCAAATAGTTAAATTTCTTAACAGACAAATGTTAGTTTTCTGGTAGTTTTTTTTTAGAGATGTTTTTAATAATTGTGCAAAATGTGTAATTATTTGTGTTTTTAAAGACTTCGACATGTTACCTGACATTAAACCAAGATCCAATTTAGGAATTAACCACCAATTGGTTTTTACTTTCTGTAGGACTACGTCTCTCCTTTAAGCCCTTAATGTCAACATATTCTATTTATTGTTGTATGTAAGAATGTATGTCATTTTAAAACAAACATGTACATCCACCTTCCCTCCTTTAATTTACCTTTTTGGCTGATGCGATTAGCTCGTGCTAGATTCAACTTGGCCGAATGACTTTTTGGCCAAGAAAATATCACATGTATGCACTTTGTGTGTCTTGCCACATGTACAACAAAAAAACAATAAATAAATAAAATTTTATGTCGCAGTTACATTGTCAAGGGTGTAGAAAACTTATTGATGCAATGCTTGAGTGATTCATTTGATTTTTTTGTTGTTTTTCTAGTATTTTGGACAAATGCAACGACAACAAAATATTAAATGCAACCCATAAGTACTCGTACACACAATGTGCTACAAAATGTGGGTTTTTGTTCTTTCTTTAAAAAAATTTAATAGCGTTGCAAGAAGTGCCTCGGCACAAGCTGAAATATGAAAGAGAAGAAGTTAGAAGGCATTTGTTATGGTTTCTAGTCACCACAAATTTCGAAACTGTATGAATTAAAGAAAATGTGTAAAATAAAAGAGTATGCCATTTCTTTTTTAGGTTAAACTAGTCGACTTGTGCGATGCCCTAACTAAAATTAGGCTGCTGACTAAAAAAAATCAACACGTAGGAAACTTTCTATGAAAAACTTACAAAAAAATACTTTTACAGGGGCCCATTTCTTTCAACTGGAAGTTGCCTGTGAAAATTTGTGTCAATTGGTTTTAAAGCACCTAGACCCCTTTCAGACTCAGCAAGTTAGTTGCGCAAGTTATTTGCCGAAAACAATTAAGTCTGTACAACATTTTTTTCCTAACCCCGACCTTACCGCTGACGTCTACAAACCAAGAGTTGCGCAAGAGACTTGCGCAAGTATCTTGCCGAGTGTGAAAGGGGTCCTATCTCGTGACCAGTCAACACAATTTTATAATAAACAGAACATATCACTTAAGAAGTTACTCCAGAAGGTAATTGCCAAACAACAAGTCGTGTAACTGGATTTTGTGTGGGTAGTGCCTGATTCTAATTGTTTACCTGTGAAGTGGATCTATCATATTAACATGGTTCACTCGTTACTATATTTGCGACAGGCATTATTTTACCCCAAAATTGAATGTGTCCATTTCGGTAATTACAGTGACCTGTTTTAAAGTGTCAAAAATGCGCCAATTAACCCCCTCCTAGGACTGTCATCAGAAGTGTCATTTATTTAGTGAAAGATATGGCATTTACGAATATGGATCGTTTAACAACCGAAGAATGCGTTAAAATAGTTTTACTTTCTACAGACGTGGTGGTTCATACGTGGCCACTTTTGGAGTATTACGACTATGGTCGTCATTATAGAATATGAAAAAAAAATGTCCCGGGAGTTTTCTCCCTTCTCAAATTTATCCTATGTTAATTCAATTGTAAACAAGGGAAAAAATTCTCGGGGAATTTGTATTCATAATTGGTCTAAAATGAAACGTTACAGATGTGGTCAGGCCTGTGCATCATCGTAATGTGTGTACCGACGAAAATATCGCTTCAATTCAGAGCACTAGGACCGTATGATAACCGCCTTTTTTGGTCTGCAATTAAAGATTATGACTAAGACGGTATGCGGTTTCAACAAGACGGTGCCACGAGCCACACAACACGACAGAAATTGGCTTTATTGCATGGAAAGTTTCCAGATGTCTTAATTCAACGCTTTGTTAATTAGTCATCAAGTTCATGCGATTGGATACCGTTAGACTTTTTATTTAAGCTATCGCCGAGATACCGCCCGAAATGCACAAAAAGTGGTCGAAACTACCTCAAACGGATCGACTGCTGCCACCAATCTAGAGACGGTCATTTAAATGACTTTGTATTTCGTACGTAGTGGATTGAAAGTGATTCTGAGTAGATCGGAATACTACTTGGTAGTTCTAGGACCAATATTTTTGGGCAATACACACATCAGCACAAACGCATAATACAACCTCTACTATGGTGGTGTAGGTATAAAAAATTATGTGGTTCTAAAATCTATAATGCACCCGCCACACACCAGTTATATTGTGAAAATATATACCGATTACAATTGCGACAAATACAATTATAATTGTTTACGATAGTGCAAGAGGCGGTTGCTCCTTAAGAAGAATTCGCCCGTGGTCTTATTACACTGTGCAACACTCAAAAACAACAAAGATCTAACGAGTGTTTCTAGTAACGGAACAAAAACAAATGAACGTATGTATATCTGCATTTTGAAAGTTTACGTCTGGTGGTAGGGTTGCCAGACGGCCTGGAATGGCCTGGATTGTCCAGTTTTTATTTGGATCTTGTCGTTACTAGCTCAAAAACTATTTGTCCAGTAAAAATAGAATTTCTTTAATATGCAAAAATATTTTTTTTTTATTACCCTGTAGTAAATAAAATAGTCATTTGCAAAAAACACTAACTATAAATTAACTTTTTATTAAATGACTACAAATTGGTTTAAATCTCATGCAGATATTAACCAAAAAGGCACACGTAAAACACAAATAAAAGCAAAATAAGTAAAACAAGCATGCCATGAAGTCAAATGAAAAAAATATATACAGTTGTGGTTATAAAAAAACCAATTTGAAGTTAGTTATAAATGTGTTTGACTTCCTACAGGGTAACTACATACTTTATATCTTGCCTAAAGATATTCCAATTTATATCCAAAAATGTGATAAAATGAACGTTCAAAATCTCTATACATAAATGAATCTCGTTTGTATTTTCCATACCAATTTGCAAGGCTTTTTTTTGAAATATCCTCATACTCACAATAAAGGAAAAGGATGTTCTTTGGAAATTTAATAAGACTAAATTTTGATAAAAGTTTGAAAAATGTTCAAATACATCTGCTTAAATCATAAGCGACACACAGTAAGAAATTTAAGAACAAAAAGGGAATTTTTCATAGACTTTGTAAACGATAAGTCCGATTGAAATCGAATTCCAGGTGCTAATTAAGGACTTGTATTACAGTTTAAGTAAAGGATTAGGGATATATAGACATATTAGGAGACCCCCAGAGGTTCCCCAATTAGAGCACCTTAAGTATTATAAAATTTAAAAACAATCCAGAATTCTTAATTTTAGCCCGATTTTAGAAATCTTATCAGTGGAATGCACTGGTCCATTTCTACACGTATTGGACAAAGATCTAAAATCGTGCACGAACAATATTTGATGAATAAATATTAAGATAATTAGAAAAAATCATCTCCAGTAAAATTCGTGGTTTCGCGCTTACGATTATTTCGCATAAAAAGTAAACTTAGAACTTTTTTGTTACTTAAGCCCTTTTTGATTTTAGGTGGCGATATGTAATATGACGTAAAACTTAATTTTTAATGTTGCGTTTTTTTTAATGTTATGTTAAAAAAAATTATATCATTAATTTTTTTTTTAACTTTTTAGATTGTCCAGTTATTTTTACGAAATCCAGGTGAATTTTTTACTTTGTCCAGTTATTTTAATATTGGTTTCTGGCAACCCTATATGCAGCCGTATTCTGTAATTCGCTTAGCTAAAGCTAAATTTTGATCGCTAAAAAGCCTTAGAGAATACAAAATTGAAACATTTTAGCGATGACATTTAAAGCTTAAATTGCTGCGATTTAAATTTGTATGGCATTGCCAAATTTAGCAATGCACGTTACAGAATTGCATTCGTAGCCAAAAACCGCTAAATCAATTTTTTAGATTATTAGCGATAGAGATTTTGCTTAAGCGAATTACAGAATACGGCTGCTGGTGGTCATTTTTAGGGGAGTTTCTCCGTTCTAGCACATTCTTATGTTGCAACGATATAGAAAACAATATTACCCTCACATTTAAGGTACATGATATTGATGTGCAATCCTGCGAGACACATTTTAATTAAACACTTTAACCCTCTAGCACTACAGCGAAAGGGTCCTTTTTGACCCGTTCAAACTGCCGATAGACGTAGGTACATATATTTTTTTGTTGGTCGGAAATTATTAAAAAAAACTAAACAAAAATTACTCTGTGGGCGACCGGGATCAAAAACCGATGTAGTGTTATTGGGGATTAAAGTTGTTATCACTCATAAGTTAACAAAAAAAAACAAAAAAAAAACTATTCTTAAAAATCAATAAATATTTTAAAAAGTTTCTAATTTTATCAATAACTGTTTAATCAGAATCGGTAAGTAGGGTAATAACTTTAAACTGCAGAAAATCTTAAATTAACATAAACTTAAGAAAATTCATCCTCAACAAAAACTTTTAAGCAGTGACAAAGTTTTTTTTTTGTATTTAAAGAAAAATTATAAAATACTCAGATCATTAAAACGACAATGATGACGACTAAAATAATTTAATGATAAAAAAAAGGAGATGCACCAAATATGTCAAGAGTTAAGAAAATAAGGGCTTCCGGTTTAGTAAATGGCTTCCCTAACTCTTAAAGCAGTTGTTGTTTTTGTTGTTGCCAGTGAATTGTGTTGCATTATAATGATCGTATCACTGGATATGAAGTACAAGTATAAATACTGGCTATAAAGACCACATGAAGATTTTGTTCATTTACGTTCTTGTTTCGTTTTTTATTTTATTCCTAAAACTGCCAGCTGTGTGTGTCGCTAATTTAATGTAAAGAAGACAAACGAAAAAAAAAACCTTCTAAAAAATTATCAGGAGTTAAACAGAAGAAGTTTCAAAAAGAAAAAACTAACGAACGAAAAGACCTGAAACAACTGTTTGATTACATATGTACGTTGGCAATGTTAGTGTAACCAGTGTAATAAAGAAAAAACAGAAATATACAACGTAACATAACGTATGTTATGTCAACATGATGTCATATCATTAAAAGAAGACAGACAGACGAACTTCATTTTAACTCTATTTACTCTTCTTCGCTTGGTTTTTTCTTGGCTGCACATATTTAATGATAAGAAGAAATGAATATTCCAATTTTAGGTTTTACAAAACTACAAAACAAAACAATAATCACTAAAAACGACTCAAATTAAAGAAATATCAACACCTTAAAGGTGCTTCTATTGTAGCTGTGTACAGATGTATATGTTTGTTATAGTTACAATATGACAGTTTGTCACAAAGTCCCATATGGTTCCACACATCTTAATTTATATGTCTTTTTCAATTTAGCTCCCATTTCTTTTCAAGTCTTATCACATTTCTTTTTTTAAGGTTTTTAACGTCTTTTACTATTTGCAATTTGTTAAAGGGTGGTGTTTGCAAACTCTACATGCGTAACTATTTTTTATTTTAGACAGTGGCACACAAAAGTAGCCTTACAGATTTTAATATTCTTACAAAATCTTCCCGAATTATTTTTTTATTTAATTTTTTTAACTAATCTTCTGAATGTTTATTTTAAGCCCTACTGCCTCAACATTAAAAGCGAGTTTCTCCAGTTTTTGCTTTATATCGAAGAAATTCTGAGCTTTCACCATATATCATCCGCAAAGTCTACGACATGCAACTGTTCATTTCTGGGCGAGCAGTAGGTTTTTGTATCGTGGTAGAGCTCTTTAATTAGGCTTATTATTTTCGGAACACCTTCCGATATTAAGGCGTCCCATAAGGCACGCGAAAGCACGCCGAAAGTCTACAAACAGAAGGTAAAGTTGACAGTTGTGTTTCATCGAATGTTCCGATTATCACAACGTATTTACGTGGCCTGCGCTTGGTCGACCTCTCCTGAAACCTGCCTTTTCTTGGCGTAGTAGGGTTTCGACAACTGAGCAGAAGCGATTTAACATTTTTTATGCCATGCTTTTACTAATGGTATTATGTAGTGTAATCCTGCGCTA
This sequence comes from Pollenia angustigena, assembly GCA_930367215.1. NCBI lineage: Eukaryota > Metazoa > Arthropoda > Insecta > Diptera > Polleniidae > Pollenia > Pollenia angustigena. The sequence goes on from OV884059.1 coordinate 156,947,780, forward strand.
AATTTTACGGTTTCTTAAATCGCCTCTCTTTAACAAAGAGAAAAGTTCTTCATCCTTCCACGACTCTGGTCGTGCATAATAACGTAATGTAGAAGCTATTCCATTTGCACCACACTTAAAAAGTTCCTCCGGAATATCGTCAGGGGCAGTAATTTTTTTGTTTTTGAGATTGCACAAAACGCTATAAATTTTTTCATATATCGGTTCAGATGTGAATATATCCCGACTAGGGTTCCGACGAACATTTCTAATGAAGTCAGCAGAGCTGTCGTGTTGTGGTGTGGGACATTCGGAGAAAAATTATTTTCATCTAGAGAGTTGGTCTTTTGAAGAAAACAAATGTTGTTGTAGTATCATTCTTTATCAGCATGAACTAAGTATGTATATACCGTTTAAGCTGATGTAGCTGATTCTTGTCTAATTCTTTGAAAGTTATAAAACTTTGCTAAAAATTGCATTCAATTAAGCTGACCGTCATTTTTCCAAATAATTATTCTAATTGGTGAATGGAAGTTTATTCCACTAAGGCCCGTTTTCACAACTTACCGATAGCTAAAAGTAGACTTTAAACAGCCGTATAAAAAGTGTTCCATTATTAAAACTTTACTTTAACCTAAAGTGAGCGATAAAGTAAATTAAGGTTCATCCTATCTTGTAAGTTAAAGTAAAATTGTAATAATGTAAAACTTTTTATACGGCCGATAAAATTCTACCTTTAGCTATCGGTAAGTTGTGAAAATGGGCCTAAATATCACAACCGTCACCAGATATATTTTTGGCCATTAGTTAATTCATTTATAAAAAAACTTCGTTTCTTTGCCCAATAAGATCCAGATCGGTGCAAAAATTACAAAGTTACCGAAGAATTAACCCACTTTTCGATTTGTTTCAAATGAACAAAAAAAACACCGCAAATAAATACACAAAAATTAATTTTAAGTAATATTAATTAATTAATTTTAAAAAAAGTTTAAAACTATTGAATTGCTATGTGGGTTAATTCACTTAAACTTCTGTAGCTTTTTAATTCTTGACTAATTTTCACAAACGACCCAAGCTTATTTTAGTAATTTTATTATCTTTCACTAAAAAAAAGAAATTCATAATCTGTTCAATATTTTTGAAGATATTTACATTTAAGTCACATCATCTTTTTTAAAAATAAAAAACTGTTCTACTTTTGACAATTTTACATGAAGATTAGATCCGATTTATTTGGTCCCGACTTTGTTGAACAGTGTTTTAAAAAATGTTTTTGTTCAATATCCCCAATATCAACTCAAAACCCCAACTGAAAATGTTTATCCTTTTCAACCACAAAATTTCATACAGAAATCCCGGGATCCCGCACATTTTTCGGGAAAAAAATCCCGGAAAATTTGTGCAGGAATTCCCGGAATCCTCGGAAAATGAAAAATAAATCCCACTTTCCAAGGAAATGAAAAAGTCCGCGAAAAGAAAAACTCTACCGACTATAATTTTTTACTTGTTTACTTTGTCCAAATCGGTGTTGCCAAAACTTGGTGACCAAAAATGGCTTAATTTACGGAAAAAAATGGCTAAAAAATGGCTAAAAATGGGTAAAAAATGGCTAAAAGCTTTTTGAAATAAAAACACATTAAAATTCAATAAAAAACAGAAATAATTCATTTAAAATTGTTTACGATGAAATTGTAAGTTAAGATCAATTTGTTAAATACGAATAAACGTAAATTAATATTAAAATAAATTAATATTAAAAAATTAAATCATCGAAAATTTCGATGTCGTTATTGTTCATCTCATAGGAATCACTCATTAGTTTCAAATAATCATAAGTTTTAAATAATTTGAAGGTAAATCATAATCACAACAACATTTACCCAACCTTTTGAGTCCAGATCCACACTAAAAAAAAAATAAAAAAGTATGGTCGGTTAAACCCGACTTTATAATACCCTACACCACAACCTTTGTACCAAATTTTATCAAATAATCTCTAAATTGCGACCTGTACTTTGCGCACAAGGTTTACATGGACAGCAAGCCAGCCGGACAAACATCGTGATTCTGAGTTAATCGGTATCCGTAAAGGTGGGCTAAGGACTAATATTTTAGGGTGTTACAGACTTCAGCACAAACGCATAGTACCCTCTCCACTTTGTGGTGGTGGTATAAATATTGTATTGTTATGGTAAAATTATTTACCTAATTGATAAAATCGAATAAACGGTTGCTTAATGTAACCTTTTTCTCAAATAACTTTTAACGATGTTTACTTGGCTAAACACCCTCTCTAGTTCAGCATTAGACCATGGAAGTGAGAGCAACTTTATAGTCTATTCTGAAATTTCTAAAACAATTTTGTTACCGCCTGCATCCCTTTATTGAAATACTTGCAACCAGAAAGAAACAGCAATGTTTGTGTTGATCCATTTTATAAATTTAATAGTGGAATACTGTTTCTTTATTTTGAAAGATGTTTCAGCGTCGTATTTTATAGCGATTTTCAACATTTGTAAAAGTTGTGATTTAAATTAAAGGCGTTTTAATTGTTCAAAATGTTTATTTTACTTTTATAAATTTTTATAATAAAATAAAAATTATTCTTTTAAAAGAAACACGGCAAAGTAATTTTATTGTTAAACAAGTTAAAAAATGGCTAAAAAAAATAGCTAATGGCTAAACTCATTTTTTAATGGCTAAACAGGGTGAAAAATGGCTTAATCTAGCTACTAAATGGCTAAATTGGCAACACTGGTTCAAATATTATAAAATAGTTTTTTGTGAATTTTTCGCGTTTTCATAAAGAATGTTATTTTGGCCATTTTGTTGTCTTACTTTTCTGCACCACTGTTAAATTTACTCAAAGACCAACATTTTAGCCAGGCGAGCGAGAGTCATTATCAATTCGGTAAGCTTCGTTAAGCATTTTGATTACATTGGTTTCTTTATAATGAGAAATAAATACTTTTCAAATATAGGCGGGAATTTGTTTAAAAAACTTTTCTTTGAAAAGTTTATAAAAAAAAAAATTTGTTTATCAGTTTTTGGTATTCTCTACTATTTTTATTAGTATATATTTTTTTTTTTTCTGTACAACCTGGGAAGATTTTAACCGTCATGTGGGTAGGATGACAAATTTTTATCAGAAAAAAAAAACAAATTGTTATGTAAACACCTCGTGGGAAACAGTTTAATATAAAAACTGCAATAACAAATGATTAAGTATTTAACGGGGTTTAAGGGAACTCTAAACAAACTTTAAATAAACATATTCAACACGTTTTTATATTGACATTTTGAACATAAACCTCCTCCTTTTAAAATTTAAAATTTGCAAAACCATAGTAGGTATTTTTTCCTTAAAATATTCACTCCAGAGAAAAAATTACATGCGCTTTCACCTTCTAGGCATTCTTAAAATTAACTTTTATTCATTCCACTCTACCGGAAAGGGTCTTTTGGTATGTCTTTTAATATATTATCCAAATTTATGTTTCCATTTTAAGATAACGTCATTCAAATTGTACTCTTATCTAGCGGATCTTTTGGCATTATGGTTACAAAATGCCAAAAGAATGAGTTGCCATTGTCAACTGTTGAAAAAATATGGTACAGTAGGTGGAAGGAGGAGAGGAGGGAGTGCGCCCGGCTTGCGCCCGGCCGAAGGCCGTCTATGCATAGAAGCTTTAGTTAGCGAAGCCGGTATTTGTTATACCATAGAGGAGAAAATCCTTGAGCCTGGCCAAAGGCCGGCTATGCAGAGGAGCTTTAGTTAGCGAAGCCGGTTTTTGTTTTACCATAGAGGAGAAAATCCTTGCGCCCAAAAGTGTTTTCGTTATATTTTTAATATATATACCCAGAGAAAAAACAACAAAACAAATTTTAAATAAATTAGAATTATATTAACCCTTTGACGACCATAGGCAAACATACTTGCCCAGGGGATTTTGCATCATATAATTGTTCACGTAAGAGATAGAGTAAATATATTCAAAACGAATTTGTAGCGGAGGGTTGGGGCAACAAAAATGTGTTAGGTGGTAGGGGCCTATCTGGCCCCATTTATCCGCTAGGAGGCTTCAAATTTGGCCAAAAAGTCGCCTTACTTCAGGGGGCTGCTGTGGGGAAAGCGTAGGGCGCACCTGGCTAAAACTCGGGTATATTTTGGAGGCGCCTCTTACCTTTCAAAATATATATGGGGAAAGTGTGTGTAAATTTCAACCTCCCCACATTTACCCCAAATATGTTTGGCAAGTATGTTTGCCTGTGGGTTGAAACGAAAAAAAAGCACCTATTTGAAAACTATTTGAAAGTGTATTATTGTTGTACTTCGAGTGTTATTTTTGATCAAACAGTGTATTATTATTTGGTAATTATAAATAAAAAAATTTAAATGAGTGGATCAGTCCGTGATCGTTGTCTTTTCCTTAATCCGGACGAAATTGAGCAACTGTGGTTTGGCGACATTAGTGACAATGAGGAAGAAGCTGCTGCATATATGGATGAACAGGACATCGTTTTTCTAGAAAATTACGCTTTGGAAATCCAAGAGGATGAACCCATAGAAGTTGTTAGTGAAGGAACTAAACCTGTAAAATCTCCTGTAATTGAAAAGGCTCGCGTTGGTCGCAAAGCGGTACAAGTTGCTGTAGAGGATGAGCCAATTGCATCGACTTCAAATGCTGCAGTAATACCAGAAAAGCCAGCAATTTTTATACCACCAGAGAAGACTTTCTAGTTCAGAGAGACGCTTGCCTATAAAAACCCCGTTTTCACCGAATTTCAGGAGAATTGCATATATGAACATTCGCTAGTTCTAAACCGATTGTAAATGCACATGTGGAAATGCCGCAAGCGTATGATGTGTTTAATGCTGTTTGTAATTATCAAGGTAAGTTTTTATAATTGCAAGTTTTTATATTGCAATAGTAGTTACTATTTTTCTATACTTTTTTGGTTTCAGAAATGTGCATAATGATAATGCAGCAGTCCAACCCAACAATCCAATTGTGGTGTGCAAAGTAAAGCGGCGTGTTGCAGGACAAGCAGTTGGTTGTATAGCACTACAACAAGGGAATGGGAGGTGTCGATCTCATGGACCACAAAAAGGTTAACTTTGAGTATGATCGCAGAAGCAAATGGCGATTTTATATTCGATTGTTCTTTGATCTCTTCGAAATATGCGCCCATAAAACAGCAAACTCATGTTGGCTAACAGCTTCGCTACAAAAGTGACCTATATCGATTTTCGGGCAACATTAGCAAATGAATTAATCAATGACTTCTGCTGAAGACCGCGCAGATTCCAGGAAGCAATCAGAACTGGAAGTATCTGTCTTAAAAAGCCAAAGTCTTTCTATAAAATGGAAAAACTTGAAAATTGGAAACGATACCTTCGTTGTGCCAGATATGGCAAAAATAGCCTCACAAATGTATTTTGTACGATATGCAATGTATTTCTTTGCTTTACATCAAGTGATTGTTTTGGCGAATACCACGTATAGGACTTATCTTCAATTGTTAGTTATTTATAAATTACTTTTTAAATAGTTTAAATAAATAAAAAATGTATAAAACATTATTTTTTCCAATTAAATTTTTTGGATAAAAAATTCTCTTTCAGCCCATAGGCAACCATATTTGCCAAGCAAAAAGAGGGGCAAGGAGAGGACCAGGTGGGCCTATTTTTTTTTTTACGTTACTATTATTGGGCTATATATTATGAAAATAAGAAAAAATAAAAAATCTCTTCGGCAGAAAAAGTCTGGTCCTCAAAGTGTTGAAAGAAAAAAATTTAAATTGGAAATAAGGGGATGTATGGCTTTATTTCCTATGGCTTTATTGCACGGCACCATATTCTACATATTCAAATTCTAAAAAAAAGGAGTCTCAGAACCGTCCTCTTAGAAATGATGTCGGAATGCATAGGAAACACTTCTCAAACTTAAAAAAAAAATACTCGACATCAACAACAAATTTAAAAAAAAAAATAATTTATCAAAATGTCGATACTTTTGTTTTTTAAAATTTCATGAAAAAATTGGAAATTGCAGCTAGGCTTCAAATTTTTTGCAGGCATATAAAATTTATTTATGATTAAAATCTGTTAGCAACTTTTGATTTTATTCACAAAAGTCGAAAATTTTAATTAATTTAAGAATTTCATAAAATGCAATATTTGTATGGGAGCCCCCCTAAAAATTGGAGATAAGGGGCAAGTATGTATCGAGAAAATATTAAGGACAAAAAACTAATTGAGGTCGGTCATATATTTTATCCCACTAGGAGCAACTCCTGGACATTTATGGGACTTTTTCTTCAATATATCTCTAGTCTGCATTGAACATTTTGTATGGGAGCCCCCTTAAGGAATGGAGATAGCGCGTAGGTATGTTAGAAATAAATGATTAAGATAAAAAATAAAGTAGGGTTGGTCATACATTTTACCTATCTAAAGGCATCCTAGGCGCTGCAGCAGTCAAATTTAAGCTTAAAAAACTAGAAGCCTAGCTGTATTTTCCAATTTTTTATGAATTTTTAAAAAATAAAAATTTCGACTTTTTGTTAAAAAAATTTTTTTTTTTTTTTTTATTATTTTTTATTATATATCTAAAGCGACTGCTCTTATTAAAAAAAGTTTTGCTAAGTTTTAAAGGAAATTTTATTGCGGAATTTCAGTTTTTTTGTTTTTTTAATAAACTAAACCGTTTTTGAGCGTTTTTGAGCGAATATACACACAGAGAAAAATCAATGTAAATTCGTTCAAAACAAGGTTGGTTTTACATTTTCAGTAGTGATTTTGCTTAATTGTTGTTGAATGTTAATTTAACATGATTTTACAATAACTTGCAAACAACATTTTTTCTTTTAAAATAACTATAATTCATGTTAATTTAACATTGCAGTAAAGTTAGAGCAAAATATAATTTATATTGAAATAACAATCCGAATCATGTGAATGAAAGTTATTTCAAGTTGAAACAACGTGAATTTCATGTAGAATCAAATTGGTTGGAGCATGATATAACAGTGTGGAGACAACATAAGCATTTAGTTAATAATTCAAAACACTTACCCCTGTAACACATGTTTCACTTAGTTTGTATCTCCTTTGTTAACAGCAGAATGGCCCGATATGGTTATCGTCATCATTCTACTTTGAAAACTTGATGTGCTATTTAACTAAATAATTTTAATTAAAAGAATACGGGAATTGTCTTCTTTTGTAAAATATTTTAAACATGAAAATAAAAAAATTTATATACTTAAGTATATATGCATGTTAATTTAACAAGAAAAACTTTTGATTTTAATATAAAACAGGTTTTTATAGATGAAATATTGAACAATGTTATTTTAACAGTAAATAATATTAAATAAACGTGATTGAAGGTTATTTTAATATTTTTCATTTAAAATTAATATGAAAAAATGATAAATTTAAATAAAGGGCATACTTTTGCAAAAATTTACCATGATTCTCAATCAACATTTCGCCATCTTATTTTAACATTGGTATTTTTTTCTGTGTGTATGTTGTGCAACCTCCTCAATTTTCAAAATAACGGTATATCTCGAAAACAAGAGCTAACCTAAAAAAAACGGTACCATTGGATTCAGCGTACCCGAATTATGCTAAAGCGCCAAGTGGCCGGCTTGTCTAATCTTGCAACTAGCACAGTGTTATTAAGTCACTTCGCATTATCAGCAATAACAATTACGCTGTGATAAAGCTTAGTTCTTATTAATTTTTGAAGGCCTTATAGATGCCTTTAAAGTAGATGCAAGAAAACAAGGCCTTGATCACCAACGACACGCCGTGTAAAAAAGCAATGAAGTTGGAATGCGGCTGGACGGCCTTATTTCTGCAAAAAAGTCTTTTATAGAGCCTCATCATATCTTCATAAAATCTATAAAAATTTTACAGGTAATTTGAAATGAAGTATCTGTTTTCTTACAGGTAACAATGCGAATTACATTTAGTCCAAAAACTTTTTTTATTTAATTGTGTTTAACTTAGCGAAAAGGATGTAAAGAGCATGCATAAACTTATGTGCACGATTTGGCTGGAAGAATACATGCCCGAAGATTGAAACCAGTGCTTTGTCCCATCCACAAAACAGGAGAAAAAATTCGATACGAGAAAAAATACGATACGATACTATCACGTATACTCTGTGAAAAATTGAAAACTAAAGTAAACGAAATAACTGTCCCTTATGAGTATGGCTTTAGACCTTGCAAATACAACAACGATCAGATGTCAACATTGCGTAAAATTTTGGAGAAAACCCATGAGAAACATATTGACAGTTAAAATCTTTTCGTCTATTACAAGCAGCGTTACCGTTGGTGCCACTAAAGTGGCAATTTGCCACTTTTTTCGACAGTTTGGATACTATTTGGCCACTTTTACAAAATGCACCCAAATGTGGTACTTTTTGTGATTCTTGCCACTTTTTTGATACTTTTTACGTTAGGAAAATATACTTCTTTTCTTTCTGTTTTATTATAACTCCCAGCTTTACTATAAGTAAAACTGTTTTATTATATGTATATGTAAGCAAGTTTGAATAAACTTTCTATTAACCTGTTTCATTTGTTATGAATAAGGGGGTAAAGATATCTCGCATATATATGTTGGTCGTGAAGCAGAAACCGAACTGTTGCGTACCGAAAACTTTTCTAAAATTTGTGTTATTGACATTGAAAGTTAAATCTAAGTTTTTACCAAAAATTGTGTAAAGAATTGAAAACAAGAATTGTTATAAAAAACAAAAAGCTCAATATATTGAAGTATTTAGATTATTTATAGTGTCTAATGAAGATATAAACTATTTCGAATTAGTTTCAGAGTTTAAAGGTATTATAACTGACCCAGATGCATTTAAACATGAATTTAAACTTCTAGAGAGTAAAATAAATCACACGAATTATGAACACATTTTTAAAATTTCGAATGCTGAAGATTTTTTGCGTGAAATTGGAACATTGAAAAGTAGATTTGATGAGTATGCCATTATATACATATATCCAAACTTGTACAAATTGATCTCTCATTTTTTTACATTGTCACACAGTAGTGCTTCTGCTGAGCGTGTTTTTACTAAGTTAGCTTTAATAAAAAATAAAGTAACAAATACTTTTAAATTTTTTTTTTTGTATCTTTAAATTTGTTAGATACTATGTAGCCTTGAAGATTGGGTTCGAAGTTTCCAAAAATTATTTGTAAAAAAATTTGTATGAAACTGACCATTAATAAATAACACAGGACGACATTGAAAAAGTTTGTTTAACCATTCCAACTGATTCCTATATTTTTTGAAATGTCAAAGACGAATATGAGCGCAGTTTTCTCCCATCACGTCACACCAATTATTGTAATTTCGGAAGATGTTGTGTACCACAATTAAGAACAAAATCCAGTTTTATAGTTTTGGTCTATAAACCTGATAGCAAAAATTTGAAGCAATAATAGACGAAATTGGATACAAGCCAAATATGTTTTAGTAAAGAAATTAAAAAACTTGCACTTAAATTCAGTTTAATATAAAGTATTTGAAAAAGTGATAATTTCGTTTTTTTGTTATAGGATTTCTTGTTATTATCCGATTACAGCTTAGCTGTCAGGCCCACGGTGTCGACTAGAACATTTTCGCATATTTAAAAAAAACTAAAATTTGTTTTTGTTTTCAATACAAATATACGAAAGAAATATTCTTGTCGACATCGTGGGCCTGGGCCTACAACTTTTGTAATTAGATTGACTGTAGAGTAAAATTATAAAACTATGGATTTTGTAATTAATTGTGGTACAAATCATCTTCCAGAATTACAGTAATTACAGTATGTCTATCGTAAAACGATCAATTGTTTTTTAGTGTATATAATTATTATACAATGTTTTTTGTTTTCTTTTTATACCATTTAAAATTATAATAAATAGAAAAAAACGTAAAAAATACATAATGTGTTGTACTGATTTTAATTTTAAAAGATGTGCCCATTTTTTTTAAATCCTCTTCTTGGTGCAACTTTTTTTGTAGATATCCCCTTTTTTTGGTACTTTTTTAAAATATCCGACGGTAACACTGATAACAAGGCTGCTTTTTACAGCTCTTGCAAATATAGAGAATGAATCAGCAAAAATGTGTTTGGCTGTGAATAAAGACAAAACTACGTTGATGGTTAGAACGAATATAGAATCTACGCGATTGCGAAAATCTGTGAAAGCAGGTTACTTCAATTTCGAGGTAGTGGATGAATTTTAATACCTCGGTACCGCCATAAATAAAACGAATGACATCAGTTTAGAAATTAAGCGAAGATGCTACTTTGGTATAAGCAAGCAGTTTAAGAACAGGGACCTCTTTCGGCAGGTGAAGCTCTTACACTTTAAAAGACACTTATCCTTTCCGTTCTACTCTGGGATGCAGAGCCATGGGTACTTGCTAAATCAGATGAAGCTGTTCTTGGATTGTCCGAGTGAAAAATATTTCGCAAGATACATATACAGTAGAATCCCGATAATTCGTAATCGGCCATTTCTTACGAATTATAGGGGTTTTCGAATTAGCGGGGTTTCGATTTAAACAAAAAATTAGTGTTATATACATATAAAATTTACTCATATCGACCCCTTTGCACGAAATTATCGTATGTTACAAAAACCAAATTTTACAGGAGAGCCATTTTTATACTTTTCTCTGCTATCTAGGGTTTTTTCCCGGGAATTCCCGGGAATTCCCGTTTTCCCGGGATTTTTGTTGCGGGATCCCGGGAAATAAAAAGTTCTTCATAGTTTCAGAAAACAGCTATTTTTACTCTGAAATTTAGTTTTCTTTTCTCTAAAAATTAGCATCTGTGGATGGGTTGTCGATTAGATCAATTATAAGAAATGTGTACAAACGTAAATCAATGTCTCCTGCGGCAATAAATCTATTAAAAGCAGAATGGGCAGTGCAACAGTTGATAATTAATAAATTTAGTGAAGTGATGAATTGATAAAGAACATAAATTCAAAATAAGATGCAGGCAGTAAATTCTCATTGACCATGGACAAGTCTTAAAAATAGGATATACATAAACATATCGCTCCGTTATTGCAACATAGTCGTATCTACAAAAAAAAATCGAGCTTGGTAATATATCCGGGAAGTGCGGGGAAACCGAAATAAAAAAATAATGAAACTCGTGTAAGTTACTAAAACAAACAATTTGAAAAACACATTGTCCTAAAGATTACAGATGGACCTAATGAAAAGAAATAGTTTGTAAGAAGTAGTCCGGATGATGCTATTTTTTGCATCAACCTTGACATCAGAAGCATGCAACAACGGTGCACTTTTAATTATTTGTCCAACCTCGGAAAAAAAGTAAACGAAATTTTTCGGAAACATGGTAATCAGTAAACAAAATCAGAAATATACTTTTTGGCGACTCACTAAACGCTTTGAGTGTGTCAGAAAGTAATTTCCTACGCCGTTAAAAAATTTTAATATATTTATTAAAATATTTTATATATTTTATGATTTTACTTTTTGATCTCATATCTTGAGTACCTCAATTGTTATGTTTATTTTATCTTGTACTAGATCATCATAATACGGAATTTACTTATAATAGCCAAAGGTAATAATAATTCAAGTTCCGCTTTCAATCTTCAATTAATTTTTGTAGTATTTAAGCATTTATTTTACTTACTTTGTAAACAAGTTCCCTCACGTTTGTTTATAAAAGTTTTTTTCATTAATAAAACCAAGTTTACTTTGTATTATTTGTATGGAGCGGGATCCCGGGATCCCGGGAAATTTAAAAATTTTTCCCGCTTTCCCGGGAATCGAAAAACTCCGGGAAAAAAAAACTCTACTGCTATCACTTGCAATATAAATATGAAAATATACATTCAAATTTTTGGAGCAACGAAGTGGAATTCGCCTACAATATTTTGTCAGGCCACGTCTCTTTGAATGTAGAACAAGATTGCATCAAAAACTCAATTTCAAAATAATTGGCATATACGATAATTTCGCGCAATTGGGTCGATATAACATACTGATCTTAAGAAAATAAACACACAAACAAGCAAAAACCCACGAAAAAAAATAGCAGGTAAACAAAAAAATCATTCTTTCCATGTTTCTGTTGTTTTTATTACGAATTATAAGTGGAAGTTAGCAAACAAATACGATTTATAAGAGGAAAAGAAGATTTTAATTGAATATTTGAAGAAAAACAATTACGAATTAGCGAGGGGACCACAATTATGGAAATTTTACGAATTTACGTGATTTTTTCAAGGGACCGACTGTTTATTACGAATTATCGGGGTACGAACTATCAGGATTTGACTGTATGAGCCAATCTGCGTATTCACAGAATATCGGTATCGTTCGAACCATGAGCTGTATGAGGCATACGCTGACATCTATGGGGTTAAAGGCGTAAAGATCCGTAACTTGGTCATGTTGTTTGAATATGATCTCGAGGGAAGACACAAAAGAGGACGACCGAACCTCCGTTTGAAAGGACAAGTACAGGAAACCTTTTTCCAAACATAACGTCCCAATGACCCACATGAGATGCTATTAATGGCCAACAAAGTAAGTAGTAGTGGTGGGGAAGGGGCTGTAACTCCATCTGTATTTCAATGTAATACGTAAACTTTCTTTGACATGAAGGCTTTAGCTCCTCACTTTTTTATTGCAATTAAATATTAAGGTTCCTAAATACCAATATAATTATATGGCTTATGGGCACAAAGACTCGATTCCAGAAAGAAGGTTTTATGAGACCTATGCCAGGGTTTACATTGACAGCCTTGCGGACGCACGAATATCGCTAGATCGACTTAAAAGTGATTCCAAACGATTGGTTTGCTAAATCGTCGGTCTAGGATAAATATTTTTAGGTATTGCATCCATAAGCGGTTATACCCTCTCCACTCTTGTGGTGTTGTTATAACTATAACGGCCAACTTCACCAAATTCAGTTAAAATTAACTGTTAACTTAACTTCCAGTCAACAGTTAGTTTTGACAGTTATAACTGGCAGTTAATTATAACTGAACTTGGTGAAATTGGCCGTATATCTTTGAAACACGAGAATTAGTTTCAAAACCTTTTCTACCACAATTTATATTGGAATTATGACAGTGTTTGGGCAGATATGGGAATAAGTAACATTAAAACATAATTTCTAAATATTATTCGTATTTTTATTTGTTTCTTTATCTTTAGGCCACTAAAATTTACATCTTAAACATTATTACTAGTTGTAATTTAGGCAACAAAACGAGCATTGACACGCTTCCGCTTACCAAAATGACCTGAAGCTTGTGGAGCACCATTGGCACTCCGACCTAAAATATTCCAGAATGGTCGTGCTGTAGTTGAGGGAGGTTCATGACGAATTATAATACAGTTAACGTTCTTATCAACATCTTCATGGCGGTTAAAGAAATTTCCCCCCTGTCCAATGTATTCGCCATTGCCTCTGCGCCTCTTAGCAACCAATCTGTTTTTGTTGCGATTGGAGTTTCTGTTCTTCTGTGAAGAGGGACGAGGGCGATTATTATGGCCGGGACGCAGTTTACGTCTTTTATTGGGACGCCTGACATAAGGTTTGTAAGGACGTCTTTTGTTTTTGTTATTATTTTTGTTTTTATTGCTCTTATTAGGGCGATTCATAATGCCGGTGCCAGGAAAATGTTGGAAACTGTCCTTGTTCTTGATTTTACGTTTTGGTTTCAAGGCAGTCTTCTTCGTTTTCTTATGAGCCTTTACAGGCTTTCTAATTTTCTGAACAGTTTTCTGGGGTTTTACAGGTTTTTCAGTTGAATTGTCATTGAAGTCATTTGACTCGTCATCTCCAGTCGACCAAATGGCAGTGGTGGTAATTGGACTTAATTCTTCCTTAAAATCAAAATCGTCTTCAACATTATCATCGTCATTTTCTTCGTCTTCATGAGAGCCAGCATGACTAACTGGAACTAACTCGAAAACAGCATGAGTTTGGGGGTTAACTTTGGGAGGAGTATGTGACTGCACGACCACTATACCATTAGAACCAGCATTAGCATGATGACTTTCAACTTGGCCAATACCAGATGTTAAGCCGATGGCAGCAACTGATTCACCACCATCACTCTCTAATTGACCTGAAACAGGCACATGGGGAAATCGTATGATTTCAATGGTTTCATTATTATACTCTTCATTGTTATCTTTATTTTCTTTCTCAATTTCTTTGTTATCTTCGGAGTTGCTGTTGTTACTTTCACTTGGCACTTGGGGAAAACGTATGACTTCAATGGTTTCATTATTATCCTCTTCATTGTAATCTTCATTTTCTTCCTCAATTTCTTTGTAATCTTCGGAGTTGTTGTTATCACTTTCCTCCGCATTGTTTAATGTTTCTTCGTCTTCTTTATTGTTAATATTTCCTTCGTTCATGTTACTCTCACCACTCGTAGTGGGACTAACACTTGGGGAATAATGTAAAAGATCTTCTTGCTCTTTGAGTTTAGTGGTATCGCCCTTATCATTTTCATCTACTTCGTCGTTGGATCCATCATCAAAGTACATGGGTGTTGGTTGGGCAGCTCGCTTGCGTCTTGTAACCACACATTGAGAGCGTCCACCATTCAATTGACGTCCTTGAACGTTGAATCTCTTGACATCATATTCATCACCATTTTCATCGACTTCAATGGTAGATTCAGCTGTAAAAAAATGTTTGATAAAATAAGTTGGTATTTTCATAGATTCAAAATCAGAGTAAGTTCAGAGAAATATTCAATTGATGTGTGATTTTAGGATAAAAAAGCACCATCTTTTTTTTATACAAAAGTGCGAAAAACCTTTTTCATTTTCTAACGATCAAATAAGAGCTGAACAAATATCAAGATTTAAATTAAAAGGTATTTCTAAGTCCCAATTTCACCAAGTTCAGTTATAATTAACTACTAGTTATAAATGTCGAAAAGTACTTTTAATTGGTATTTAAAGTCGTAGTTAGTTGTAACTGAACTTGGTGAAAGTGGACGTTAACTGTATAGCCTGTTATTATAACATTTTCCTACTAGTTTTAACCAGGGACCGAAAAAAGCAATTCTTTTAAAATATCAAAGCAAATAAAGCATATAAAACCAGTAAGAAAGTATAGTAGGTCCAGTCCGACCATACCCTACACCACAGTATTTAAAAAAACATCATGATTATTTGTCCAAATTGATATGGATTTATCTTCATTAAAATCGGTTTGAAAGTTTTTGAGAGGCAGAAATTGCCCCTATATCCCCTCGTGGTCCTACGATTCGGCCCATTTTCAATAGGCTTAGTCCTTGTGCCAAAAAGAACATATAAGCTTAATTTTATCATATTATCTCCAAAATGGCGACCTGTATTTTGCGCACAAGGTTACATAGACAGCCAGCCAGCCTGCTTGCCAACCGGACGGACTTCGTTAGATCGACTCAGAAAGTGATTCTAAATCGATCAGTATTCTTTAAGGTAGTGTAGGAACAATATTTAAAGATGTTACACACATCAGCACAAATGCAAAATACCCTCTCCACTATTGTGGTGTGGGTATAAATAGCTGATTCAAGTATACCATATTAATCCTTATGAACTTGTCTGTGATAAAATACATTGATTTTTATTTTTTCTTTTTAGATCGAAAAAAAATAACTGTTTTTTTTTATTCAAAAAAATAAAAATCAGAAAAATAGCTGTGTTCATCTGACTTTTATGAAAAAAGGAATAACTGTTACGGCCCCTGATTTAAACAAAAACTTTACCTCTGCAAAGTAAAATTCACATCTTTTTAAAAATCGAATCCAAAATTTAATTATAAATTTTTTTATTTGAAACTTTTAAATTACCGGTTTCACTTAAAGGAAAAAGGACCAAACAAAGTGGTCGAAAAAATTATTGGTATTTTTGTAATATGAACTCCAAAAGTCCTAATTTTTCCGTAAAAACCCTTTAAATTTTAGTGCTTAGCGCAATGTCTTTCTTTTTTTTTTTTTTGTATTTTATAAACTTTTGCACCGTAATTTATATTTTTCTAATTTTTTTTAACTACATATTTAAAATTTCCAATTGTGCTTTGAGTTGAGTAGTTCTTCTTTATACTTAATAACTTTTAATTTATTATATCCTTAAAATCCTTTTTGTTTAAACTAGTTCAATATTTAATTATCCTTTTATTTACATTTTACTTGCACCACGACTAGACACACCAAGAACAGCACAAATATTTTTCTGTTCATTGTGCTGCTATTTTCCTTTCACACTTTCTTGTTTTGAAATGTGTCTTAACTTTCAACTCAAAATACAAACTAATTGAGGGAACAAAGTTGGACCCTACTTTTATGGGCTCGCAACGGTTGTTAGGAATACGAAAAAAGCTGAATAAAAAAAAACAATATTTTTTGGCAGCATCAAAAAACGAATGCGAAAACAAATGACCCAAAGCCAACGTTAGAAAAATATCTGAGTTCTTATATTTACAACAACATTTTCAACCAAAAATCATTAAAAAGTTTGTTCATAAATGTGTGAGTTTAAAATTTAAATAAACAAAACTATCTATCAAAACTTTCTTTCAGCCAAAATAGCAAAACAAAAAAAAGTTTATGTCATTCATTTATCAAATTTATTATAAACAAAAAACTTGTTTAAATCAATCCACATTCATCGAAGTGTGGAACGTATCTAACGATCGTTTTTTTTTTTTTTTATTTTATTTAAATTCTTGTAAGCACGAATACAAATGATACGATTGAATTGCGTCTAAATATCATGTTGCCATCGATTTAATTTTAGATGTTGGCGGCTGTAAACATCATTTTTTATCTTGTTTCAATCTTGTTGGGTCAATGTATTAACATGAATATGACACAGATATTTATATTCAAATTTTTGCGATCATGCTGATTACATTGTCTTTTTAACGGTTTTTCTAACTTTTTTTTTTGTTAATTTCATGATACCAATTTTATGCATAAACACTTTTTCTATATTTAATTAAAGTTTGTGGGCGCTACAGATGGCATAATAATACATACTAGTGTTTGCCTACTGGTCGAAATTCAACATTAATTATTTATGATAAAGAAAATTAAGAAAACATACATATAAGTTTAAATGAATTTACATGTTTCGAGCATTTGTTTTTTTCGTCTTAGTTGATTGATTTAGCGAGAAATCCGGTCCATATGTTATCTTCTACTCAATTCCGTGCATGATTAATTTAATTTTGAAACTATTGAAGAACAAAAAAAGTACCAATTATATCAAAAAATACCAGTTAAAGAACGAAAAAGTACCAAAAATATCCCTTTTATAGACTCTCCTTCACTCAGGACATTACAAGTTTAATCTTAAGTTTTAAGGTCTAATATAAACGAAAATTAAAAAGGGACCTGTTATAGAACAAAAAAGTACCAAAAAGCCCCCTTCACAGATTCTTATTTACTCAGGACCTTGCATGTTTAATTTTATATGTCTAGGTCCAATTTTAACGAAAATTAAAAAAGTACCACTTGTAGAACGAAAAAGTACTAAACAGATCCCTTTTACAGATTCTCAATCATTTAGGACATTACAAGTTTAATTTTATGTTTCAAGATACAATACTAAAGAAAATTAAAAAAGTACCTCTTGTAGAACGAAAAAGTACTAAACAGATCCCTATTATAGACTCTCCTTCACTCAGGACATTACAAGTTTAATCTTATGTTTTAAGGTCTAATATTAACGAAAATTAAAAAGGGACCTGTTATAGAACAAAAAAGTACCAAAAAGCCCCCTTTACAGATTCTTATTTACTCAGGACCTTGCATGTTTAATTTTATATGTCTAGGTCCAATTTAAACGAAAATTTAAAAAAGTACCACTTGTAGAACGGACACGTTCCAAAAAGCTCCACCTTACATATTCTTATTCACTCAGGACAATGCATTTTAAATTTTATGTTTCTAGATTTAATATAACAAAAATTCAATAAGTACCAGCTGAAGAACCAAAAGGTACCAACATTTTTTTATCTTATAGATTTTCATTCACTCAGGACCCTGCACCTTAAATTTTATGTTTCTTAGTTCAATATTATAGAATAATAAATTTCTCGTTTTTTCCCTTTTTGGTACTTTTCTCCCCCATTGAAGTAAAAAAAAATTGTAATATGGAAGCCCATAATTTAATATGTACAATGTTTTATAAAAAAAAGTACCAAAAATAGGTACGATTTTCACACCTTAAACGAACAAATATTGAAAAAGTACCACATTTATTATTGTATTTTTTAGATAAGTTACCAATTTGGTAAAATCTTTATTTCTATGTTTATTGGCTTAACAGATACTGATACTTTACTTCCAAAAAGGGCCGAATTTTAAAAAATTACCAGCTACTTGTCCGCTTATTTTTATAACCTTCACCACAATTAGTTGTGAAGAGGGTATATTAAGTTTGTCATTCCGTGTGAAACTTCTTTATTATTCATCTCAGACCCTATAAAGTATATATATTCTGGGTCCTTGAGTAATTCTAAGTCGATTTAGCCATGTCCGTCTGTCCGTCTGTTGAAAACACGCTCACTTTCGAAAAACTCAAAAGACCTAAACAAACTTGGTGTCAAATTGCTTGTAGTTATCCTAAGCAGTTTGGGATTGAAATCCAGCAAAATCGGTTCAATAGGATCTGAGCTATGAATCAAAATGTGGAACCACCACCTAAAAAAAATTGATAATTTTGTTACAAAAACTAACATAAATGGTGGAAAAATGCACAGAATGATATAAAATTTCGCAACAGTTCGTTTTATTTAACTGGAAATCACGCTGTAAAATTTCTTGAAGATCCGTCCATGATTTACCCTAGGCCCCATATAAGCCCTACTCCCGGAAAACAATATAGTAAGCCTAAAACCCTAACTAACAATGCTATCATAACAAATTTTGGCACGTCACAGTTAAATAAGACTAGAAATGAAACTGTTAAGTTTCGTGAAGATCGGTCCATAATTTACCATAGGCCCCATATAAAACCTACTTCCAGAAAGCAGTTTAGTACGCCTAAATCCGTAAAAAATAATGCTATCATAACAAAATTTGGTACATCAAAATTTTTTAGAACTAAAAATAAGACTGTGAAATTTCGTGAAGATCGGTCCATAATTTACCATAGGCCCCATATAAACCTTACTCCCGGAAAACAGCTTAGTACGCCTAAAACGTAAAAAAGAATGCTATCATAACAAAATTTGGTACATCACAGTTTTATAGAACTAGAAATGACACTGTGAAATTTGGTGAAGATCGGTGCATAACTTACCATAGGCCTCATATAAAGCCCACTCTGGTAAAATAATTAAATACGCGGTAAACTTTCTTCCAGTTTAGCTTCATATGGCGAGAAAAAATGTTATGCAATTTTGTGATATACGGTCCATAGTTTTCCCAGCCTTCTGAAATTTACTGCAAACGCTTAAACTAATTGCACCGCTGTATTGAA
This sequence comes from Pollenia angustigena, assembly GCA_930367215.1. NCBI lineage: Eukaryota > Metazoa > Arthropoda > Insecta > Diptera > Polleniidae > Pollenia > Pollenia angustigena. Next base: position 156,967,288 of record OV884059.1, read on the forward strand.
ATTTATGTTTTTTAATACCAGAAATCGTTCTGCAGAATTTGGGATGATTGGTTCATAGCTTACCATGGCTTTTATATAATTTGTTCTCTTGAAAATCATTTAAGTTCATCTTAAACTGATATTCTACTCAAACTTTTTAAAATTGATTCTGATTGTCGGTCAATAATTTTGTATAGGTCTAAACCGCAACAAATTTTAATGCAGACGTCTGTTTTACAAAGATTATAATAATAAATAGACATCATACAGATATTAGTCCTAAAACATTCGAAGTGTCGGTGGAGGGTATCAAAGATTCGGCATAGCCGAATATAGTACTCTAACTTGTTATAATGAACAACGATATTGAATTATCATTGAGTTTTAAGTAAAAGTATTTTTTCAGTAGAAAAATTTTTTTTTATTAAAAAGTATTTTTTCCAAAATAGTACGTTTTTCAAAGAAAAGTATGTCTTCTATAGAACAGTATCTATTGAAAAGATAATTTTTTATGCATTAAAAGGAATCTTTTCCATAGAAAAGTATATTTTCAATAGAAAAGTATTTATTGAAAAGATAATTTTTTATAGAAAAGTTTATTTTCAATAGAATATTATTTTTCCAAAAAAAAGAAGAGAATATATTTTCCATAGAAAAGTAAATTTATCTTTTCAATAGAAATTTTATTTTCATAGAAAAGTATATTTTCATGGAAAATTATCTTTTCACAGAAAAGTATCTTTTCAGTAGAAAAGTATCTTTTCAATAGAAAAAGAATATTTTTCCATAGAAAAGTATCTTTTCAATAGCAAAGTAGCTTTTCCGTAGAAAAGTATCTTTTCAATAGAAAAGTATCTTTTCAATAGAAAAGTATCTTTTCAATAGAAAAGTATCTTTTCAAAAGAAAAGTATCTTTTTTCTATTGAAAAGTATCTTTTCAATATCAAATTATCTTTCAATAGAAAAGTATGGGTGCGTTCGTAAATGCATCACTGCGCTGCATCAGTGATTTCAAGTGGTAATATATTTATCAGTGAAGTAAATGTGGACCGAAACATTGTGAAGTGCTCCACAAAAATAATAGTCACACAATAATATAAGTTATTATTATTCTTTTATCGCCATTAAAAAAAGTTTGCTTTTCTGATGCAGCGCGGTAATGCATTTACGAACGTACCCTATCTTTTCAAAAGAAAAGTATCTTTTCAATATAAAATGAATATTTTTCCATAGAAAATTATCTTTTTCATAGAAAAGTATATTTTTCCTTAAAAAATTATCTTTCCCATAGAAAGTATATTTTCTCTTTGTAGTATCTTCTCTATAAAAAAAGATGTTTTTTCTATAAAAATTTTTTAACAGAAAATATTTCTTTTTCTTCATAGAAAAATATCTTTTTTGAAAAAAATATTTCTTCTATTGACAGTATCCTTGTCATAGAAAATATCTTCGAAATCCATTATCGTAATGCAATAAAAATTCGTTGCGAATCGTACAAATTTTATTGTTTTGTTGTTTTATATGTTTTCGTCTATAATTAACTCTTTTATTTATCTTATTTCCATTAAAAGAACAAAAAAAAAATCATCATCATTATTAGGAAATGTTAACAGATCCACATAACTTCTTAAATTTGTTAAATTTGGCAAGTTTTTTTATATAACAAAAAAAAAAAAGTTTTTTATGCTTTCATCAATTAAGTTGTTGAAAACGAATTTCTTCCCATGAAAACGAAATTAAATTTATTTAAATAAAAAAAAAAAGAATTAAGTATATGAAGATTTGTAATTTAAAAAAATTGAACCTGATTATTTTTACGTTGTCTTGAATAATTGTTCGTGCTAAATAAACATTTAAACAATTAAATCGTTGTTAAAACAAACAAAATTTACTAATACGATTTCCGTATGACGTGCTAAATTCCCAGTTTTTCATATTTGATAAATAAACTGAAATTTATTGTTGAGGGAAAGCTAGCTTCTATGCACATTTCACTGGTTGCTTAGACCAGCTCATCAGGAAACCTTTTCCAAAGATTTTAGAAAAGCTAAAAATATTAAACAAATAAAACCCTAAAGCGAATAAGAATTATTAACACTCTAAGGGCCATTATTATAACTTGGCGTTAGCTGTTAATCGACAGTTATCAGACGCTTTTTGACAGATAACACATTACTATCTGTCAATTTAATCTTTACTTTAGCTAACTTCAAGTTGTAATAATGGCCCTAAGTCTTACTTGTTACAATATCAAAGCTTAAACAAAAGACCAACAATAATTTACAATGTTTTATTTTCTACCGTAAAATTATGTTCATTTGTTTATTTTTCCTGAAAGGAAATAGTTTTAATGTTTTCAATTTTGTGACTACATTCTTTAAAACTTTTTTATATTATGGGCAAAAACAAACAAATATTTGGTTAACAAAATTCAACACATGTAAATTAAATTCTATAATATTTTTTTTTTTCATCTTAATATTTTTGCGTTTTTTGTTTTCTTAAATAGATCATTATATTTTGTTAGGGAAATAATTTCTTTATTTGGTACAATAAAATTATAATAATCGATTTAACCTTAATCTCTAAAATGTGTGGAGTTGTTTGTTTATGACTTCTAAATGTCGTTGAGCATCTTCAATAAAAAATTCTGTCTTTTGTCAATGTTTTTCTAACATTTCTTTTGTTTAGCATACGCATTTGCATTTTTAGAAACTGAATATTAATTTTGTAAATTTTCGCCTTCTACCAGAGAATTTCTCCAATAAATTTCAAAAGTCATGAACTTTTTTTCCAAAAACAGTTGTATTTAGAACGTATTTAAAAACGATACGCAAATGAAAAGCTTTAAGAATCTTTTTGAAATACTTTTTTTTAGTTGATTAAATTATTTTCTTAATTTTATTTTACAAATTTGTATATTTGCCTCAGCGTCGAATGACATTAGCTCTGTTTCTTTACTTTTTGGGCAAAGTTCGTGAAAATGAGAGCAAGCATAAATTTCTCTCATAAAGAGACAAAATTACATAAAAGTACGGGAACCAAGGCGAATTCATAAAGGTGACATTTTCCAGTCATCTGTTTAATGTTTATTTTTTGTGTGTATACTGAGCGTCAAGCTTTGTTTACATTTTGTGAAAAAATTAATTCAAATTTAAAATTTAATAAAAATTTAAATAGTTGAAAAAAACTTATTTAAATTCTATAAAATAAAAAAAGTGAAAAAATATAAACACAAGAAATTAAAGATGCGTAAGGAATAAGTGGAGCCACAATTAATTTGCAATTGAGGAGTTTCTTAAGCAATTGTGTATATTTTATTAACAAAAAAATTTCCTTTTTTATATTTTCAACAAATATTTTTGACATTCACTATAACTTTTTACAAAAACAAAACACATAGTATTTTTCAGTTAAAAGGGATAGCTAGCATAACTCTATCTCATGATGCGGTCACCTTTATAAATTCGCCTTGACGGGAACAGAAAAATCCAAATTTTAAGCACAACATAAAAAGTCATTATTGTTTTGACAGTAATTACAAAACAATAAAAGTTTATGCCACTTTTGAAAAATTTTATATTGTCTGTAGAAATCAAGGCGAATTTATAAAGGTGACCGCATCATGAGATAGAGTTATGTATTTTGTTTTTGTAAAAAGTTAGAGTGAATGTCCAAAATATTTGTTGGAAATATAAAAAAGGAAAATTTTTTGTAGTGTCTCTTCTTCTTAAGCGAGAGATCCTTATGAATGTTGGAGTTTTAAACATACCAGGAAGCGGCTGTGATTATTCGAAGAAGTTTATTTTGGCGCCTTTGAATTTTTTCGATATTAGAGGCGGAGGCAGTGTCCCATAGCTGAATACCGTAGCACGAGATAGGTTTTAAGAAAGAGTTGTAAAGTAGAAGCTTGCAATCGAGACTAAGGAAAGAATTTCTTCCAATAAGCCAATGAATTTGAATGGCTTTTAGTTTCATTTGAGTTAATTTTGCCTCTATATGGCATTTCCACGTTAATAATCCAGATGTGTACCGAGATATTTTACATGCGAATGTTGAGATATTATTTGATTATTGATTGTAATAGGGGGGCAAGACTCCCGGCGCAAGGTGAATGTAATATGTACGCATTTTTGCTCATTTATCCATTATCCTCCATTGTCTTAACCATATTTCCAGTTGAAATATATGATGCAGTAAGTAACGAGATGCTTCATAACGGTTTTCGTGGACTCTTAGAAAAGCTGTATCGTCTGCAAATGTTGAAGTTTGGGTGTAGTTGTTTGTTGGCATGTAATAGAGGGCCCAGGATGCTGCCTTGTGGGACTCCAGCGCCAATTGGCTGAGGTGAACTTAAGAAATTTCCTTCTTTAATAATAAATTGACGACCGACTAAGTAGCTTTCTAACAGCTTGTGTATGTTTGCTGGTAAGTTTTGCTTGAATTTATGTAATAAGCCATCATGCCAGACTTTATCAAAGCTTGCGAAACATCGATGAAGAGTGCTGAGCAATATTTCTTTTCTTCAAATGCTTTTCTTATGACATTTACTATTCGATGAGTCTGTTCAATTGTGCTGTGTTTTCTTCTAAATCCGAATTGATGGTTTGGAATACATCTATTTTCACTTAAAATCGGAGTTAATCTTGAAACTAATAATTTCTCAAACAGCTTGGACATATTTGATAATAAGCTAATAGGCCTATATGACTCAACTTTTGTATGATCTTTACCTGGCTTTGGTATCATGGTAACTAAGGAAACCTTCCACTTTTGAGGATAGTATTCAAGGCGTAAAATAGCATTAAAAATAAAAACAATAATTTTCTTTGCTATGCGAGGTAGCTCTAAAAGCATTTTATTACTGATCTTATCAAAACCAGGTGCCTTCTTAGTGTTTAAGTCACAAATAGCTTTTTCGATTTCTCTTATCCCAAATCTGAGGGGAATAACTGCTCTAGCAGCAACAGGTGGTAACTCGACCGCAATATCGTGAGATATATTTAGGGTAAATACGTTTTTTAAATGATTAAGAAACCGATTTCGTTTTTCAACATCATTTCTTGCCCAACTTCCATTCAAGTTTCTTAATGGTGGCTTAGAGACAACTGGCCTTTTGAGATTTCTAGCTGCACGCCATAATGAGTAGTCCGATTGTGGAGTTGCATCAAGTTCCTTAAGATATTTTTCTAGAGAAGCCATTTTTTGAGTCTGCAGTAACTTTCTTAGCTTTTTTGTACACTCTTATAGTAAGTTCTTAAGTTGAGGGGATCTGTGCACTTGCCACTCTCTTCGAGCTCTCCTTTTTTCAGACAAAAGACACTCGACATCTGTGGAATATATTTTAATTATTTTTTGTTTTTTGGGGGCAATACTGGAATGTTGAACAGCTAGTTTCAGAAAACTGTCAAAATTAACAATAGAGCGATCTACGTTCTCCGGTGTTCTAAGCGGAATATTTTCTGAGCAATGGGTACTGAGATATTTTTTATATTTTAACCAATTTATTTGTGTGGCTGACGGTGCTAAGTAATCAGTTGGAGATACAATTCTATTGGGTTTCATTAAAGTAACAATTGTAGGTGTGTGGTCGGAAGATAATTCTAAGGAAGCTTCAACATCCATAGTTCTGTGGGGATGTTTTTAACCACGCCGAAATCGATGACATCTGGAACTTTTTGCTGATCAGTAGGCCAATATGTCGGTTGTCCGCTCGCGGCAAGGTCCTAGTGATTTATAATATTCACAGTATTGGCTTTCTGATATTGAAAATCTATGTAGGTGGAGAGTATAAAGATGAAATTACTATGTTTCGATTTAGCTCTTTAACACAAATGTTCGTTGCTTGCAGATAAATCTCACGATGATCACACATTACGTAGTGTTTGACTCGATTTTTTATCAAAATTGCAGAACCTCCACAAGCTCTATCTCGAGGGTCCTTGGTATCATATAGTATATAACCATTGATTTTAAACGTATTTCTTGAGGTCAAATGAGTTTTAGAAACCATCATGACATCAATTTGTTTATTTTTAAGAAAGTATTCTAATTCATTTTTATGTTGGCGGATGCCGTTTGCGTTCCAAAAACTAATTTTTAAACAGTTCATGGCTTGTTAAGTACAGCTTGCAATAACATCGATTGCATTCTAAGAATTTCCTGCATCATATAACCCATTGTGTTCGTAAAATTAGTTACTGTTTGCACTTATGTTTCCATGGTTTTTTCTAGACGACTTAAATTTGAAACTGGAGTTTCATCATTACTTGACGCAGCACCTTGCATAGGCATATGGTTTGATTTTAGAGCGTTAGCGTAAGAGGTTCTGTTATTACTAGGCTGCGGAACCTGAATGCCATTAGTGTTTACTTGATTTGCTACCTGCCTTTGAGGGGGATTAGTTTTCGGTCCAGATGACTGCTTGACTATAGTGTATACAGGGCATCCTCTATAATTGGCAGTGTGATTACCGCCACAGTTGCTGCATTTTTTTACATTTGGGTCGTTTTTAGACTTATCGCAAAGATTTGTACCATGTAATTCGCCACATACTACGCAAACAGGGGGTAAGTAGCAGTATGCCTTAGTATGGCCAAATTCTTGGCAGTTTAGACATTGAACGGGACCATTTCTTTTGTGCGGCTCCTCTATTTTATATAATTTAAATAAGTTTTTTTTTTCAACTATTTACACTTTATTGAATTTCAAATTTGTATTAATTTTTTCACAAAATGTAAACAAAGCTTGACATTCAGTATACACACAAAAAAATAAGCAATAAACAAATGACTCGAAAATGTCACCTTTATGAATTCGCCTTGGTAGAAATAAACAAATTTTACCAAAAATTCAACAAAACAAACACTTTTACAATAACTAACATTTTCCTAATATTTCAACATGAAATTTTATATTTAAGTACATACTTATTTTACTCCACAACATTTTTCCCAAAAATTGGTTCATGATTTTTTTTCTTTGCATTTCATTGTTTTGCTTGTGTTTTACAGCTGTTTAACAATTTACACAATTTGCACGAAGAAAAAGTCTGCGATGTTTCGTGCAAGAAGAAGAAGAAGAGGAATTTGATTCTCTCAAATCCGTTCTCATTTACACAAATTAAAAGTACGGGAACACTTTTCGTGCAAATTGGGGGATCCCGAGGAATCCCAAAGTAGAGTAAAGAAACAGAGCTATTATTAAGGCGAGTTGGCATAAAACTATTTAAAACTAATAAATTAATTAACTAATTAAGTGTATGAGATCAATTAAAAAAAAAAATTTTTAATTATATACAGTTTTACAATTTCTCTTTAAAGATTTTCATTTAATTAAAAGCATTTCAAGACTTTGTAATAAATGTTTTTTTATGATTGACTTAAAAATTGATATTCTTTGTATATGGGCATTTCCGTCAAAAGGTCCACCGTGACCGAAAATTTAAAAGTTATTAAAAGCTGATTATTTTACGCTGACAGATTTTTACTATTTTTATAAATTTACTCATAAATTTGTTCACTTAGATCAACAATCAGACTGCAAAGTTGTGCAAACGTAATTTGTTATTTTTGAGAATGTTTTATTGTATGTTTTCTTTAATATTAACTTCCTTAAAAGAGGTGATATTTGATAAAAATTATTCCAATAAAATGTTCTTACATGGTCTGGAATCCAAGGAAGAGTTCAAAGAGAAATCTGTTATTCGGATTAACAGTACATTTTTATTTTATTTTGATCAATATTCAGTTAAATTATTACGGAAAAAATTTCACGTTTGAAATGTCACGTTTCGACCCAGATTTTGGCTTAAAAAAAAAAGAAAATACAGAAGATTTTGGAATCAAACCAAGACATTTTAATGTTACATTGCTACGTAAAATTCTGAAAGTAGTTTGACTAAAAAATTGTGCCAGGTTTCGCTGAAATACGCCTGTTTATACATGGCCAAAAAAACTACTTCTGTTTTTTTTTCACGTTCGAACCGCTACTTCTTTTGCCATTATCTTTGACCTAGAATCGCGCCCTCCATAAACTTTAGCAAAGATAACAGTGCTTTCTTAGTGCTATGATTTAAGGGTTAAGAAAACGTAAAAATATGTTTTGCTTAAAATGTTATTACATTTTTGATGCGTACGACTGTCACGTTCAACACTTTGGAATTACTCATATCTTTTAAGTTTTGAGGCAAATTATTAAATTCTAATCCACCAACATAACAATTCTTTGCTTCGATGTTTCTAATCTGCATCTTGTAACCAGAGTTGTCAGATTTTTTGAGGTCCATCGCCAAACCGGATGTCAGAAATCGCCAAAAGTAAATTTTGTTCAGTTTTTGTAATATTTTATTTTTTTAAATTGATTTTGCATACAAAAAAAGCTAGTACTATATTTAAGTAAAAAATCGCCAATAACTAAAAAAAAAATACAAAAAAGTCAATGAACACTATACAAAACAAGGCATATACAATACAGTCCAGTAGCTTAAATTGTCTGGATACAAAATATTCGCCTGATCAATCGAATGAGGTAACATATTCCGAGGAATGTTTAAAACAAAATTTATATTTTAAGGGGAAATATGTGAAATTATGCAGTGTAAAAAAAGTATTTCACTTACAAAAAAGGGGCAAAAAGTTTGAAAAAGTTGCAAAATTACACGATTTTGAAAAAGTCGCACAAAAAGTGTCAGAGCGTCAAAAAGGTTGCAAATTACAACTAAAGTCGCACAACGGTAACGCTGCAAATGATAGCAAAACAAAAATCATGTGAAAAAATAAGTAATGATTACAAAAATTGTTAAAAAAAAAAATCGCTAAAATAATAAAAATAGTCACCAAATGGAAAACCCCATCGCCAAAACCGTTCCAAAATCGCCACGTTTGGCGAGAAATCGCCATATCTGACAGCCCTGCTTGTAACTCTTAAATTAGAATAGCTTCTCTTGTTAAATCTGGTTTGATTCCTTTGAAAAGTGATTGTGTTGTGCTCAATATTCCGAATTTATATAGTCCTCTTATGGGTAAAATGTTTTTTGCTACTTCTTGGTATAAGGACAATGTTGAATGCAATAACGGTAAATTAAATACATTTTTTAATGCCATATTCTGAACTCGCTGCAAGGTATTTTTACAACCATATACTACTACCAAATAGTTCAGATGACTTTGCACTAAAGCCTGATAAAGCATTAATGTTGTCTGTTCATTTAATTTGTTTTTAAACTTTTATAACACACCAATAACAAAGTACTTATTTTAAATAATAATAATTTTTAGTTTCCATCTGCTAAAGATATTAAACCTCTTGATAAATTAAGATAGAAATTATTGTAAAACTTTGTAATGATTTAATTAAGAAAAAAAATTAACTTTTCCGAAAGTGTGTATATAATACTACAGAGAGGAGCATAATCTAAATTTTAAGAAATAAATCATGTTATTAACATGACATGCAACATGGGATCAGAACAGACGACACAATCGCTTTTGGGTACGTACTACACGGAGAGAATTGTGTGCAGAAGTTATGCGGTATGGGCACAACTTATGCACAAATTGTTCACGAAAAACGACCAAGAACAGTTGTTCATAATCTATGCACATTTGTTCATAACTTAAGTTCAGCACTATGAGCATGTCTTATGAACAACTGGGCATAGATTATGAACATCATTTTCATAGATTCTGAACAACTGGGAAAAGACTATGAACAACTGTGCATAGGTTATGAGCAACATTTTCATAGATTGTGAACAAATAGGAACAAATTTTACACCTCCTGCTAATATTAAAGAAACAAAATTTAATTTTATTTTCAAATGTCATTATTTCAAAGTACAAGTGCTTAATAACTAATATTATATATACACATATTAAAATAAAATAAATCATATTCTTCAGTATTAACATGTTTGTTTTGTATAATTTATAAAGTCATTAATTTTTTTACATTTCTATAAAATTCTTATCATAAAACATTCATAATCTATGCATATATGGGCACAACTTATGAACAAGATACACACATATCAAAATATTGGGCAAAATCTATGCACAAGTAGGCATAACTCATGAACAATAAGTGTTAATAGTCGTTCATGCACAATGTTCATATATGTATTATGATCAATTGTGTTTAATTTTCAAATAATAAAGCTATGAACAATGTTCACAAACTGTGCACATTTTTTGTGTATAACTTATGCACAATTTTAATAGATTGTGCAGAATTTATGATTATTATTCATAATTTATGCGCAAAGTTGCATATTCAAAAATGTACCCAAACATTTTATAGTTATGAACAGCTTGTGCATAAATAATGCACAACAGTTTTTTCCGTGTACGCCGCGATTTTACTGTTTTCGATCGATGCTTAAAATAATCATATAAATCCGAATTCCACCAATTTTTTTTAACTTAACCATTAATAAAAATAAATTCCGTTTTATTTAATAAGTTAATCAAGTTAATTAAACGATTACTTATATCAACAATATTACTGCAGAAAATGTGGTTTATATTTATTTGTTTACTAGTGCATATTTAATTAATTTTTATGTCACATATTTGAATCCCGAGAAAAACTTTGATAACTAATATGCATGTGGCAGTGTAAGTAAAACTGAACTGGCAAAATAAAATAAAGTAATTTGTTTTTATTTTTGTTTTTTCTTTACCTACTTACAACTACGTTTAGAGATGACAAAAGATTAACCAATTGTAGTCGGGACTGTAAGAAAAGACAAACTCACTGTTTATCGTTGTTGTTTTTGTTAAAGCTTTGATATAGTTACACGTAGAACTGTGGTTTATAATTCTTATTCGCTTAACAGTTTTATTTGGTTTAAAATCTTTAGTTTTTCTAAAATCGTTGGATGAAGTTTCCTGACGATCTGGCCTAAGCAACCAATGAAATGCGCATAGGAATAGCTTATCCCATCAACAATTAATTTCAGTTTATCAATAGTATGTAAAGGGAACTTAGCACACATTTTAACGAAACCCTGTTAATTAATTTTTTGAATCCCAAGAAAAATTTTGATCACATATTTTTAAATTGAAATCTATTTTTATTTATTTTTTTCTGTGTGTGCTTAAAGTCCTCACCAGCGAGGCTATTTTGGCATTTTTGCAGCTAAATTTAGCATTTTTTTGGCTGATTTAGCTGCAAATTTTCCATTTAGCAGTTAGCATTTTTCAACTACATATTTAGCATTTTTAAGCATTATGTAACTTAAGAATATTCAAGTAATCTTTATTGAAAATCTACCACAATTTTTTGTTCGATGCACATACAAATCCCTGCTCTTTTGCTATAGAAACGCTACAACACTTTAAAAGACCTTGTATATCAAATTGTTTTTAAATATGATCAGTTTGATCCATTAAATTCATGCTATGCTTGTTTTCCCCCCTCAATTACGATTTTGGAAAATTTTTGGAATCGAAAAGAGATATCATAACTTTTGAATTAGAAAAACAAATACGAATTACAAGCCGAGATTTTATATCTCAATTAATATGTCAATTAAGACAATGATTGCCAAACAATTTTCATAATTTAACAAATACTAACTTTTTTGCGTAGAAAATATTTAAAAACTATTAAATGCAAATAAAGCAAAAATTTTAAAGAAGAAATGAGTGATTTCACTGTAGAAGAAATTACAACTTTCGAACATAAGTGGCAGAAACTAAATTCATTTGAATTGTTTAATAAGAACTCAACAGTTCATTTCTGGATAAATGTATATTAATATAAAAATGCATTAAATGAAAATCCATTCAGTGAATAAGCTTCTTTTGCAATGAAGTTCTTGGTTTTGCCACTTAGCAACGCGGAAGTTAAAATAAGTTTTTTTGTGGTATAAATCTCTTAAAAACGAAATTTCGAAATAGAATGACGCTAAAGACTATGAATTCGCGTCCTAATATTAGGTGTGGTTTAAAATGTTGCGATAGTTAAAAAAAAAATGTACGATCTCATTTAAAAATGCAATAAGAACTTATATTTGTATGACATCTTGATCGATTCTTCAGAAGATGAAGAAAATATTTACTTGATGACGTATTTAATTTATAAAATGAAATTTTTTATTAAACATGTTTTATAAATTTTATTGAAATACTAAAAATAGCCCTTTATGGGTCAAGTTCCTCTGATTTTTTATTATGGTATGGTACCTTTTGTTGAAAACTTTTTATGCACGTACATAAAATACGTACAAATGTATATAAAGACTGAAATATATTTGTTTTATAATTTTAAGACATTTTATGTTAAATAAATATTTGATCGTTATTTATTTATCGTGTTCTATTGAAATGATGTGAGTTTATAGGGAAGAATTATGTAAAATAAATCATGTACATATAAAGAAATATTAACTGAAATAACAAAAATATAATACAATTTAAATTTCAGCATTATTTTTTGGCAGTTTAGGATTTATTTTTTGCATTTTTTAGCATTATTTTAAAGCCGATTTAGCTGTTAAATATTTTTGGATATGGCCACACTGGTCCTCACTTAAGTGCTGGTTCACACAGGTCAAGTTTGACTCTTCAAGTCTCGAGCTTTTAGGAGAGAGGGGTAAAGAGAATGGAAAGGGGTACATACTTGACCGTACCAGTCAGTTTTGTATTTTTCTTTTCTTTTTTCATCCGTAATATAATAAAAAGCTACAAAGTTGAAGGAAAAGAAAACAAAAATTAATTTTGTGCATGAACGTGAACGCAAGTTCAAAAGAAAATTTAAATAAAACTGTTCAAGTAAACTTGACCTGTGTGAACCAGCACTAAGTGATCTAAATAAAATGATGCTAGTGTGCGGTTGAGTGTCATGTATTTTCTCTTAAGCTGGGATCACACGATTGCCGCAATGCACCAATTTTCACACTTTTTAATACACCAATCGTGTGACTGCACAACCAATTGGCTCTTGCACCAATCGAGGACAATATTGTGCTTACTTTTACCAATCAAATGCAACCCTGGTGCGGCAATCGTGTGACTGTTTGCTATGCAACCGTGCGTTAATAAAAATAACAAAAATATACCAATATTTATTGTCTTCTTGTGCGGCAATCAAACAACACAATACGCGCCAATATTTGTCTTTTTGTTTAATAAATTTTACGTTTTTGTGTTTCCTTTAGCAAGTAATGAAGATAAATATGTATTTATTTATTATGCATTTATTATTTATATTATGCAAGCATACTATGTATCTGTTAAGTTTTTATTAAAGATATTTAATAAAACTTTTCATTTATTCTTTTACGGATATTTGTCGTTGATATTTCTTAAATAAAATATTTGTTAACTTGAAAACGAAAATAAAAAATTTGTTAAAGTAGCCGAGATTTCTCTTTACTAAACGATATCGGTAGTTAAATTAATAAAGTTACAGCAGGACAGCGTAACCTGTCCGTAAAAACGCCTGGGTTCGAGCCCAGATTGAGTCAAGAATGAAAAATTATCAGTAAATTTTAATTAATTTTCATGTTGTAAAATTCCTTTCTTCATAAAAAAATAATTTAATGAAAATTAAATTTGATGAACTTAAGCCTAATTAAAAATATTAAAAATTTGGATTAAAAATCATACAAATTTTCATACAAACATTAACATTCGAAATTGTTGAACAGACTGTTAATTTTTGGAATTTCATAAATTTTTCTTAAAATATTTCAACAAAAAATTGTATAGTAGGTACCTATATGAACAAATTTTTCGTTTTTAATGAACATACCAACTACAACTTCCAAACAAATGAAAATGCTACCACAACAGCTGTTTTCGCAGTTGTCAAGTAAGAACAATCGTGTGACTGTGCTGCGGCAATTATTGTACCCATTTCACTTTGTAACAACTAGCGGCAATTAAATTTGTTTAAAACAGGGCAATCGTGTGATTTCAGAATATTTGATTGGTGCAATTTCTTTATTGTGCGTCAATAAAGCACCATCGATACTGTGCCATATTGGTGCATTTGCGGCAATCGTGTGATCCCAGCTTTATACTTACTTTGTGAGTTAGACACGATTGAAATTTTGACCTTGTTTTTCAAAATTTATTTATTTAATCTTCATATCGCTCATTTGCAGCAACGTCGTCATAACTCAGTTACTGAGCTACCTAAACCAGAGCGGCAAACGTTTTTTCAAACATGAAAATTCTATTGGCAATACATTTTCAATAAAATAAAACGACCAAGCGATCTATCAAATAAGATTTTCCGGCCGGGTGGTGTTAAATTTGCATTCTTAAGGTTTGTTTCGTATAAATTGTGTGAAAATAAAACGTTTTGACATTAAACAGACGCTTGCCGCTCTTATTTAGGTAGCTAAGTAAAAAAATTAAATTTTGAAGTTAGTGATGCAGAATTGTTCGCTAGGTTTTTCTTTATATTTTGTATAAAATTCAGTATTCTATCGTTATTTTTCGTTAGTATGTGTCATAAATATATAACTACTACCCTGCAAATAATAGGACCAGTCCAAGCACGCGTGTAAAGAGTAGTCCGCAAGGGACCAGGACTAGTCCAAAACTAACCCAAACGTATGGAAAAAACCTGGTCTATTAAACATTAATCTATTAAACATTAATTTTATAATTTACTATGGGTTTAATATAAATGTCCCGTTCTGAAAATCTTAAACTGTTACAAATCATGACATTTTATTCAAATATGACTAGAAGTAAAAGCATAAGACTTTCTGATGGTCTGCCAATAATTTAACACAGGTCGAAACCGACACCAATTATTATTACTGACGTCAGTTTTTATAAAAATTGGTTAATAATTATTAAATTAATTAATTGATTATTAAATTATAATTTATAGATCCCATAAGCAGCCGAATCTAGAAATAATCTAACTATTGATGGAGGGTATCAAAGACTCGGCACAGCCGAATGTAGAACTCTACCTTATTTGTTCTCTTTTTATAAATTCCTTTCCTGCTGCTGAGAGTCATTAGATCGATTTAGAGACAATAATGTGAATGATCTGGATTTAGCAACTGTGCAACGAATACATGTTTATTATATGTTTCAAGCCATATTGAACTTAAGGCAAATTTTCGTTAAGTTTTATGAAACCGTCATTTGCTTAAGCAAAGTTCGAAACTGATCGCACTTTCCATGTGGAATCAGATGCTTTTTTTTAATCCATTTCACATTAAATTCGTTAATTTTTGACAGTAGTTTAAGCTGGTTCATGCATTATGGTTGGGCCTAAACGTTTACATATGTATATTTAGATAGCAGCTTTAACATTGACAAAGTATTTACGATGTACAATAAATCTCTTAATGGTAGTTCAAAAGTAAGTCAAACTTTAACCCTTCTTTGCGTGATTTTTAATCACAGAGATGTAAATCAAGCTCTAAATTAAGGAAAAAATATTTAAAAAAAAAATTTAAATAGATAAAAAACAGTATGATGCAAATTTCAAATTCGCCTGTCAAGCTTAGTACTAAATAGGTAAATGAAAATCAATATAATTGCGCAGATTATTACTTAGACACTAAAAACAATCCTTTTTCCACTCATACCCACTTGTATATAACAAATAAGTTTCAAATCAGCTTTTAAAAAAATACCACGTCTGTAACTTAACAAACAGCGGAGTAACTTGAGGGTTACACGATCAAGTTTTAATACACTCACACTTTTTTACCAATACACTCATACTTTTTAAAATTGATACGAACTTGCCTTTAAAATTCTCTTTCCAGTGAGTGTTTCAATTTACGTTCAAGAAAACAGCTGATTTCAAGGTAAGTGAGCAAATTTTTCGTTTGTCTTTATAAATTGTTTTCTTGATGTCATCTTGAAAGTAAAAAAGTTTCTTATAAGCGTTTCTTTCTTATATACAACTATTTTATATAAGAAACTTATTTCTTATATAAGTAGCTATGGCCATAAGTCTTTCAAATTTTGTTTTTCTGTCTCTTTTTTTGTTACATAGGGTCATCACCTGACAATTTTTTGTTATAATAAAGTTTTTTTATATGGACTTTGACGTTTGGTATGACAAAAAATTGTCAGGTGAAGACCCCATGTTAACGTTTCTAACTTTTAAATAATTATTGTCTATGTCTTTTGAGTTTTTCACTATTTTAGATAACGTTGAAAGTCCAATACAGTATTTATCGGATATAAGAAACTTAAAAAATCCACGAAAAAAGTTTCTTATAAGCGTTTCTTTCTTATATACAATTATTTTATATAAGAAACTTATTTCTTATATAAGTAGCTATGGCCATAAGACTTTCATATTTTGGTTTTCTGTCTCTTTTTTTGTTAACATTTCTAACTTTTAAATAATTATTTTCTATGTCTTCTGAGTTTTTCACTATTTTAGATGTTTTTGCAATTTCGCATCTTTTTTATACCGTTTTGTATTTCTTTAAAAATTTTAACTTTTGTTTTTATTGGCAAAAAACACAAAGCTTCTTATGAGTACCAGCTCGCTCATCTAAAACTAAAGCTGGAGGTCCACACCACGCGTTACTCGCTTTTCCGCAGCATACGCAGCTGTCAAAAAAGTAGAATCTGTGTAGTTATACGTAGTAAGTTCCATGCACAAAAGCGTAGATGATTTGAGGCGAAAAATAGGTTTACTTTCTACTTTTGTAAGCGTCACAAGCAGCGTTCGAACAACTCAGCTGATTTTGACAAGTTAAATTTTATTTTTACTTGTGCTGCTGCTGCATAAAAAGCGTTGCATGTAACTTGAAACATAGAACGCATGTAAGGTTATAAAAGCAAGCGCTGCGAGGAGGCGAAAACGTGTGGTATGGACCTCCAGCTTTAAAGTAAAAAAAAAAACTTTGTTCTTGTTGTAAAACTGTCAGAAAACAGCGTTGTCCATGCAAAATACATAAATTCTGTGTTGCCGTTGGAAGTTTCTTATATAAATTCTTTTTCTATACATTTTGTGGTTTTGGTGTTTAAGAAAAATGTTCTTTAATCAGTTTTTTTCTTATAAGCGTTTTTCTTATATGAAACCTTTTATGTTAGAAAAATCACTTAAAAGACATGGTGTTTTTGAAAATGTTTCTTAAAAGCGTTTTGTTCTTATATGAGATGTTCTTATATCCGATAAATACTGTATTATATTTTTTGCAATTTCGCTTCTTTTTATACCGTTTTGTATTTCTTTTAAAATTTTAACTTTTGTTTTTATTGACAAAAAACACAAACACGCGTTTTCGCGTCCACGCAGCGCATGCTTTTATAACCTTACTTTCGTTCTACGTTTCAAGTTACATGCAACGCTTTTTATGCTGCAGCAGCACAAGTAAAAAAAAAAATTTATTTGTCAAAATCAGCTGATTTGTTCGAACGCTGCTTGTGACGCTTACAAAAGTAGAAAGTAGACCTACTTTTCGCCTCAAGGCATCTTCGCTTTTGTGCATGTAACTTACTACGTATAACTACACAGATTCTACTTTTTTGACAGCAGCGTATGCTGCGAAAAAGCGAGTAACGCGTGGTGTGGACCTCCAGTAAAAAAAAAACTTTGTTCTTGTTGTAAAACTGTCAGAAAACAGAGTTGTCAATGCAAACTACATAAATTCGGTGTTGCCGTTGGAAGTTTCTTATATAAATTCTTTTTCTATACATTTTGTGATTTTGGTGTTTAAGAAAAATGTTCTTTTATCAGTTTTTTTCTTATAAGCGTTTTTCTTATATGAAACCTTTTTTGTTAGAAAAATCGCAAAAAAGACATGGTGTTTTTGAAAATGTTTCTTATAAGCGTTTTGTTCTTATATGAGATGTTCTTTTATCCGAATAATACTGTATATGTAAAAGACTATCAAGAACAACTTGACCGTGTGGCCGCAGGGTAACGAGACATAACCAATAAATTTCAATGGTATACTTCTTTTTTTACCGCTATGATCCAATGTATAGAATGGTCACGAGAAATGATGTCAACAGCAACCAATTTACAGTACACCAGTTTGTGTGTGTTTTCTTCTTCAAATAAAATAACTACAACAAAAATAACTGTTAACATCTGACTTTTATGAAAAAATGGAATCATTTTAAAGGCCATTTATTAAAAATACAGTATTTACGATCGTAATGCTCGCAAATGAATGAATGAATTAACAGATTTTGCCATTAAAACACTTTGACATTAATTGCAAATTATGATAGTAATCATTAAATTTCTTTCGAAAAAAGTAACAAAATTATCACACAATACAACAAAAACTACAAACAAATTAATAATTCAACGCACATCAAATTAACGAAAAAAAATAAATAAATAAAATGTGGTTTTAAATACAAAAAATCAAAATAAGAAAAATTAAATTATATACAAATAATTTTTCATTATCATAAATATTCACGCATGCGACAAATTCACATCAAAGAGAACCTCAATTTCATAGTTTTTGGAATTCTCATTCCATGTACGTGGTGGACGACAGTTGCCACCAACACCACAGCAGTCACCAGCTCAATTCATATTGAACAATTAATTTATCGGTCGTAGATGAATTTAACTAAAATTAATTTAAAAAAAAAATTAAATCTATCAGTAAAATCACTGTGGATTCATTCATTTATATAACATTTTAATGCTTGCAATGGGGATGAGTAAGTGACTTGGGTGATTTTTTTCTGGATTTACCAAATAAATCTGTCATTTGTATTTTATAAATAAAAACACTGTAATATAAGTTAAGGATTTTAACTTATTAAAAAAAAGTGATAGGGAGCACGCAATTTCAATAAAATCTAACACGCGTGACTATATTTGTCAGAACTCCATAAAAAACACATTTCTCGGCAAGTTTAACATAAATTGAATTAGAAATTAAAATCTTTTGTTCAGTAAAATCACTGCAGATTCATTTAAACAATATTACAAAGCTCACACTTGGTATGAGTAAGGGACTGGAGTGTTTTTAGAGTCACTTTGTAAACCAGTCGTATAATTCACGCCAGAGTAAGTTAATTAAATTTTTATAGGTTTCATTAAAAATAAATAAGTTTTGCGAAAATTTAATAACATTAATCATTATCGGTTAAATAATTTTATTTTTATACCGAGTCACGGGAAAATCAACCAGTCACGTGTTAGTTGCCATAACTAATATTAAATCCATGCAGTATTAAAAAACTTAAAAATAATCCAGGAGCAAGTGAAAGAAAGTTTGAAATTGCAACTCAATCTATCACGCGAGATTGAAATGCGCGATTTTTTTATCAAAAATCTTCATACGTGGCTGTATTTTTACAGATTTATTCTCCCAATATTTTAATTTGCACAGGTGACTTTTTTGAGTCACGTGTTGACTCGGCCGTAAATATTATATAAAACAAGAACTCCATATTGAATTGGTTCAATGTATAAAAATATAATTAATAAAAGAGTGAGAAAAAGTGTGAACTTTTATATGATTTTTATAAACAAGTGAAAATAATTTGAAAACTAAAAGGTGACTACATTTGTCTAATCGTATTTTCCTAAATAAATTTTTTGGTTGTAAATGAAACCTGTGCGAAATTTCTTTAACCAATTTCCAAATACTCACAATGGATACAAAAGAGTTATGAAATTTTGAGTCACGCATTAATTCTTTCGTAAATTTAAGATGAGTTTTAGTTTCATTTAAGTCACTTTGGATTTTTTTTACAAAAATTTTTAATATCCGCAGTAGAGATCAGCGCGTGACATGATTTTTTTTGAGTCACGCCTTGTTTAACGAAAGTAATTAAAGCTGAATTGAAACAGTGAATGAATAAACATTTTCTTTTAACTTCAATACCTGAAAACATTTTCATTTATCGAAAGTCTAGCAATTAATTTATCTGTCAAAAAACCTGAAAAACAAATAAATCCATCCGTTTTTAAATCAAGCCAGAACGCTTGATTTAATAACGGATTTTTCAAGTGCGAAATACTTTACTTATCTATATTTAATCCCGAATTCGTAATTAAAATAATCCGAAAACAGTACCCATGTTCTGTAACTTTAATGAGAACTTCTTGCATCGAAAAGATGTGAAACAAAATATTCCATCGTTTCTCGAAAAATGAGAAAAATGTGTGTCTGTAACTCATGTCGAAAACTTTCAAAAGAGATTACGTCGTTACGTGTTAAATGTCATAATATTGCACTCGAAGCCGATGTCGCATTGCAGACTTTCAGAACGCCAGTAACACATATCGTTGACGGCGACCAAAATTTACTTAAATTGATAATTTTTCAACGACGGCGGCGAAAACACAACCATCGGCTATACCAAATTGTGTAATGAGTAGGGTATTCATTCGGTTCACCGTCAACCGGTTAACCGATTAATTACTACCCGATTAACTGATCGGTTAATTTCAAATTGGCTTTTTTCGATTAACGATTAAACCGGCTAATTTCAGTCGATTAACCGAAGTAACAAAATTTTCAATATTTTGTAGTATTATAACATATTTTTTTTGTGTTTTTAATTATTTGTTTCGTCTCATATACAAAATGTATTTGTTTAGAAAATAATTTTTAATACAAAGAAGGTGTTCAGTTATCTTCATTTTAACCTATTTTCCGCCGACCGATGACTTAAATTACAATATTTTTCAATGTTTTTTTATTTTCATCATCGATCAACATGAATGTGGCGAAAAATGGGTTAAATATTTGATTGCCAACACCTTTTTTTGTTTTACGTACTTTTTATGTGGATGTGTTTAGTTATTTGTTTCTTCTCATATCAGTCTTTTAACAGAATTAACCGAAACAATTAGAAGTGTTAAAAATTTAAAACAACTTTAGAGAAATCCTGGAAAAGGACTGAGAAATTAGACATTCATCTACGATAAGTGAAATATTATTTTCCAAGTCAAATTTTGTTAAATGAAAGAAAAGAGTCGCTTTAATCCTAAACATTTAAAATAAATAACTTTTTTTAAAGATTATTTTATAAGATCTCCTACAACTATTGAAATAACTAATAAAATTATCTCAGTTTATTTTTGTATAAATATGTAAATATTTGGGGGATTCAGATTAAATCCCTTTTTTATGTAAATTGAGATTTTGATACCGTGTGGTAGAGAAAGATACGCCTCGTCGACCAGCATGTAGTTTTTCTTAATAAAAGTCTTGAAGTGTGTAAAACTGACTGTAATTTTAATTTTCTATCAAGCTTCAAATAGGAAAAATAAAAAGTTTTTTTCTGTCCTGTAAAATGTGCTGAAAGTGAGTTAGCAGGTTTGCATATTAAGCCAACAAAATATACAGTTGTGACGAATCAATGAACACAGCATTACAATTTTCATTTTGTTTGAAATATTTACTTTAAAAAATTTTAAATTTTATTTAGGATATTATGACGATATGACTTGATACCACACCTTGTGCATTAATTGGAAAATGCATCTATATATATAAAAATGAAAAATGTTTGTATGTTTGTTTGTGTGTTTGTTTGTTTGTTTGTTTGTTTGTTTGTTTGTTTGTTTGTTTGTTTGTTTGTTTGTTTGTTTGTTTGTTTGTTTGTTTGTTTGTTTGTTGGCTTATAGACTCCTAAACTACTGAACCGATTTTCCTGAAATTTTTACAGATACATCACGTGAGCCCTAAAAATAAAATAGGCTACTTATTTTTTCGATAGGGGCAGGGGAATTGGTATCCCCCATAGGATGCCAATATTAATTATCGCATATATTAAGATCCGCTGCACGCATTATGCAGAACTTTTGGTAGTAAGATCTTCTGATCCCCAAAATTAAAATAAAATAGCAGCGGGGGAAGTGGAATCCCCCATAGGACGCCAATGTTTAACATCGCATATCTAAAGAACTGTAATAGTGAGAATGTTCAAACTTTCTAGAAGTCACTGTTATGGTATACAACACTTTTAAAAATAACAATAAAGCGGGTAGGCGCAGGGGAGGAAATACCTCCCATAGGATGCATATATTAAATATCGCTCAACTGAAGAATTATTAAAGGGAGAGTCTTCAAAAGTGGTTAAAGCTATTATTATAGTAAACTATAAATTTCAATATAAAAATGGGCGGGAGAGACAGGGGAGGAGCAGTACCCCTCATAGATAGAAATATTAATAAGAGCCACTGCACGCATTTTGTTGAAATTTTGGTAGTAGGATCTTCTGAGTCCCAAAATTGAAATAAAGTAGCAGTGGGGGAAGTAGTTTTCCCCATAGGACGCCAATGTTTAATATAGCATATCTAAAAAACTGTTATAGTGAGAATGTTCAAACTTTGTGGAAGTCACTTTTATGGTATACTACACTTTTGAAAATAAAAACAAAGCGGGTAGGCGCATGGGGGAAACACCTCCCATAGGATGCATATATTAAACATCGCTCAACTGAAGAACTATTAAAGGGAAAGTCTTCAAACGTGGTTAGAACTACTATTAGGGTAAATTATAAATTTCAATATAAAAATAGGCGGGGTAGACAGGGGAGGAGCAGTACGCCTACTAGATAAAAATTATAATAATAACCGCTGCACGCATTTTGTTGAAATTTTGGTAGTAGGATCTTCTGAGCCCCAAAATTTAAATAAAATAAAATAATAGCGGGGGAAGTGGTACCCACCATAGGATGCCAATGTTTAATATCGCATATCTAAAGAACTGTTATAGTGGGAACCTTCAAACTTTGTGGAAGTCCCTGTTATGGTATACTACACTTTTGAAAATAAAAATAAAGCTGGTAGAAGCAGGGGGAAAAACATCCCGTAGGATGCATATATTAAATATCGCTTAACTGAAGAACTATTAAAAGGGGAGTCTTCAAACGTGGTTAAAGCTACTATTATGGTAAACTATAAGTTTCGATATAAAAATGGGCGGGGTAGACAGAGGAGGAGCCGTACCTCTCATATATAAAAGTATTAATAAGAGCTGCTGCACGCATTTCGTTGAACTTTTGGTAGTAGGATCTTCTGAGCGCCAAAATTTAATTAATATAGCAGCGGGGGAAAGTGGTACCACCCAAAGAACGACGATGTTTTATATCGTTAATCTTAAGAACTGCTATAGTAAGAATGTTCAAAATTTGTAGAAGTCACTCTTATGGTAAACTACACTTTTGAAAATTAAAATAAAGCGGGTAGGCGCAGGGCGGAAAATACCTCTCATAGGATATTAAATATATCTCTACTGAAGAACTATTAAAGTGAGAGTCTTCAGAGGTGGTTAAAGCAGTGTAGCAAAGCGCACCGGGTAAAGCTAGTATTACATATTTATGAATTGTTTTTTTTTGCTTGCTCGTTTTAGTTCAAGAATTATTATGTTTGGTATTTTATTGTTTTTTTTTTACTTATAAACTCCAAATAATAAGCAATTAATGCATTTTTATATATTGAAATTACTAAATTTATAAAAAAAAAAAACTTTATTAATCGGTTAACCGATCAAAAACTAAATTAACCGACTATTAACCGGTTAAACCAGAACCTCGGTTAATTAATCGAGCGATTAACCGATTAAAGCAAAAGGTCGATTAAATGAATACCCTTGTAATGAGCGACTTTAATGTTTGTTGTTTGCAAACGAGCTTTGAAGACATTCGTATATTTTATAAAAATGTTTAAAGCAAAATAATAAAACAATGAAAAATGTGCCAAGAATAAAATATTATTATTATTCTTTGCATTTTGCATTTTTAATTGTTTTTTAGTGTTAAAATTTTTTCTCGCCCCATTTTTATTCGTGAGTTTATTTGACAGTTCAAAGCGGGAACTTTTCTCACCAAAATGTTACAGACCCATTTTTTTTGTAAATTGGCTTGTTATTTCCTTACGTGACAGCTTGTACTCGCCAAAAAAAAGTTACAGACACAGTTATGTGAGAAAAACAGCTGTTTGTTTCCATTTATGGCATTTTTGTTTCATTTCACACATTTCAATCGAAAACTTTCTCGACGCGAGAGTTACAGAACATGGGCACAGGATTGACTTGATTAAAACTAAGATAAAACTAATCTCAAACGAGCTTGATTCAAGAATTTCTAAAAGACGGTTTAATCTCGCTTCGTACTTGAAATAAATTGAAAGTGAGATTAGATTGATTAAAACCTATACACTTGCCCCATAGAACCAGAGAGAATATTATTATTTTACTTACTCGTTACACATGTTTCTTTCACTTTTGTTGTATTCCTCTCTTAGTTTACAGAAGAATTCTCAATTATAAAACAACAACAGCAGCATGCCCAATATGGTTTCCCTAATCATTCTACTTTAAAAATTTGATGGTTTTAACTTAATAATTTAAAAAAATGGAATATGTCAATTATTGCTTCTTATTTTACCTTTTAAACATGAAAATAATCTATACTTTTCTTCTTAAATTTAGTACGAGTTTTTTCTTTCTGTGTATTAAAACTCTGGTTTCGATTGTACATTAAAAAAATCCAAAGTGTTCACGTTTCCCAAGAAACCGCTCACGTGCTCATCTCCATTTTGCGCTATATATAATCACTGAGTGTATTACAAACTAATATTACAACAACTTAGTGTAATTAATTTGCATTTTTTGGAGAAATCCATAATAGACAATTGTCGACAGACCAAAAAGACACACAAAGACTGGCAGTTAGACAGACAGGCAATTGGACAGTTAAACTAAGAAAGAAAATTTAAAAAAACCGTCCACCAGAAAACTCTATATAAGAGTTTACCATCCATAAAGTTGGACATTTAACGGATGAGTTACCCATAAATGACATTTCAACTAAAGAGAGAGAGACAAAGAGAAACCAACAAACAGACAGACCGACATTTCAAACATTCCATAATGTAGTCATGTTTATGGTTATGATTTTTTTTTTTTTTTTTGCTTGATGTAAATAAGAATCGAGCAAGAATTAAATTTTAATTTATGATAGTTTGTAAGTTTTTCTTCGATTTCCATTCCCTACTTAATTTAATATTCAGCCGCAACAATGGCCGGCCAAGAATCATATTCTTTCAATGAATTCATTTCGTTCTTACTCCTTAACCGCCCCTTCCGTTCCCAAAAGCTGTAAGTAAATTTCTTAGGAAATCGTTTTAAGGGTCTGTTACTTTCGGAACGATTGCTTGACAAAATCAAATTGTTTGTTTCGTTTATTTGGGTGAAAGCTTCATTGGCTAACTGCTTGACTAACTGACTGACAGACGTTTGAATTTCTTTTTTTAACTTGTCTGTAATTTTGCTAAATTTATGTGTAAAACATAAATCGTGATTCGATATGTCACTCTTATGATAAACCTTTATCACTGGAGACAAAATTTTTTATAGGATGCCAATGCATGAAAGTCTGGTTGGTTAGTTGGAAATCGTGATGGATTTTATTTAATAAATAAATTTAAGATAGTATTTTTTTTTAAATGAATGGCCTAAAAAAGCTTCGAAATTCTTTAACATGAAATAAATTTACTTGTCTTAAAGTTACTTGAGTCAGCCAAAGTTATGTATCAAGATTTTTCGCTAATATGTTCATATGTATGTACACGCAGAGAAAAAACATGTTTAAATATGCTCACCTCCAACAAAACTATTTTTATAGAAAATTTTATTAATTATGGTTAATATAACCATATAATTGTCACCTTCAACCATATTATGGTTGAATTAGTCCACCATCAAGAAGCCACAATCATATTATTGTTGCCTTTAAACATGTTATGGTTAATAATTTGTTTTAAAATTGACAATAGTATTTTCCTCTTTTCCAAGAGCAACATGCTATGGTTTTAAACCAACCATGCTATTATAAGTTTTAAACGTGTTTTAGTTATTTTTGACGATACCATGTTCGGAGGCAACCATAATATGGTTGTGGCTTCTTGATGGATGAGTATTTCAACCATAATATGATTGTCGGTGACAATTATATAGTTAAATAAATCATAATATGTTTAAAATATTCATAAAAAACAGTTTTGTTGGAGGTGACCATATTTAAACATGTTTTTTCTCTGGGTGTACATTGAAAAAATTCTCCACAATTTTTCACCAATTAAAGAATTAATCAAAAAAAAAAATCAGTTTTAAATTTAAATTTAATCAAGGAAAATTAACGTTTAATCAAGTGAATTGAATGTTTGACTGATACTATTAATTTGTTTTCTTGTGCAATAAAGAGTTGGCCCCTGATGTTTAATTAAACAAAAACAGAAAAAAATAATTTAAAGGAGATCAATTTTAGTCATTTATTCACGTATTTAGTAACTTCAAATAAAAAGGGCACACATCTGTGGCAAAATATCTTAAGTTGAGCTGAGATAGCAAAAACGTTTTTAACATAAACTCAGTGAAAAATAATTTTTATCAAATAGCTAAATAAACCAAAACTTAAGATAAATTTCGTTTATAATACAAAAAGACGGTGCCCCATCTGAATGCAGGTTTTAGGAATACCTTTATCTTGATCGGGGAGCATTTTAAACCATTTTATCCTCAGTCTGCCAACCTTTGTTGTACAGGCCTCTTGCAGAAGATTCATCATCCGCTGCAAGGTCCATCTCCACGACTGTGTTGTTTGCCTCGTATTCAGTGAAAATAAAAAGGTCACTGTCACTCCCTAGCTCGGCACTGTACAGACCTCAGGCATGACCAAGTAATTTAGATTTGGAAGTTAGATAATTATCATTATCTGCCATACTATGGGGATTAACCTTCTTAGTCCCTATTCCGACGACTCCCTCCAAAGTATTTTTACCCACTGTATCGGAAGTAGACAGAGAGGAACCCTAATTACTTTTGTAGACTCTCAAGGTTACCTGTCCAAAAGTGTTCGACCAGGCAGGAAAAAGAGAGTTTCGGCGTTAAGTATTAATAATACTTCATGGCCTTCATCGTCAGCCTCTCCGAACCGTCACAATTTCCAATTGTAAGTTAGAAGATTCAGATTACATCCATATCGCTTTGACTGCGAATACAGGTATCCAGGCATGAGCTCTTGGTCTAGATGTCAAGTTTGTGCATAACATTAAGATTCGCACTAGACTGGATCTCTCCTAATTAAGGTTAAAACTTTGGGAAAAATTCCCGAATTTCCCGTCCAAAAATTTCGGGGAATTTCAAAAATATTCTTTTTTGGAAAAAAAATTTTTTATTTTTGAAATAACGGAAAGAATCGCTGCCTTTTTTTAATCTTGTTTATTTTCTAAAGCATTTAAATTTTGTTTTTTTTTTTAACTTAAATAAGCATGCTTAAACATGCTGTTGTATCTTAATTATACAGAAGCTTTTAGTACATCCTTAAAACTTTAGAATTAGTTAGTTTGTTCTTTTCTTTTGTTATCTTCTTATTTAATTTTACGAGTTTGTATTTATTTGTATACGAATTTGAAATTTTTATGAATTTCTTTTAATCAAGATGAGAACAGAATTCTAATGAGAAGTGATAAATTTTCCAGAAATCATGCATCCAAACACGCAACGGCGTACACACTCCCTCACAATACTAACCAACTAACTTAACAACGGTCAACTGTACAGGCAGCTCACGAATTTAGAAGCACTTAAGCACACATACACATTTACGAAAAGACACTGACGAGGAAAATATTTATCAAGAAAAGTCATCAAAGATTCATCGATTGGCATTGCACTGGGTAGAGAAGAAGTTTTTGAGTCCATGTTTTGTCCAACTTTTTGTTTTTAATGGCATGTAGACAAAGTACGAGGCAAGTAGAAACAAAAAAAAACATTGTGCCCCAAAGAGAAATGCTGCTGCTTCTGTTTCTTCTTCTGTTACTTTTTTGTATTGTATGTATCATGAATAATAATTGCGTTTTAATGGTCATAATACTTTTAAACACTATTTAAATCCAAACGCACTCTCATACAAAAGACTTAAGCAATAAACCCAACATTCATCTTTTGGCTAAAATAAATAGTCTTTTATAGCCATCAACGATCAGAAGGAGGAAAATAACTGAAGAAGAAAAGAAAAAAGGCAAATAAATAAAAAACTTATTGTTAATGTACAAGAAGAAAGAAAAGACTTGGATGGACTTTTTATTCAAGTGTTTCTTCGTTGACAACTTTTCAGATACTTCGCCATCTTTTTTTCTTTCTTTATCGTCACATTCAAATACATTGGTTGTGATTTGTAACGGACATTATTTTATGTCATCAGTTTTTTAAGTTGTTGTTTGTGTTGCAATACCTTTTTTATGAGTGTTCTCAACAAGCAGTATGTGTATGTATGTGTTGCAAGAACAATTGGAAGACGTTTGTTCTTCATTCAATTTCAAAAAAAAAAATTACAAAATGGCTAAACGACTGACGCACCAGTCAGACAAACGGTCAACCAAATAAAGATCTATTCTTACAGTCAAGTCATCAGCTCCAACACCATCATCATCACAACTACCACCAAGAGCAGCAGAAAAATAAAACGTTATTTATGTTTATTTTTTATGGAGAAGTTGTCGTCGAATCATATTGAACCACAGTTTTATTGCAGACCATTAAAAAGTGTATGCAACCACAAAACTTACGGCAGAATTTGTGTAACACAGATAGGACCAAAGTATGGGGCTCAAATAGAAAATTTCTTTAGGTATTTCTTATCGAGAAAATTCAGAAAATTTTCTAAAGTATTTCAAAAATTTTCTATTCAAATTCCCAAGGATTTTGTGCCTTACTCACATTTTTCCCCTTTTTAAAACTATAAAATTCATCGCGGATAATCAATTTTACCTAAAATTAGACCTAGTTAGATCGATTCGAATCATAGAAGAAGTGAATTAAAAAGTACCAAAAATAAATTGAAATTCAAAAAAGTACCACAAACGCATTGAAGATGTTTTTAAGAAAGCATCAAATCGCATTGGATTTTAGTTGTATTCCTACTTGTACCACTTGTGAAGTTTAACTGTGATTGAAAAAATATGTACATGTTTAGAAAAAGTACCAAAAATCAGTTTAAATGTGTTGCCGTATTGGTCAGAATCAGGGCTGCCAGGTACTTTGTTTCCACAAAAATCTCCTGATAAAAGAAAAATGCCCAAAATAAGCCCCTGTAAAAGAATACACTATTTTCAATGGATAATTTAAATACTTATTTATTTGAGTTTCACTTGTACTATGTACTACAAGAGATCATTTTTATCCAGTGTTGCCAAAACTTGGTGACCAAAAATGGCTAAATTTACGGAAAAAAATGGCTAAGAATGGGCTAAAAAATGGCTAAAAGCTTTTTTAAATAAAAACACATTAAAATTCAATAACGAAACAGAAATAATTCATTTAAAGTGGTTTACGATGAAATTGTTAGTAAAGATCAATTTGTTAAATAAGAATAAACGTAAATTAATATTTTGATAGATATTTAAAAAATTAAATCATCGATAAATTGGATGTCGTTATTGTTCATCTCATAGGAATAACTCGGGCCTATTAGTTTTTAATAATTTGAAGGTAAATCATTATCACGATAACATTTACCCAACGTTTTCAGTCCAGATCTACAATAAAAAACAAGTAAGAAAGTATAGTCGGTCACCAACGACTATATGGTACCCTACCAAAATTTAACAAATAATCTCCAAAACAGCCAGCCAGCAGGAAAAACATCGTTAATTAAACTCAAAAAGTGATTCTGAGTCAATCAGTATACGTAAAGGTGGGCTTTGGACCATTATTTTAAGGTATTACAAACATCAGCAAAAACGCATCGTACCCTCTCCACTATTGTGGTGCTGGTATAAATATTTTATTGATAAAATCGAATTAACGGTTGCTTAATGTATCCTTTTTCTCCAATTACTTTAAACGATGTTTACTTGGGTAAATACCCTCTTTTCTTCATCATTAGACCATGCAAGTGAGAGCAACTATATAGTCCATTCTGAAATTTCTAAAAAAATTTGTTTTGCCGCCTGCATCTCTCATTTTATAAATTTAACATTGGACTACTATTGCTTTATTTTGAAAGATGTTTCATCATCATAGTTCATAGCGATTTCCAATATTTGTAAAAGTTGTGATTTAAATGAAATGAGTTTGAATTGTTAAAAATGTTTATTTTACTTTAATATATTGTTATAAAAAATTTAAAATTATTATTTTAAAAGACAAACGGCAAAAAAATGTATAAATGACTAAATTGGCAACACTGTTTTTATCGTAAGGAAACACGAAGTTGTATTTTAAATATATATATTTTATATATACATATATGTATATATACAGTCGAACATCCCTATAATGAATCTGCATTGAACCATGAAATCACTTTATTTTTAAGAAACTTCATTATACATTAAATCTCCACTTTTGTCAGGCATGTTAAGTTTGGATTTTACTCCCACGTGCAGCAGTTATCCATTTGAGCATTGTTTTATTAATTTCACTTAAAATACAGGTTTAAAGCCTTTTGCATTTAGTGCTAAATTGATTGAATTCAACATTTTAAGAATTAGGGTTGCTTTAGCCGACCGTAAATGTTATGCAATGCAATGTAACGTACCGTTACTTACTTTATGTTCAGTTATAGGTAATTTGTGTCTTGCAGTTTTAAGTCTTTTGAATAAAAAATTATATTACACAAATCAATTTCAAAAATGTTTAAGGTCAAGTAATAATTGGCAGTTTAGTGGTCTGGGGCGTTATTTATTAATGGGCTAGTTCTAAGCCGGTTTTGGATTTTTATATCTTTTTAAGAACATAATTGTATCTAAATGTTTATTAATTTATTATCTAGAACTAAAGCTTTTACAACATTTAAAAAATTTGACAAAAACTAAAAAAGGGATTTTTTCGCCCTCTATTCACTATTTAACTTTTCAATCGACATTTCTTTTCCCAATCGTCACCCAACTTCATATTAAATGTTCTTATATACACAGGAACCAAATAAGCCCATTCATTGAATTAAGAGTTAATTTTAATTTGTCTGAACCCCTCTAAAATACATGAACTTGTCTAGGATAATACAAATTTTAGACATATTATACTTACATACATAATCGAATTATTGACAGATCAGCTTCAAACTTTTCAGATATTTTTATAAGATAAAAAAAAATTTTTTTGCCCGGTGCTCATTGATATTAAGTGCTGTGCAAATATGACATATATATGTGTGCTTGGAACTTAGTTTTCTTTAATAGAAAAATTAAACTCATATTTTCCCCCCAACAAAATCCTGTACAGTTTTCTACATGCCACTCTTATCGCAAGTATTTCAGCCTTAAATACGCTGGCCCAATCTGGCAGGCGGAAAGAGATATTCACGTGCAGTTCCTCCGAGAAAACCCCAGAGCCAGCACCAAAGGTCATCTTTGACCCATCTGTGTAAATCCTCGTGCGGTATTCATCGGCCAGGATTCCCCTGCTCCATTCCCGCCTTAACGGAAATATGACCTTGAATTACTAATCAAAGTCTGTCCGAGGTATCATAGTCCGTTGGACGTTTCAGATATGTGCGTTGCTTCTGTAGGATCCCTGCATGACCGTACATCCTCGCCTTTCAACACCCCGCTGCATAGAGCCTAACCGCGCTGTTGACTGATATGGCCTTTTAGTTTTTATTAATAAAACACAATCTTCTTTAGAAAATTCAATCAATCCATTAATTTTATTTTTTAAAATCTAAATTGTTAAATACAATTATTTCAAAGCTCCTAGTATATTTTAATTTATTTTTTTCAAATTTTATCAAGTAGATATTCTACAGTAGCACCATATTACCCCCTTCCTAATGAAAATGATATACATTTTGAAGTTCCTCTTTTATGCACTTGCTCATCAATCAGTTCATCGATAAATGCAGGTTTAAGTCTGTCAACTGAAACTTTATCAGTTCTGTTTCCATTCTGAACCGTAAAGTATTTGTCATTTCTTTCTATGACTTTATATGGTCCACTGTATTTGTAGGATAAAGGTTTTAATATTCCATCATTACGTATCCATACTTGTGATGTTGTTGATAAATCGTTAAATACGAATGGTTTGTTTAAACAGTGATGAGACGCAGCTACAGGGCGAATATTTTTTATAGCGAATTTCAGATGGTCTAAAAAATATGACTGTGATTGTTTGTCTTTAACATCGGAGAAAAATTGACCAGGTAATTTTAAATTTTCTCCATAAAGAAACTCAGCTGCTGAAGCTTTTAAATCTTCTTTGTGTGCTGTTCTCATTCCAAGTAGGACAGTGGGTAAAACGTTAGTCCATGAATTAGTATTATGACACGTAATAGCTGTTTTTAAGGTACGATGCATTCTTTCCACTAAACCATTGCATTGTGGATGATATGAGGTTGTTGTGTTATGTTGTGCCCCTATAAAATCAGCAAGTTCTGCAAAAACATTTGATGTGAACTGTCTTCCAGATATTTTTAAAAGAGTTTTTCTGTCTACCAGTGTGCAATTTTTTAGATCTGGTAAAAGATCGAAATGTTTTAGGAAATCTGAACCAACTATAGGTTTGCTTACTTCTGCTATAATAAATTTCCAACAGAAACATCGCCTGAGACCAAAATCTAGTTCAAGAATTTGTGTGCCGTATGTTTTAATAACACTACCGTTTGCTGCATAAAGTAAAAATCTTGGTTCGTACATGTTATTATTTTTTTTACAAAAATTGGCTGAAGGTAAAACGGATATTGCTGCACCAGTGTCGATTAAAAAAGATAATTTTGAATTTCTATCTTTGACGAATAGGCGACCATCTACATTTGGAATTTCAGTGGCCGCGATTGAAATTCCCTTTAATTTTTTTGAGTATGAACATGGTGAGTTACATTTTGTTGATTTTTCACCAAAACGACGGTGATACCAACACCACTGTCGATAACGCGAACCTGATCTATTGTTCCTGGATGACGATGAATCTCTAGAAACAGACCTATTTCTTCCTACTTGAAGTTTTTCTATCTTACTTTCAAGTGTTTTAATTTGTTTAGACAGTTGGTTTAATGTAATATCTGAAATTGACGAAATATTTTCATTCGAATATAAATTCGCTTGATTTTTAACTTCATTAATATTTGAGGGCTTCAGGACATCAAAAATTTTATCAGCTTGTTCCGCTAGAAGTTGGATGGAACAATCTGTTACAGATAAAATTGTTCTAATTTGATCTGGCATTTGTTCCAAAAAGATGCTTTTTAAAACGGCATCATCAATATGTCCAGTTGCAAGATTTCTGAGCTTTTGTAAAAATTGAGTGGGTTTATTATTCCCTAAAGATTGTCCATGTAGAAGCTTCGAATTCTTGATTCATCAGATTCACCGAAAGTATTTAGAAGAGCTTGTTTTAATGCAGCATATTGATCGTATCTCGTGGAGGATTAAAAATAATGTGGCTTACATACTCACATATTTGCGGATCCATGTTGGCGACGACATATTGAAATTTCGTGTCGTCCCTTGTTATTCCTGCTATAGCAAAGACGGATTCTACTTGAACGAACCACAGTTTAGGATTGCTCGTCCAAAATGGTGGTAACTTGTGGACTGATGATGCTTCAATTTCTCGGTTGTTTGATGTCCCTTGATTTTGCTGTTGTGTAACATTTTGCATATTTCCTTGATCCTGAGGATTTTGTTGGGGAAATCCTACACCTGGTGATTGACTTCTACCAACGCTTCTTGATCTCCTTGGCGTATGCGTAAACATTTTCGGGGTCACCAATTTAGTTTTTATTAATAAAACACAATCTTCTTTAGAAAATTCAATCAATCCATTAATTTTATTTTTTAAAATCTAAATTGTTAAATACAATTATTTCAAAGCTCCTAGTATATTTTAATTTATTTTTTTCAAATTTTATCAAGTAGATATTCTACAGTAGCACCATAGCCTGATATGGCTGTTGACTGATATGGTGTAATTCTATTGGAAGAAGGGGCAGTATAGTATTCAGAGCCTTTGAAGGACTAGTGCGTAGAGCGCCTGTTATTCAAATACAGGCTGATCTGTGTACTCTGCCCAGCTGGTCCACGAAGTATTTCCTGCCCGTCGCGGTCCACCATACCAGAGATCCATATGTAGGAATAGGCATGTTGACTGCATGAGAGTCAAGATGCATCCTCCAGTCGATGCCTTATATGTGAATATAGAAGTCATTCCAGAGTTTTAAGCAGAAAAGATGATAAACTGATTGGACGGAAGTCCCCTGCAGTCCAGGCGCGGTAAATTATAAAAATATGTTTTGTAAATTTCGATAATACAAAAAATTTTTGGAAATCCTAGCAAGGTTTTTTTTGTCTTTTTTTATGGAATCTCTAACGAAATTTTCAATATGTATTTTTTACTTTTTTATTGAATATCTAACGATTTTCAATAAGTAGCCAAATCTTAATCCTTATAACTAGCTATTTATTAGATATTTCCAATGAAACATCTAGATTACCGTATTCAATTACTTATTATTCTACATTTAATCCCAGCAGGTGCCATCTATATCCAAAGACTAAACGTTTGGCTTGATAATGCGTGCGGTTGAATTATTAAAAAGCCTTAGTATTTGCAATATTCATGTATGTATATGTTAAATGAATAAAAATTCTATTCGATAATTTTTGACGAAAGCACGGATTTGTCGGGGAAAAGCCAGATTTCCTTATCTTTAAGATATTTCAACATACAACAAAAAGTTTTTAGGGAAGAATTTATTGGCTTTGTTGTAAACGCATTTAAAGAGACTTCAAAAGATATTGCTGACGTTGATGTGTCAATTGATGCGAAGGCACTATCATCAATAGTTCTTAAAGTTTTGACAAATTTTGTGTAGGAGATGGAACAGATGGGTGACCACTGATGTCAGCAGAAAATGGAGCTGTTAAAAATTTCTGGAAATGCGACAAATGCGAAACAAACGCTTTGCTATTCCCATAAATCGAACAACTCAATTTCTAAAAGCAATAAAGTGCCATTAATACAAAAAATTGTATCATTTGTTAAAGAAACGACAAAATTGTTAAAATATAATCATCAAAGTATTTGGAAGCCAAACTCTCTTCATATAGTAGAATATTTGGAAAAAATATCTGAGTGGAAAGGTAGTATCTCTACCTTTATATTAAGGAACTCACTTAGTACTTTTAAATTTATTTGCGGAATATACATATTAAGTGTGATACTTGTTGTAACACAGCCACTTAGTATTATTTTACAAAAGCAAGATATAGATCTCCAAAAAGGATCAAGCCTTATCAAAATTTTAATCATGTGCCTTGAAGAAAAAAGAAATAAAGCCGAAGAACAATTTAAAGCGATTTTTGAAAAAGTTAAAGTTATTTGCGTTCAAATCGAAAAGACAAGATTTGAACGAAATAATCACGTCCAAAATGTTGAAGATTACTACCGAGTTGTAGGTTACATTCATCTTATTGAATTTATTTTAGAAGATCTCATAACCACTTTCCCAATATATATCCCAAATGTATTGAACATACTAAACTTCTTCCTCAAAGTGTAATCAAGTCATATACAGATACAAAACTGTTAAAACCACAACAAGCTGATGAGCTGATTATATTTGATAAAAGAGATAAACACCTACTAAGATCTAAACTTGAGCCTGATCTATCAGATAACGTTGTAGATGCTTTAATAAACTGTGATGAAGATATCTACCCAAATCTAAGAAAAATATTTCAAATTTTCGTTTCAATGCTCGTCAGTAAAGCTAAGAGCGGGAGGCCATAATTTCACAAGGAAATCATAAATTACTTATTTAAAAAGATTAATGTATATTGAAATGATCTTATATTTTATTTAACCTATTTGTTGAGTTTTTTTCGAATTTTCTTTTTTGACTTGGTTCGCTTAAGCTCTGAGCCCTCAATATATGGTACATTTATTGTTTATATATGCTATGTATATATTTTAGCCCTCATATTCATAAATGATTATAAAATTTAATAAATGTTTATTAAGGTAAATTTTCATAGAAAATTTGGTTTTGAAGCCTTTATTAAATTTAAAATATTTTTATGAATACAGGCATAAATACATAAAATAAGCAACTGTATAACAAAAATGTAAAGCTATTTTTTTGCGTTTTATGAAATAAATTTTAAGTTTAAAGTGCGAGTTGATTTACATAATGGAAAAATATCTTGTGCAACTTTAATAGCTCGTTCCGCGCATATATTACTAAGCTGCTGAAAATGATCACTGTTTCATATATCCGCCAAACAACTCATCTATCACAACAAATATCATTTGCCATTAAAATTTAGTTTA
The DNA here is from genome assembly GCA_930367215.1 of Pollenia angustigena. Lineage (NCBI taxonomy): Eukaryota > Metazoa > Arthropoda > Insecta > Diptera > Polleniidae > Pollenia > Pollenia angustigena. The sequence continues at coordinate 157,003,472 of OV884059.1, forward strand.
TTAAAAAAATCGCGAAATAGAGTCGCGATTTTTTTGTGCCCTTCTTCCGTACAAATGGTAAGATCTTGTTAAATTCATGAAATTATTAGAAAATACTTAAAATTTTGTAATTAAATGTTAATTTTGTATAGTAAGGAGAAACATTTTAATTCAAAACTTTATCGCGTTTGGTCCGGAAACTTTCTTCACGATCGCAAAAAAGTAATACATCATTTCTTAATATTTTTTAACGGTCTATACCGCTATGCGATGAAGAATTTGATATTCGCAAAAATTGCAAAAAGTACTTACCTTAATACACATATTGTTTTTAATAAACTTTTAAAAACAAATTTTTGACTTTTTTGTATCATACAAAATTCACCCCCCCCCCCCCCTCCCTAAGGCTCGAGCTGGATCCGCGCCTGCTGCAGTCTCATGACTACTCATGCCGATTTTGGGTATGAACACCACCTTCACTCTCCTCCAATTAGCCGGTACGTAATTGAGGAATAGGCAGAGTCTATACATTATTCTCAACAAGGGAGTGACATAATTTCTTGCGCTCTGCAGCATCTTAGGAAAAATGTCATCAGGTCCTGGGGATTTGTACGGGGCAAAACTTTCGTTCGCCCATAGGATTCTTTCCTCATAGCTTATATATCCGTCAATCTCGAAAAACGAATTATCGTTTGTTGGTTCCTAAACAGTTGCGTCCGAGCACCCAGGGAAGTGCGTGTTCAGTAAAATGTCAAGTGTTTCCACCGATGATTCTGGCCATGTATCATCCGCTCTCTTGAGAAAGGTTGGTTGCCAAGTCTGGCAGATTTTTTGGTATTTTCGATTGATTCGCACAAGTTCTACCATGATATTCTCCTGCCACGACTGAGTGGAATAATTCCGAGTTCCACTAGGGAAGCTCTTCCTGTGCTAAATTGATAAAAATTAAAGTGTCGTTTTACTATTGTTGTTGTTGTTCTTTAATTGAAAATGCTTCAAAACAAAGACGTGTGATGTTTTTTTTTTTTGCGTAAAAAAGCACCGTTACACATTTGTATGTCAAAGTCAATCAATGCATTTTTTTACAAACGTGCTAGAGTGTTCAATAGTGCAAGGTCAACTTTATGTTTGTATTTCTCGATTTGTGTCTATTATAATTTATTGATTTAAATTGGAAAATAAAGAGACAGATAACTACTACTGTTTTTAATTACAACAGTATTGTATTTATGTGAATAAAATTTTGACCTCTTTCAAATTAAAAAGGTGGATTTAATATCTGTGGCTTGGTGCTAAAAGGGCCAATGTCAAAATATTTACTTTTGAGAAAATTTAAATTAAATTGTTTTCAGAGAAGAGTTCTTACTGAAATTTGCTAACAAAACCCTTATGAAGCTGTTCTGGGCTAAAAACATTGGCTGCTTCATCCAAAAAAAAAAAAAATGTTAAGAGAAAACACCTAATGCAACGATTAACTCAAAACAGAAAAATATGGACATTGGCCCTTTTAGCACCAAGCCACAGATATTGTAATGAGTTTATTTCGGTTTGTGACAAATTGCGACTATTTGCGTTTTTGGAGTTATGAGTATAAACACGTCAAACCATCACGAAAAAATTACCAGTCTCCGAAATACCAGTTTATTTATTATTTTATGACACTTGCATTTAAAATGTGGGTGGATAGATAGAAGTTAAATATAATTGAAAATTTACAGGTGGCTTATTTTTATTATTATTAGTAATAATTGGTTAAAAAAGGTACTTGTTTATTATTAGGATGTAACACACAAAGCCCTTCTTCATCCTAATAAAAAAATTATTCACATTCATTAAAATGCACTGCCTATATGATCTAAAAAAACTATTTATTGTCATTCTGAAGACTTTCGTAATTGAGTTTTTTGAAACAGGTTTGCAGTTTAGACGTTCGTTTCACAATAAATGCCTTTTCTACTACTACCTACTATCTACCTACTACCTACTTCTACCTGTGTTGGACGTCCAATTCAGCGCAAAATCGGAATTTGGAAAAAGAAGGTAAGCCGCCAATCGTTCAACTGAAAAAGCTAATACATACTAACCTTCTGGTTCGTGCAGTAGCAACATCGGCTCGAAAAAAAAGTGATTCTGATTTCGCCGCAGTTTTGAAACAAAGTATGAAAAGCCCGAGAAGGCCATCAAAAATGTGGAAAATGTGTAGTCAAGATTCCAAAAAACCAATTCCACTTTTTGCGGATGAGACTTTGGCCCCTATTACGGTTTACAACTCAACTAAGTTAAGTTGTAATTAAGACAACTGGTTGTAGTCAGTTGTAATTTTTGTTATGTTTTTGTTCACCGCAATATAGCAAAGTTGTAAACCATAATACAAAAATTAAGAAATTAAAACTCAACTGCTAAGGTTTTGTTGCAATCTAGTTTACTTCATGCGGCTGAAAGAATGGTTGTAATGCAAAAAGATGTGTTCAAGCTGTAATGGAAGCGGAGGAGACAGATTTTTTAAGCTCCGAATTAATGTTAGGTTAGGTTAGAGTGGCCGGTCACAAAGACCCCGCATAGACAAAATAGGTCCCTAGCGTTACCGCATTGTACGATAACCCGCAGAAGAAGGTCAGTCAGATGTGATGGTACCCAGAGTACCCCACACTCTCTTGACGAATGCCAGGAGTCTCATTAACCCAATTCCAGAGATTTCCCTGAGATATTGGAGATAATGATCTCCTAGACAGTACGCCCTTTTCCTTTTCCCCTGGTACCCCACAAAATCTGCAATTGTCGCTATTCAACTATCAGAAATCTACAGTCCCTTCTCGATACCGACATTACCTTGGAAACCCTGCACGTTTTTGTGTTTTCCCAAAAGGCCTCTGATCTCCTCCGTATAGCAGAGTCCGTATCTCTCCTAATATTCTGAATTGGAGTCGGGATGGCCATCATCCTATCGTATGGTAAATGGGCCCCTCCGTTATGCCAATTCGTCTGCCTCCTCGTTGCCTTCTATGCCCTGGTGACCTCAAACCCAGTAGATATGCACTCTCCTATTGGCATAGAGTCTGTCTATCGAGTCCCTACTTTCCTGGACGACCGAGGAGTATGAGTATTCAGCGGTTATAGCCCTGATCGCCGCCTGACTATCAATGAAAAAGTTTACGTGCGAGGTCTCAGTACTGGAAACACTTGCCACCTGGAATACGCTGCAGTAATCGGGAAGCTTATACGATTCATCAAATTCTAGCAGTTTAATTATTGGTTGTTTTTTATTCGTTTCTTTATAATCTTTAAAGTTATAAATATTATGAAATTTTATAAAAAAGTTATAGTAAAGTGTCCGAAGTTTATATAAGACTTCTCTGTACTGAATGCGATGGCTGTATCTGCATGGCATAAAAGTGTCTTTCTGGTGCGAGAGTTTGTAATAAAATTTAGTGTAATATTTGATGTTCATACAAGAGTTCTTCTGGTTTAATTTGATAGTTATATCTGTTGTGCTGGATATTTATTAGCGTTAAATTGGTTTCCGGAAGGTCATTTGTATGGAAGTGTGGAGATGATATACTTACGGTGATGAAGCAAATATATCAAATCAAACAAATATAGTTAATTTTTAAATTAACTTACAACTATTTATTTAATGAAAAAATATTGAATATCAAAAAAGACTTAAGCGTCTGTACGATCAAAAAGAAGAATGTTCTAGAATCATCCTAACAATCATCAGCGTTGCCAAAGTGTACCAAAATAATGTTGTTGCCAGATCGTATGTGGGGGAACGTACGACACATTACTCCCCCTTCCGGTTGAGGCAAAATCGTACCCTACGACCATAACGCGAAGTGATGGTCCTTGGTTCGCCGTTAGGATCGAGGAGAATGTTAGCAGGTTCCCTTTGAGGTAGCTCATTGGCCCTTGATTCTTTGGATGTTGGTTCGTTAACTGATGGTTCGATGACCGATGGTTCGTTGACTGTTGATTCATTAGTTGGTGGTTCGACGTATGCCGGTTGTCTATTACAATTTTGATTATTATTTGTAGAGTATTCTGGATTTAAAAAAAATGCTGCCTTCAAACGGTCCAAACTAATGTTCATTTTCTTTCCTTTAACATTTACAGTAAAATATTTTGAATAACGTTTTAAAACTGGAAATGGTCCCTCATACGGAGTTTGCAGTGGTTTGCAGGCCATTGAATTACGTATAAATACTTGTGAAGATGTATGTAAATCTTTTTCAATAAACGGTTTATCCTTAGCGTGGAAAGAAGTTTTGGTGGGTCGAAGATCGTTCATAAAGTTTCTGAGTTTGTTGACGAATTCGTTTTGAGAGGTTTCGTTTTTATCACCTTCTGTTAAAAACTCACCTGGAAGACGTAAACTAGATCCATAGACTAGTTGAGATGGCGTTGCATCGATGTCCTCCTTATACGTAACTCGAAATCCCAAAAGAATTAATGGTAAAATTTCTACCCAATTTTCTGATTCATAACATTTAATAGCAGCTTTCAAGGGACGGTGAAATCTTTCGATGATACCGTTTGCTGCTGGATGATAAGCTGTCGTTCTCAGATGTTGTATGCCAAGGATCCTAGTCAATTCTTTAAAAAAATTACACTCAAATTGACGTCCTTGATCCGTAGTAACTCGTAATGGTATGCCGAGCCTCGATATCCATGTTGAATAAAAAGCGAAAGCGACATTTTCGGCTGTAATGTCCTCTAACGGGCATACCTCCGTCCAGCGGGAGAAACGATCGATCATTGTTAAGCAATATCGGAATCCTTTAGATGGCGGTAATGGCCCAACAATGTCGATGTTGATGTGGTCAAAACGATCGGAAGTAGTAAAATATTCGCAGAGTGGTGCTTTGTTGTGGCGATGAATTTTTCCCTTTTGACAGGCGATACAAGCCCTTGCCCAAAGGTGGCAATCCCTTTTTACACTAGGCCAGACGAATTTTTCAGTAACCAACTTTGTGGTTTTTCTTGCATTAGAGTGGCATAGATTATGGATTGAATCAAATGCCGTTTTACGAAATACCTTAGTTAGGAATGGTCGCACTACTCCGGTTGAAATATCGCAATATATAGAAAAGTTTGTGTTAGGCAATACAAACGATTTAAGTTGCAAGCTTGAATTAGAATTGAGAAATGATTTGATTTCCTCATCGTCGTTCTGATGGCGTGACAATTCTGCAAAATCAATCGTGTTGTTTACATGAATTGCTTCAAGGCGTGACAAAGTGTCCGCAACTACGTTTTCTTTGCCAGGTATGTGCCTTATGTCCGTAGTAAATTGGCTCAAAAAATCTAGGTGACGAATTTGCCTAGGGCTTGCCTTGTCGAGTTTCTGTTTAAATGCGAATTGAAGCGGTTTGTGATCCGTATATATACAAAATTCACGACCTTCCAGCATGTGCTGAAAATGTCTGACTGCTTTGTATGCACTCAATAGCTCCCTATCGTAGGTGCTGTATTTTTGTTGAGCTTCGTTCAGTCGTTCTGAATAAAAACCAAGTGGCTGAAAGTTGTCGTTTACCACTTTCTGTAAAACGGCACCTATGGCAATGTCTGAGGCGTCTACCATCAGAGCAAGTTGAGTGTTGTGTTTAGGAAAAGCAAGACATGTTGCGTCACGGAGCTGTGCCTTGCATTGCTCAAAAGCAAGTTTTCCCTCTTCGGTCCACTTTATAACTGATTTGTCGTTTTTTTTATTACCACGTATAAATTCAAATAAAGTTGCCTGCTGGGTAGCGGCTTTTGGCAAAAACCTTCTAAAGAAGTTAAGCATACCCATAAAACGTTTAAGGTCACAAACTCGTTCCGGTAATTTGTACTGAGTTATAACATCGACTCTTTCCGTTGGAGGACAGATGCCATTTACGTTAACTGTAAAGCCAAGAAATTTTACTTCGGACTTACCAAAATTACATTTAGATGGATTTATAACGATGCCAAAATTTTGTAGTTTTTCAAAGACCAACTTTACGTGTTGTTGATGTTGCTCTAAGTCTTTTGAGGCGATCAAAATGTCGTCTAAATAAGCATAGGCGAAATCCAAATCACGAAGGATGTGGTCCATTAGGCGCTGGAAAGTTTGTCCCGCATTTCTCAATCCGAATGTCATATGAGTAAACTCGTACATGCCGAATGGCGTTGTTATGGCTGTCTTTGGCACGTCGGATGGCGCCACAGGGATTTGGTGGTATGCTCTTTGCAAATCAATTGTTGAAAAAATTTTACTATCCTCTAACCAATGAGTAAAATCGTGTATGTGTGGGATCGGGTATCGATCCGGTTCGGTAATGGCGTTTAGTTTTCTGTAGTCCCCGCAAGGCCTCCACTCACCGTTCTTTTTCTTTACCATGTGAAGTGGGCTTGCCCAAGGACTAGATGAAGGACGGCAGATACCAGCGTCGAGTAACGATTGCATTTCAGCTTTAGCGGCTTTAAGCATATTAGGTGCTAGGCGACGGGGCTTGGCGAAAACAGGTTGTCCACTTGTGATTATATGATGTGTAACATCGTGGGTGGTGTTGTTGATTGAATGCTGCGATTGTGTAATTCCAGGGAATTGTTTGAGAAGTACTTGAAACGTGTCGTTGATGTCGATGGTAGATAAACCTAGAATCGGTGATTCGATGGTCGCAATACTGCAATTGCTAGCCATATTAGTGTTACCATCAAACAGTTTACGCTGCCGCATACTTATTATCAAATTATGATGACCCAAGAAGTCTGCGCCTAGAATAGGTTGAGAAACTTCCGCAATTACAAAATTCCATGCAAAAGGTCGACGTAAGCCTAAATTAAGGGTTAAGCTTTTTTCACCATATGTCTTAATCGGCGATTTATTCGCAGCAAATAAAAAAATGTTGTTGTCCGGGAACTTTAGTTGATGTCGGTTAGGAGGGATAACGCTGACTTCCGCTCCGGTATCCACGAGAAATTTTAAATTTGAATTTTTATCAAAAATTATAAGACGGCGGTGTAGAACTTTTTGTCTGTCATTTACCGTCGATAGTGACAGACTGCTTAGTTTAAATTTTCGCTGCATGGCTCTTTGCATTTTTTAGCCTTATAGCCGAATTTTCTGTGGTACCAACATTTTCCATTGGATTGAGTTTCTTCACGAGTATTACTACGATTACGATTGCCGGAATTGGATCTGTTACGACTACGCGAGCGTTGAAAGTGTGTCTTCAAACTAGCGACTTCTCTTGTTAATTGCTGTAGTTGTTGTTGTAAAGTTGTGTTGTTTGTTGTTGAAGCTTTCGCCAGTGAAAGTTCCTGAACTGATGAATTGTCGTTGACTTCTGATATTTTATCGGCCATTACAGCGATATTGTCAAGAGTCTCACGACTTATCGAAATTATGGTACGCATGTGGTTTGGTAAACGCGTCATCCACATAGATTTTAAAAAAGCATCATCGACCTGGTTACCGGCCAAATTTTTCATTTCCCGAAGAAGTTGCGATGGTCGCATATCCCCGAGTTCTATGTCTTGCAAAAGTTTTTTTAACCGTTTCTGTTCAGAGTCGGCGAATTCTTCTAACAAACGTTTCTTAAGGGTTGCATACAGATTTTCCTTTGGCATGTTCAATATGATGTCACTCACCTGGGACAAAATTGTACCATCGATAGCTGCTACCACGGTGTGGTACTTAGTCAGCTCGGCCGTTGTCCCGGCTGTAGCAAATTGCGACTCAATTTGAGCGAACCAAAGTTCTGGGCGAGCATGCCAAAATGGGGGAATTTTCACGGAAATGCGTGCCAATTCTTCACTGTGTTGACCTGAGGCTGTCGGTAGATTCCGTAATGGCGGTGGTGGTAAATTATGTGAGGCACCAGGAAGAACGTCTGCATTCTTGCCATCGTTTTCCATTGCGCTGTGTTCTTTTTGTCGGGGTCACCAAATGTGGAGATGATATACTTACGGTGATGAAGCAAATATATCAAATCAAACAAATATAGTTAATTTTTAAATTAACTTACAACTATTTATTTAATGAAAAAATATTGAATATCAAAAAAGACTTAAGCGTCTGTACGATCAAAAAGAAGAATGTTCTAGAATCATCCTAACAATCATCAGCGTTGCCAAAGTGTACCAAAATAATGTTGTTGCCAGATCGTATGTGGGGGAACGTACGCCACAGAAGAAACCCGAAAAGTGGAACGATTTATGTATGTCCAAGTCAACAAGGTTACTTCTTGCTAAAAAAAATTATACTATACAAAGATTCATAGAATTCTGTTGAAAATTGCGGCCTGCACTTTATTTACACGTATGCATTTATACTATACAGCATTGTTGCCAAAACGTATTAAGGAAATAATGCTATATTTTGTTTAAAAAAAAATGCTAGAATAAATGCTAAAAAATATAGGTATTTTTCGGAATATTAGGAATTCCCTATGGTTCTATTCCATCAAACAATAAATTTATGTAAAATTTAACCCATTTTTTAAATTAATATGAAAGTGATTTTAAGAGTGGTGAAGGCATATATCCCTACTGGCATAAAAACTTAGAAACCATTTCAACCAAAACAGTTTATTTTGTAAAAATCCCTTTAGAAAATAAAAAGTTATAAAAGGGCAAATTCATGTATAGGGTGGTGGCAATACTACAACAAGTAACAACACCAGTGTTACCACCAGCAAAATTCAAAATTACACTTGAGATGAAGCAAAATTACCCGATTTAAATGAAATTACACCTGATATAAAATTAAAGGTTTATTAAATAAAAAGACATTTACAAAGAAGCAAAAACACAACAAACTCATTAAAACAAGATCGATATTAGTCAAGCTGTTAATTTTATTTAAATTAACAAAAATAACATTAAAGACCTAAAAAAATTAATAAAACATAAAATAAAACTGCTAAAATAATGAGTTTAACTTCCACATTTGGTTGATATATCTTGGGAAGGCTTAAAATCTTCCTTGTCATTGCTTTATAATGGATGCTTTTAAGCCCCATAGAGCTTACGAAAGGTTAGCTGTCAAACGAACTGCCATACTGTTTCACTTTTTGATCAGGCGCATCATAATGAATAGATTCATGCTTGAACAAAGCCACCAAATTATCCAAATATACTTTGAAAATCCGCCATCGATTTTCGCAACTTAACGGTGACTTCATGATTTAAATAACGCAACTTTTTTTCACAAATGTAGGCGATGTGTTGATTTAGAGAAAATAAACTGTCAATTTGACTTCAAGGCCTGGCGATGTGACACTTATTGATTGTTTTCCGTAGGTCAGTGGATAATGCTGATAAACCAGCAACAATCGGTGTCTTGGAGGTCAACATTGTTCATTTTATTCGAAAAAGAGAAACAAAATTAGACGTCTGCAATGCGTTTCGTCAAGGACAGGCGTCTATTTGTTTTAAATCAGTTTCAAATGATAATGCCGTGTATCAATCTGCGATTAAAATTAATTTTTTTTTGTGTTGCCTACCATTTTAAGTTTCATTGTGTTAAAAAATACCCTTTATACCTTATTTAGTAAACAAAATGCCTGCAGAGTTTTATACAACTGTCCCTTTCGTAATTCAGTTTTACAACTGTAAAAGGCGTTAAATATTCTTTAAACTAAAATATTAAAAAGTAGCAAGGTAGAAATAAAATTAATTATATGTTGCAATATTGGAAACAAATCTTCCCCCAGGCAAGTTTTTAGTTTGAATAACTTTTTTAATAAACTTCAGGTTCTAAATCACTATGATAGGCATCTTTATCCAAATCTAAGGGTCCATCTTGCGACATTCATTACCAAACATTTGAAAATATATGTATGTATGTTTAATGATTGAAGTCGTTTCTTAAAAAGAAACCGAGACTTTGCTTCAAAAGGCTGTGCATTTCTTAGCAACAACATTTAAAAAGAAATAAATGTCATCACTGAAATCGAATCTTGATTTTATTAGGCCAACTGAAGTAAAAATTTCAAATTACACCTGAATTACACCTAAGAGAAATTACCCACGCTCTACCCACGGCCGTAAAAATTATACCAAATTCGGGTAATTACCCACAAGGTGGCAACACTGAACAACACCAAAAACACAACATTGTATTTTATTTGTTGCACAAGTAACTTTTGAATTCCTCTCTCTAACTTGGAAAAAGAAGTATCTCAGCCAAGACGAATTGACTAGAAGTCAAGTCAACATATGGTGCTTTTTTTTCGATGGTCGACTTGTCAATGTTTGTATGCAAACTAGTTTTTTATGTAAGCAAACCTATTTTTTTACTTGCAATATTTTTGCCAACCCGACCATAGAAGCAGTGTTGTTGGAGAGTTGACCTCACCTTCTAGTCAATTCGCCTTGAGCAGAGCTGTGCTTTCAACGCAGCGTTTTCAGTTGAGGGGATTTATCCCCAAATAGGGGATTTTTTTGTGATTGGGAATAAAAATTTCGTGAAAATCCCCAGATGATTTTTTGGGGAAAAGGCACTTTTTTGCTTGGGATTTTTATTATATATGCCCTTTGCGCAATGGCAAGACCAGTTTGGCCAAGACGTTGGTTATTTAACTTGGCACCCACACGATAAGTTTTGCCTTTTAATTCCTTTCAATTTGCAATACCCTTGCAAATAATATTGGACCACCTGATCTATTTTGATAAAATGGACTGGTCCGATGTAACGCAAGCATGGACCATGTCATTGTTAAAAAGTGTTTGTAGTGAGACGGCACACAGTGCTTTGGCCCATAGACATAAATCAAAAAAAAAAAACAAGTCTTATATTGTGCTTAAAAATGTACAGATCGATAGATAACAAAATAATTAAAATGAATTTTGAAGAATTTTTAAGATTTAACTCTTTTTGGCGGCGCTAGAGGGCGCCAAAGTTTGAGAATTTATAGTAAAAATGGCCAAACAACTACTTGAGTTTTACATGCTTTAGGAAAACTGTTGTAAAACTGTTGTTTTTTAAAGCACGAGATTGAAATTTTTTTTTCTGTAGTAGTTTACTATATTTAGAACTAACTGTAAAAAAATTTTATTGATTTATTTTCTCATAAGTGTTTTTTTATTGGTTTGAAAAATGCTTATTATTTACTTAAGCTCTAAAAATTTCTTAACTTTGATGGAATATTAAAAAAAAAAGAAAAATATGGTCTATGGGTTTTTTTCTGATTTCGAATATTTAGACTGTTTTCTAATAACTACAAGAAAAAAAATTTAAAAAATTTTACCACAACTTGAAAAAAAAAATTTTTTTTAAATGGCTATTTTCATGATTTTTGATCAAATTTTGATAGTTTTCAGGAGTTTAAAAGACAATTAACTACAAATACTGTGAAATATTAATTCAAACTTATACCATTCAATAAAAAACAACAAAAATCAAAATATGTATAAAACATTTTTTGTGTTTGTCTGCATTTTACGGCATAAGAGGGCGCTGAAATCACAAATGCCCTTGGTTTTTTATTGTTTCAAGAAAATAATTGTAAAAAATTCATTTTTTGGATTACGAGATTCAAATTTTTTTCTGTAACACCTTACTATATTCTAAACCATCTATAAAAAAATTTTGCTGGAATTATGCTCCTATACATATTTTTTAATGGTTTGAAAAATGCTTATTATTTAGTTAAGCTCTAAAAATTTCTTAACTTTGATGGAATATTAAAAAAAAAGAAAAATATGGTCTATGGGTTTTATTCTGATTTCGAATATTTAGACTGTTTTCTAATAACTACAAGAAAAAAAATTGAAAAAATTTTACCACAACTTGAAAAAAAATGTATTTAAAAAAATGCTATTTTCGTGATTTTTGCTCAAATTTTCATAGATTGAATTAGTTAAAAAAAAATAAACTAGGAACATAATAAGAAATATTAAGGTATTAAAGTGGTTTTATGTAATTATAATGAAACGTAACTGATAACTAAAATCAATTTCAGGGTGCTTGTCCGAAGAAGAATTGGAAGCCAACCACAAAATCGTGAGAAAAACCAGACTGTCCCACGACGACACTCATAAAGATTTAATGACTCATTTAATACTTTCCTTAGATCCGTTGTTATCTTCAAAAAGGAATCCAAAGACTAAAAAAAATATATTTTTTGAAGAAATTGAGAAATATATACTGAGAGAAAATGTTGATGAACCAGCTAAAGATGACGATACAAATGTTTCGTTGAGCGGCAATATTTTTTTGGAAGAATCCAGTACTGAAGATGATTTATTCTAATTAAAAAAATGACCATATGTATGTAAATGTAATAAATAAATTAGTTTAAAGAAAATTAATTAGGAATATAATAAGAAATAATTCCAAATAATTCGTAGTATCGGCTCAGAATCACTAAAAATATTAGTATTTACATACAAATTGGCGACAATGACTTTTACTATAGCTACTATGTCATGGCAAAATGTTGTCCAGGTAGTTCCAAATTAACCCATAGGTTCCATATAAACCCTCATCCAAAAAACTCATGTATGTAGATGAAGATATCTAAATAATATTCGGCAGAAAGAAGTTTTAAACGAATCTTAGCCTCATAACATAATTTTGTTCTGGCGGGTCCATGATTTCCCAAATGGATTTCACTCTATGAAATGTGATTACACTCTAGGAAATTTGTTTTTAAATACTATGCTATAGGAAATCACATGGTCCGGTTTGACCGATTATACTTTCTTACTTGTTATTTTTGCAAGAGCATTTTAAGCGTTTTTAACTCATTTTTCATTAAATGATGTTTTTGTATTTTTCACATTATTAATCCGATTCTACCAAAATTTGGCATACATATATATCTAACAAATATCAATTTTCATAACAAATTTTATTACAATTAGACAATTTTTGTAAGTGTTATAGCATTTTTAAGAAAAAGGATATATGGCAGGACCTTGAGTCCTTGTTCAGATTTAAATGAAAATTTACACACACGTTGCTAGTAGTGTGTGTATCAGTATGACCATTCTTTGTAGTTTTGTGGGCATTATTGAAGCTAAAATTACATTTTTCCATTTCAGGACACATGAGAGGTAGGCGTGTCCTTGGACCGATTTGTCCAAAAATTCATATTTTTCTTAACTAAGCTATTTTATGCTAGTGTACCAAATTTCAAAAATTTCTGACAACTCCTTCTATTTATGTCCCTTCGTTATATGGGGACAAAGCACTGTGCGGCATGTATTCGTTTTTTAACGACGTGCTTTCGTTTTTAAACGATTTCAAATCTAATCTTCTTGAGTATACCATGGAGTATTTTTAAATCTACTCCTTTGTAGTCCAAAGGTGGGTTATATGGTCCTGCCCTAGGACATCATAATGTTAAATAGACCATGTTTGGACTAGTCCAAGTCCCTTGTGGGCTACTCTTTACACGAGTGTTTTGACTGGTCCTATTATTTGCAGGGACACTCTTCCTTTTTTACTAACACACTCACACTTTTTAAATTGAGCACGAGATGGCTTTCAATTTCAACTTTCCATTTGTTTGGCAATTTTACTTTAAATTTTACAGCTGAGTACAAGTTTGTCTTTATAAATTGTGTTCTTGTTGACATCTTGAAAGTACATTGCTTTCAAATTGAGTGCAGCATACGTCACAGCTTTCAATTTATGTAAATTTTGACAAGCAGTATATGTAAAAGACTATCAAGAACAACTTGAACGTGTGGCTGCAAGGTTAATTAAAGTCTTTTTTGGTTCGAAAATTGTGTCATACCAAGACGGGGTACGTTCGTAAATGCAGTTGTTGCGCATTAGTAAAGTTGAATGTTTGTAAATGCATCACTTGTAGAAACTTGGCATTCCTTTCATATGGCTCTACAGCAAATATTGGCAATTGGCAAAACAAAAAATAAATCGTTTTATTTTTTCTTTTTTATGCTTTTTCTTGTAATTTATAAGAAAACTATTACTTTTTGGTTAAATATTTTTAGTAAAATTTGCCATCGCTATTGTTGATAACATATTTTTTTATTTTATGTTCGCTCATAAAACTTTTAAAATTTAGCTCGTGTTTAAAAATTGAAGCTGCACAGCTGTTGTGCAGTAAAAAAGCATCAGCATCACAAGTGCAACTGGTGATCACGTATCAGCAACAGCAACACTGCAGCAGTGATGCACAGAACCCTTTCAAAGCTTGCTGAAATAGTTTTAAATTTGCTTTCTGTACCAACATGGAACGCTTGTTATGAAAGAGTCTTTTTTATAATAAATAGAATCGAATGCAACATAATGCAGTATGAGTTATAAGAAGCTCATCTTAGAATAAGTAGACACTTTTAAAATAATTCAGATTGCTGTGACAAATTTATTCCGTCTTCTCAAATTTTTTTTACACAAACAATATGTAAAACAAAATTGCATTGGCTGATGAACAAGAAGATTTTATCTGATTTATGCATAATTATTTATTTGTTCGTTTTTTTATTTTTTTTTTTTTTTTTGGGATAAGAAAACAGCAATTTTGGGGATGATGTTAATTTGACACTTAGGGTGTTTTCTTTTCTGACAATAATGTTCCATGTATGCTACCATTCGCGCGGGATTTTGTTCTACTCTAAAAAAATATGCAAAAGTGTGAGAAATTGTCGTATTCCTTTCTAAATTCGTTGCAAAAATAAATGGCACATTTGTTCTATTTCTTACCCCCAGGGGGGTTACCGCGTATTTCGATTCGAAAGAAATCATTTACAGTTCGAACAATTTGTACTGTGTATTACGATTTTCGTAATCATTTGAAACGATGACAGAGGTTGTATTTTTTAGTAAATGGGAAATTTGATGAACAATTTTTGTTCGTAATAGAGAGTGGCTTTTAAGAAAGTGATTTTTTGTTTTCAATAAAGTATGAAAAACGTCCGTTTATTCGAAACAAATATTACGAAAATCGTTTTACACAGTACAAATTGTTCGAATCCGTAAATGATTTCTTTTGAATCGAAATACGCGGTAACCCCCCAGTTATAATTGAGTGTGAGATAATACCATTTTTTGCATCTGCGTTAAGTACATTTTTATGCAAGCAAGAATTTTTCTTATTAACTTTTTCTTGTTTGTACCAGGGACCGAAAATAACAGTTATATTGGAATTTTAAAACAAAAAAAGCACATAGAAGTAAATGTCGAAAACTGATTCAAGTATACCGTATTGTTCCTTATGCAGTTGTCAATGATTAAATATATTGATTTTTAAAATTTTGATTTTTATATTTTCGATCCAACTTAACAGTTATATTTTGATGTTTATTTTTTTGAAGAAAATAACTGTTATTTTTTGATTTTTATTTTGTCGAGCAAAAAAAAATAATTGACAACTTCACGTTAAGAAAACGGCTGCTTTTATTTTGGTATTTGTGCCAAATAATAAAAAAAATAATTGACAACTTTACGTAAACAAAGCAGCTTCTTTTAATTTGGCATTTGTGGAAATTTATTGTGAACAGCGGTTTTTCTAACAAATTTTACATTTAAAGATATTTTGTCAAATATATTGATGTTTTAAGGTAATAAGTATGTATATTGAAATCATTAATCTCTTTTTTTTTTTTTTTGTTTTTAATAAAAACAAATAAAATTGTTTTAGATGGAAAACTCAATTGTATGGACTTTTTTTAAGAAAAAATCTAATGAAACTGCGATATGCTCCTTATGTGCAAAAATAATCTCATGAAAAGGACGAAGTACCAGCGGATTAATGCGTCATTTGAAATCTTTACACAAGATAGATTGGGAGAAAGAAGAACGTATACGCAAACATCAGGAACAAATCCCCCCTAAAATAAGAAAAACTCAGCCTACATTAGATTAATTTAAAAACAAAAATAATTTGTGTAATCTGTTGCAAAATTAGCATCTGTAGATGGATTTTCGGCTGAAGTGCACTTTACGGGGCGTACGAAAAAAAATTATAAAAAATATGCCACCCGATCCAGAATTAAAAAAAAAAATACCAAAATTAATAATTAAGGGGGCTGAGGCCCGTGGGGACCCCTGGGTCCAAAAAACCGCCCCGCCCACTAAATGGTATGTGTGGGTACTCAAATTAAAGGTAATTGTGCAACAAAAATAATAAAATTTTTGGTCGGCGGCTCTTCTAGGGCCCTCTGGGGCAAAAAAAGTGCCCCCCCATAACACTTATGTATATCTGTGTGGGTACTCAAATTAAAGGTAATTTGCTCACGATTGCAAATATGTATTTTGTTTTTGTATTCGTTTAATATTTTCCTCTCTAGGTTAATTTATGTATCTTTTATATTCAGAGAAGTTTTAGTTAGCGAAGCCGGTCTTTGTTATACAATAGAGGAGAAAATCCTTGCGCACGGCCGAAGGCCGGCTATACAGAAAAGCTTTAGTTAGCGAAGCCGGTCTTTGTTATACCATAGAGGAGAAAATCCTTGCGCCCGGCCGAAGGCCGGCTATACAGAAAAGCTTTAGTTAGCGAAGCCGGTCTTTGTTATACCATAGAGGAAAAAATCTTTGCGCCCGGCCGAAGGCCGGCTATACAGAAAAGCTTTAGTTACAAAAAAATAAAAAAAATCCCGCGATTTTTTTAACAAATTGTTTGTCTACGTTGCTATTCCCTTAAACAATACAATCGTAAGCAAAATACCTTTCATTCGAGTACCCACACATAGTTATAAGGGTGCGAGGGGCTATATTTTACCCCCCAGAGGGACCCAGAATTCCCGCTCGACCTAAATTTTATTAATTTCGTGTTTTTTACACAATTACCTTTAATTTGAGTACCCACACATACCACTAAGTGGGCGGGCCGCTTTTTTTGATCCATGGGGTCTCAGGGGCCTCAGCCCCCTTAAATTTTAATTTTGATTTTTTTCTTTTTTTATTCCAGAGGGGGTCCAATTTTTTTTTTTTTTTTTCGTACGCCACGTAAAGTGCACTTTTGCCTGGATTTTCTATAAGATCAATAACAAGAAGTGAATACATACGTAAATGCATGGACCGTGATGGGTTTGATCTACCAAAAGCAGAATGGGGAGTGCAACAGTTAATAACAAAACAAGTTAGAAAGTATAGTCGGTCAAGCCCGACCATATGATACCCTACACCACAGTATGAACTAACACATCATGCTTATATGTCCATATAAATATGGATTTATCTATGTTTATAAAAGTCATTAAAATCGGTTTAAAAAAAGTTTGTGAGAGGCTAAATTGCCCCCTACCTCCCCTTGTGGTCCTATTTTTGAAAAACTGTATAGCTTATGTGTCCATATTGATATCTATGTTTTGAATTTCATTAAAATCTGTTTGTGAGGCTGAAATTGGCCCTATCTCCCCTCGTGGTCCGATTTTTTAAAAAATGCATCCCTTTTGTGTCCATAAAGATATGGATTTTATGTATGTTTTAAATTTCATTAAAATCGGTTTGATAGTTTCTGAGAGGAAGAAATGTCCCCCTATCTTCCCTCCTGCTCCTACGATTTGGCCCATTTTCAATAGGCTTGGTCCTTGTGCCAATAAGAACCTATGTCCAAAATTTGATCAAATTATCTCTACAATTGCGACCTGTAGTTTGCGCACAAGGTTACATGGACAGCCAGCCGGACGGACATCGTTAGTTCGACTCAGAAAGTGATTCTGAGTCGATCGGTATACTTTAAGGTGGGTCTAGGACCAATATTTTAAGGCGTTACACACATCAGCACAAATGCATAATACCCTCTCCACTATTGTGGTGTGGGTATAAAAATTCTAGGAAGTAAAGGACGAATACATAAATAATATTAACTTAAGCTGAGGGCGGTAGATTTTCGTTGACTATGGATGAATGGACTAGTCTGAAAAATAGGAGATACCTTAACATATGTTTGATAGGTAATAAACAAACATTTTTCAATTAAGGTATGGTCTATATACCTGGTAGGTGTGGAGCGGTCGAAATAAAAACCTTAATGGAAACTCGTTTAAGAGAGTACAATATAGAATTTGAAAGTCATATAGTTTCCACCATTACAAATGGACCTAATGTGATGAAAAAATTTGTTAAAAATAGCGCAGCTGAAGGGATCTTTTGTCTCAATCATGCCATACATTTGGCAGTCGTTGACGTTTTTTATAAAAAAGAAATAGTTCGTTCTGCCAGTGAATCAGAATCGGCAGCAAACAACGATGACTTTGAAGATGATTTTCAAGATTCTGCCATAAATGTAGTTGTAAACAGTAACTACAAAGAGGTATTAAATCAGACACGCCGCATTATAAAAATATTTAAAAAAAAAGTCCAACAAAAAACACTGTTCTTCAGAAATACGTAGTTGAAGAGCATAAAAAAGAATTGGCACTTGAATTAGACATTGTAACTCGTTGGAATTCGATAGTGCCAGTGCTAGACAAGTTTCTGTTATTAAGAAATTCTATAAAAAAGAGCCTTATTGATTGCGAAATGGGTGATCTATGGATTGAGGAAAATATAGTTACATTAAACAACATGCTTAAAGTTTTGAAACCCATACAGATGGCTGTTGAAAGGTTGAGCCGCCGTGATACAAACATATTAACTACTGATGCCATAGTTAACACTTTATGTCAAGAAATCCAATCGATTCCTACTATTCTTGGCGAAAAAATTTTTCATGCTCTACATCTACGTATTGATGAAAGAAGAGACAAAAAATTGTACACTTTGGTAAAATATTTGAAAGAGCCTGATTTCTTCAACCATAATCACGAAAATTGTTTGTTTTCCTATGCTTCTAAGTACTCAGTAACTGAATATGCTGAAAATCTTTTTAATCGTCTTTTTGCCAAACCTTATCACCCCTATCGCAAACAACTACTCCCATGAAAATATTCCCATATTTTTTTATTTCGTATTGTGAATGATTCCCATAGTAAGTTTTTGGGGAATGAATTCCCAAACTTAAAAAATTTGGCATCGCCAATGTTTACTCCCGCGAATTTTTTTATTAAATAAATTCCCAACAAGTGTTGATGTGAACGAGAAGGGAACATGTAAATTTTAATTTGTATTCTAAAGTAGGACTAAATTAAATTACCTTTTCCTTTTATTGAAGGAGTGTACATAAACAAAATGAAGATAAAAACTATTCGATTTGTTGGGGATGGGAATTTAGGTTTGATCCCATGTATCATATTCCCATAACATTCGCGATAGGGGTGAATGATATTGAAGAAATTAATGATGATGTTGAAGAATGTGGTGCCGTCAAAGAGAAAACATTTGAAGAAGTTTTAAATGAAGCTATTAATAATGCTCATGTTTGTGCTCCATCTTACTCCAAAAGTTCTTTAAAATGTTTATTAAAGAAAAAATTGAAATTTTTGGAAGTGGGCAAAAGACCCAAAATGTTGAATTTTTGTTTAATGCACTGCTAACCATTCGTCCAACTTCGGTAGAAAGTGAGCGAGCGTTTTCGGTAGCAGGGCAATTTGCTAATAAAATTAGAAATAGGCTTTCTGAAGGGTCTATAAACGCTTTAAGCGTTTTAAAGAATTATTTCCTAAACCAAAAAATATGAATTCTTAAATATTTTCCTATTTAAGGAATTTAATGTTTTTGTTTTTGATCTCAAATTATTATTTTTTTACTATTATTTTATGTTTGTTTTAATCAAGGCGAATTCATAAAGGTGATATTTTCGAGTCATCTGTTTATTGTTTATTTCCTTGTGTGTATACTAAATGTCAAGCGTTATTTACATTTTGTGAAAAAATTTATTAAAATTTTAAATCTAACTTGAGGGTTACACGATCAAGTTTTGGCTATCAAGTTTTAATACACTCACACTTTTTTACCAATACACTCATACTTTTAAAAATTGATACGAACTTGCCTCTAAAATTCTCTTGCCAGTGAGTGTATCAATTTTCGTTCAAGAAAACAGCTTATTACAAATCTTTAGAAGTTGTTTTTGTTTTTTTTCACAAATATTTTGCCGGCAAAAGCTGAAGTTCTTTTTTTTACAAATTGTTGCGGGAATTTTAAAATTTTAACTAAAAACCTAAAAAAATAGTGAAATATGTTTATTAATAAAATTAATAAGCAAAATGATAAAGTCCCTTCGAACAGCCTACAGTGCAGAAAAATCAAAAGTGGAAAATAGCAAAACATTTTGAGTTGTTTTCTCGGCGACGACATCTTGAAAAAGTAAATTGCTTTCAACTTGCGTGCAGCCTACGTCACAGCTGTCAACTTTTGCATATTTTGACAATCAGTATATGTAAAAGACTATCAAGAAAATCTTGATCGTGTGGCTGCACTGTAAATCAAGAAAAAAAAATTTATTTAAATGTAATAAAACAAAAAAAAGTGAGCAAAAATATTAACAAGAGGATTTTAAAAGGCGTAAGGAATACGTGGAGCCACAATAAATTTGCAATACAGGAAAAAGATTAACCTTTTTAAGCAATTTTTTATAAGTATTTCATAAACAAACAAATTCCTTTTATATTTTCAACCAATAATTTTGACATTCACTCTAATTTTTTCCAAAAACAAAATACATAGTATTTTTTAAAAGAAAGGGATAGCTAGCATAATGCTATCTCATGATGCGGTCACCTTTATGAATTCGCCTTGGTTTTAATTAACTGAATTGTTATGTTTTTGTTTATGTTCACCTATATTTGTAAGCCTACTTTTTTGATCTCATATAACAAGAATACACGTTTTTCGTGTTTGAAAAAAACTTTACGAAATTTAAAAACTTTAAGTTAAAAAATAAAGTTCCTGGGGGGTTACCGCGTATTTCGATTCGAAAGAAATCATTTACTGATTCGAACAATTTGTACTGTGTATAACGATTTTCGTAATATTTGTTTCGAATAAACGGACGTTTTTCATACTTTATTGAAAACAAAAAATCACTTTCTTAAAAGCCACTCTCTATTACGAACAAAAATTGTTCATCAAATTTGCATTTTTTAAAAAATACAACCTCTGTCATCGTTTCGAACGATTACGAAAATCGTAATACACAGTACAAATTGTTCGAATCCGTAAATGATTTCTTTCGAATCGAAATACGCGGTAACCCCCCTGGTTTAATACCCAATTTAAATTAACGTATTTATGTATTATTTAAACATAAGGTATGTTTAAGTAGGTGTTTTAAGCTTTCTAATAAAATTTTTGCTAATTCCTAGCGAATTTAATTTTTATTATTTCTATGGAGCGGGATCCCGGGAAACTTAAAAAAATTTCCCGCTTTCCCGGGAAATGAAAAATTGAGGGAAAACTCTAAATGTACGTGATTTAATAATTTAGTTGACTTTAAATTTTTATTTTAATGTGTAATTATCATTGGAATTTCTTACGCACATTAAAATAATTATTAAAAGTCATCTAAATTATTAAAACACGTACATTTATTAAGAGAATAACTTTTTTTTGCTCGAAAAAATAAAAAATAACTGTTATTTTTGATCGAAAAAATAAAAATCAAAAAATAACTGTTATTTTTGATCGAAAAAATAAAAATCAAAAAATAACTGTTATTTTGTTCAAAAAAAAAAAAAAATCAAACAATAACTGTTTTCATCTGGCTCTTATGAAAAAAGGAATAACTGTTACGGTCCCTGGTTTTTACGTACAATTTGTGTTGTATTGTGATTTATGGTTATATTATGATGGATAAAAAGAACTTTTTGTTTTTCGTTTGTTTTACTTTTATTTAAGAATTTTTTTTGCGCATAATTTTTAACAACAGTTGACTTTAATTATTAAAAATCAGTGTTGTTAAAGCTTATTGGAATTTAAAGAAAACTTAATGTTATAAAGCGCTACAACCGTGGTGAATAACGCTTATTAGTACAAACTTTTCAATAATATTTAACACGCTAAGTACACATTAGTGTTATGTGTAAAACGTTGCTAATATTTTGTTCCATTGTAATTTAGAAAAATGTATCACTTTGTAAACCTGATAAATATATTATATATCCCATCAACAATAGACTTCAGTTTGTCAATAGTATGAAATGGGAATTTAGCACATTCAGGTCTGTTCTGAAAATCACGTGATTTCAAATCACATGTGCTTTTAAAATCACACGTGTGATTTTGTGGTGTTCTGTAAATCACACCGTTTTTGTGTTTTTCGGTGTGATTTTCAATTGACGAAAGCACAAGCAAACACAAAAAGTTTGTTCTACAAAATTATAGCTAATTTTTAACGCTTTTTATGTTATTTTTCAACAATTTGTTTTTTTAACCGATTTAGCGATCTCAAATTAAGTTTAGGATGTGTTTAAAATTTTGCAATTTTTGCGAATTTTAGCCATGTTCGCGATAAAAGCAATTTGTTTCTATAAGTTTTCGATTCTTTATAGCTTTGACGATTTATAATAAATAGTAGAATTTTGCTATCATGCCGCTGTTAGCAAATTTTTGCGAATTTCCGCTAATTTAGACATTTTGACCGAATTTTTGCCATTCCTTATAGTTTTAGGGACTTTCAATCAATTTTATGGCTCGTTTGAAATATAAAAATTTTTCGCGAATTTTCGCAATATTTTTTATTTTTTTTTTATTTTTTACCCATTTAGCGATTTCAAATAAAATTTAGGGCTTGTTTACAAGCTAGCAATTTTCGCGAATTTAGCCATTTTCGCGATAGAAGCGATTTTTTCCCTGTGATTCTTTACAGCTCTTACAATTTTTAATAAATATTATACTTTGCTTTCATGCCGCTGTTAGCAAATTAGCGATCTTTAATTCAACTAGAAAAAACAAACTGAAATCACAACAGAAGTCTCAAAAGCAAATATAATTTTTTTAGTTTCGTCGAATTTTCTTATTTTTAAAGGATTTGTTGCAAATAAAATAGTTAATAAACAACACATTGAATATTTTATTTAAGTAATTTATTATGACGGCCATCTTACAACAGTTGCAAAAATAACAAAGTGATTTCAAAAAGTTGTTAACGTAGCTGAACGTTTTGAAATCACAAAATAATATGCCCAGAACACCTTTCTTGTGATTTCAAATCACTTTTATAAAATGTGATTTTCAGAACAGGCCTGATTATAACGAAATTAGGGTCGCCCATTTTATTTTTTAATAAACCTATTTTTGTACTTTTTGTCGTCCTGAAATCTAATGTCGAACACTGTGATGCGGTCACCTGAATGAGTTCGGCTTGAACTAAACATAAATGTAAGTAAAAAAATGTAAAACTTAAAAAAAGAAGAAATTACCGGGCATGTTCTAGAAATCAAAATAAAGTGGAATTGAAATCGAGCGAGATTTTGATTTTAATTATTTTCAAATTGACTGCAGTTTTCAGTTTTTAAGAATTGTTCTTGGAAGATGATTGATACCTTTAGTATATAAAGAGGAATATTTTTATGAACTTTCGAGCCTGTTTTCGAAATTTGTTGAATTTTAAATCCACTTTATTTCGATATATAGAACATGCCGGTACGTGCACACACATCAAAGTAGGGGATTATTCTGGCAGTCTAGATCGATTCGAAAGCTATTTTTTGGATTTAAATTTGAATGAAAATCGAAAGTATTTTGATTTTCTTCAAACTCACATAAACAAAACGTGTAGATATCAAGAACGATATAAATAAAGATTACGACATCAGGCAGGCAAACAAAAATTGTATTGCGTATGTAAGATCTCTGACGTCAGACAACTTTATTGGCTTATAGTTTTTTCAAACTGTTATGTTTTTGTGTAAATATGACAGTGGGACAATTTATTATTTTTCTATTTTAATTATTTGAAAACACAAAATTTTTACTAGAAGTTATTTTTTTCATAATTTTATTTTTTACATACATACATATATATTATCTGCCGTATTCATAAAAAATAAAATAAGTTTGAAATATGTGGCCAAATTTTCTTAAAATACAATTCAAATTTTCGACGTGATTTTCAATTGCCGAAAGCACACCGAAAAACACACTTGGTTTATTACTACTACAATTGTAAAAAAGAAAATCATAATTTATGTACAAACATACTTAATTTAACTTAATTTCTAGATGCTTTAATAATTAAACAAGAAAAACTTAATAGTTGGATAACTACGTCTATACTAAGTAGATGATCAAATTAAATATATTTTATAAATTTAAACATAAAAAATTGTATTGTCAATACAATTTTAACAAAAAAAAAAACCGAGTACCCCTTTGCAATTTAAGATTTTTGTCGCGACAGCTTTTGTCGGTTTTCTAAAATTGCTTTTGCGTTTACATCGTGCAATTTTTATCGCAGCAACTTTTTCTGTGCGACAGAACCTAAATACAATTCTTTTCGAATGAGAGGGCAATGAGCGAAGAGTACACCCGCTTATGTACCCTTGTTAATTCCTCTCTTTCCTCTCGCCCATAAATTAAGAATCGGAGCGACAAAAATCGCACAATGTAAACGGACAGCGACCTAGCAATCTCTCTTAAGGTTTGTTTCGTATAAACTGCATGAAAATAAGAAGTTTTGATATGAAAAAACGCTTGACGCTGTACTTTATGTAGATCAGTAAAGGCCCGACTAATATATGCATACGCTTGCTTAAGCTACTGTAAAAAAAAAAAAACAAAAAGCCTCAAAAATGCATTTAAAAAACAAAATCTAAAAATATGTGATTCCGTACAAAAAGTGCTTCGGTTTTGCAAATGACAGTTTCAGAAAATGTTACAAAAAGTTTTCTTTAGTTCAATATGGTTAGACACATATGAATCACATGCATTCGCACAATCGCTTAAGCCAACTTAAGCATATTGTAGATGGGCCTTAAGCTTTCAAAAAGATATGTATTTAATTTTATATTTTTGTGTCAGATAAATATTTTTTAACAATTTCTTTGAATTTAAAATTGGAAGTTTCGCTAAAATGATTTAAATTACCGATGGCATAGACCCAGTTCTTCACCACTAAATTACTAGGACTATTCGACATACTAATATCGCTGATATAGCGTTCTGGAAATACAAAATCATTCGCATCCGATGAAGTATCCGTTTCCAGACTATGATTTAATTCGAAAGGGGTTTTAATATTTAGTTTACCATGACTGCTTGTAGAAGATTTTGCAGATGACAGGCTGCGTACGATTTCATCCAATTTTTTATAATATCTTTCATTGATGCGACAACGATTGACGGGATCTTGTTTCTTATAAGCATAATACATTTCAATTTGATGTTTAAAGGCCAACATGCAGTCAGTGACTAAGAAAGTATAGCAAATGTGTTATATATTTCGTTGTGAAAATAATCAAAGAGTTTGTATTTATGTACCTGATATATTTAGTTCCTGGGCTGCTTTAAACCAGGCTTGATATTTACCCTCGCTATCACCCTTGTTAAATATAATGGGGTATTTTTGTATTGCTCGCATTAAAGCTCCTAACTCAACCTTTTCTTTTCCTTTTTCAAGTGAAGCAATTAAAGGTTCTATCGAGTCGTTGCTTTTTGTTTGGCTATCTTCCAGTTCTTTTTGAGCATTTTCATTATCAGGGTTTGTTTGATTTGGATCTATAAGTTAATCATATTATTCGAAATACTTTCATGTCATTAGAACTTATTCCAGACTTACCATTTTTGCTTCTATTTTTCATTTCCAACATGGCACATCTATCAATTTCCTGTACCATTTTATTGGTGACAATATAAAAAAATGGTTCGTTTGGCATATATCTGGCTTCAACTAAGAATTTCAGTCTTGCCAATGCCCGCCACCAATTAAGGGGCCATATATTTTCAATGCCGTTTTCTAAATCTGTCATATATTGAACGAAAAAAGTTTTAAGGGCATTCCATATTTCCCGAATTTCAGCTGAAAATGCAAATCCAATTAAATAAATCAAATTATAGTATTTTTTCAATTAAAGAGTGATTAGCAATTTATTTAGCAAACTTACGGATTTTTGGAAATCTAAGGCCTATTGTACGCCAAACACATAAAGTTTCCATATCGGAAAGCATTTCATTTTTTTTGTGAATGGAAACATCTTGATAAAGTACAGGATAAGCGCCTATGCATTGCACAACATCAGGCAAACTTTGCTTGTATTGAATCCATCCCTTGAAAGCTGAAAAACAATTAAAAACTTTCTTTAAATTTTGTAAAAAAGATTTTTTTGCAAGCGATCCTTTTTCTTTAAAACATTAAATATTTTCAAAGCTGTTATATTTTTATAACAAACTAGCTGACCAGACAGACGTTGTCCTCTGCCCAAATTAGGAAAAATGTTTGCGTTCGATTTTTAAAATCCGTTAAAAAGATACGAACATTTGAAAGAAAAATCAGTCAAATCGATGGAGCCGTTTTCTGATTTAAGGTAAATCGAAAGAAGTGAGCGTTAAAGTGAGTGGGCAAAATTTTCTTTCCGTAAAAACCTAAGTTGGACCATGGCAATAATTTTAAAGAAAAAATCGTCCAAATCGGTCAAGCCGTTCTCAAGTTATGCGCTTAATTAAAAAAGTGGGCGTAAAAGTAGGCGTGGTAAATGTTTCTTCCGATGAAAACTTAAAATAGATTAATACGAACATTTGAAAGAAAAATTTGTCAAATCGATGGAGCCGTATTTTGATTTTAGGTAAATCGAAAAAAGTGGTCGGGGCAAAATTTTCTTTCTGTAAAAACCTAAGTTGGACCATGGCAATCATTTTAAAGAAAAAATCGGTCAAGCCGTTCTCAAGTTATGCGCTTAATAGAAAAAGTGGGCGTAAAAGTAGGCGTGGAAAATTTTTCTTTCGATGAAAACTTAAAATGGACTAATACGAACATTTAAAAGAAAAATTTGTCAAATCGATGGAGCCGTTTTCTGGTTTTAGGTAATTCGAAAAAAGTGGGCGGGGCAAAATTTTCTTTTCGTATAAAGGGGGGTGTGCTGGAAATCGCAAACGCAAAACGCAAGAACTTGGAGGCTGTTTATAATACACTTTTTATCAAATTTTTATAATTTTTGTTATAAAATTCAGTTTAATAGAGAAATGTTTGTATAATAATTGTCATAAAATTCTTTTATTACAGAAATCTTACTAAAAAACGACTTTTAAAATTCTTGCGTTTGCGATTTCCAGCACACCCCTGAAAATAAGTATATAAATGTCATTGGTGGTGCAATATGAAAATTGGATTTTGCCACGCCCATCCGCCCGCAGACTGAAAATCAAAAATCAGACTTCAGTGTCACCCGCCTGAATATTCTGAAGATTCCCTGAAAATTTTATCAAAATCGGCCCAGCCGTTTTGGAGTCCATACGTTACATACATACATACATATATACATACAAACATACACACATCCTATTTTATATATATAGATAGATAGAATTTTTGGTAGCTAAAATATTTAAAAGAATTTCTTGGTAACAAAAAATTTCTTTAAAAAAATGCTCAATGCTAGATATCAGTGCATTTATCAAAACTAAAAATTGGGAATTTAGCACGTCATAGAAAACTCTTATAAATTATAATGATAATCTATTAGGTTTCTTGGGCAGCCATCGAGAGACAGCTCACTTGGGACCTTCAGTGGTCCATTTGAGATAATCATACAGGGGTGTTCTGGAAAAGTGGGAACTCCTCATATAAAATTCATGCCTTCTGTAAGCGAATTTCTTAAGTTTATCCCTTACAAATTCGTTTGAAGCTCAATTATTTGTTAGGCATTTGTTTAGATAATTTTAATATTCAGGCATGTTCCACAAATCGAAATGAAGTGGAATTGAAATCGAACAAGATTTTAATTTCAATTATTTACAAAATTACTGTAGTTTTCCCTGTTTTTAAGAGCTGGTCTTGTAGATATAATTGGTACTCAATGTATGAAGTATATGAAACGGAATATTTTTATGAACTTTCTTTACAGGCTCGTATTCAAAATAAGTTCCGTTTTTAATCCACTTTATTTCGATTTACAGAACATACTCGATAACTACATTTAAACGAAACCTTGTTTATTAATTTTTTTTAATCCGAAGAAAAACTTTGATAAATAATATGCATGTGGCAGTGTACATAAAACTAATGGTGTTTTCTTTTCTGACAATAATGTTCCATATATGCTACCATTCGTGCAAGTTTTTGTTCCATTCTAAAAATATATGCAAAAGTGTGAGAAGTTGTCGTTTTCCTTTCTAAACATGTTGCAACAATAAATGGCAAATTTGTTCCATTTCTTACCCGCAGTTATAACTGAGTGTCAGACAATACCCTTTTTTGCATCTGCGTAAAGTACTTTTTTATACAAGCAAGTATTTTTTTCTTGTGTTTGCGGACAATTTACGTTATATTGTGATTTTTAGTTATATTGTGATGGATATAAAAACTGTTTGTTTTTCGTTTGTTTTACTTTTATTATAATTTTTTTGTCGCAAAATTTTTATCAACAACTGACATTAATTATTGAAAATCAGTGCTGTTAACGCTTATTGGAATTTTAAGAAAATTCAATGTTGAAAATTGCTACAAGTGTGGTGAATATCGCTTTTAGTACAAACTTTGAATTCAATATTTAACACGCTAAATACACATTAGTCTTGAGTGTAAAACGTTGCTATTATTTTGTTCCATTGTAGTTTAGAAAAATGTATCACTTTGTAAGGGTTCATGTAACCTAATAAATATATTACACAGCTATAATGCATCATTATTTTTTAGAAAAGAAAACACCATAAGGCTGTAGGAAAAATCGCCCAAAGAAAAATGGACCAAAAAAAAATGAAAAATCGCCCAAATGAAGAATCGCCCAAAAGAACATGAAAAATTACCCAAAAAGTTAAATATGAAATTTTGCCCAAAAGAAACGAAAAAGGGTCCAAAATAAAAATGAAAAATGACCCAAAAAAAAACGAATTTTTTTCCCAAAAAAAAAAAAAAAAATAAAGATTACCCAATTTGCAAAAAAGTGTTTATTATTCATATAAATTTGGTAACATACAAATGTAAGTTTTATGTAAAAAATTTCATTGTATCTTCAACAGCTGCTCGGCAGTATGGACAATAATACTTATTTGAGCCCTCCGCCAAACTTTGTGCACTCTTCAATAGTTAAATATTAATTAATCACTGCATAGTTATAATCAATTACACAAAACAGAATATAGCTTTTTGCAAGGTGGCATGTCATCACGTCCAGTGTCGTAGTGTCCATGGACACTGTGACACTTTTGAAAATTATGTCATTTTTAAAAATGTCATACGGTCCATAATTACTAAAGATGTTAAATACAGAAAAAGATCTACATACACGCAGAGAAAAACATGTTTTATTATGGTCACAACCAACAAAACTATTTTTAAAGAAACTTATTTTACCATAATATGGTTGACGGTGACAATGATTTGGTTAACATAATATGGTCAACATTTTTAAAAATGGTTTTGTTTTTTTTTTCTCCTGGTGCATATTAAAGATTTAACGAAAACACTTTTGGGCGCAAGGACTATGGTGTAACAAATACCGGCAGCGCTTACTAAAGCATCTCGGCATAGCCGGCCTTCGACCGGGCGCAAGGATTTTCTACTCTATGGTATAACAAAAACCGGCTTCGCTAACTAAAGCTTCTCTGCATAGCCGGCCTTCGGCCGGGCGCAAGGATTTTCTCCTCTATGATATAACAAATACCGGCTTCCTTTATGGTATAACAAGTACCGGTTTCGCTAAGTAAAGCTTCTAAAATCTGCCTTGTTTCCGAACGAAGGCCGACTTCGCAGATAACCTTTAGTTAGCGAAGCCAGTATTTGTTATACCATAGAGGAGAAAACCCTTAAGCCCGGCCGAAGGCCGGCTATGCAGAGAAGCTTTAGTAAGCGAAGCCGGTTTTTGTTATACCATAGAGGAGAAAATCCTTGCGACCGGCCAAAGGCCGGCTATGCTTTCGAGTTTGTAAGCTATGCTTTCGAGTTTGTCCACGTACACTATGACACTGGACGTTATTACATGCCACCTTTTTGCAATATGTCCCGATATTTTTATAAATAACATTTAGGAATTCGACGTATAGTAATAATGAAGATTTTGTAAGATTTTGACGAAATTTTAAAAATGAAAAAAAGGGCCGAAAAAATGGGCTATTTTTCATATAATATTTTTTAAATTTAATAAACGAAAAATCACCCAATAATAGCGAAAAATACCCCAAAAATTTTGGGTCAATTTTCATATGAATTCAGGCCCAATCAGTGAAATGCGCACAGCAACTTTCTTTCCCTCAACAATAAATGTCATTGTATTTATTAAAAGTAAAAATTTGGAATTAAGCAAGACAAAAAAAATGTTGTAAATTAAATATTTGGACCATTTAGTAGAAAATCCATACTGATTATGCTCTAAAAAGTTTTTTTTTTTAATATTTATACACTAGATAGTGTATAATAGTGAATTCAGTGGGGATCTACTACCAATATTTTTCTGAGAAATGAAGGCCCTTCTTGTGTAAAACGCACGCAACGCTAAAAATTATATTGATAGCAAAAACAAAGTCAAAAATATTTTATAATTTTGTTGTTGCTTTCTGCAGAAATTCATTTTGCGTTTCAAAAGTTTCAAAGCCACAAGGTATTATTTATATGCAGAGTTGGAAGTTTAAAAATTCAGGATTAATTTCTGTAGACTATGTATATATATTTTTTTAAATTTTAATTGGGCGTAACACCTTTCATACAAATACAATATAGGTTTTGTAATGTATCCATAGAAATCGCATTATTAATGTGTATCTTTGTCTAAAGATATTTTTCAAGTCATTTAAAAAACAGACAAAAATAATTCTAGCGAATGTAAACAAAATGTATTTTTTTATTTAAAAAATGTATATGTATGGTCATTTCCTGGGGTCACGAACGTACGTTCGTACGCTATTGATGTACAAATAATATAGAAAACAAAACTTTTCCTAGAATTTTGTTTGCGATTCGATAGCATTTGGGTAGCTTTATGTTTAGTGCAAAAGATGGATTTCATCGAGCTTAAGTTTTCATAATAAGAGTTTTAAACGTGTGGTCACGAACGTACGCAAAATAGAAGTCAACTTCGGCTGACAGTAGTTAAATGTTAAAATCTGCGTAATGAAACGGAATTTTCAAAAGTTATTAATTTATTTTGAAAAAATATCTCTCTTGGTTTTTATTTAATTGGTTTTTGTACCGGTCGCGAACGTATATTTTCTTATTATTATCACCAGGGAAACCATAAATATGCAATTGCATTTTTTTCCTTGTGCGACCAATGAAGGCAGAAACAATATATTTATATTTATCCTTTTATGAATTTTGGCATCGATTTGTTAGTGCATATTTTTGCATATGTGATGGGCTGTGAATTCCAACTAGTGAATTCCAAACTAATGAAATGGCCGATGAGTTTGAGAGACTTGGCTCGAAAATAGTGGGTACTGGATGTGTGGAGACAGTCAGACCGCCAATAGGCTTTTGATTAATAAGGAAATGGGTTCTGAACTTAACATATCGTCGACATAATATGCAAACCTGCTAACTTCCAATAAATTTAAATGGAAACAACAAACTTTTTATATTTCATATGCGCAGCTTGAGAGAAAACCTAAAAATATAGTTGGTTTAACACACTTTAAGACTCAATTTGAAGAAAAACTACATGCTGGTCGACGAGGTGTATTTTTCTCTTCCACACGGCATTAAAATCTCAATTTACTTAAAAACTGGATTAAGCAGGTTTGCATATTGAGCCTACGATATGGCAATGTAGTCAGCAGGAACATTTATTTTTTGTGTTTCTTGTCCTATCAATTCACGTATTCCAATGGCACAATTGAAACACAGCCGCGAGTAACGTTATAAGTTACAAAATAATTATATTTAACAGGCAGGATTATTTATTTTTTAATTTTTTTTATTATCAAAAATATTGATAATAAAAGCAAAACATCAAGAAATATTAATTTTAAATTACATACAAATTTAAAGTTTTGAATTTTTTTTTGGTAGAGGACAACGTAAGCGACCATTGCATGCATTTTGTCGTCAAAGTGGTTCGAAACACGACAAAATGCATGCAATGGCCGCCTAAGTTGTCCTCAATAAAGTCAGTGTGGTTTGAAACACGACAAAATGCATGCAATGGTTAGGTTAGGTTAGGTTAAGAAGGGTTGTGCGCCCACAGGCACACCTACGCTCGGAGACCGAATACGATCCATTGTGATTCCCTTCAATGAAAATATGAAGTATGAGATAGAGATAAGAGGAAGTGAAAAGTAGAGAAAAGAAAGTATGATATAGACAGAAAATTAGAAAGTAGGACCAATACCCCCCTTACAGTCCCCTCAACAGAAACAGCCGCCTATCTCCTAGCCACTTCAGTCTGAGACCCTGCATCCTAGGACAATGGCACAGTACATGCTCGATCGTCTCTAGCTCCTCCGAATCCTCGCATAGCCTGCAGAAGTCCGGTATGGCGTTGTCCCATCTGCCCGCAAAAGCTCTGACAGGACAATGCCCCGTCAAGAACCCTATAAGTGTTCTGAGACTACCCCTATCCAATCCCAGTAGAACCCTGGTTGCCCCCGCGTCCAAATTGGGCCATAGTGCCCTAGACACCCTGCAATCCATTCTGACCCTCCAGGATCGGTCAACGTCATCACGGAATTTCTCCCGTATCACCCCATAGTAGTAGCATAGGGGGGTTTTACCCCCCTGTCCCCCACCACTAAGTCGAGTGCAATGGTTACTTACGTTGTCCTCAATAAATTATTATTCAACACAAATTTAAAAAAATGTCTCCAAAAAAGTCGTAAATACGATTTTTAACACGACAATATACACGTTTTCTTACTTAAGTTGTCGCCATCAATGTTATAAAGGCGACAAATTCAAAAATGTTCGGAAGACATCGTTGACGACATTTGCGTCTATGACCATTTGGCCAACTGGGTAGATACCACGTCTTTAAGACATCCTCCAAGACAGATGCAAGACAATGTCAATTCCTGCTCGACATGTCAGGGACAGCGGGAACAAATCGTCAACGACATTTTCGAACAAGTGTCGCGTAAATCGTGCACGACACTAAGAAAAACAATGTCGCCTACTTTACCATTAATGACTATCTGCATGACAATGTCGTCTATTTCGACGTCCACGACAAAAATCATTATATGGTTATCTAATTCAGACAGTTTTTTAGTATAGCTGGAATTTAAATTTCTGTTATATGTTTAATATTCGACTCCTTTAAGCAATCATAAAGTTGACAGTGAAGTACTAACTGCATGTAATCCATTTTCCAGCCCGCGAATAATTTCATCATAATTTTTGGTTTTACTGTTTAGAACTAACTTGTAAATTTTTTGTAGGTATTTAAATCAACAACTAAAAAAAAAGAATGTGAGAATTTTAAGAAAATCAAACAAGTGATTGAATAGCATTCAAGAAAACTTTGTCGTCAGTAGCTTTTATACAAGACAACTTATATATATATATTATATATATTATATTAATATATATTTCATTGAAGGGAATCACAATGGATCGTATTCGGTCTCCGAGTGTAGGTGTGCCTGTGGGCGCACAACCCTTCTTTACCTAACCTAACCTAACCATTGCATGCATTTTGTCGTGTTTCAAACCACACTGACGACAAAATGCATGCAATTGTCGCTCGTCTTGTCTTTAATTAGACTTTATTGAGGACAACTTAGGCGGCCATTGCATGCATTTTGTCGTGTTTCGAACCACTTTGACGACAAAATGCATGCAATGGTCGCTTACGTTGACCTCTACCAAAAAAAAATTCAAAACTTTAAATTTGTATGTAATTTAAAATTAATATTTCTTGATGTTTTGCTTTTATTATCAATATTTTTGATAATAAAAAAAATTAAAAAATAAATAATCCTGCCTGTTAAATATAATTATTTTGTAACTTATAACGTTACTCGCGGCTGTGTTTCAATTGTGCCATTGGAATACGTGAATTGATAGGACAAGAAACACAAAAAATAAATGTTCCTGCTGACTACATTGCCATATCGTAGGCTCAATATGCAAACCTGCTTAATCCAGTTTTTAAGTAAATTGAGATTTTAATGCCGTGTGGAAGAGAAAAATACACCTCGTCGACCAGCATGTAGTTTTTCTTCAAATTGAGTCTTAAAGTGTGTTAAACCAACTATATTTTTAGGTTTTCTCTCAAGCTGCGCATATGAAATATAAAAAGTTTGTTGTTTCCATTTAAATTTATTGGAAGTTAGCAGGTTTGCATATTATGTCGACGATATGTTAAGTTCAGAACCCATTTCCTTATTAATCAAAAGCCTATTGGCGGTCTGACTGTCTCCACACATCCAGTACCCACTATTTTCGAGCCAAGTCTCTCAAACTCATCGGCCATTTCATTAGTTTGGAATTCACAGCCCATCAAGGCCCTGGAATTCACTAGTTGGAATTCACAGCCCATCACATGCCTCGAGGCATACCCATTTACCCGTTCCCCTTATTCTGGATATATCAGCCAATCTGAAGTATCGCCAATATATCAGTATCGGTGTTCGTTAAATCCCTAATTGTCACTTACCTATCGGCGACTAAATCGTAGATAGTGTCAACAATATTGTCATCAACGATACTATTAAGGTAATGTCGCTAATCGGGCATTAACGACTTTATGAGAAAAAAGTCGTTTATATAGTCGCCAGTGACAACTTTAACCACATTGTTACCCATATAATCATTAACGACAATATGCATAATAATGTCGCTCACATTGTCGTTTACGACATAAGTGCCCTTTGTTCGAAAAAGTCGTCGAGATTTGCATGGGCTGTCGCCAACATGTCGTCAGGGATTTACTATGGGTCTTGTACGCGTCCTCGACATTGTCTTGAAGACATGGCCAACTGGGTTGTTGCTTGGTTGGTTGTTTGTTTTATGAAGTTTAGTCTTAAGTTTTAAATTAGTGCACAAAAATAAACTCAAGTCAATTTAAACTTGAAATTGAATGCAAAATTTTTAGGTGCACTCAAATGAGTGAAGAACAAAAAAGTTGCAATAAACTGATGATTGCTTTTTTTTAAATCAAACTAATTTTTTTTGAGTGCAAAATTTTTTAACATCACTATCACTCATGTTAGTGAGGCTGCAAATTTTCAACTCAACACCAAAAAATGATTGCAATAATTTTGCACTATCCCTAAGTGTGAGTTGAAACGGAAAAATGAGTGCACTACCACCATCTAAGCTTTTTAAGACAGGTCAGTGCCAAATTAAATTCATTCACTTTTAAGCAATTAAAAATTCAATGCAATGTGATTCTTTCACATAAAACGGTCAATGCTCGCTTGTGCATTACAAAATTATGCTGAACTGACAAATTGTCTGATACGAACATGACACTTCACCCAAATAATTTTATACATAATTATTAAAACAAAAGTATCACTCAAAATAGTGTGTGCCTCAGGCAATACTGAATATTTTTATGAAAGTTCATTTTTAGTAGAATATAAGTAATTGAGTGAAATTTTGTAAAGTCACTCAGTTTTAAGTTAAGCGTTATTCTCAAAATTAGTATTTATATTATTTTATATTGATCAAGGTATGCACTTGTGTTTTACTAAAAAGGAAAACACTCCCAAGATTTTGATTGTCGTTCTTAATTCCCAATTTTCATTCTTGATAAATATACTGAAATTTATTGATGGTGGATAAGCTAGTTCCCATGCGCATTTCACTGGTTTCGACAACAAAAATCTGCTTGCACCTAAACTACATGTAAGATAGAACAAGGCGTTTTTGCATTGTCTTGTTTGTCTTTACGGCTCGAATGTCAACCATTCTTATTAAAACGCTAACAAATCAAAACAAATAGGTTCAAACTAAAAATCAGATGGCGTTTCGACACCACCTGTAGTTGAATTCGCCTTGGTTTTATGATAGCTTATGTGCTGTTTTCACAACACAAGTGACTGAACGTGTAGTAAAATTTGTATGGAAAACACTCAAAAAACTGAGTGCTTTTCATATAAATTTCACTACACGTGCAGACAATTGTGTTGTAAAAACAGCACATTAATTTTTATTTTAATTTGCTGATAAATAGTCCCAATTTTTTTAAGGAAATTTCTCTAAAAAAAAATTTGAATTAGAAAGTTTCTCAATCACAATAAATTTGACTAAAAATCTCCAAATCGAAATAATTTGCAATCTAAATTATCTTGAAAATTTTAAGTAACAAGCCATGAGTATCAAAAATTTGCGTATACACCAAATTATCTAAGAAATTTATAAGCGGCCTAAATTTCGTTATGATCTAATCTTCTCTATAAATTTGATCGTCCAAAATTTTTCAGAAAACTTCCGGCATTTAAAAATCTTATTTCTTATACTTACCACAATGGTTATCAAATTTTTCAAATAAAATATATGACTCCTTCCACACTGACAACGCTGTTTGGAAAGGTTTCATTAGTTCTTTCAGAGGGGCGATTTGTGGAAAATGATTAAAGTTTTCGAGTAAAAAGTTCCAACAAGCACGACAAATGTGCACTAAAGAATTAGAAGAAAAAAAATTATTAACTTTAAATTAAGACGGAAACAAAAACACCAACTCACCTGGTAAGTTAAACTTTTGCGAAATATGCTCCCAGAAATAATTGATCAAACCGGGCTGACTAATATGTTTGTTATGCAACAATGGTATTGCCAAAACTTCACGTATAAATTTTGCTACAGTGGGCATAGATAATTGATATTTAGCACTTAACGGTGGGCCATGCACCACTAATAGATTGCCATTTTGTGAGGATACAAGTTCAATAAGAATCTCATTGGGATTGAGCAATGAAACGGCGCCAGTAATTTTAGGTAGTTGACTACTGTTGTTGGCAGTTGTGGTAGAAGATGTAGTTGCCGGGATGATAACATTGGCTAAGACTGAAGTGTTATTAGGTGACAGTGTCGATAATTGATTTGACGCTATGGACTGTATTAGTGTTTGTGTGAGTATAGGATTTGAATTACTACTGCCGGAAGTTGAAGTTGAGATATGTGAATTTACAGTCACATGTGGACTCGTAATAGAATTTACAGATGCATTCGGTGCTGTAGCCCAGGATGCTATTTGAATTTTCGGTGCTGTAGAACTTGTTGCTGGTTTTGGTCGTACAGATATTAAGGTTTGGGAGACGGGTCTAATAGTTGGTTGTGTCACAGTTGGTTGTGTAATAATTGGAGCTATAGGTCTTATTAATGATGGCATGGGTATGCTGGTTAGTTTTGTTTGGGTTGGTAAATTAAAAGACATTGGAATTTGTGATGAAGCCGCAGTTGTTGCCATAGATGCAGGTAGCGCAACCATAGGTGGAGGTCCACCGTTAATAAAATTGCGTTGCTGTGGAGCTGGTGATAAAGTGGGTGGGCACGGAATTTGTTTAATTTGCAGCATACCGTTATTTAAGGCTTGAGGTGCCAAACTAATGGCAGCTGTTATTTTGGGCAGTGTTAGTGACTGCGAAACACTTGCCGGAGTTGTATTTGCTGCTGGTACACTTTGAAAATTATTAACAATTGCTGGAGTTATTGGTTGTGCTATTGTTGGCGTTACGGCTTGCCGCTGGGAGCTTGGTGCACCCAAGGATGTGGCACTTGTTTGAGCAGGACGTTTATTGGATTTTTTTGTTGATTTATTTTGTTTAAAAACTTGTAGTTCTTGTTGTTTTGCAGTTTGTGCTGATTTTGAAATTTCATAGAGTTCGGTAATGATGGTTTCAAAATACCATTTGTCAGTGAGTTGATAGTTTTGTTGGCGCATATTCATAAGTTCCCAGTAGAAGTGACGCATAATAAGCCATGTTGTTTCACATTGTCCAGCTGTGCTGCCTGTGGGATAAATGGAAGTTTTTTTTATATTCTTTTTTACTAAAATTCAAAGTATGAGAACGCTTTTCTTGCAAATATGGATTCCGTGGACTACCAACGTAGAGTAAAGAAACAGAGCTAATATTCATAATTTTAAAATTAGAAATTGTTCACTAACATAAAATTTATAATTTTCTTAACAACTGTGCAGAATTCGCGATATAGAAAACTTCGGTTCTTATTTTTGTAAAATTTTTCAAAAAATTGTCTATAGAACTTTTATTTTAAAACAATCCTTAATGAAAAATTGTTCAAGATCCATAAGAGTGAACTCTGTTTCACTTTTGTAGTTCTTACCAAAAATAGTTAATGAGTACTTTTTAAACTTACATTTTAAATTAGCAATTTCCGTCCAAAGCGATATATACTGTTTACTTTTATCAGGTGTCTTCAGAAGAGAGTCAGTTATATGAACAATATCGGTAATTTTCTTCATGCGTACAATTAAATTGTAAATATCTTTGAAATAATCTATTGGATCAAACCAAGAGCTTTTCAAAAAGTAAGATTGTTTGTAAACCGTATCAGGGCTTAAAAGAAATAAATTAAATCATAGAATCGTTTTACCAGAGCTTCAGGTAATTAAACTTACTTTTTAAGTATATAATTCTTCAAGAAATTCAATTCAACTTGTAACTCTGATTTTTTTGTAGAGTCTCTCACTGCTGTATTATCCGACTTCTTTGCTGCCTGGCAAATTTCCCATTCGTAACGTGTTTGCATAATAATCCAACATTTCATTAGTTTAGTGGCTTTATAAAAAAAGATCGGGAAAACTTTAAAGTATGTTTCTATATTTTAAACATATAAAAATTAATTTACCTTTATCAGCCAAATTCCCGGCAATAGAATTCCATATATAACTTTTTCTTGTATAATCTTTAAATGCCAAATTTTCGCTATCATATAACTCGGGATAAGATTTGATTTGTGTTACTAAGGATTTCATTATTGGACTAAGTTTAAATTGTTTTTCCATTTTGCCTGAATCGTCATCTTCATCGATGACTATCACTTCGACTGGTTGTTCAACCAAAATTAAATCATCATCTATCGTCACTATTTCTACATCTTTGTCGATACTGTTAGAATTTATTGGATCTATAACATTAGTAACTTCTTCGGGTTGTTGTGAATCCACATCCAAAATTTCAATTGTTTCTGTTTCAGCACATTCTGTCTCAGGAATATCAAATGGTAGTTTACATGTTTTACTGAAAAAAAAAAATAAATAATTTTATTTGAGAATGGTAAAGTAATTTTCTTTCTTACCGATTTTCTATAAATCTCCATAAAAACGAAAGTTCAGTTTCCATGTACATGGCAGGTCGTTTACAATTAACTTTGTGGCCATGTATAAAGTAATTACGTAGACGACGGACATGTTGTTGGTAAAGATAACGTAACTCAAACCAGGTTTGCCTACAATTTTCAACTAAAGAAGAAAAAAACAATGTTTTTAAGTAAATACATATATGAGCATTTCCACAGAGAAGTTACGCCATCAAGCATTTTAACTTGTTTTTCGAAGAATAATTTGTATATTATTAACTTTCCTGTATTTTGGTGTAAAGCGCAACTAGCTTTATATTTAGTGAAAGAGAGGAAAATGTGAAACCTCATTGGTCTTAAATACAAGCTTAATTTTTTAGTGGCGTAACGTGAAATTTTCACCAAATTCGGTTAAAAATAACTAGGTATAACTTAAACTTTCAGATAACAATATGTTTTTTCAGCTATAACTGCTAGTAAATTATTATAACTGGGGTCGAGTTACAGCATGCGATATCGATTGAAATTACAATACAATTTAAATGGAAATTTCATTTGATATCGAATGCCATCATTTAGCCACTGAACTTGGTGAAGTATGCCGTTAATGTCTTATTTATAAAATATATTTTAGTTTCAAAAGATTTTGTTATTCGTGCTTAATTCCCAGTTTTTATTCTTGATAAAAACACTTGAAATTTATTGTTGATGGGATAAGCTTTTCCTATGCGCATTTCACTGGTTGCTTAGGCCAGATCATCAGGAAACTTCATACATAGATTTTAGATTTTAGTTAAACGTATAAGACTTATAAGCAACAGTTCTACTTGTAACAATATCAAAGTTTAAACAAAAAAACATCAACAATAAACAGTGGGTTTATCTCATCTGACATTCCCCACTACAATAAGTTGAAATTCTCTCAACATTGATTGTAGTTGTAAAATCTTTTGAAATTAAGCATTTTTTTAACCATTATTTAATATTTTTAACCATTATTTACTTTTTTTTGTTGAATGCACATACAAAACCCTACTCTTTTGCTATAAAAACTTTAAATTTGATCAGTTTGATCCGTTAAATTCATGTTAAACTGATTTTTTCCCTCAATTACGATTTTGAAAAATTTTTGGAAACGAAAAGAGATATTATAACTTTTGAAATGGAAAAACAAATACGAATTACATGCCGAGATTTTATAGCTCAATTAATATGTCAACTTAGACAACAATTGCCAAACAATTTTAAAGAAGAAATGATTGATTTCACTGTAGAAGAAATTACAGCTTTAAAACATCAGTGGCAGAAATTATGAATTGTTGAATAAGAACTCACCAGTTGATTCCTGCATAAATGTATATGGATATAAAAATGTATTAAATGAAAATCCATTCAGTGGATTAGTTTCTTTTGCAATGAAGTTCTTGGTTTTGCCATTTAGCAACGCGGAAGTTAAAATAAGTTTTTTTGTGGTATAAATCTCTTAAAAACGAAAATTCGAAATAGAATGACGTTAAAGACTATGAATTCGCTACTTATTAGGTGTGGGTTAAAATCTTGCGATAGTTTTAAAGAAATGTACGATCTCATATAAATAAAGAAGAATATTCGTTTGATAACGTACCAAATTTTATAATGATAGCATGTTTTAAGCTAAGAACTAAACTCTTTTTCGGGAGTAGGGTTTAAATGGGGCTTAGTGTAAATAATGGCCCGATTTTCACGAAATTTCATAGTGTCAATTATATTTCTATTAATATGTGACGTACCAAATTATATTACGATAGCATTATTAA
This sequence comes from Pollenia angustigena, assembly GCA_930367215.1. Classification (NCBI taxonomy): domain Eukaryota; kingdom Metazoa; phylum Arthropoda; class Insecta; order Diptera; family Polleniidae; genus Pollenia; species Pollenia angustigena. The sequence continues at coordinate 157,044,360 of OV884059.1, forward strand.
TTACGGTTTTAGGCGTAATAAACTGTTTTCCGGGAGTAGGACTTATATGGAGCCTAGGGTAAATTATGAACCGATCTTCACGAAATTTTACAGTGTGATTTCCAGTCAAATAAAATGAATTTTTTCCACCATTTATGTTATTTTTTGTAAAAAAAAACCCACATTTTGATTCATAGCTCTGATCCTACTGAGCCGATTTGGCTGGATTTCAATACCAAACTGCTTAGGATAATTTGAGTGAGCGTGTTTTCAACAGACGGACAGAAAGGTGGATATGGCTAAATCGACTTAGAATTACTTAAGGCGCCAGAATATACATACATATATACTTTATGGGGTCTGAGATGAATAATAAAAAAGTTTCACACGGAATGTCCAAACTTAGTATACCTACCTATCCTCTTCACAACTAATTGTGGTGGAGGTTAGGTATAAAAACAACAACAATGTTTCGAATAGGTCAGAACGATTTTGCCCAACTCAAGAATGAGTTATGCCCATAATTTCTACAAACAGGTATCTGGTCGTGTTCGTACCTAACAGTTATCTTCACCTATCTGCTAAAACTATTTTGGTAATTTCAACTTTAATATTGCCTACTTGTTTTTTCCTTTAAGTTTTCTTTTAAAATACGGCAACATTTGTATTTTTATAAATTTTTTGAATTAACTGTTGAAAACCTACGTGTTAAAATTATGAAAAATTCGTTACACCATACATTTTTATACACAGCTAGATATCTTTGTATGGATTTGTAGAAGTTACGGGCATCAGGTCTTGATTTTCATATACATACATATAAGTAGGTATAGACAAGATTTGTATCTATTGCATTTTTTTAAATGTTTTTTTTACTCGCGAACAACCAAATTTTTAAAAACATTAATGTTGGCAAATTTGATCTTATGCTAAGTTCACACTTAGGTTTTTAAACGCGTTTAAGCAAAATGTTGATTTAGCTAATCAAAGCCGTTCACATAACATTTGAGGTGATTAAGAGCCAGTTTTTGACATAAAGATCAGCGATTAAATTAGAACTAATCTTTGAAATTCGTTTTTGGGTAGTCGATTATTTCATTTTGTTGCCAAGTTTAAACGCCCAAAGTTGGTGGTTTAAACTTGCGACAGAACTTTCAAAAGTACGAACAGCTTATAAAAGGAAATATTTTTTATTTTTTTTTTTTTTTTATTTAAAGTTTTATTAAATATTCCACCCTCAAGCAGGGCTGTCAGATATGGCGATTTCTCGCCAAACGTGGCGATTTTGAAACGTGTTTGGCGATGGGATTTCCCATTTGGCGACTGGCGACTTTTGTGGCGATTTCTGATATAACTGGTGATTAACTTGGCTATTTTTACTATTTATATTATTTCGGCGATTTTGTTTAACAGCTTGTTATTTTTTGTTATCATTACTAATAAAAAAAACTTTCAACTTTTTTCCACATGATTTTTGTTTTGTTATCAGTTTAAGTAAATTTTATATTCAGTAACTATTTAATTCTTATAGTATGTATGCAGGTCAAAACTCCAGTGATGAAATCAGTGAGGCTGAAGTGTACGATCTTATAGACTGGTGTACTTAATTTAAGCTTTTTTTAACTGAATACTTATACGATCTCTATGTTATGTTATTTAAAAAAAAATTACAGAAACAAAACAAAATTTACTTTGGGCGAATTTTTTGTATTTTTTCTCAGTTTTTGGCGATTTTTGACTCACATATTACACTAGCGTTTTTTGTATACAAAATTTAATTAAAAAAAAAAAAAAATTACAAAAACTGAACCAAATTGGCGTTTGGCGATTTCTGACAACCGCTTTGGCGATAGAGCTCAAAAAAATCGGACAACCCTGCCCTCAAGCTTAAATAATTAAAAGTAATTATTAAATAAAGCTCCAATAAGAATAAATATATATTTATAAACATATAATATTATACAAAATTCTCGCCTTTTCTTCTTCTTTTTCACGTTAAGAACAGTAATTTGATGACAATTTTTGGTATTTGTTGTAAACTGCCATACTTATACATAAAAGTATTGTCAATTCATATGGCAATGCTAAAAGCTTTAATCTTTCACTCAAAAACGCCACAGAGGATTAAGGCTAGATTAATTTTATTATAAGATTAACAAATCTTACTATTGATCCTGGTTTAAGCTCTAAGTAAAAAACCCGCTCTAAGATGACAGATGATTAAGAAAAAAAACACACAACAAACACACAAAAAAACAACAAACAAACAACAAACAAATTTATATTCTTTAAAGTATTAAAAATGGATAAAAAAAACTTTTATAAAGTTATCAGAAGATTATTTTAATCATTTTAATGATGAAATTATGAAAATTTATGAATTATTTAAGGAAAAAAAATAAAACGTTAAGTAGAAATCTTGGCCGGTTGTACATGATCATGTTGGCGATTCTACATTTGAGGTATGTTAAGTGGATTCTATGTGGTTTATGAAGTTGTAATCATGTCAATTTGAAGTGATTAACAAATCACTTCAATGTATGGGTAATCATCTCGATTTTGAAGTGATTAGAGCTTAATCACGTTCGAGCTGCTTAAACGCGTTTAAGAACCCAAGTGTTAACATAGTATTAACCAAACAGAGTAAATAGGAGAAACTCACCATTTGTTTTTAATTTTTCAGCAATTTGTTGCCAAACTATTTCCTTTTTGGCAACATTTGAAAACAGTTTATGTTTATTATCGTACAATAAACGATGACTGCGTACTTGAAAAATTAATTTCTTTTTGAAATTTATATCTTTTCCAATTTCTTTAACTCTTTTTTCTTCATCTTCACCGATAATACAATCATCTTCCAACTCAATTGTAACCATCTGTAATATAAATAATAAAAAAGATTAATAAACAAAAACTATTCCACACAAAAAAAATGTTAAGCCCTAGAAAATTAAATGTTTAGCAATATGTTGATGATGTACTTTTAATTTCATGTGTTGATATGTAAACAAAACAGCAGGGAATAACAGCAGTTTTTTATACATCTATCACATTTTATTTTTGCATTGATACAATATAACAGTTCTGGTGTTTATAAAAAATTCTGTTATATTTACTAACAGTGTGTTTGTGTTTGAGTATCAATGTTAAACCAACTTAATTCTCTCGGAGTAAACAACCACTTTTTAGATACAATAAAAAATAAAAACAAAACAAAACTAAAGAAACACACCAACAAATTTTTATATTTTACACTATTTTCACTCTGCAATTCCTGCTTGTTTCTAGATTTGTCTTCACGAAACAATTTTGTGTTAACTGTTTTTACACGATCAACATTTTGTATTTTAACTAACCACAGAGTATGCAACAAAAATTATTTTCTTTTTTATTATGATGCCAGCAGTGATGTCAACTCTTGGGAGATTCAAGGCGTGAAGACATATAGGTACAATACAAACACTTTTTTTACATCTAAAGAATGGCACTAGAAAATGTTTCCAAATTTGGTACACATAGCTGGGCTATACACATCCTCTCTAAAAATAAGGGCGGAATTGGAAAGTGGTCGTTGCACCTCCCGTACAAACACATGGATTTCTGTACATCTGGAGAACGGCAAGAGCCAAAGTTTCACAATTAGGTTCACTCATCTTGGTTATCAATACACAATATCCGATAAAATGTGAGCGGAATAGGGGGAATGAGCGTGAGACACTCTTAAGGACAGTTTTTATATAACATTCTGTTCTTATCGCACCTTGTTGAAGGGTATATAAGATTCGGCATAGATGAATACAGCTCTCTTAATTATTTTTTAGTGTTTTTGTTGATACATCTTGTTCTCTCATTTTATTTATACTTATTCTCGCTGCATTTTTGCCATGTTTTTATTTTTTTTTTTCTCTTCTTTTGAAGACAAACAAAAAAAAAAGATTAATAACCGTAGAACACACAATTTTACCGGATGAACGGTAGCGTATACAAAGTATAACAGAAGTGAAATAAAGTAGAATAAGAAAAAGTGAAACAGCTTCGGCGTTCACAAGTATTGGGTTTTATTGTTGAAATCAAGGCAAATTCAAACATTCGTATAGGTATTTTATAAAAATGTTAAAAGAAAATAATTAAATAATGAAAAATGGATCAAGAACAAAATCTTATTATCATTCATTGCATTTTTAATATACTTTTAGTGTTAAAATTTTTTCTCGCGCTGTTTTTATACGTGAGTTTATTTGACAGTTCAAAGCGGAAACTTTCTCACAGAAATTTTACAGACACACTTTTTCTGTAAATTGGCGAGTAATTTCCTTACGTGACAGCCAGCGTTACCACGACCAAAAAAAATTTGTAACCAAAATTATTTTGTATCAAAAGAATTATTCAATTCGCACTTCAGTTTAAAAAAATGTCTAAAGAAGAAATTGTGTTTGTTTGTATCTTGTAGGCTCAAAAACCGCTAAATCGATTTTTAAAAAGTTTTGACAGTATATTACCGATGGTTTGGAAAGAACAATAGGCTTATAATGTTTCGAAACTTTTAGTAGAAGTAGCACCTCCTTTACAAAGTTAACACTTATTTTCAATTTTAAAAACTTTTTGAGCTAGAGCTTTCAACCCTTTTTATAAAGAGCTCTTAAAAGTAAAACTTTTAAAGTTTTACTGTGCGTTATGTAATAAATCAAGGAAATATATTTTTAATATCGATGAAACAGGCTTAATTGGAAATAATTTTTTTGAAATTAATGTTTAAATATGACTTCTGTCATGTGGCCGCCACGGCTGGCGCGTAGAAGGCGCAATATAGAACACCAATTTTCAACAACTTCTCGCAGCATTTGCGGCCGTATTTTGCCGATAACTCTTCGAATGTTGATTTCCAGGTGTTCAATTTTTTGTGGTTTATCGACGCAGACAAGTGACTTAACCCCAAAGAAAATAAAGGTTAAATCACACGATCTTGGTGGCCTATTAATTGAGCCATTGCGTGCGGCATGTGGCTTCGTCCACATATCAGCAAGATTAATGCCACGTAGTTGAGGTACGAAAAAATTTCGAATCATGTTCCTATACCGCACACCATTGACAGTAAGACATTCAACCAGAAATGGGTTTTATCGGAAAAAACTATTTAGAATTTTTGGAATTTTGAATTGAAGTATTATTTTGATTAAAAATTTCAACAATTTGCACGCGTTGCTGGCGCATATTTATTTTTACAAACATGAATTTGTTTTGATAACACAAAAAGATAGTAACATATACTTAATTTAAAAGTTTGCTTACTGTATTTCCAAATATTACATTCCTAATATATATGACCTAAATGAAAATAAAAATTAATTTATATGATATAACTAGCTGACCCGACAGACGTTATCCTGTCCAAATTAGGAAAAATGTTTGCGTCCGATTTTTAAAATCCGTTAAAATTAGTCAAATCGATGGAGCCGTTTTCTGATTTTAGGTTAATCGAAAAAAAGTGGGCGGGGCAAAATTTTCTTTCCGTTAAAACCTATGTTGGACCATGGCGATGATTTTAAAGAAAATATCGTCCAAATCGGTCAAGCCGTTCTCAAGTTATGCGCTAAATAGAAAAAGTGGGCGTAAAAGTAGGCGTGGTACATTTTTCTTCCGATGAAAACGTAAAATGTATTAATACGAACATTTAAAAGAAAAATTAGTCAAATCGATGCAGCCGTTTTTTGATTTTAGGTAAATCGAACAAAGTGGGCGGGGCAAAAATGTATTTCCGTAAAAACCATGGCAATCATTTTAGAGAAAAAATCGTCCAAATCGGTCAAGCGGTTCTCAAGTTATGCGCTTAATAGAAAAAAAGGGCGTAAAAGTAGGCGTGGTAAATTTTTCTTCGATGAAAACTTAATATGGAATAATACGAACATTTGAAAGAAACATTTGTCGAATCGATGCATCCGTTTTCTGATTTTATTCGAAAAAAGTGGGCGTAAAAGTGGGCGATGCAAAATTTTCTTTTCGTATAAATCTAAGTTGGACCATGCCGATCATTTTAAAGAAAAAATCGTCCAAATTATATAGATTTCATTGGTGGTGCAATATGAAAATTGGATTTTGCCACACCCCTCCGCCCGCAGACCGAAAATTAAAAATCAGACTCGCCTGAATATTCTGAAGATTCCCTGAAAATTTCATCAAAATCGGCCTAGCCGTTTTGGAATTCATACGTTACATACACACATCCTGTTTTATATATATGTATGTATAGATTTTCTTTTATTAAACAAGAAATAAAAATGCAATGTTAATAAATTTTAAACGTTAAAAATGGATTTTCAGAATTTTTTCAAAATGTATCTTTTTGGGAAAAAGTGTATCTTTTTGGAAACTAAAATGTATCTTTCTCGAAATTTCACTGGCAACACTGATTGTGACATAAAAAATCGTGCAAAGAGAAATGCAAGAGAAAAACGCAATATCTTCTGTGTTGTGTCCAGTGATGCCAACTTAGTGCTTTTGGCACTATTTATGGTGCTTTTTGATGCCTCAAAACGACAAAATTTTATCCATGGTGCCGAACTAAAAAAAAGCACTAACTTGGTGGTTTTTCAATTTTTCTTTAGTGTCTTTAGTGCTTTTTACAATTTTTATTTTTTTTCTACCATTTTTTAAAACTACGATTATATAGAGGATGATTTAGTTCAACTCTGCTATTTGGGGTACAATTTAGAGAAGGAATGTAAAGATTTTAAGATTTCAAATTATAAAAAAGTGATAAAAGAAAGTTACATTCGTTTTACCAAAAACTTTATTTACGAGGTTAGAGCTACACAGAAAAAATTATTGCCGAATTATTTTCAAACAAACGCTTGTTTGAAATTTTTTTTTGATTTCTACAAATTTTTTTACTGATTCAATCAATATTTTTGTTTGATTTTTATTTAACCAACAAAAATGTGGACAACTCTTCAAAAATTTAATAAGCGCGCTATTGGTTTGAAGTTTTCATAATTTTGTATGAAATATTTAACGCTCTTTAATGTTGTCGTCTTTTTGCATTTTTTTATTGATTGTAAGCAACACTTCTTTATGTGAAATATAAGAACTACAACAAAAAACACATGCAGTCTACTTTTGGACGCTTTAAAAAAGTACAGCAATAAGAAAAATGATAAAATAGCGTGACGAGGTTTGTAGTAAAAAAAACAACAAAAACAATAGCAGGTAAAAAAAAACGTTTAATTTTTTTTAAACAACAGAAAAAACACATTATAAGAAACAAAATAAATTTTTGGTTGGTTTTCAAGGTTGGTAAAAAAAAAACAAAATCCCGTATTCAATTTTTTCAAATAGTTTGTTTAATTTCTTCTTCATTAGCAAAGGAAAGGATAAAGCAACAGTGAATGATGAAGAAAAACACTGTGAGTATAAATATGACTTCGTTCAAAAATTATTCCAACAAAAAAATGTGTCTCAAAGCCAGCCGGCCGCTCTGCTCTGCTTCATCTTCGCCAACAGTGCTTGCTTGTGTGCGCGTCATTGCTTGTGCCAAAACTTTTTTGTTTGATTCAGCAAAATTATTTGTTTGAAATTTAAATGAATTTCAGTAAACTTTTTGTTTGATTCTGTAAAATTATTTGTTTGAAAAAATCGGCGTTTTTTCAATAAACAAAATGCAAACAAATTGTTTGAATATGCGAATTTGTTTGTAGGACCGATTTTAGACAAAAAATTGTTCGATTCTACAAATTTTTTGTTTGAATTGGAAAAATAATTTTTTCTGTGTAGGCTTCCTAGCAATTTGGAAATTTTACGAAACGTTGCACTTTTTAGCGTTGACAACATATTTAGTAATCGTAATAAAAACGATGTATTTGGGTAAACATTTTTTAAAGATGTAGACACAATTTCAAAAATAGAATATGGATTGGAAAATATTAGGAATTGTTAAAAAACATGCAGTCGGAAACCGTACAAAAAAAACGCAGACTTAAAAAACAACAAAAAAAAGAGCCGTAGCTTGGTATATGCAAAATGTTAAATAAATCAAAAACAGCTGACAAAAAATACTTTTATAACGAGCGTTGTGTTACCTGCCATTTTCAATGCGCTTTAGTTTTCCACGTGTTGTACACTTCTACCTCTATTGCTATTGAAAAAAGGTTTGACTAAGTATCAGAATGCAAACATTCAGAAGCGTACACATGTAAAAATAATTGGATAATATCATAAGACAAATGTTTTATTAAACTTTGCACGGTTTTAATTTAGATTTATTTAAACGATAAAATATAAGGTTGTTTATTAAAATATATGTTGTCATTAAGTTTTATAAACAAAGGTCGGTCATTTCAAATTTTCGGTAATTGCAACAGGCCAGATTTTTTCGAGTTGCCAAAATCGAGCTAGCATTGTATTACTTTAAAACTGTTTTATGTCCAATTTAAACTCCAAAGATTTGGATGATATTACATATTTTTATTGAAGATTATAATAATACATTTAAAAATGTTTATATGTATACAAATGTAAATATATTTATTATTTTAACTTAAATAAAAATGGTTCCCATCAACGCCGTCGCCTTTTTTTACGCTTTTTTTTTTGCTCAAAATAGTGCTTTTTTTAATTTTAAAGTGCTTTTTGCTCTCAAAAAGTTGGCATCACTGGTCGTGTCTTCTCTTTGTATACTCTGTGGTTAACCTTCTATTTTTCTGTGAGTGGGTTTTTCCTTGGAACTCTGCTATTATAACCTCTCTCCTGTAATGCTCTTTGAAGTGTTTTTTGGTGGACAAGTTTATTCAAAGAATTATCATCAGCTATTTTTGTAGTGCTTGCTATGGGATATTTATTTCTTCCATTTTTGTAGGACATAGTAGCTTAAATCTCTACTAGAAAGTTTTTTCGATCGGCCACTTTAAATTGCAAAGTAAACAGTTTTCCTATATCTCGATGGGATTCGTCCTCTTGAAAATTATTAATTATTTAATTATTTTACTCCAAATTCTATCTTCTTTCCTTTGCCTATTGTCTCCGTTAACGTTTACAGTTACATATGCAACAAAAAAGAAACTACATAAGAGCAATAATAAGACGAATAACAAAAAACTTAACAGAAACAGCAAAGATAAACTCCAATGCGTATTTAAACTTTTGTGCTCGTTATTAGTTTTCTTTTAATTACCGTTTAATACTATTTCTTTTTTTGGGGTTTTTGGTATCAATGAAGAGAAATAAGACATCATACTATTAAATTTTTGAAAAACACTGTGCACTTAAACTTTAGTCCGCTTTTACATTAAACGATTTTTGTCGTTGCGATTCTTACCTTATAGGCGAGAGGGGAGAGAGGAATTTAAAGGGGTACACAAGCAGAGTTGCCAATTTAGCGCCTTTGGCGCTAGATTAAGCGCTTTTTAACTGTCGAAAAGGCGCATATTTTTTCCTTAGCGCTTTTTTTAAAAAGAGCGCTAAATTAGCGTTTTTATTGAACATTTTTGTACTTTTATTTGCATACATTAAAATCAAGATATCAATATCGTTCTCAAGTTATGATAAAATATATGTAACACATAAATGCCTTATTTCGGTCAAAATATAAGACTAGCCCATAAAAGAACAAGACATGATAGAAACAGCTGAAAACGGATTTGAATTTAGCGCAGTAGTATCTTTGTTTTTCATAAATTTTTATTTAAAACGATTTTTTTTGACGGCCAGTGTTACTAATAAAACTTGGATCTTAAACGTGTCATTAAGTTTTTTATTTAAATTTTATTTAGCGCTTTTTAGCGCTTTTTGATTGAAGACACGGATTAGAAATAGTTCACAACCAGGGCTGCCAGAAATTTTCGGCAAAAAATCTTAATTTCACCAAAAAAAAAATCTTATTTTTGAAGAAAAAATCTTATTTTTAGAATATTTTATTTAATACATAAAATAAACAAAAAAAAAAAACATAACAAAAAATTCAATTTCTTATACTAAATTGTACATTTGTTTCTGCCGTAGTCCTAAAACGTTTTTAACGAGACAAGTCGTTTTTTACTGTCAAAAGAAATTTTCGGGGTTATTTTTGAATCTGGTATCGATGGTTTTAAAAACAAGGACAAGTGGTCCATACAGGCAAACGGTAAATTATGTTCAGCTATAAAAGCACTTAATTTAATTTTTAAATTTGCACGCACCTTAATTCACCGGTATTTTTTCGAAATTCCTTGTCTATTGTTGTTTAGTTGCCACTAATACAACTGGCCTATTCCTTATGCCTTTTTGTATTTTAGTGTTGTATAAGGTCAGACTTACCACCACTTCCTTTAAAGCTAACGTTGCATATTTTACAAAATAGTTCATCCTCACCAGATGAGCTTTTAATTCTTGTCAACCAACTGCTAAATTGTTGTAACAACAATGAATTTATTTTTGTTGCCTTTTTAACCAAGAACAAAGGATATTTGACAAATAAAGAAAAATAAATCTAGGAGTTCTACATAAGAAACAAAATATATAGGTTGACAGAAAATCGAAAAATAAGACGAAAAAATAATTTAAGGATTTGTTTGGCTTTTTTCCCATGTTCTATAATCCTGTACACGTTTTATATTTGGAGTCCCCAAAAATTAGTATCTTACCACAATATCTTCAACATTGCTATTATTTAATTTCTGCAAACCTTAGTCTAACTTGCAATATTTTCTGTTCTGCAAAGAAAAAGCGCGCAAAGCTTACACCTGATTAATCCCCTTTGAACGCCCAACAGAGGTTGCTTTTTAAGTATTTTTTTTTCCAGTAAACCGCAATGATGCATTATTAAGTTTAAACATTTTCAAATGGGAACAAAGAAGGTTTTTTTTAATTGAACCTTACCTTCGTCTTGACACAGCAAAAAGTCTTGTTTTTGGGGGAAAAATCTTAAAATCTTTTTTCGGTTAAAAAATCTTAAAAAATAAGGTAAAATCTTACTTCTGGCAGCGCTGTTCACAACCCTGTACACAAGCGAGTGTACTCTTCGATTCATTTTGTTCGCTCATTCGTTCTCTCATTGTGCTCTCATTTGACGAAAAATGTAATGAAGTTCGGTTGCACAGAAAAAGTTTTAACGACAAAAATCGTACAATGTAAATATCAGACCGACTTCAAAGAAGACACGACAATAATCGCAACGACAAAAATCGTATAATGTAAATTGGGACTAAGTCTCCGACTGTATCTTTCGTTCAAAGTAGTGCTGGCAAAGTATTAGGAAGTGGATACTCAATACTTAAATGTAGTTACTCAATACTTTTAGAGTTGTATTTTTTTAAGAGTTCAATGGAATATCTAACGACTCTCTTTCAAAGTACAACTCTGTTTAAAAATATCTACCAATACATCTTTAAGAGTTAATTAACTGTTCAAGACAAGTTAAAAATAAAACAAGTAGGTGCGATAAGAACAGAAAGTTGTATAAATATGTAAGTACCGCTTGTATTGGTATGGAAGCTATTTGTAATTAATTTTGTAACTTTAAATGTTACTGATCTATTTTGAATTTGAAAGGGAGATGCCACGCCCACTTATCCTATAACACCAACTTCTTGATGGATTTTGTGTATTGCTAACCCAGCTTTGCGCACCACATCTACCGTACTACAGATATAAAGTAATGTGCTTTGTGCCACGCCTACTTCCCCAATCTCAACCAATTTTTACTAGATGTCATGCATTGACACCCAAGCTATTTGTGTCAAATTTTAACTTTAATTGTTATTATTCTCCAGATACAAAGAGTGTAGTTTTTTTTTGTATGGAAGGTGTCACCCCAACTTCTACCACCCCGCCCATTTTTTAAAGAGGTTGTTTATTTTATGCCATGCCATCTTCTTCGACCCCGCCGACATTTTGCGGATGTTTTGTATTTATAACCAAGATGCTTGAGCACATCTGACATAAATATATACCAACCAAGTACTCATTATACCTATCGTCTTCGAAAAACCCAAAAAGCTGTGCTTGGTTTCAAAACTAAAAAAAAAGTATTGAGTACACAAATGAAATGTAATAAAAGTAGTAGAATTTGCTAGCATTAGTACAAGCGATGAAAGTTAAAAAAAGTAAAGGGTTGTTAACTTTTAAGGGCCGATGTTGAATGTGGACCACACCTAAGTCAAGTTTTTTTCGGCATTTCATTTGACATTTCTTAATTACAGACTAACGCAATTTGAACCATGAAAAGATACACAATCGAGCAACGCGTTAAAGTTATTCTGACATATTATGAAAATGGGCGTTCAAATCAAAATGCATATTGTGCAAATCATCTTCAGTGATGAGGCACATTTTTACCTCAGTGGATTCTTCGATAAGCAGAATTGCCGCATTCGGGCGAATGATAATCCAAGAGTGATTGTCAAAAAACCAATGCACCCACAAAGAGTGACTGTTTGGTGCGGTTTAAGGGCTGGCGGCATCATCGGGCCGTATGTTTTCCAAAATGAGGCGGGTCGGGCAATTACTGTGAATTTGTTCGCTATCGTAAGATAATAACGAATTTTTTATGGCCCGAATTGGAAGATATGGTTGTGGACGATATGTGGTTTTAACAGGTTGGTGTCACTTGCCGCACAGCTAACGAAACAATGGCTCTTTTGCGCGACAAATTCAATGGCCGTGTTATCTCACGTGGTGGCGATGTCAATTGGCCGCCAAGATCATGTGATTTGACACCGTTGGACTTCTTTCTTTGGGGTTATTTGAAAGAAAAGGATACTTCGATAAGCCAGCAGCAATTCACGAGCTAAAGGATGAGATTACTCGGCACATTAACGGTATAGAACCTCAATTATACCTCAGCGTCATCGAAAATTTAGACCATGGAATGGAGGTGTGTCGCCGAGATCGCGGCGTCCATTCGGCCGATATTTTGTTCTATACATAATTGAACCATACCAATATTATCATAATAAAAAGAAATGACAATAATTTCCTAAATAATCTGTTTTATTCAAAATCAACATCGGCCCTTAAAATTTTACCACCGTTAACAAGCGACAAATGTTAAAAAAAAAACTATCAAGCGTACTGCATTTTCACAGACGCAAACCAATTTACAAAAAAACTATTACTTTTTAAAAATATATAGTCTTCCCTTTCGCACAATGATTAAAGCAAATGGGCGTTAAAGTGAGTAAAGAAAAAATCGGTCAAGCCGTTCTCAAGTTATGCGCTTAATAGAAAAAGTGGGCGTAAAAGTAGGCGTGGTAAATTTGTCTTTCGATGAAAACTTAAAATGAATTAATACGAACATTTGAAAGGAAAATTTGTCAAATCGATGGAGCCGTTTTCTGATTTTAGGTAATTCGAAAAAAGTGGGCGTGGCAAAATTTTCTATTCGTATAAATCTAAGTTGGACCATGGCGATCATTTTAAAGAAAAAATCGTCACAATTATATACATACCTAGATGTCATTGGTGGTGCAATATGAAAATTGGATTTTGCAACGCCCCTCCGCCCGCAGACCGAAAATTAAAAATCAGACTTCACAGTGTCACTCGCCTGAATATTCTGAAGATTCCCTGAAAATTTCATCAAAATCGGCCCAGCCGTTTTGGAAACAGCTTCAAATATTAAAGATATTGAAAATAATTTTTAAATGTGATATTGATACAAAATTATACATAATAATTTATAGTCCAAATTCGCTTATATTCGACAAAAGTTGTGCAACTTTAGTAGTGGACTTTAAGCGAAAGGTACTGTAGTAGAATTTTCTAGCATTAGTACAAGCGATAAATGTTAAAAATTTAGACTGTCAAGCGTACTGCATTTTCCCAGACGCAAACCAATTTACTAAAAAACTTTTGCCTTTTACAAATAGACAATATATATTATATTGTCTTCCCTTTCGCACAATGATTAAAGCAAATGTTAAAAATATACCAAAATACAATATTTAACATCTATTAGTCTCTTAAAATTCCTCTCATCGAACGAAAAACGATGTGTTGGTATTTTCTTCAATTCTGCTTTGTTCACTTATCCGTCAGCAGCCCAAATCATTTTGTTTTATACAAAATTAATTTATATACATAATTTAATATAATTAGCAAAAAACTTACCTTGTAAATATTATTTAATTTTTGTTTAGAATAAAATTTTACCGAGCTTGTTACAAAAAGTATCTTTGTTTTGTTTTTTTTTTTTTTTTTTAATACAATTCCACTTTTAAATGTTAGAACACTGACACAGCCGAACCAAACAAACTGTTGAGAGAAACTGAAATGTTATACTAATTGAATATGCGGTACATATGTACATTCACACACTTTTCATATTTTTAGGTGGCAATGCTGTAATATGTTTTTCAGCAACATGTTTTAAGTTGAAATTCTGTTGAGAATATGTATGTTAACAAAAAACTTTTGCTTTACAATTGCTCAAATACTGTATGTACCTATAAAAAAAATTTGTACACAAATGGGGTACAGTTTTAATAAAAATGACATTTTAAACAACAAAAAATACGAGATAGTGTTTTCATAAAGTCAAAATGTTATTACAAAGTCAAAATGTTATCATGTTTTTAACATTTATTTGAGGAGCGAAATTATTGAGACAAATTTTCTAGCTAAAAGTCAGATTTTTAACCCTCCTTACGATTTTGGTTGGCTGTGAGAACGACGCATCACTTTTTTGTTAATTACATTAAAACAAGAAGTGGCAGCTCCTTTATTCTTTTAATATCTGCGCGATTACTCATTACTCAGAGTTCAGTGTAACAAGTGCGTTTAAATTAAAGTGCTGCTGACTGATCAGTTTGTCTGTGAGCCCGACTTATAGTTAAGTGTAAAATTTCTTTTCAGGTAAGTTGGTCTTGTTTATATGTAAATGAAAATGCACCCTAATAGTGCATTTACACTTGTAATTTTCAAACTAGTTTACGATCGTAAACTACTTTCATAAACTATACCGTTTACATTAGCATTTTTGACAGTTGAGTTGTTTATCTTTGACAAGTTCTTAGAACCAATCATAAAAAAAAAAACGTTGATACACATACATACGAACATAAAAACAAACCTTTTATTTCCGTTGTCCATCTAAAAGAAAATATGTAAAAAAAACTAACATTTCTTATAAATTTGGAATTTTTTTAAACATTTTCTTTGTTTATTTTATTTTTCTTACTATTGTTTTGGCTTTTTTTACAGATAAAAGTAAATTCTTTTTTACTTGATTTTTTTTATTTTTGAGGAAATGTCAAATATCACTAGCATTGCCAGAACAAAATTTTAAAAACAGAGTTGCATTAACAAAAACTGGTTGTTTGTAACTAGTTTATCTCAAAAGCTAGTTACAAACGTGTTTATAATTTGCATGGATAAACTAGTTTATCATCATAAACAACTTATAACCTGTTTATGGAGTTGGTGTAAATGCACTATAAATGGCGAGTTTGTAGTGTTTTACAATGATATTGTGCTCAAAATTTGTTTTTAATGTGATTTATTTTTTTAAGATTTGACGGATACCTTTGTAGAAAAATACTTATCTCAAAACGAGGCATATATTTTAAGGTTTATTGTGAAAGATATTTTTTTAATTGGTTCCTTTAAAAAAAAAAATGTCTCACAAAAATAGCCGCGAAGGTTAACCAGGTACCTACAAATGTGATAGAAATCGATTTTAAATACGAAACGATTGGAAACCGAAAATATAGTTTTCAGTATCTTTTTTAAAGTTGATTTTTAATACATACTAGCTGACCCGACAGACGTTGTCCTGTCCAAATTAGGAAAAATGTTTGCGTTCGATTTTTAAAATCCGTTAAAAAGATACGAACATTTGAAAGAAAAATTAGTCAAATCGATGGAGCCGTTTTTTGATTTTAGGTAAATCGAAAAAAGTGGGCGGGGAAAAATTTTCTTTCCGTAAAAATCTAAGTTGGACCATTTTAAAGAAAGAACAAATCGTCCAAAGCGTTCTCAAGTTATGCGCTTAATAGAAAAAGTGGGCGTAAAAGTTGGCGTGGTAAATTTTTCTTCAGATGAAAACTTAAAATGGGTTAATACGAACATTTGAAAGAAAAATTTGTCAAATCGATGGAGCCGTTTTCTGATTTTAGGTAATTCGAAAAAAGCAGGCGGGGCAAAATCGGCCCAGCCGTTTTGGAGTCCATACGTTATATACAAACATACACACATCCTGTTTTATATATAAAGAAGAAGATAGATAGATAGATTTCTTATACATTCTGTCTTTATTCTTTTAAATTTTATATTATCTAAGTATGTTTTAGTATGTACCTATGTAGGTATGTACATATCGTCGTTCGTAAATGATTGTGTTCTATATTTTACATATATTATGGAACACAAAAATTTACGAACGACGATATGTTAAATGAAGTGTATTTTAAACAAAAAATTGCGAGAATAATTTAAAAATGAATTTTAAAATCGCTCAAAGTTCTTCACATCTTTTATAAACGGTCGTTTTGAAATAGAAATACAATAAAAAAAAGTTAAATTTGTTGATTATAGGACAGCTATTACACGCCAAAAAAGATACCGTAAAAGTCTAGTGAGCAAAACAGCTGTTTGGTATTTCTGGCATACTTGTTTCGTATCTCATATTTCAATCGAAAAATTTATCGATGCTGTAGTTACAACACTTGAGCACTGGTTTCATTATAATCAAAGTTTATAGAAGGAGTTTCCGCGAACTGTTTAATCTTCCACTAAAAGCTCCAGACATTGTTCCCGATTCTAAAGGCCTCGTTACTTTTACTTAAACGTAAACCAAGCTTATGTATGTATAAATGGGAACTATTGCGCAATCATGGCGTTGCGCATTAACCTGAAGTCGTCGGCTACGTTAACGTGTCCGGAACATTTACGTATGAGTAACGAGACCGTAAGTTCAAACAAAAACTTATTACCTCGATTTAAACAAAGTGGTGAACTTTAGCGACAATGTTGCACATCACATGAAATTTTTGTATGCAAATTAAAGCTCAAATTTATGGAAAATGTTGAGCAACATTTATTATTTCGTAAGAAAAATGTATAAATGGAAAAATGTACTTTATTTCATGTACATATCTGACAGAAAGAGACAAGGCATAAAAAATTATTTAATGCTGCAAAACAAGTTTTATTGTATGGGATATAAAAAATGCAGAAACGAGCTATATTTTCTTAAATATTTTTTTCCTTAAATGCGAAGATACTACACTGCAGTTTTATTTTGCCAATTGACCCATTTTCCGGTTATTTTTCTGACTCAACGTTGTCTTTCGCGATGCAATTCACACTTTTCTGTCCCTTTGTTATTGAATAAGTGTCAATTCACACTTTTCTGTCCCTTTGTTATCGAAGAGGTGTTAATTTGAAGTTATGCCTGAACTGGTACGACGGCATCAACCACGGGATTGATACTGTGGCACCGGTAAACAGACTGTCCCATAGTTATCTATAGGTCCCTAAGTCCCTTAGTCTAAATTTACACTTTTTATCTTTTGATGCTCAACTTCTTTTCAAATCCCTTTTAAAGATGCCATCATAATCACACGCAGCAATCGGTTTCAACTTCTTTTGGTTCAAAACAATAACAATTTTATTAACAGCGAATCAAAGAGAAAAAGAAAAGAAACCAACGAATCAAAACACAAAGCGTACTGACCGAGTACAGGCATCTCCGTACTAACCCCCTTTCTTCTTTCTTCTCTCACCTAAAAACATAAGAGTTGAGCATCAAAAGATGAAACGTGTGAAAGCAGACTTAGTGATAGGTGAAAGTACCAATTTGGGACCGGTCCAGCGCACTGCAGGGTAGTTTAGGATACAACAATGAAACATTTTTTTTATACATACATACTTAAGTATGTACCTATAAATATGTTATTTCTATTTAATGGTTAAATAATTATGTAAAAAGACGTACATACAAAACTTTTAGAAAGAAAATCAGATCCTGAAAGGAAATCAGATCATGTAAAGTATGGGTATATTTTTTTTTAATTTGCTTATTACTAGTACCTTAAGGGTTAAACAGAGTTGTGTTTAATAAAATAATTTTGCAGCCACAAGGTATGCAACGATGTTTATTTTTAAAAGATCTTTAGTTTACATACATTTTATAACATACATATTTGTATGTGAATGTGTACGTCGAATGAGTGTAATATATAGTACGTACCTACATTTACTGCCTGTTTAACGATATCGAACGTCATCGTTCGCATAGAAAATTACATTAAAAACAAACTTCGAAGAATGTTCGAATTTTGTTTTTGTTTTAAATGTAATTTTCTATGCGAACGATGACGTTCGTAATCCATGAACAGGCTGTAAATACAAATTGTAATACACTGTATGTACAAAAATATGTATACACAATAAATGTATACGTAAATAAAAAGAGCTGCCATTTTCAATTTAATTTATTGCACAAAATCTCGAGTTTATTGTTGAGAATATTGAGAATGATAGGGAGCGGTACTCAGTTCATGTACGGAGCAATTCTATTTTATTTTGTTATTCTCACACTTTTAACTGGAATTGGGCTGTATGTTTTGTAGGCTTGCCAACCGTACTTCATAATAATAAAGTATTTTACGTTATTTCGAGTTATTGTACTCTATACTTTATGAGAATAATAAAGTACGCAAAAATACTTTATTTCGCATGATAAGATTTACCTAGAAAATAGGTTCAGGTTATATTAGTCAGGGTTTTATAAATTATAATACCTACTTATTGTTTCTAATTAATATTTCTTTTATATTAAATAAACATACATACATGTATAAAATTTTCTGTTATTTCCCAGATAGCATATGCTGTTTGTTAGACGATTATGTTTAATATACAACTCCTAAAAGAATCTTCTGATGATTATCTGGCGAGTAACAAAAACATCTAAATCTTTTTTTATTTATTTTTGACACGCTCGTCTTTAAATCTTTAAATGAACCTTTTGGGACTCTCTGTAAGAGTCGTATTACAATTACTGAGCTACCTAAATAATACCGTTTTTGAGGTATGAAAATGTTGTTGCCAATACAATTATAATAAAACAAACCGTCCTGAGGATCTGTTAAAAAGGATTTTCCAACAGGATGGTATTGATTTCGCGACCTTAAGGTTTGTTTTATAGAAATTGTATGAAAATTAGAAGTTTTGGCTCAAAAATACGCTTGATGCCCTTAGCTCAGTCATACGGCTGAGCATTTCACGAGTCGTAAAATAATACCTACAGGAGTATCATTCGACTCTTGGCTCGTTAGATGATCTCTACATACATCATAAACGAGCTGCGTTATGGAAGAATCTCTAATACGAATCAGCACGTGTATCAGTTTCTCCCGTGCGAGGAATTGTCTGCAATTAAAAAATGAGCTAGTCGACGATCAAAAGTTCTCTTTATGAGATTCCTACATAGTAGACTCCTAGAGGATTGAAAATACTAACTTGGTTAAAATAAAATTTTATTAAAATACCTAATTACTTTTAATTAGTTAAGCCTGAGGTCTTTTTATTTATAAAATATTATATTTATTAATAATTAAAAGTAATTATAAAAATAAAGGTCAAATAAGAATAAATAACATTTTAATAAAATATAAATTTATGTAGGTATTAATAAAATAATTTTTTTATTCTACTTTTAAATCAAACACTTTACTTTAGCTGCACTTTTGTGCAGGTAACCACAATTGTGTATCTTTACATTAAGGCAGGTAAATGTATTTAAGATAACTTGCATTTTTGATTTACCTGCACAAAAAATCGTGCAAAGAAGATTGTGCAGCTAAGTCAAAACTACTCTAATTAATATTAGTCAGGGCCATTTGTTGATGTTTTCTTATATTGGCAGTACGATTTTTCGAAAAAAATTAATCTGACAGCACTATTTCACTTGTTTTTTTTTTTTTTGTTTGAGTACAATAACTGCCTGATTTTAAAACACGAGTGCTAGCACTAAAGTGACTCGTTTAACTAACATTTAAAACAAAATTTAAAAATTTCCATTCCTTAAGGGGGCTCCCATTCAAAATGTTTAATACAGACTAGAAATATATTAAGGAAAACGTACCATAACAACCAAGGAGTCTCGAGACATACTTGCCCCTTATCACCACTTCTTAAGGGGGCTCCCATACATACATATATTGCGTTTTATGAAATTTTAACATTACCCTGTAGTAAATAAAATAGTCAGTTGCAAAAAACACTAACTATAAATTAACTTTTTTTTAAATGACTACTAATTGGTTTAAATCTCATGCAGATATCAACCAAAAAGGCGCACGTAAAACACAAATAAAAGCAAAATAAGTAAAACAAGCATGCCATGAAGTCAAATGAAAAAAATAAATACAAACATTTTAAAATAATTAAAAATTAAATCAATACAAATCTGTTTATGTACATATGTATGTACTAGCAATTATGTGGCGAATTTATTTCAGGACTTTTATACATCATCACTTAGGGCAGTTTAATGCAAAATTTTCATAAATAATTATTTCTATATCAAAATATATAAAGATATACATATGTATGCATGTTCATATGTATATTTTTTTGACAAAAATTATTTAAAATTTAAATAATCTATTATTAACTGACAATACTTTTAATTAATTACAAATACGTTGAAAAATAAGTAGTTAGTAGTCAGTTAAAAAGTCATGCAAAGATGGCCAATTGACTACTGCCTATGACATGCCTATGTTAAAATAGTGAGTCGTCGACAAGAAAAAAAGTCACTTAATCAACTAGTTGTGGTTATAAAAAAACCAGTTTGAAGTTAGTTATAAATGTGTTTGACTTCCTACAGGGTAATTAAAATTTTTCGACTTTTGTGAATAAAATCAAAATTTTAAACAGACTTTAATCATTTATAGCTCGTATTGTTGAAGCTTTTTTTTATATGTATGTCTGGAAAAAATTAGAAGCATAGCTGCATTTTTTATAGATTTTTAATAAACAAAAATTTCGAAATGTTGCTAAAAGATTATTTTTGTTGCCAAAAAAAAAATGATGTTTCTAAAACGACTGCGCATGTTAAAAAAATTTAACGTTTAAAGGAAATTTTATTGCGGATTTTCTATTTTTTTTTAGTAATTTCAATCAACTGAACCGTTTTTAAACCGGTAGTGGATTCAGTACCCGAATTTTTTCTTATCCTTTAATAATCAATGTACTTCAGCGGTCATCACAAAGAGAGACAGTTAAAAATGTGTATGTAGTGGTGAGTGCAAAGAGAGGAAAATAAATTTACTCTATTGATACATTAACTATGTGTTGTGTTCTTGGTTTTTAAAGTTTTTATAATTTTTGTTATAAAATTCTGTTTAATAGCAAAATGTTTGTATAATATTTGTCATAAAATTCTTTTATTACAGAAATCTTACTAAAAAACGACTTTTAAAATTCTTGCGTTTTGCGTTTGCGATTTCCAGCACACCCCTGTATGGCTTTTTACAATTGTTTCGTTAACCTTCGTGTTGTGTGAGTGTGAAATTCACGAAAAGTGCTCGACCCCCGGGGGCATAGCGTGATGATCGTTGATGTACTTTAATTGCAACCAAAAAAGTTGGGAACCCTAGCTGTAGGTGTATTTGTATTTATATATAATATACAGGGCTGCCATATTTCACTATTTTTTGTTCCGGAAGTAGCAAAGTGACGATTTGCTGATTTTTATCTAAAAAGCAGGGTTCGAAAATATTCATGTATGCATACATAATAAACTGACATGAATAATGCTTGCAAAATTTTTTGTTTTATTCTCGCAAGGTAATGAAAAGCTAAGAATTTTTTTTATTTTTAAGCACATGAATAAAATTGTTTTTTATTTTCCAGTTTGTACATATGCTCGTATATGGATAATGATCGTTGTGTTTTGCTTTATTCGTGTTTAAAAACACAAAAATCTCTTGCTGTTTTTTTTTTTGTTTAATAGTATTTGTAGCCTTACTTTGTACATGATAAAATGTTTTTTTCAAGCGTCGTTTATTCATGTTGCTTTTATACATAAAGAAAATAAAAATACTTGCAACTTTATTTTAAATAATTGAAAATATGACAACAGTGCAAATTTGATTTTGATTTTTTTATCTAAATTTATGTACAAATTTTAATACATACATACATATTTAATTTAAACTTTTTGTAAGGAATTATTTATTTTAAAAGTGTTGCGTTATGTTCTTTTAAAGCTTTAATAAAAAAATTATAAAATAAATTACATAGGTACCTAAAATTTTTTTGTTTCTTTTACGTGCAGTAGTTTTACTTAAAAAAAAATGTTTCCCCAAATTTGCCCTAAAAAAAAAGAAATGAAAAAAAACACTAATTGCATTTAATTTGTTTTTTTTTTTCAATGTTAAATTCAAACATTCTTGATAAATAATCTCTCTTATTATCTCTTGTTTTTTTTGTAGAAACAAAAAACAATACAAATACAAGAACAAAAAGGTACAGCAATAGATTTTTTGAGTTTTTAAACACGAATAAAGCAAAACACAACAGATATTATGATGTAAATACCAAGCGAATATTTGGAAGTATGTGTGAATGCAAGACGAACAAAAGAAGTTTCAAAAAACAATTATCTCATGTACAAATATAAGAAAAGAAAAATCTCTCTTATCCCTACAGATAATATTGGACTACGTGGTCCATTGTGGCTTAAATGGACTTCTTACAACATGGTCCAATGTACTGTAGTATGGACCATGTTATAAGAAATTAACATGCAGTGCTGCCAACAACTGCATGATGTATACTTTTCTAAAGTTTACAGTATTACACATTGGTAGCCCTGATGGTGTCCATTATTAATTGTTTATTTAAAAGTGAAAGTTTGAGAAATTTGTCGAAAAAAGATAAAAAAAAATTAAAAATACCAAGTAAATATATTTAATAATAGGAATAATAGACTACAGTACACACCATAAAAGGCCATTAGTAAAAAATGAAAAAGAAAAATGCTTTAACTACCCCTTAAGTGTACTCCATACTGTAGTAACATGGAGTACTTTTAGAACTAACCCACTTTAGAACTCCATGGATTAGTTTAAGGACTACTTCGGTGGGTTATATGGTCCCCTCCTAGGACATCGTTATGTTAAATGGACCACCTTTTACCCATATATTTGGAGTAGTTTCCGAGTACTCCTACTCCTTTATGGACCACTCTTTACATGCATGTATGGACAAGTCTCGTTATCTGCAGCGATTATCTCAAGTGTTTTGTAATAACAAAAAACAATGAAAATACAAGAATGAGTATAGCAAAAGTTTTTTTTGTGTTTTTAAACACGAATAAAACAGCACACAACAGTGTATAACATTTTTTATTCCTGACCATGAGTGAATAGTGAGTGAAGATTCGGAACTCTGCTAAAAAGTGACGATTTTTTCATTATCCAAATTGTGAATTAAGCACTAAATTTTCGGACACGTTTGTTTTTTAATCTTGTAATGTTCAACAGCCGTACCTTAACAAGGGCGGAAGGGGGACCGTTTTCTTTCGATTTTTTTTCGAAACGTTAAAGACGATTGTTTTATTTTTTCTTAGGAAATTGACGATTTCTTCCAAAATGTATCTGACAGCCCTGATAATATACAAAACGGAAAAGAGTTAAGACAAGATAAAAATACAAAAATTGCCAGACTGTCAGAATTTTAAAAAATTCCAGTAACAAAGTGCCGTTTGACACAAGTCAAGATTTAGGAGAGAAGGCACAGTAACAAAGATTTCAAGTCTGTACGATGACTTAAGAAACTTTCAACTACATACACTAGGTGCAGACGGTGATTTTTTAAGACATAATTTTTGGTGTTTGTTGGTGAACGATGTAGAGAAGCAAGCGGGGTAGAGAAAAAAAAATCAAATTTTCTGTTCTCTGTGTCTTTGTGCCGGTTCACACACGTCAAGTTTGACTCGTTAAGTCTTGAGTTTTTAGGAGAGAGGCGAAAAGAAATGGAATCCTCCTTTCCCTTCTCTCCTTAAGGCACAAGACTTGACGGTTGTGAACCGGCACTTTCTTATATTTGCTTTTGTACACATTCCTATTTTTGTTATGTTGCTTCATTATACCCACACCACAATAGTGGAGAGGGTATTATGCATTTGTGCTGATTTGTGTAACGCCTTAAAATATTGGATCTAGACCTACCCTACTCAGAATCACGCTCTGAGTCGAATTAACGATGTCCGTCCGGCAGGCTGGCTGTCCAAGTAACCTTGTGCGCAATTTAGATAATTTGATAAAATTTGGGTCATAGGTTCTTATTGGCACTATGTTATGTATTTCCAAGCAACAATCAACAGCAGCTATATTAGTATTCTTCAATGTATATATTGAAAATGGGACGAATCGTAGGGACGTGAGGGTAGATAGGGGGAAACTTCTTCCGCTCAGAAACTATCAAACTGATTTTAATCAAATTTAAAACATAGATAGAACCATATCTTTATGGACACAAAAGGGATGCATTTTTTAAAAAATTGGACCACGAAGGAAGATAGGGGCAGTTTTTGCCCTCAAACCGGTTTAAATGAAATTTAAAACATAGATAGATCCATATCTATATGTAGACATAAGCTTAACAGTTTTTCAAAAATAGCACCACAAGGGGTCGTAGGGGGCGATTTCTGCCTCTCACAAACTTTCAAACCGATTTTCATGTAGTTTATAAACTTAGATAAATCCATATTAATGTGGACACATAAGCATGATGTGTTTTTAAATACTGTGGTGTAGGGTATCATATGGTCGGGCTTGACCGACTATACTTTCATACTTGTTTAATTTTTATTTCAATGTGGTAACATCTCTTTTCAATACAACATACGGAGCGCATTTAAATTGTTTATTTTTTACAAATAAGCAAGTAAAGAAGAAGTGCCGATAACGGAGAGAAATCATTGTTTGATTCTGATGTGTTTTTGAAACAATTTTTAAAAGGAATTTAACAAGACATGATTTTTAAATCAGGGTTTGAATCTAGTGATAATGGCTGTTTTCCTAAACGTGTGTTCACAATGTATCAATACCGTGTTGATGCATTGTGTACTTAAATTTTCACCTACTTTGTATTGTATATGAATATGGTTTGCATCTACATTATTTTAACTGCTTTATTTGCTTTTCTCTGCGCAGTGACAACTACAAAGTTGCATTTCGGAACTAAATGCATTGTCAAAATTTTTATGGTTGCATTTAAGAACATGTTGCCATGTATGCCATCTGTTCTGACTTCCTACTCAGCAACATAAATTTTAATGTACCTCATCGATCAACTCGTTTCTACATTCCAATATATTTACAAGTTTTACAAACTAATTATGCTAATTCTGATCCTCTAAGAAAATTGTGCAAACATTATAATGATTTTTATTTTCTTATTGATTTTTCTGTTAATGTTAATGTCATTAAACGTAATATTGTTATGAACCTAAATCAGTGTAATTAAATGGATGTATAAATCCTTTTTTTTTATTATTTTGTATATTATGTAAAAATTTTTTTTTTAATTCGGTCTGTAAGGATTTATTCCGTAGACCTTAAATAATAAATAATAATAATAATAATTACTACCACGCAACAGGCGTTTAGGAAAACAGCCAATCTTATTTTTGATATCAATATAATTTTGAAAATCTAATCATTGAAATTATTGGGGTAATAATTAAAAATGAGAACGATTTGAACGATTTTGATCAAAACATTTACAAAATGTTAAGGAATAAAATTACCTTTGAGACGTCCAAATATATTTTTTTTATATTTTAAAGAGTGGCGATACATTTTTGTTTTCATGCAAAATAAGTACTATTTTTTGTTTGATTTTTATGATGAATTATTTAGTTTGCAATTTACCTGGCTTTCTGATAAATGAAAACGGATTTGAATTAAGCGCCTTAAACTCTTATTATTCTATATATCGTCATCTTAAAGACCTAACTAATAACCTACACTCATATTATGTAGTTAAATTCAAACGAAAATTCATTTTAAACACATTAAAATTCATTTAAAAAACGGATCATTTACATTTCATTTAAAACAATAATATAAGTGTATCTGCAAAAATTTCAAAAATTGAGTTTTTTATGAAATTTTATTCCCTATATCATAACGCATATGTCTGCAAAATTTTGAACATATAATATTGTAAATGACAAAGGTTTTGTACATAGAGGACCGTTACGCACAGAAAAGGAGAAAAATAAATCATAAAAAATCACGATAAAAGTTTAATTTTAACATTAAGTACTTGTTTTTGATTAAACCAGTAAAGAAACTACTACTGTAATTATTTAATGTATATAATATTCATGTGTAAAGAAATTTTTATTTATTCATACTAATTAGCACTGCATATAGGTTATTTGGTTTCAGATTTTTACAATTCCGAAAAACCTAAGTGTCATAACATAAGCTGTGATTAGAAAAACAAAATTTTCTCAACCGATATACATACGTTACTGGTTTCATTTTAATCAAAATGTGTAATTTTCGTTTCAATATCGTTAATAGCTCCAATTTTATAACGTTTTTTCCCTCTCCTGTAAACTTTTAAAAACTGCAGATAGGTTATTTCGTCTTTTAGGTGACGATATATTTTTATTTCAAATTTTTAATATTTTTAATTAGGCTTAAGTTCATGAAATTTAATTTTTATTAAATTATTTTTGTGAAGAAAGGAATTTTACAACATGAAAATTAATCAAAATTGTTATTGATAACACTGTGCTACACTCGAAAAGCACTTCTGAAATGACCTAGTGTGCGTTAAAGGTGTTGGTGAGCATGTTACGAATCCGGGCTTAAAAGTTTCAATATACCTCCAAATTCTCGAGTTATGGACCAAAGAAATTTTTTTGAGGCTGCTACTTTTAAACATTTATAACTTTTTTATTTATTAACCGATTTTTTAAATTCAAACGGTTTTGGAAAGCAAAAGAATTGTTATTTTTAAATATATATACTTCTCAGACAATATTAGCACAAATATGAATAGATTTTTTCAATTATATGGAAAATTTTTAGTTTTTTTTAAACTTTTAAAATTTCTACGAGACTTTTTTCCGAATTTAGTTTAAAGGCAACAAATATATTAAAGACAGTATTTTTCTGAGTAAAATGAGACGTCATTTGTTAAAATCGGTTGAGAAATGAGGAAGTTATAGTACTTTTTATGAGGAGCTATTATAACAAAAAAACAATTAAAATTCCTAAAAAAATACTATTTTTTTTCTTTTGTAAATACAATACAAATCGCTCATTTTAAACAAGTAAATTTGAATTAATAGGTACAAAAAAACTAAAAAAATTTTTCTCTTGATGTGAGTGAGTGTGAGTCAATATCCCCTCACGGACCCATCACTAAAATAAACATTATTGAAAGTACTTTTTAAAAATACCGTTAGTTTTTTTGATAATTGCAAAACTTCTGTTTTTTAGTTAGTGTTTTTAAAGTCGAATTAGAAAAAACTGGTTTTTTAAATTAAAGTATTTTTTTTCAATAATATTGTGCTTAAGTGAAGTTTGGCCACCTTTAGAATGTGTAATAAGCGTAATCTTTTTTGTTACATTTGTGGCTTATTTGTTGACAAAAAACATCGTATCGAATTGGTAAAAAATAAAGCTGTGGTAGAAGCTTATAATCTATATTTTAATCGGTCGTACGTAAGGAGTGCTTGGTATGAACCCCAATATGTTTGCTCAAAATGCTCATCGACACTCAAAAAATGGATGTCTAAAAAATGTGAACAGGGTTCAATATTCTCAGTCCCAATGATTTGGCACCGTCAGCATTTTCATAAACCAGAAGAGTGTTACTTTTGCCAAACAAATGTTGTTGGTCATCGCTATAAAACCCGTGATCGCATTCCATATCCTAATGTATCAACTGTATGTAAGCCAGTTCTAAGAGAAATTGATGTTGCAGAAACAAAAAGTATAGAAGTGGAAAGTGTTACTTCGCCCATTAATGAAATTTGTGATGGTGATGGAAATGACACACCATATGTGCCTTTGAAAGCAGTCTCTTCCGAACGTCATTTAATTACAAATGAAGATTTTCGTGATCTTGTGCGAGACTTAGGTTTATCTTGGAGACAAGCTGAAACTTTGGCTTCACGATTTAAACAATGGAATGCCTGCGAAAGTAATTTTCAAGGTACTTTTGGAAGAAAAAATATACAACTAGCGTCATTCGAACAAATTTTCAAACATGATGATAAATATAATAATCTTGTTTATTGCACCGATGTTGATGAGTTATTTGTTTGCCTCAGTCACGAGCATCGTTCAGAAGATTGGCGGCTATTCTTGGATGGTTCATGTAAAAGTATGTTTCTTATAAGTAACAATATTTTATTTTAATAGCCAATTTTAAAATCACGAATTTCTAGGTTTGAAAGCAGTTCTTTTACATAATGAAAACGAGTTACCATCAGTTCCCATAGCATATGCGACTGATATGAAAGAAACATATGCCACATTAGACAAAATTCTTAACGTAATTAATTACAGCAAACATCAGTGGCAAATCATCTCTGATTTAAAAGTATTAACAATTCTTTTTGGAATGCAGGGAGGTTTCACTAAGTATCCCTGTTATCTTTGTGAATGGAATAGTCGTGCAAAGGACCATTATAAATGTAAAGACTGGCCACCAAGAAAGTCATTTAAACTAAGCGAAAAAAATGTTATTAATATTCCACTAGTCCGGCCCGAGAAGATTATTTTGCCGCCATTTCATTTAAAGCTGGGATATATGAAACAATTTGTGAAACGACTAGACCAAGAGAGTGAGGCTTTTTTGTACTTAAAGTCTCTATTTCCGAGACTAAGTGAAGCCAAAATAAAAGAAGGTGTATTTTATTTTCAATCATTTAAGAGACATTGACAATTTTTTTTATATTTTTATTTCTAGGCATTTTTGTTGGACCACAAATCCGAAAAATGTTTCTTGATGAAAATTTTACGAAATTGTTAAATGCAGTTGAAGAGAGAGCATGGATTAGTTTCATGTCATTGTCGGAAAATTTTTTAGGTAATAAGAGAAGCGCTGCCTACGTTCATGTTGTTAGTGAGTTTCTGGATGCTTACGAAGAAATGGGGTGCAGAATGTCTTTAAAAATACATTTTCTGCATTCCCATTTAGATTTTTTTCCAAACAATCTAGGCCAATTAAGTGACGAACAAGGCGAACGTTTCCATCAAGAGTTATTAACAATTGAAAAGAGATTTGAAGGAAAAAGTCAAATCAGGATGTTAGCTAATTACTGCTGGTCACTAAAGCGAGAAACTGATGATTTGTATTTTAAACGTAAAAGATTAAGTAAACATTTTTAAAAAAAAATCATGTATAAATTGGTGATACAAATATATAATTCGTTATGTTTTATTAGTTTAAAGTTATTTTATTAAATCATGCTAATCTAATCGAAACAGGTTTCCACTCTTTTGTTCGCAAAGGTACTATAACTTCCTCATTTCTCAACCGATTTTAACAAATGACGTCTCATTTTACTCAGAAAAATACTGTCTTTAATATATTTGTTGCCTTTAAACTAAATTCGGAAAAAAGTCTCGTAGAAATTTTAAAAGTTTAAAAAAAACTAAACATTTTCCATATAATTGAAAAAATCTATTCATATTTGTGCTAATATTGTCTGAGAAGTATATATATTTAAAAATAACAATTCTTTTGCTTTCCAAAACCGTTTGAATTTAAAAAATCGGTTAATAAATAAAAAAGTTATAAATGTTTAAAAGTAGCAGCCTCAAAAAAATTTCTTTGGTCCATAACTCGGGAATTTGGAGGTATATTGAAACTTTTAAAACCGGTTTTGTAATACACTCATCTAGACCTTTAACATACACTAGGTCACTTTGAAAGTGCTTGCAAAAAAGGAAATTTTGTAGCACCGTGTAATCTTTCATTCTTGACGTGATTAATTGATTTTACATGTTTTTTCCTTTACTTCTGGAAAAAACATGTAAAATCAATTAAAATGGATAATCATTCAGGAAAGCAAATTTCGATAACCTGCCGGCCAGGGTTCGAGCCAGAGCCACGTCAAGAATGAAAGATTATCAATAACAATTTTGATTAATTTTCATGTTGTAAAATTCCTTTCTTCACAAAAATAATTTAATAAAAATTAAATTTCATGAACTTAAGCCTAATTAAAAATATTAAAAATTTGGATTAAAAACCATAAATAGTTCAACAAAATAACCACAATACTAATTATTGTTAAAGCTAAGGCACGAGCTCTATGTGTACATTTGTCCTTCAAGTTGTGCTGAAAAAGGTCAACAGAAAAGAGAAAGACAAAGTGAAAAAACAAAAAATGTACTTGGACTTCAAGAAAAATTCTTGACGAAAGTACGAAAAAACAGAAGTAAAGGAAAAAACATGTAAAATCAATTAAAATTGATAATCATTCAGGAAAGCAAATTTCGATCTACCAAATGTTAAAATACAATTTGGTTTAAGGATTGATGTTTGACTAGTGACGTCAGCAGTCGTCGATGGCTGCGAGTGTAAGACGGCAAATCCATCTGAGGAGATCGAGTGGTTGCGATCGAAACATGTCATGGTAACCTGCCGGCCAGGGTTCGAGCCCGAGCCACGTCAAGAATGAAAGATTATCAATAACAATTTTGATTAATTTTCATTTTTAAAATTTCGTTTTTGTTTCACTTTGCGTCGCTAGTGCTTCGATTTGCGTCGTTAATATAAGCAGAAAAAGGGGATTTCCCGTTGAAGTCTAATGTAAATATGTATGTGAAGGTTGTCTGATGATTACAACTGGTTTCAAATTACATTTGCTGAAGTAAAGTTAAATTTAAATATTTTGCAGCAACGAGTCAAAAAAAGCAAATAAGCTTAGAACAAAAACAGGGCTTTTTGACGCGTTCTAAATCAGGGGTAAAGGCTGTTGGTATTGAAAGAAATCTTGAACTAGCCCCTTTTACAATAAATTCCATTTTCCGTTCCAGTGACGCTGATAAAATTAAGAAATTTGTTGAAACAAGAACATCGTTCCAACATAAACAGGTTACACAAATGAGAAAAAACTGGAGCCACTTCTTACTATTTGGATTGAAGACCAAAATCAGCTATAAATGCCCTTAAAACAAAAGATTACTCAAAAGAAAGCTTTAACTTTATTTGAGATCTAAAATAAAACTATCCGTTATAAAGTCTATCAAATCAAAATTTATTTTTTCAGCTTAAATTATGAATCTCGGCACCAATTAAACGAAAATCAATACAAATGTATGGAAAATCCTGCTTCGTTTTGCGTCGTTCGGTTTGCTTTTTCCCTGTTTGCGAGTTTTCCCTGTACCAATTAGCGACGCATACCTGGGTATTGGTGTACATGAGCTGGCTTTAGCAACTAGGCAAATACATGTAAATCATATGTGTCAAACTGTTTTAAACTTGGAGAAGAACGGTATTGAGTGAACTACACAAACACAACAAAACCTTTTATGAAATTAAAACAATATGTTATGACAAAATTAAATATAAATCTCTTGAAGAAGCCCTATGTTCCCAAGTGGAATAAATAAAAGAAATTAAAAAAAAATATTAAACTAAAGAAAACTTTCCGTTATGTTTTAAAAATCTCTAATTTTCTTAAGCAAAGCAAGAAACTGATAGCACATTCCGTACGGAATCAGTACCCATGCTCTGTAACTTTAGTGAGAACTTCATCGGAAAGATGTGAAACAAAATATTCCATTGTTTCTCGAAAAGTGAGAAAAAAGTGTGTCTGTAACTCATGTCAAAAACTATCAAAAGAGATTACGTCGTATTGTTATAAATGTCATAACATTGCACTCGAAGCAGATGTGACATTGCAAGCGTTGAGAACGCCAGTGACACATATCGCTGACGGCGACTAAAATTTACTAAAATTGAACAAATTTCAACGACGGCGGCGAAAATACAACCGTGGGCAACACCAAATAATGTAAAGTGCGACTTTCATGTTGGTTGTTTGCAAACGAGCTTTGAAAATTTTTTTATTATTTTATAAGAATGTTAAAAGCAAAATAATTTAACAATGAATAATGTGCCAAGAACAAAATATTATTATTATTATTCATCGCATTTTGCATTTTTAATCGTTTTTTAGTGTTAAATTTTGTTCTTGCCCAATTTTTATTCGTGAGTTTATTTGACAGTTCAAAGCGGGAACTTTTTCACAGAAATTTTATAGACACACTCTCTCTGTGAATTGGCGAGTAATTTCCTAACGTGACAGCTAGTACTTGCCAAAAAAAAGTTACAGACACAGTTTAGTAAGAAAAACAGCATGTTAGTTTCATTTCAAACATTTCAATCGAAAAGTTTCTCGACGCGGGAGTTACAGAACATGGGCACAGATGTTTTTTGATTTCGTTTTTTTGCTTTTCGTTATTTTTTGACAGCAGCTTAAGTTAGCTTATACATATTACAGATTAGCAACACTAAAATATTTCGTTCCATTTTGTGATTTGTCAATCGAACAAATTTGACATTATGTTTCTTTAAAAAACTCTAAGCAGGCTTATTAAGGTCTTGTACAACATTTAAATAAAAAGATTATTTCATAATTTTTTTATTTTGCAATTAACAACTTTCCAATGAATAAGAATCTTGCCAAAATGTAATTTTTTAGAAGAAGCCAAAGTTTACAAATTAGATATAAGCATCGTGGTTATCAATTCACAACATCCGACAAAATGTGGGCGGGATTGGAAAGTTGGCGTGGCTCAAAGTTGAATTATTTATATATTATTATATATAAACAACCTTGAAATTTTTTATGACTTTATGACAATGTCCCCTTTTGTAAATTTCAAAGAAAGTATTCCTTGACCTTTTTATGCTTCTGGCCACAGTCAGCGAAGCATCCAACCATAACATCGTTGTGGTCATGTTTTATTTAATTTTTGAAATTTTTAAACAAAAATGTTTTATTTGAACTGACAGCTGATAAAAATGTACTACTGTGAATAAACTAAATCCGTAAAATTCACAATAGTGCTTCTTTTATCGAAAGTTTGTCATAATACTAAATGAAAATTCCTTTGATCAGCTATTGTTAGTACCGTCGAAAATCGAATTTAAGTTCATAATAAGCACCTAATACCATGTTCGCACGACAGCGTTTTTTCGTAATTCACTCTCTCATTCGTAATCCACAGCCTAATTATGATCTAAATTACATAATTCGTCATATAAAATTTTGAGAGCGGATTATCTCAATTGTACGTAATTAAATTTGTATTTCCCTGTGGATTACTTTAAAATCAATGTGATATCTAATTTTAATCGGTTTTTTTCCATCACCAGCTGTCAAAGCACTAAAAAACAAACAAAATATAACAGAAACAAAGAAAAGTAAACAAAAGTAAAGGAATTATTTTTATATTATAAAAATACTTTCGAGTCCATTTGCTAAAGGCCAGTTTACACGGTAATACAATGTATTACGACATGTCGAAAGATTATGTAGAATGAGAAAAATCTTATCATGGAAAATCAAAATGTATTGAGGAAGAGAGAAAACGGATACAAAATCTGACAAACGGTCGGTAAATGGTTTTTTTTCTAAACCATTTTAGAAACCTATGTATTCTCATCACACCAGAGGTGTATTTTAACAGAGTATATTGAAGCTGATAGCATTTTTAAACGATTACAAAAACAACTAAATTTTCATGATGTTTTTGTAAATATTTAAAACTGCTGATTTTTTGTTATTATTTTGGATTTTACTTATACCATCCGTGTAAACATGAACTATACTTACAAAAGATTTTTATTTTTTTCTTCTAAACACGGAAAGAATTTCATAATATTTTGATTCTACAAAGTCGTAATACATTGTATTACCGTGTAAACTGGCCTTAACAGCTTTTCTATTTGATGGGAAAATAAATATTTTACTTTTATACATTCTTTATACAAGAAACTGCAAACAAACAATTTAATTTAGCAATAAACAAAATTAAAAAAAGAAGAAGAAGAACTGTCAAAACCGATTAGGAAAATGGTAATTCAAATAAGTAATAAAAACAGAGAGCGAAGTAATCCAAAGCACTGTGCAAACATGGCATCAGGGATGATAAATGAGAAAGCCAATATCGTACCAACGAGCTTTTGAAATTGTACTTTTTCGGTCCCAATAGTACTAAATCTTTTTTTTATTTTTAAAAACAAATATTAAATACAACAAAAGGTACTTAAAATTTATTTGTTCATTAATTACACTGGTTTACAGCCAAAAAATACCAAGAACGCCACATGCCTAGGTAAGTTAATTGGGACCTCCTGAACACGAAACCCGCTGTAATTTTTTTTTTCCTAAGTACCGTTTTTTAGATAACGGTACTTTTGTGTTTTTCGGTGTATGGTCCCACTCAAACCCTTGTGGAGCCCAACCAAAAAGTCCGATCGAAATAAATTTCATATCGTTGGAAAGCTAATTGAATGGTTTTTCAAAATAGTAAGATTTTCCAAAATATTCCAGAAAAGAGGCAAACAAATTGTATTTGATCTAGCCAGACCTGTATCATGCGGTTTTTGGAGTCGAGAAATCCATTAATTTTTTTTTTTATTGCCGCCAGAGAACGTTTTCATACACTATTTAGAATTTATCGTCTTTTTTTGTGGAAAATTGACGAATATTTCCCAAAATGCAATCTCGAATTTTAAACGAAAGCGTTTTAAGCGTTCTAAAAATATGTTCATACGAATTGCATTTTCAAATTTATTGTGTTTACAATTTTCAATTTGTACTGCAGAAACAGAAAAGGAGTAGAAAGTCCGAATATAATAAAATTTAACTTAGCGCTTGTAAAATCTTCTTAAAAATAATTCGGAGTAAAATAATGGAGTGGGCTCCCACTATTCCAAAATTCTGTTGATTTCTTCTTGACGTGACAACCAACTTGTTCAAGAATATTTGAAAATATAATTGAGAGGAATTCGTCTCTTCTACTATGTATAACTTTTGCAGAAGTCGTTTCCTATATCTTTTACAAACTTGTCAATATCATTTGAAAACGCACGCTTATATGCTGTCACTGATACTTAACTTAGAATGTGGCATAAGCTATCGTTCAATCAACAAGTGCAAAAATCTATTCACAGTAGCGGAGTTAAGTGTTTGGTGCAAATGGTCTTGTAAAAGAACAAATGCGAAATATCATAGCTGTTTTGTTAAATCCAACAATAAATTCATTTGACAGTAAATACGAATTGCCATTGTATATCAATTATAAATATGTAGGTTTGAAAAATTTGGAAATAGTACCAAATGAGTCACGGGAGTACCAGCGTACTTTTTAGTTTTGAATTGTACCAAAAAAAGTACAATTGTACCAACTTTATCAACCCTGCATGGCATTAAGCACTAAAAAATTATTTTCTTAGACACAAACCTTCGAGGTATGTCTATCTCTTTTTACTAAAACTTTTCATTAGTACAGTTGTGATGCGAAAATTCTTCCACCATCCTTCCCATTTATTTTTTCTCCCAATTTTTACTTTAAAAGGTGGTAAGTTGTTATTTTCTTTTTGCCTTCTTATTTACAGAGCGGACTTAATAATTTTAGTATACATACATACAAACATAAATTAAAATTTCAGTTATTGCAAAAAAAAACCTACCATTTTTTTTATATTTATTAAATGTTTATGGGATTGTAAATAAACTTTTGCTAAAACTCTTAAATTAATGAAATTTTAGCAATTTTGTGTAGTAGGTACAGCGATTTAATTTTTTGTTGTACTAACACCACATAAACAGCCGCACTGATTAAAATGTGAAGAGAAACTAAAATGTATATACGAATTAAAACAAAACAGAGAAACAAAATACAATGGATTATAGCAATATCGTGTTTATAAACATTGCTTATTATCTTTGCAACATGTATATATTTAACAGTGTAGAAAAAAACAACAATTATAACATGCTATTTTTGACTTTAACAGTGATATTATTTGTGCGTTTTGCAGAATGTAAGGTTGTATGTATGTATTTACATTTTTAATCATGGGCGGAAATTAGATACCTGTTAAGTAATTTAAGTCATTAAATTCTAAAAAACATGTTATTGTAAATTGTTATTACTGTGCATCTTCGAGCCTACCTGATTTACAAAACAAAAACACGGTAACGCGTCAGGAAGAAGCAAACGAGTTGACATATGAAAACCGAAATGAATTCCTCGCCTTGCTTTTGTTGCTACACATGTAGCATTTACGTTAGGGAGCAAATCGGGATTGATTTTAGAAAATCCCGGGATTTCTGGATTTTTTTTAAATAAACAACACTTTTTATTTATTTATGAATTTTCAAAAAGTAAAAACGAAAACTATGAATTATAAAAATAAAAAATACAACTAAAATATTTTTTTTTTGTACAGATATTTTTTTTCATATATTCAATAAAAACGAACATTTTTTTACACAAAAGTTGATATATTAAAAATCCGGGGATTAATAAAAATAAATCCCGGGATTCGAGATTTGTCAATCCCGAAAAATCCCGGGATTTCCCGTTTGGCATCCCTAATTTACATTAAACGATTTTTGTCGCAGCGACTCTTGTCGGTTCTTCTTTCAAATTGCTTTTTCGTTTACATCGCGTAATTTTTATCGCAGCAGCTGTTTATGTGCTACCGAAAAGAAGAAGTACGGATGCCTTCTTGAAGGCCTCTATACTACTTCTTTTGGATATACAAGGCCTTCTCGCCCCATTCCATACTCAAATCATTTTTACACACATTTTCATTGCGGAGTAGTCCTTCCGCTTTTGCATTCGATTCTTTAGCAGTTACATAAGAATGGCAACGGGATTAAAAGAAATAATTATTTTGCTTGTGTAAAAAAATAATACAAAAAACTTTACTCCTTCTCTACTCCCTTCTCATAGGAGTGAATGTGGAATGTGTATCTTATCTTTTATACGAAAGAGCCGAGGAATTATATGAGGCATTCTTTAGCAGTTAGATAAGAAGAGTTATTGAATAAAAAAAAATGTTGAGCAGTCCTTTAAAACGGCCTGAAGTAAGAAGGTATTCTGAGTTTTATTTCTATTTTTTCTTCCTTATTTTAATCATAAATTATATTATTTTGTATATTATACATATATTTTTTAGAATGCAGAATTTTCTTTTTATCATCCTAATAATTTTTTTGTGATATCTTCATTTTTTCTTATAATAAGTATCTTCCGCAATTTGAAATCGATTATTGCCGCAAAAATATTTTTCATCCAGGCAATACGTTTGGCAATACATACGGTATATTTCTGTGTTTGCTGAGATTGCATATGAAGTTGCACAAAATCGTATAATATATGGAAATTTTTTTTCTTAAATCGAACAAATTTCATTTAATTAATGCTGACTGCATTTATAAACTTTAAAAAAGAGTTGGTTTTATTTTTATTCTGCAAAATCAGAAAATATTGTTTTAAATTTTTTTCACTCCTTTGTTGAGTGTTTCTTTACATTTGTATTTCAGTTATTTATGTATGCATTGGATAATTTAAAAACTTTATCAATTTAAAAATCATAGTACTTAATATCTTAAATAAATAGTATAACA
Organism: Pollenia angustigena; assembly: GCA_930367215.1. Taxonomy (NCBI): domain Eukaryota; kingdom Metazoa; phylum Arthropoda; class Insecta; order Diptera; family Polleniidae; genus Pollenia; species Pollenia angustigena. The sequence continues at coordinate 157,081,957 of OV884059.1, forward strand.
AATTGGTCGGTTTTAAAGGATTTTGGTAGGTTTTGCAAACAATTTTTGTCAGACAGAAAATTTGCAAGTGGCAACCTCACTTCTGAGATGGTCTCTATTTTTTCGCATAGTTTTGGTGAAACCAAAATAGTTCTCGGTAACAAAATATGTTTATTTGCGCGGCGAAGAGTTCAGTAGCTCGTTTCTCGTTTCTCGCATCGTAAAAGTACTCAAATGATGTTTGAAACAAAAAATTCTATCGTTTCTCGATTTGTGAGAAAAACTGATTCTGTATTTGAATGCGATAACAGACAACACGAATTCTGTTTTTACTGGATTATTTTCAGTAATTGAGTATCAAATGTGACAGATAATTCTCGCAAAGAAAAGATACAGAAACGCTTGTGTGAGAAAAACAATTTTTTTTTTTTTCATTTTACATTTTGTTGCGATTCACTCGTTTCATGCGAAAAATTTTACGATGCAAAAAATGAAGAAACGAGTTACAGATTCTTGAAAATTTGTTTCTTTAAATGCGACGATACTAGTTTAGGATACAAAGAAAATCAGATCCTGAAAGAAAATCAGATCCTGTAAGGTATGGATATATTTTTTTAATTTGCCTATTACTAGTACCTTAAGGGTTAAACAGAGTTGTGTTTACTAAAATAATTTTGCAGCCACAAGGTATGTAACGATTTTTATTTTTAAAAGATCTTTAGTTTTTATATTTCTTTTAACATACATTTTATAACATATTTGTATGTATGTAAATGTATACGTCGAATGACTGTTATATATAGTACATACATACCTACATTAAATAAAAATTGTAGAACATATTTTTCTGTAGGTACATACATACGTATACACAATAGATGTATACGAGACTGACGTAAATAAAAAGAGCTGCCTCTTTCAATTTCATTTATTGCACAAATTCATGAGTTTATTGGCGAGAATGTTGAGAAGGTAAGTCTACTTTCACACGTTTCATCTTTTGATGCTCAACTCTTATGTTTTTAGGTGAGAGAAGAAAGAAGAAAGGGGGTTAGTACAGAGATGCCTGTACTCGGTCAGTACGCTTTGTGTTTTTATTCGTTGGTATATGCCAGCAATGGCTGCATGTAATTTTTTTCTTTTCTTTTTCTCTTTGATTCGCTTTTAATGAAATTGTTGTTGTTTTGAACCGAAAAAAGTTGAAACCGATTGCTGCGTGTGATTATGTTGGCATCTTTAAAAGGGAATTGAAAAGAAGTTGAGCATCAAAAGATGAAACGTGTAAATTTAGACTAAGGAAACGGTACTCAGTTTCATGTACGGAGCAATTCTGTTTTGTTTTGTAATGCTCACACTTTTTAACTGGAAGTTGTCTGTAGGTGTATTTGTATTTATATATGAAATACAAAACGGAGAAGAGTAAAGACAAGATAAAAATACAAAAATTGTCAGACAAGCAGAATTTTAAAATATTGCAGTAACAAAGATTGCAAGTCTGAACGATGACTTAAAAAACTTTCAACTACATAAGTACATACCGTCATATTAAATGCAAACGGACGTAACTACACAAAATTTCGAAATGGAGTTTTTTATCGATTATGTTTCGTTTTATCAAAATACATATTCGAGCAAAATTTTAGATTCCTACGATCAAAAATGGCGATTTTATTAATTCAAATTCAAACGCCAATTACACCTTGTTATACCCTTCACCTCAGGTGGAAAAGGGTATATATAAGTTTGTCATAACGTTTGTAATTTCCACAATATTGATTTTAGACCCCATAAAGTATATATATTCTGGGACCTTATGAGGAGAGAACATGATTTAACGATGTCCGTCTGTCCGTCTGACCGTCTGTCCGTCTGTCCGTCTTACGTTTGATATGTGTTTTCCGGATAATCCAGACATGATAGCGGCTAGGTTGTTTTACATTTATGTTACATACAGTCCACCATTTCTTGCTATTGAAATTCAGCCAGATCGGTCCAAAAATGACGTAGATATGAGCAAAAAACCACGACTACCTCTAAATTTTTCCAAAAATCCCTTGTTGTTGTTGTATTTTTTTAATTTCTGTATATCTTGAGAACGGCAAGAGCCAAAGTTTCCAAATTAGGTACACACATTTAGGTTGCCAATACACACCATCCTACAAAATGTGGGCGGGATTGGAGAAGTGGGCGTGGTACCTCCCGTACAAAAAAAATTAAAAATTTTATAAAAACCTAAATTTAAGGGCTGCCATATGTTCTATGGATATGACTTATATATAAAATATTTTTAGTAGAACATATTTTCTAAAAAACTCGGGAAAATCGGTTCAGATACAAAAAAGTTATGACCAAAATTAAATTTTTTTTTTAAATACCCAACTTTCGGGAACCATAGATCTCCCCGAGTCCAAGTTTTATAACCCAACTAACTGGCAAATTTTTTCTTAAACACGTCGGTATATAAATCTGTCAAATCGGTTAAAAAATGGCTGAGTTATAATCAAAATACTGAAATCCCAAAAATTACTCTTTTTATACCCTTCACCTCAGGTGGAAAAGGGTATACAGTATTTATCGGATATAAGAACATCTCATATAAGAACAAAACGCTTATAAGAAAAATTTTCAAAAACACCATGTCTTTTTTGCGATTTTTCTAACAAAAAAGGTTTCATATAAGAAAAACGCTTATAAGAAAAAAACTGATAAAAGAACATTTTTCTTAAACACCAAAATCACAAAATGTATAGAAAAAGAATTTATATAAGAAACTTCCAACGGCAACACAGAATTTATGTAGTTTGCATGGACAACTCTGTTTTCTGACAGTTTTGCAACAAGAACAAAGTTTTTTTTTACTTTTAGTTTTAGATGAGCGACTGGTACTCATTAAGCTTTGTGTTTTTTTACAATAAAAACAAAAGTTAAAATTTTAAAAGAAATACAAAACGGGATAAAAAGAAGCGAAATTGCAAAAAAATATGGAGGGTTCAAAGCTGAACCGAACCAAGTCATAAAATAAAATTAATATACATATGTATTTCAAAACTGTTGTGAAATTCTTCGCAAAGTTTAACTCTATCGAGTTCTGTAACGGACTAAATCAAAGAGTTTTTCGTTCCAAAGGTAACGGTAATAAACCCATGTCAATGGCTCCAGAAATTCACTTACTCAAACTCAAAATATTAACGAATTTTTATTTTTGACTTGGTTCGCTTCAGCTCTGAGCCCTCCATATAATATTGGACTTTCAACGTTATCTAAAATAGTGAAAAACTCAAAAGACATAGACAATAATTATTTAAAAGTAAGAAACGTTAACATGGGGTCTTCACCTGACAAATTTTTGTCATACCTACCAAACGTCAAAGTCCATATAAAAATAACTTTAAAATTTTTGTCAGCGTTTTTTTTTTTTTTATATGAAGTTTGACGTTTATTATAACAAAAAATTGTCAGGTGAAGACCCTATGTAACAAAAAAGAGACAGAAAACCAAAATATGAAAGTCTTATGGCCATAGCTACTTTTATAAGAAATAAGTTTCTTATATAAAATAGTTGTATATAAGAAAGAAACGCTTATAAGAAACTTTTTTCCTGGATTTTTTAAGTTTCTTATATCCGATAAATACTGTATATAAGTTTGTCATAACGTTTGTAATTTCCACAATATTGATTTTAGACCCCATAAAGTATATATATTCTGGGACCTTATGAGGAGAGAACTTGATTTAACCATGTGATGTGTGTTTTTTGCTACTTAAAAACTCGCCAAAAAAGATAAAAGAAAACAAACAAACACACATACATGGCGCAAACTATTTTGGTGAATATATTTCCCAACTTTGTGGTGAACAAAAACATCAGAAGTAATTACAGCAAAACTGTGTTGAATTTTGTGAACAGTCAACGTGCCATATTTCATTTTAATGATATTCGATTAACGTTTCTTCATCTTTCAGTTGTCTAGGGGGTTGTTAGAAACTGAGAGTTCCCGGTTCGATTCTTGGTTTTTTAAAAAGAAAATTTTTTTTTTAATATTTTTATTTTTTTTATGTTCTAAAAAGATTTAAAAAAAATATTTACCAGTTTTCGCTTTTTAAATTTTATTTATAATGAAGTTTGAGGTATTGCAAATATGTATGTATATGTAAAAATTATTTAGTTTTTGTCTAGTTGCTCTGTATTCTGCTCGCACAATGGTGAAGGGTATATAAGATTCGGCACAGCCGAATATAGCACTCTTACTTGTTGTTATTGATTTTGTAAAGTTTTTTGCTTCTCCTGTAAAATATTAAAAAGTTTAGTTACGTCCGTTTGCATTTAATATGACGATACATACATACATACACTAGATTCAGACGGTGATTTTTTCCATGACATGATTTTTGGTGTTTGTTGGCGAACGGTGTAGATAAGTCCTAATTTACATTATACGATTGTTGTCGTTGCGATTATTGTCGTTTCTTCTTTGGAGTCGGTCTGATATTTATATTGTTCGATTTTTGTCGTTACAACTTTTTCTGTGCCACCGAACTTAAATACATTTTTTTGTCAAATGAGAGAACGAATGAGCGAACAAAACGAATCGAAGAGTACACTAGCTTGTGTACCCCTTTTAATTCCTCTCTCCCCTCTTGCCAATTAGGTAAGAATCGCAGCGACAAAAATATTATGTAGGTAAATGGGGACTAAGCAAGCGGGGTAGAGAAAAATCAAATTTTCTGTTCCTGTGTGTTTTTATATTTTCCTTTGCACACATTCATATTTTTGTTATGTTGCTTCATTTGAATTTTTGTTTCAATGTGGCAACACCTCTTTACAATACTATACACGCAGCGCATTTAAATTTTTTATTTTTTACAAATAAGCAAGTAAAGAAGAATCACCGATAACGGAAAAAATCAACACAAAAATCAGGGGGGAAAATCATCGTTTGAATCTGATGTGTTTTTGGAACAAATTTTTAAAGGCATTAAAAAAGACATGATTTTTAAATCAATTCAAACAAAAAATTTGTAGAATCAAACATTTTTTTGTCTAAAATCGGTCCTAAAAACAAATTCACATCGGTATTCAAACAATTTATTTGCATTTTTTTAGACAAATAGTTTGACTGAATCAAACAAAAGTTTACTGAAATTCATATAAATATCAAACAAATAATTTTGATGAATTAAACAAAAAAGTTTTTGCACAAGCAATGACGCACACACAAGCAAGCATTGTTGGAGAAGATGAAGCACAGCAGAGCGGCCGGCTGGCTTTGAGACACATTTTTTTGTTGGAATAATTTTTGAACGAAGTCATATTTATACACACAATGTTTTTCTTCATCACTCACTGTTGCTGCATCCTTTCCTTTGCTAATGAAGAAGAAATGTAACTAAAAACGCCGGCAGACCGACTCGATAGGTTTTTCGTCATCATTCTATTTTTGTATTTGATATACATACATACTTATGTAGGTATTTAAGAAATCAGTTTGAAAAAATTTAATACGGGATTTGGTTTTTTTTACCAACTTTGAAACCAACCAAAAATTTATTTTGTTTCTTATAATGTTGTTGTTATTTCTGTTGTTTAAAAAGAGTGAAACGTTTTTTTACCTGCTATTGTTTTTGTTGTTTTTTTACTATCGAGTGATTTTTTAAGAGCTATAGGAAAGTTTAAAAAAAAAACACATTAAATTCAGAAAAATGCATGAAATCTTTATTTGAATCGATAGTTCGGTCCATATAACTTAATGTTTGCAGCAGTGTTCGAAATTAAACACTAAATATCGTTTCTTAATGTTCGGTTCGGTAGATTTGTGGAAAACACAAACGCTAATAGTGTTTGTGTAGAAAATCATTAAAAAAATAACGTTTCCCTGTTAGTCATCTTTCGAACACAAAATATTACTGTTTTTATCAAACTCAACAAAAGATGTGAACATTTAATTCCGTTCGGTTTTTTTTTGAAAATCCACAAACTTCAATGTGTTCGGTTCGGCTCGTTAATGTTCGTCTCTTTTGGCTGGTAAAAAAAAAACCAAACATTTTTTACAAAAACAAAACACACACACGAAAAAAACATTATAGAACATTAAGGCGCCCGTACACGACATGTATTTGTCATCTGACATGTCAAATTTTCAAGTCACATGTAATTATTCATGTCTGTCAAAATTGCTGTTTTACATAAGGTTTATAATATTCGGTCACAAACGTACATGTAATTTGCTTCTGACATTGTCTCTGTTTTTTTTCGCATTGTTATTGCAGAAACCAAAGTAGTTCTCGGTTTCAAAATTGCTTGCTGCCGCCACGAAAATATTTATTTGCGCCGTAAAATAATTTAGCCATCTTAACATTTTTTCTTTTATTTTAAAGATACCAATTTAGAATTTTATAATTAAACGGTTTTTATGTTTATATTTACATAAATTCTATTCAATGGTGAGATGAGCATACATATCTTGGTATTGTAAAATATTAACTTCAGCCGGCTAATGATTCCGTCAATAGTTGACGCCGCTGCCAGTTTCTTCCCGGCATAGATTTCTGATGTCAGATGGTTTGTCAGAAGAAAATAGAGCACGCTCTAATTGAAATTTTGTCAGATGACTTTGCGTCTGACTTTTACAGAAGCAAAGTTAAAAAGGTAACACACGACATGTATGTGTTTTGCAGTGGGAAATTTGACATGTCAGATGACAAAAACATGTCGTCTATATGCTCCTTTAAAATATAATGTTTGTATTAAGTGTTGTGTATGTCTACACAATCACTAAAAAAATAGATGTCGTTCCTGGGTGTGTGAGCCGAACGTTAAATAATGTACTGTTTATTTTCAAACACTGGTTTGAAGATTATTTCATGCAAATGTTGACCGTGATTGCGCCTCAAATGGTCCATCCGATTAGTCCAATTTTGGCATACTCTTTCCAACATTTCGGCCGGTATCTCATGAATAAATGCTTCAATGTTGTCTTCCAATGCGTCAATTGAAGCGGACATGTGTTTATAGACATGATCTTTAACTTAGCCCACAACAAATAGTCTAAAGGCGTTAAATCGCATGATCTATGCGGTCAATTGACCGGTCCCGAACTTGAAATAAAATGTTCACCGAACTCGCGTGCTGTATGGCATGTGGCACCGTCTTGTTGAAACCACAAGTCATGCAAGTCAAGCTCTTGCATTTTGGGCAACAAAAAGTTGGATATCATCTCACGGTAGCGCTCAACATTCACAGTTACGTTACGATTCGCATCATCTTTGAAGAAGTACGGTCCAATGACGCCACCAGCCCATAAACCGCACCAAACTGTGACTTTTTCTGGATGCATTGGTAGCTCTTGCAATGCTTTTGGCTAATCTTCACTCCAAAATCGACAATTCTGCTTATTAACGTACCCATTGAGCCAAAAATGAGCTTCGTCGCTGAACACATGAAGCGCGCGATGAACTTTCTTAACAGAGCACGCATTTTGATAATAAAATTCAATAATTTGCAAGCGTTGTTCGTTTGTAAGACGATTCATGGTTAAATTATAGACTAAACTGAAGATGTTTGACAGTGAAACAAAACACGAAACGTGCGTGTTTAAAAGCTGTTTAAAACCAGTGTTGCCAAAAATAAAATAGCTAAAAAATCACCCATTACAAACCTCGTCACGCTATTTTATCATTTTTCTTATTGCTGTACTTTTTAAAAGCATCCAAAAATATTTTGCATGTGTTTTTTATTGTAGTTCTTATTTTTCACATAAAGAAGTGTTGATTGATTACGATCAAATATAAAAATGCAAAAAAAAAAACGACAACATTAAGGAGCGTTAAATATTTCATACAAAATTATGAAAACTTGAAACCAATAACGCGAATATTCATCCCTATCGCAAACAACTACTCCCATGGAAATATTCCTATATTTTTTATTTTGTATTGTGAATGATTCCCATAACAAATTTTTTGGGAATGAATTCCCAAACCTTAAAAATTTGGCATCGCCAATGTTTACTCCCGCGAGTATTTTTACTAAATAAATTCCCAACAAGTGTTAATGTGAACGAGAAGGGAAAATGTAAATTTTAATTTGTATTCTAAAGTAGGACTAAATTGAATTTTTTTTTCCTTTTATTGAAGGAGTGTAAATAAAGAAAATAAATAAAACACTATTCATTATTAGTTTTATTAAATTTTTATTAGTATTATATTGTATATTTTTCTTTCACAATACAAGCACTGACAAGTTATTCATAATTGGGACTTTTGTTTATAAAGCACTGACAAATAATTCACAATCGAATTGTTTACTCCCAAAATATTTGCGATACCGATTTGTTGGGGATGGGAATATAGGTTTGCTCCCATATTACATATTCCCATAACATTCGCGATAGGGGTGATTATATTTTTGAATAGTTGTCAACATTTTTGTTGGTTAAATAAAAATCAATCAAAAATATTAATTGAATCAGTAAAAAAATTTGTAGAAATCAAAAAAATTTTCAAACAAGCGTTTGTTTGAAAATAATTCGGCAATAATTTTTGTATATATAAATCGGCAAAGGCGAAACAGTTAAGAACACTTTCCTCCTCTGTATGTCAACCGATTTGAACAAAATATACACCATTTGAAAGGTATTTACTAACAGAAGTGCAAAATTTTTTATACAAATTTTATTAAAATCTGTTCAATAATTTCAGAGTTATAAGCGTTCGATTATTCGAAATTTTTCAGAAACCGGTTTTCGAATATTTCGACTATATAAATCGGCAAAGGCAAAACAGTTAAGAACGCTTTCTTCCTTTGTTTGCCAACCGAACCTCTATGGGAGAAAAAAAGTGTCAGAAAGTTGAAATACGGGAAACTAAATTTCTTTCTGTTACTTTTCTGTGTTTCATGTGATAATTTTTAAATTTTCTATAATATTGAACTTAGAAAGATTATAAGTGCAGGTTACTGAGTGAATGAGAACCTATAAGATAAAAAATTTTGGTACTTTTTTTCATCTGGTACTTTTTTGATTTTTGTTAATATTCGACCTACAAGGATAAAAATAAACATGCACGGTCCTGAATGTGTCATTCCGTTTGTAATTTCTACAATATTTATATTAGACCCAATAAATACATACAAATATTTATTCTGGGTCCTTATAAGAAGCGAAGTTTATTTAAGGATGTCCGTCTGTCTGTCCGTTGATCGGTCCACAAATGGCTAAGATATGAGCAAAAAACCAAGACAGCCTCAAATTTGACCAAAAAATCTCTTGTTGTTTTGTTTGATTTTTATAAAAACAAAAGAAGAGACGACAAACGGATTTGAACTTCGGTTTGCATAAGGACTCGGGAAGATCTATGGTTCCTGAAAATGGGTATTTTTCAAAAAAAAAATAATATTTTGGCCATAACTTTTTCGTATCTGATACAAGCATCTTGGTTATCAATTCACAACATCCGACAAAATGTGGGCGGGATTGGAAAATTGGCGTTGCACTTCCCATACAAAGACATTATAGATTTCTGTATATCTGGAAAACAGCAAAAGCCAAAGTTTCCAAATTAGGTTCAAGCATATTGTTTATCAATTCACATCATCCGACAAAACGTGGGCAGAATTGGACAGGTGGGCGTGGCTCAAAGTTGAATTATTTATATTTTAGGAACGGTATTTGTATAAAGAATAAGTTTGCAATCTTTTATGACTTTATGACAATGTCCCCTTTTGTAAATTTCAAAGGTGGTAAGTCTAGAAAGTATTCTTCAACCTTTTTATGCTTCTGGCCAGTTACACTAAGCGAATCGTCGAACCATAATTTCGCTGTGGTCATGTTTTTTTTTATTTTTTAAATTTGTAAACAAAAATGTTTTATATGAACTGACGGCAAATAAAAACAAGTAATAGCGCTATATTCGGCTATGCCGAATCTTATATACCCTTCACCATGATGAGATAAGAACAAAAAGTTATATACAACATAAATAACGTTCTTTAGATAGGTATCAATAAATATTAATTGAGCCACGCCAACTTTTCATTTCTTCATGCCGAAGAATATCATATACATGCATTAATGTGTATGTGTATGCGTAAAATTTAACACGTGTAATGTACATTACAAATAAAATCCACCACTTGTAGTGAAGGGTATAAAAAACAACAAAAAAAACACTACCAACACTGTATTACCATAGCCACTTTATGACCGTAGAAACCAAAATTGAATTGGTTTGTATGGTATGTTTATGTCGTTTTGGTAATACAGTGTTCGTATGGTAATGTCACGCCTAATTGGACCTTTATAGGAAAAAATTTGAGGAAGTCGTGGTTTTTTACTCATATCTCAGCCATTTGTGGACAGATCTTGCTGAATTTCACTAGCAAACAATTCCGAACCATGTGTCATAAATGTATAATAACCTGGCCCCCATCATATATGGGGTCTTCGGAAAATCCATTTCAACGGACAGACGGACATCGTTAAATGAACTTCGCTCCTCATAAGGACCCAGAATATATATACTTTATAGGGTCTAACATTAATATTATAGAAATTACAAACGGAATGACAAACTTATATATACCGTTTTCACCACCTGTGGTGAAGGGTATAGCTGTGAGCCACTAAATGTGAATAAACTAAATCATTAAAATTCAAAATAGTGCTTTTTTATCGAATGTTTGTCATAATACCAATGAAAATTCGTTTGCTCAGCTATTGCTAGTATCGTCGAAAATCGAATTTAAGTTCATAATAAGCACCTAAGCATACATTTTGTAACTTGCTCAAAGGCTTATAGCCTTTGCACACTTGTCAACATTTAATATCAAATTGCGAAGATGTTGGAATTTTTCCATAAGAAATACATAGGGCTAAAAATCAAAATTCTTCAACATCTTTATTAGCCTTTTCAAACTTGTCAACATTTAACATCAATTTGTGAAAATGTTGGAATTTTCCCATAAGAAATACATAGGGCTTAAAAATCAAAATTTTTCAACATCTTTACAGAATGTTACTATCTCATTCTGTTCCCTTTTACATTTTTCGATTATTTTAGTGTCATCACTAGAAAAGTTGCTTCTGTTCTTATTGTGGCATCACTGACAAAACGGAAGTTGCTTTGAAAGCAGCGTTACCATTTCTCAAGTTTTTTGCAAGCCTTATTTGGCTTAATTTTTCTAAAATTATTAAACGAAATGAATTAGAAATACATTTTGGTGTTATCTTTTGAAATGTTGGCACTTTTATAGAAAAAAGTATTTAAAAAAAAAAAGTTGTTTTTTCAGAAATGGTGACATTTTTTTATTGATGTTAGATGTTTCAAGTGTGAACGCGTATTTCACATTTTCAACATCTTCCATGCGTTCCTCCGAAATGTATGCAAGTGTACAAAGGGTATTAAGCACTAAAAAAAATTATTTTCTTAGACACAAACCTTCGAGGTATGTCTATCTCTTTTTACTAAAACTTTTCATTAGTACAGTTCTGATGCAAAAATTCTTCTACAATCCTTCCCATTTATTTTCTCTCCCAATTTTGACTTTAAAAAGTGGTTAGTTGTTACTTTCTTTTTGCCTTGTTATTTACACAGCAGGCTTGATAATTTTAGTATACATACAAACATAAATTATAATTTCAGTTATTGCAAAAAAAAACTTACCATTTTTTTATATGTATTTATTAATATTTTTGGGGTTTTAAATAATCTTTTACTACAACTCTTAAATTAAATCAATTTTAGTAGTTTTGTGCACAGCGATTTAATTTTTTTGTACACCACACAAACAGCCGCACTGATTAAAATGTGAAGAGAAACTAAAATGTATATACGAATTAAAACAAAACAGAGAAATTAAGAAAAAATTGATTATGGCAATACCGTGCTTATAAACATTGTTTATTTTCCTTGCAACATGTATATGTTAAACAGTCTAGAATAAAAACAACAATTATAACATACTATTTTTGACTTTAACAGTGATTTTATTTGTGCGTTTTGCAGAATGTAAGGTTGTACAGTAGAATCCCGGTAATTCGTAATCGCAAGGGACCGGCCATTTCTTACGAATTATAGGGGTTTTCGATTTAGCGGGGTTACGATTTAACGGGGCTTAAATAAAATAAATACGAATTAACGGGGTTTTTCAATTTATTTACTAAAACGATAAAAAAACCTAAAAAAAAATTGTTAAAAATAAAATATATAAAAATTATTCATGTAACAAACTGATCTTAAGAAAATAAACACACACACAAGCAAAAGCAAAAACCAACGAAAAAAAATAGCGGCAAAAAATCATTCTTTCCATGTTTTTACTACGAATTATAAGTGGTAAATAGCAAACAATTACGATTTATAAGAGGTAAAGAAGATTTTAATTGAAAAAAAAATTACGAATTAGCGAGGGGACCGAAATGTATGGAAATTTTACGAATTAACGAGATTTATTCAAGGGACTGACAGTTTATTACGAATTATCGGGAATTACGATTTATCGGGGTACGAATTATCGGGATTTGACTGTATTAATGTATTTATATTTTTAATCATGGGCGGAAATTCGATACCTGTTAAGTAATTTAAGTCATTAAATTCTAAAAAACAAGTTATTGTAAATTGTTATTACTGTGCACCTCCGAGCCTACCTGATTTACAAAACAAAAACACGGTAACGCGTACGGATGCCTTCTAGAGGGCCTTCAAATGAAAAAAAAAATTCAATTTTTTGTTTTTATAACTTGGTGGCCACACGATCAAGTTGTGCCGTTGAATTCCATTCAATTTGCAATACACTCTCACTTTTTTACTTACACACTCACACTTTTTAAATTGACCACGGGATTGCTTTTAATTTTACCTTTTCATTTGTATTTACTTATAATTTAACAGCTGATTACAAGTTTGTCTTTATAAATTGTTTTCTTGATGACATCTTAAAAGTAAAGTGCTTAGTGCCGTTTCACACACTAAGGAAATGGCATTCTCCTTTCCCTACTCTCCTAAAAGCACAAGAGTTTAAGAGTCAAACTATACGTGTGTGAACCGGCACTAGTATTTGATTTTAATGATAATAACATACGGGAGATCTGCTATAATATGAAGTACAACATATTAACAATGACGATGGTGATGAAACCAATGAATTGGATGATCAGTCGGCAACATTCGACGAAAATGTGGATGATTTTAACACGGCAGATGAAAATTCTTAAGATAGCGATTTTCTTGGTTTCAAACCTGGTCCGGGTTAACCCAAAATTGAGAGAACTAGAAAACCACGACGCTCCAGAAAGGTACAAAATGTGGTGAGTGCTTTATGTAATGATTTTATTCCTCAAAATTTTGATGATGCAGTATCATGTGATAAAAGCAACAACTGGATGGCGGCTATGGAAGCTGAACTTAATGCCACAGAGAAATACAACACTGGAGCCTGGTTGACTTACCAACAGGGCACAGAGCTATATGGTGCAGATGGGTTTTCGCCATTAAACGTGATAAGAATGGTGGGATAGAGCGTTTTAAGGCGCACCTAGTGGCAAAAGGTTGTAGCCAAAAGTTTGGATTAAATTACACAGAAACATTTGCACCTGTGGTACGATACGCTACAATACGTATGTTGTTCGAAATTGCTGTGCAGGAGAAAATGCACCTACAATAAGTCGGTATAAGTACTGCATACTTGAATGGAGTCCTCCACGACGAGATATACATGCAACAACCGAAGGGTTTTGTTAATCGTAACGATTCGTCAAAAGTTCTTAAATTAAACAAGGCTTTATATAGTCTGAAGCAATCTGGAGGAAATTGGAATGAGAAACTTGACAGAGTTTTACAAGGAATTGGGTTTAAGGCGTGTGATAATGAACCATGCTTATAAAGGGCAACATTTGGTAATGATATGATGTTGCTGGAGTTCTAAGGCATTTTCTAGGCCTGACATACACTTCATATTAAAGCTTGCACAACACACTCATCCCACATGTTGATCATATGGTAGTGGTGAAGCATGTATTACGTTATCTGCAGGGTACTACTAATTTAAGATTGGTTTATAAAACTGGTGATGCCTCTGTTAGTTATGCAGATTCCGATTGGGGAAGCAACGCTATATATCGTAAATCGTATACGGGGTAGTATATACTCTTTCTTGGTGAGTGTTTTATCTCATGGGTATCGAAGAAACAACCCACGGTAGCCCTGAGTTCTACAGAAGCAGAATATATAGCTATGTCCAATGCTTGCAAGGAAGCCATGTATCTCAGACGTTCACTCAATGAAAATGGTTTTGATAATAGTGAATCTACACTACTTAACGTGGACAATCAATTGAAACTAAATATTATCATGTCCGTGAGGTGGTTCGTAATGAGGATGTGTCTTTGAAGTATTGCCCAACTGGTGAGATGATAGCAGATGTTTTAACGAAGACTCTTCCTCGAATAAAACACATGTGTTTTATAGATTTGATGAATATGAAATAAATTTATTGTTGATACAATTTTAAAATTATCTTTTGCTTTGTTGCGTTTTCTTTTTCAACTCTGTTTTTAAGTTTTTAAGCATCGTTCAATAAGGAAACATTAGAACACATTCGCAAAGCAAAAAAACTGATGTAAGTTATTTAAATTACACAATTATGTATACATACATTTTTTAGTAAATTATGCAACTCTTTTAAAAATTTAAGTAAATATATTTCAACAAAAAGAAACTGGGAATTATTTCCATTCGAAGGTTACTTTATATTATATTCAACATTTATATTGTATTCAAATCAACAATTTTAACAAATAGAAACTGGGAATTATTGTCCAAAGGAAAGTTAAGATAAAATGTTACAAGAAGATACAAAAGAATTGTCTGGTAGTGTATAAAGTCGTTTCTTAAAATTGAAGGAATAAGACTATTACAAAAAAGATTTATAAAATATATAACTGAAATTTAGCTCATAGAATAAATTCGAAAAATAAAAAATGTTGTAAATATATTTTGTCATCAAAACCACAAATTTTTTTTTATTTTGAAACTTAGTGCCGGTTCACACACGTCAAGTTTGACTCGTCAAGTCTCGAGTTTTTAGGAGAGAGGGGAAAAGAAATGGCATTCTCTTTCCCTTTATTTTATTGTTTTTGACCAGTGTTGCCCCGATTGAAAAAAAATCGAACTCGAATAGCAGCATTAACTTTCGCATTGCAATACAGAATAAGCCTTCAGTTGCGCTTATTAGAATGCTTTTTTAGTGGGTTACATTTATTCTTCAAGATAAGGTTGCTTATCTAATGCTTAAGGGTGAACGTCCAATTTTCATAACTTTTGAAGAAATAAGGTCCGATGAGCTCGCCGGCATGTAATCAGCACCAAACGGTGCATTTTCTAGATATACTAAAGACTGCAGGTTCTGTTGTGGATGGATCCCACTCCATACGTTGCAATATTTTTATTTTACAAACATTAGTGCGAATTTTCAACGATCCACAAACAACGATCGTAAAAACTCAAGACTTTACGAGTCAAACTTGATGTGTGTGAACCGGCACAAAGACGAAACGATTTGAAAAAGAAAGTAGGTATCGTTTTTAGTATCATCTAAAATTGATTTCAAATACATACTTAGGTAGGTAAATGCACCAGTAGTCGGCAATTTAACTTTTTATTCTCAACAGACGCTATCAAGATTGTGAGTGTATAATTTTGTTGTCAACGGTTTATTATTTTTGAGCAATTTGTGTAGTCTTAGGCTCTTTTAACGGTTTTCAGAAGTTTAGCTATAAAAATAGAGTAATTTACATTTTTTTCAACATGTAGCATTTTCCCCAATAGTCGGCACAGTCGTATCTAAGTTTAGCACTTTTTGCCCCAATAGTCGGCATAGGCTTTTTAAGTAAGAAAAGAATAAATTCTTTTTCCTAGTCGTCCCATTTTAATTTTATAATGGTCTGAAATGCCAAAGAAATGAATTCTTATCCAATACCTACCAAAATATTACTTTTATTATATTTATAACCACTGCCGACATCAGAATACATTTTCTCCTATACTCGGCATCATATAAAATACTAAATAAAATGTATGCCGACTATTGGGAAAAGTAAAAAAAACTCATTTTCTTTGCAATCATTATCAAGAGAGGCGAGTAATATATAAAAAGGAGAAATTTGAGCTTAATAACCCAGCGGGAAAATGAGGAATTGATTATATAAATAATTAAAAAAATAACGCATTATTTTCGAAAGAATAATAATGCATTCATTGGAATCGAGAAGGTAATTTCATCAGACACAAAATTTAAGCACTGATTACCACGTATATTCCCACATATGCAGAACAAGGAATGTATTGTTTCTGTTAGTAACAATTATTCGTGTTTTTGCTTTACATTCATATTTCCTTAATAAAAATCCGTTATTTTTTTGCTGCCTTTATGTCGCCTACTTATAATTTTTATTTTAGTCGCAGTTTGTGTTTGAAAGCGTACGGTCAAAGCACAAATTATATGTCTGTGGGTCAAAGTTATTTAAAGTAAACAGGTATTAAAAAATGTATTCCAAACGGCATTGGAGAAAACTTTTATTATAAGACTTTTGAATAATATAATTTATTCCAAAGAATGAATTATTTAATTCATTCGCAGGATACATTAAAATAATTTATTACAATCCTAGGACATGGTCTGTGTTAAGAATAATGAATTTCAAATCTCATGCAAGATATGTATTACTTTCTCGATTACTATTAATTCCATTTTCCCGCTGGGAAGCAGCTATGGGCACCACTACATTGAAAGCTTTGCTTTTGCTCTTTGTTTTTTGTGTATGTATACACATCGTTCGCTCTTTTTGAATTTTCATTTTGAACTTGTCCATAGCTGTTAATAAGAGAAAATATAAGTCCGTATGCCGACTACTGGAAATCGCTCAAAATGTTGTCCCTAATGTCGGCAGCCTTTAAAATAAGCGAAATATAATTTTTTTTTTTTTTTAGACTTAATTTGAACGTCTATCTTCCTACTCAAAGCATTATGGTTAAATAATAACTTAATTTAATGTGATTACTTACTTATTCCAACTGTCCTTGACACTAAAAAATTACTTAAATAACTAGCAATATCGCGCGTGTTGAGAAGTTGTCACTGAATGACAAGCCAAATCGATCGAAATACTCATCTCAGAAAATACAAACTTTACATAAAGAGAATGGAGTATATTTTCTATTAAAAAAAGTGTTACTTATTTATATATTTGCCGTTATTCTTATTTATTTAACTTTTATAAAAAATTGGCCGACTACTGGTGCATGCCGAACTTAGGGGACGTTACCCTATTTATTTTACATTATCAGGGGTGTTCTGGAAATTGAAAACGCTAAAATTTGGAAGTGGTATCGGAAAAAGCTTTTAATGCCATACCTATCTTCCTTATAAATATTGTTATTGATATAAAAATTGGCTTAAATAACTTTTACGAAAATTTTGATACAATTAACATTATTTAGCACAATTTTGAAATTGAGATTGTACTTTTTAGGACTGTTCACCACCAACAACAGCATGCAGGTACGCGTAGATTTAAAAAGGAAAAATTTTCGAAATTCTAAAAATTTTTTCAATTTATTGAAAAAGTTACTACATATTTTTATCAAAATAATTTTTGGGAATACAAAATTTTAATTTTAAAAGATTTTGTTATTCGTGCTTAATTCCCAGTTTTTATTCTTGATAAAAACACTTGAAATTTATTGTTGATGGGATAAGCTATTCCTATGCGCATTTCACTGGTTATATTTTTAAAAATACACAATAATTTTTATTAACTTGTTAACCCACAAATTGAAAACAAAAAATAATTAACTTTTCATCATGAAAAACTCCCATAAAAATGGGGTTTTCAGGTTATTCAAAGAAGAAGAATAACGTGAAATAATATTCACGGCAAAAAATTCACTTTATCGTGAATAGTTTTTTCCCTAGTAATTTGTTAATTTTTCACAGAAATTTTTGTTCAAAAATAAAATCGACCAT
Source organism: Pollenia angustigena (assembly GCA_930367215.1). Classification (NCBI taxonomy): domain Eukaryota; kingdom Metazoa; phylum Arthropoda; class Insecta; order Diptera; family Polleniidae; genus Pollenia; species Pollenia angustigena. The sequence goes on from OV884059.1 coordinate 157,099,955, forward strand.
ATAGGCAGTTAATCTTTTTTAATTTTTTTACATTCAGTGAGAACTGTTATCATTAGAACGACATAAAATGAACGAAAGGAGCCACCTAGTTCTTTTAATCTGTGAATAGGTCAGAACGATTTTGCCCAACTCAAGAATGAGTCAGGCCTTGTATTTTCATGTACATATGTATACATGAAGAGGAGGACTATACTTACCATTTGATTTTAATGTTTCAGCAATTTGTTGCCAAACTATTTCCCTTTTGGCAACATTTGAAAACAATTTATGTTTGTTATCGTACAATAAACGATTAATTCGTACTTGAAAAATTAATTTCTTTTTGGAATTGATTTTTTTTGCAATTTCTTTAACTCTTTTTTTCTTTACCTTCACCGATAATACAATCAATCATCTTCCTATTCATTTGTAACCATCTGTAATACCTATAAAAAAAAAATTAGTAAGCCAAAACTCTATTCTACACAAAAAAAATGTTAAGCCCTAGAAAATTAAATGTTTAGCAAGATGTTGATGATTTACTTTCAATTTCATGTGTTGATATGTTAACAAAACAGCAGGGAATAACAGCAGTTTATTTTATACATCTATCACATTTTATTTTTGCATTGATACAATATAACAGTTCTGGTGTTATGTTTATAAAAACTTCTGTTATATTTACTAACAGTGTGTTTGTGTTTGAGTATCAATGTTAAACCAACTTAATTCTCTCGGAGTAAACAACCACTTTTTAGATACCAGTGTTACCACCAGCAAAATTCAAAATTACACTTGAGATGAAGCAAAATTACCCGATTTAAATGAAATTACACCTGATATAAAATTGAAGTTTTATTAAATAAAAAGACATTTACAAAGAAGCAAAAACACAACAAACTCATTAAAACAAGATCAATATTAGTCAAGCTGTTAATTTTATTTAAATTAACAAAAATAACATTAAAGACTTAAAAAAAATTAATTAAAAATAAAATAAAACTGCTAAAATAATGAGTTTAACTACCACATTTGGTTGATATATCTTGGGAAGGTTTAAAATGTTCCTTGTCATTGCTTTATAATGGATGCTTTTTAGCCCCATAGAGCGTATGAAAGGTTAGCTGTCAAACGAATTGCCATACTGTTTTCACTTTTTGATCAGGCGCATCATCATGAATAGATTCATGCTTGAACAACGCCACCAAATTATCCAATATACTTTGAAAATCAGCCATCGATTTTCGCAACTTAAAGGTGACTTAATGATTTAAATAACGCAACTTTTTTCACAAATGTAGGCGATGTGTTGATTTAGAGAAAATAAACTGTCAATTAGACTTCAAGGCCGTGCGATGTGACACTTATTGATTGTTTTCCGTAGGGCTGTGACAATCGGTGTCTTGGAGGTCAACATTGTTCATTTTATTCGAAAAAGAGAAACAAAATTGGACGTCTGCAATGCGTTTCGTCAAGGACAGGCGCGGTGTCTATTTGTTTTAAATCAGTTTCAAATGGTAATGCCGTGTATCAATTTGCGATTAAAATTAATTTTATTTTTGTGTTGCCTACCATTTTAAGTTTCATGGTGTTAAAAAATACCCTTTTTACCTTATTTAGTAAACAAAATGCCTGCAGAGTTTTATACAACTGTCCCTTTCGTAATTCAGTTTTACAACTGTAAAAGGCGTTAAATATTCTTTACTAAAACATTATAAAGTAGCAAGATAGAAAAAAAATTAATTTTATGTTGCAATATTGGAAACATATCTTCCTCCAGGCAAGTTTTTAGTTTGAATAACTTTTTTCAGTAAACTTCAGGTTCTAAATCACTATGATAGGCATCTTTATCCAAATCTAAGGGTCCATCTTGCGACATTCACTACCAACCATTTGAAAATATATGTATGTTTAATGATTGAAATCGTTTCTTAAAAATAAACCGAGACTTTGATTCAAAAGGCTGTTCATTTCTTAGCAACAATATTTAAAAAGAAATAAATGTCATCACTTAAATCGAATCTTGATTTTATTAGGGCATCTGAAGTAAAAATTGCATATAACACCTGAATTACACCTAAGAGAAATTACCCACGCTCTACCCACGACCGTAAAAATTATACCAAATTCGGGTAATTACCCACAAAGTGGCAACACTGTTAGATACGTAAAAAATAAAAACAAAACAAAACTAAAAATACACACCAAAAAATATTATTATTTTACACTATTCTTACTCTGCAACTTCGGTTTGTTTCACGATTTGTCTACACGAAACAATTTTGTGTTGACTGTTTTAACACGATCAATATTTTGTATTTTAACCAGGGTTCCTAGTTTAATTTTAAGCCTTTTCCCCAATTTGCGATTTCTCATCCCCAAAAAAGTTATTTTCTTATCCCAAAAAATTCCCATATTTCCTTAACAATAAAATACATAATATTATGTCAATGGAAAAAAAACATACACATTAATTTATTTAAATAAATCCATTTGTGTGATATAATTAAAACCAAGGTATATGTACACAAGGTAAACTCGTTGGCCCATATGTTTGTCAGCTGATTACCCCTAGTTGGAAGCCAAACGTCAAATTTCGTGTATATGAGCAAAAATTTGTACATGTGTGCGTTAAATTGTTTTTGTTTTATATGATGACAATTTTGACAACTTGGTTCCTTTTATAGAGCAGCATATCTACACTCCCAAATGTAAATATACCTTGATTAAAACTAATGTTATTTATTATTTAAGTTCCACATATCTGCATATGTACACATGTATAGAATGTAACAGGGGTAACGCAAAAGAAAAATAATTATGCGTCAATATTTATCATTTCAAAATTGGTTTTACATGTTGTTTGTTTAAAAATCGCGTTTGAAATGATTGAATAAATTTGTCACTGAAAACAACATTATTTTGCATTCTGTTGCAAATATTGATTTTGGTTGTATTCATGATAGAAAAAGACTCGTTCAACAAGTACAAAAAGGTTTTTATGTTACAAAACAATACTTAAGTTTGAAATCACATCTTGACCAAATCGGTCTTACCAGTGCAAAAATGGAACTAATAATGATATATTATCCCCAAAAATCCCCAGCGAAAAGAGTTTTTCCCCCAAAAAATCCCCTGGAGATTTTTACGAAATTTTTATCCCCAATTGCAAAAAAAACCCCAATTTGGGAACTAAATGAATGCGAATTATTATTGTTTTAAATTTACATATGCATGTACATATGTGTATTTTTGACAGCTTATCTTATAAGATATTTGTTATAAGATTTCTCATAACAACTGTCTCATAATATTTATTATAATAATAATATTAACACTATTTGAGAGTCCACACGAAAGATAATACTCGCTGCGATTGAATTTGACGTTTGCTGATATACAAATCTTATATGTATCTTATCTCAGGTGGAGAGCCTGTGTTATACATGAATCAATTGATGCCAACTCTTGGGAGACAAAATGCGTGAAGACACATACAATAAAATTTATTTCCATCTAAAGAACGGTACTAGAAAAATTTTCCAAATTTGGTACACATATGTAGCTGGGCTATACACAGCCTCATTACTCAACATGAAAATTTCCTGAGTTGACTATGGTTGTTTTTGTAATTGTTTAAAAATGTTACCACCAAGGTATATTTATAGCAGGTAGCCGCGAGATTACAACAAATGTACAATAAAACAAACAACAGGGCTTTTATTGTTGTTATGTGATACCTACTGTCAAACAGCAAAGGTGTTGATACGAGACAAAAAAGACAAAAAACTTGTTTACAAAAACATTTGACAGTTCGTATCACAAAACAAACAAATAAAAAAA